>CAKLNU010000698.1:0-600000 GCA_922788865.1 Poeciliopsis turneri
GAGTTTGACTTCGATTCGTTCCCAAGGCAACGGCGCGATGGCAGTAAAGATGGTCGCCTTCAGCACTTTGGCGTGTATTTGATTATATGCCTGTGTGAATCACTACATTTATTTGGTTGCGACGTATATCTCTATGAACACTGAAGAATGTTGGCCATTCCAGTCCGCCCTGATTATCTTGATGAGCCCCTTCGGCGAGTTGACAAAAGTTTCCTGAAAAACAGGTTCGACGAAAACGAACATTTTTGCGTCACTGAATACAAGAGGCTTTTGTACCGCAGACAACAACATGCAAATAAGGAGCAAAAACAGGATGGAGAAACACAAAGACATTCTGGGAGGAACGCCAATCAGATGCCAAAAGCCTTGTGTGACGTCATCAGGTCACACAAGGCGTGTGGAAACCAGTTTTTGGGAGAGCAAATATTATTATTATTAGTTAAATGCATATTAACATCAGAACAGAAGAAAAACGATGGAACAACTAATCAACACACAACTAAAATAATACATTTGAAGTGTGTGTGTGTGTAGGTGTGTGTGTGCGTGTGTGTGTGTGTGTGTGTGTGTGTGTGTGTAGGTGTGTGTGTGCGTGTGTGTGTGTGTGTAGGTGTGTGTGTGTGTGTGTGTGTGTGTGTGCCTTTAATACTCCATAAAGTCAGCAAACTTCAAAATAAATGGCCGACCATTAACCCAGTAACATCCCTTTCAAGATAAAAATACACATAAAACAGGACCAGCAATTCAAATGAAAAGTTAAAGAAGGGATATTTTATGTTCAGTCGTCGAGTGGAAAGACTCTCCATTCCCGAACGAAGCTGTGTGAAGGCTGGACCCACCAGGTATCGCCAGCTCGGTCAGCGGAACGTCCCACAGCTCCTCCGGCAGCGCGGACATCCAGTCCTGGTTGTTGACGTCCATGTCGAGATGTCGGCGTCCGAGCCGCGTTTACCGCGGGTCACATGGTTCACCTGCTTCCCTCCACCTGGTTTCTCAAAGCCATCAACCGCAAACAGCAGCGGCGACAGCGCGAAGCAGGAGGAGGGAGGAGAAACTCGCAGCTTCCTGGTTTTTACTTACCGATGCAGGGAGGGGGGGAACCAGGAGCGCCACCAGAGGGCGCACTTTCAAAACAGTTAAGATGCAGCAGCTGGAACTGGGTTCGCAGGCGGTTCGGCCATTTTTCCGCTGAGCATCCAGAGGGAAAATGCGATAATTACGTCACATTATTACTGTACAATATTACAGTATGAATACTTGGTGATCCCAGGATTAAGTTAATTATCATCCTATCGTTTAGGTCATCCTAACGTATTTTAATGTCATGATATATGTACAAATATTTTATATAAATCTAACTTTTTGTCACGTTTGCAATTTGTATTTGCATTACATACTGACATTACATACTGATATGTATATATATATAAAAAATTCCCTTCTCACCCACCGCGGGTGGTTCTTATCCTCTGAGCTCGGGTCCTCTACCAGAGGCCTGGGAGCTTGAGGGTCCTGCTCAGTATCTTGGCTGTGCCAAGGACTGCACATTTCTGGACTGAGATGTCTGATGTTGTTCCCTGGGATCTGTTGTAGCCACTGCTCCAGTTTGGGAGGTGACTGCCCCGAGGGCCTCGACGACCACAGGCACCACTGTGGTCTTCACCTTCCAGGCCCTCTCCAGTTCCTCCCTGAGGCCCTGGTATTTCCAGTTTCTCGTGCTCCTTTTTCCTGATGTTGCAATCGCCTGGTATTGCTACATCTACCACAACGGCTTTCCTCTGTTGTTTATCCACTATGACAATGTCTGGTTGGTTCGCCATTACCTTTCTGTCTGGATCTGGAAGTCCCACAGGATCTTAGCTCTGGCATTCTCCACCACCTTTGGGGGTGTTTCCCACTTTGATCTCGGGGTTTCCAGTCCATATTCTGCACAGATGTTTCTGTACACTATGCCTGCCACTTGGTTATGTCGTTCCATGTATGCTTTCCCTGCCAGTATCTTGCACCCTGCTGTTATGTGCTGGACTGTCTCAGGGGCCTCCTTGCACAACCTACACCTTGGGTCTTGTCTGGTGTGGTAGATCTGGGCCTCTATTGCTCTGGTGTTTAGGGCCTGTTCCTGGGCGGCCATGATGAGGGCCTCTGTGCTGTCCTTGAGCCCAGCTTTTTCCAGCCATTGGTAGGATTTACTGATATCAGCCACTTTGGTTATTTGCTGGTGGTACATCCCATGTAGGCAAGAGATAAAACTGTCAACCTTGCTTGGTTCAGCCCACCAAACCCAAAAGCCATCGGAGGATTTCAGTTATTTTTGTTAAGGTGTGATGCTGAGGCAGAACTTGCACTTTCTTGTTTAAAGATAACCAAAACAGCCTCAAGATGCATTTCAACAACTTACGACTCTATAAATTCATTTTTGTGACCTGCCTCTGCAACTGCTTTTTTTTTTTCTTTCTTTTTGTAATTATTAATACTTTTTAAATTTGTGATCTTAAATTCAATAAGGTTTGGATTATGCTTTATGAGTTTGTGTACAGACTTTTGCTAGAATTCCTTGGAAGCATGTTTCAGTAAACATTCTGCTGAAATGTTTACTGCTGCTGCTGCTTTGAATTTAATGATTCTGCTGCTTTGAATTTAATGATGCTTTATGTGGAACAAAATAAAGATGTGTCATGGAAAAAAAAAACAAAAAAAAAACACTATTTCCAAGAACTGTTCCAGTAAAATCACTCGGTCAGGTTTATTCATGAATTGTGCACAACTCAGAGAGCTCAGAAGACAATCAATAATCAAGCAAGTACTGGATGAAACACTCTGCCAGGCAGAAACGACACATAAGTTTTATACAAAGATATGGTCAGGTTCCCTTACAGCTGTGGGGAACGACTTTCAACCTTGTACATGTAACACAAATAGCTTTATCTTGGTGGGAATAAACATATAACAATACGACTAGCAGATGTGACCTTATTGTAATTTTTTCACCACACATGTAATAATCTTGTCCTTTCAAATACACTTTTTTCTGTCTCCACTTTGTGTTCTTGCCATTGATAGAAATGTAAATATTGTTCTGTTCTTGTTTTGTCTTGTTTTGTTTTTTTCCTCTCTCTTTTTTGACTTGTGTGAGGACAAGTTAAAACTGATAGAAATAGAATAAAATAAAAATACCTATCTAGTTCTAGTTGAGGTCCTAGCCTGTTCAAAATCAGCTCTTCCTTCCCACCGGCGCCACATGCCTCAGCAGGACGTTTCCTTACGCGGATCACTTTTCACCTGCTTTAATTATACATTTCTGAATATAAAGTGGGTGTTAGTCTTACATAAGTGCCTTGAGATGGCAACTGTTGGAAAATAAGCAACAACCTATGTAACCAGAAGGACAGAAATGATGCATGTCAATCAAAATCAATGAATTATGAGACATAAATAAACTTCATGGATTGTAACATGAACAATCTGCTTCAGTAACGGATATCTTTCGTTTATTTACCCCTCACTTATTCCAGACCTGAATGTTTCCTTAGGGAATATTGACGTTTGAGCAGCTCGTCTCCACAGGCACGGCGGTGCAGCGTTCACTTCTCACACCTCAGCTGGAGGCGAAAAGCTACTTTTTAAAAACAGAACAATCAGTGCAGGGCTCATGCAAAGAAATCCTCTTCATGCATTTTTGCATACACTTGCATAAATAGTATCCACATTCCGTGATGCGACGCGTCGAAGCTTTCACCGGCATAATTCCTCAAAAACGTTCCTGTTGCCTCTCTGAGTCCTCGGTGAGAGCAGGGCTTGTGCTTCCTGCGGTGGGGGGAGTTCAGTTGTGCCGTTATTGCTTCGGTCAGCAAGTCGTCAAACCCGGTGCTGACTTGTGAAAACCGATACGGCGCGTTGCATAAAGCGCGAACCGAATGTAAACAAAGGAGTTTGGGTCGGCGCATAAAAAAAAAAAAAAAAAACACAGTCTGCTTGAACTGAAATGTGCACACCGCTGCAGGCCCGTAAGTGCATTCACAGTCAAATAAATAATTCAAGAGGTAAAAAGAATAAATGTTTTCATCAATCCGATCAAAACAAACTTGTGCGACGACTTTTCATGCTCTGTCTGCCCTGCCTCTGCAGACGCTCGGCGCTAATCCAGAGCGAGAAGTCACGAGGACCACTTCAGCAGCTTCTCGTTCAGCGTGACGACAGTGGGTGCGAAGTGGCTCTCTGTGATGAAGTCCCCGGCGATGATGTTGAGGGAGCCCGCTCTGGGGCCGGGCGTCTGCTCCCTGACCCAGCCGAGCAGCGCCGGGTACGTGGACATCACCAGGTCCTTCAGGGACTCGGTGGGGTGGGTGCAGATGTACTTCAGGTCCTCCGTCAGATTGATCCCGGTGACGAAGAAACCGCCTGGAACAGGAAAAAAAACCCTGCATTAAGCACTTGCTGTGCGGATGCCGTGAAGCGCCGTGAAATTGGGCCTCTGTCTCTTTAAGAAGCTCCTGCTCTTTCTGAAACTCTCAGCCTTGAAGAAGCCATCACAACATGGCTCCTCTATTAACCCTTTAACAACGTTTTTACCAGCTCCTCACTGAGAAGCAGTTCATGTAATGAGCTCAGCAGATGCTCAGTTCCATCATGTGTTTGCTAATTGCAGCTGGCTAGTCTGAAGGAGCTGAGTGGGGGATTTATGAGGGAGGGCCACTCTGTGAGGTGGAAACTGGAAAGCTTAGAAACTGCAGCTACGGAGGAGCTTCGTCCTTGAAGGCGGGGCTAAGTCCGCCCAGGGGTTTTGAACTGCTGAATGGTTGCTATGGGAGATCAAAAGATTCAACATCTCACATAATTTCATAATACATTTCACATAATTCTGCTCCTTTAATGTTTTCAAATACTTTGAGCAAAAACCCTAGGCTGACATCATTCGCATTGAGTTTCCGCAAAAAAAGGCCATCTTTCTATCGCTTTACACACGTTTTCACTCTTGCAGGCATAACAACATGACGTTACCTGGTCTACCGTGTTGCTTCCGCGCCTCAAACTCCTCGATGAGCGCCTCGGCTTTGCACTTGTTGGCCCACCAGTAGGGAATGTGAGGCCACAGGTCGCCGTGGGAGCTGGAAATGCTGTGTTCGTAGGACACAATCACCTGGTAGCCCAAAGCCCACAGATTTCGAAGAGTTAGCGCCTCCTGAAACGGAGAAGTTCTCATCAAGTAAGTGTGAAAGAACGACGCTTTGGATTTTGTAGGCAGGTAATCAAAACATGAAACACTGATAGAGTATTGAGGTTTCGGGGGGGAAAAAAACCCCCCCAAAAGCATGAAGGTTAACTGTACCATTTTGGGGCAGAGTTTGGAGGCGAATGTGTCGCGAATGTTGGTGAGCAGCCGGACGTGGAGCTCCGGGTTCAGACCGAGGAAGTGGCTGAAGGACAGAATCACCACCTCTTTGGGATGAGCGTCCAGCCATTCCTTTATCTCCGTGAGGACGGTCTGTCAATGAGAGGACGTCGTTTAAATAGTAAAATAATCATCTGAAACCGAAAAACCTTCAGATAAAAACTGCAACTCTGTGGATACAGAAATGTACTGCAGTTCTTCCTCGGCGGAACATTCAGCAGCTGGGTATCAATAAATCCAGCCTGCAGGCGGAGGAGCTTGCAGGACCAGGCTGATGTCGCGCTAAGAGGCTCTTCACTTCCCTTATCTGTGGGTTTTTAGGGCAAACTCAGCAAGCCTCGGCTCGCTGGCGGTGGTTTACGACCCGGGGGGGCGTTTTCGTACCAGAACTACTGGACCCTGTGCGCCTCTTGAGGTTACCTCGACGGTGAGCGTGGTGTAAACGCCGTGGTAGAAGTACAGGTCCGAGGAGTGGTCGTTGGGTCTGCGAGCGATTCTCAGGTCGCAGTATCTAACCCCGCAGTCCAGCTGCTGCTTGATGGTGAACTCCTGAAAACACACACAGGATTGTTGGTGCTAGAGGTGTTGCGCGTCTCTTCCGCGGCGCGCCGCATCTCGACCTTATTACCTGCGTTATCGCCCACTTGTACACAAAAGGGCGAATGAGGGGCTTCATGTATTTGTCCAGCTTCTGGAGCATGTCCGGCTGCATGGGGTCCACGGGGGACCTGTCGTTCATGTCCAGGCAGTACGTTATGGCGTTGTGGCTGCCTGAGTGAGAAAACGGAGAAATGCTTTGGTTGGTTGTGGCGGGGACACACTGGCGTTTGGTTCGTGAACAGAGCGCTGCAAAGACTAAATCTTAACCTTTTGGCTTGTCTCACTAAGCATTTAGATGATGGAGCCAAGCCAATGTTCTTAAAGGGGCAGTATTATGTAGAATAGACTTTTTTTTTTTTTTAGCTCTACGTCGTGTTATAAAATTATTCTATTGTTGCCGTGACTCTTTTATGCGTGCTTGAGAAATCTCTTAATCTCCATGGCAACCATTCAGCTGTGCAAAAACGCCTGGGTGGACCCGGCCCCGCCTTCGAGACGCAGCTCCTCCTGCGGATGCTACTGGCAGTTAGCAAATATGGTGGGAATGTTCATCTGCGGAGCTCATTATAGGAGCTACTTCACTGGTAAAAGTAGTCGTTGGAAGATTAACAGAGGAGCTGTGTTGTAATGACTTCCTGAAGGCGGAGTTTCAGGAAGAGCGGGTGCTTCTTAAAGAGACAGAGACACCGATTTCAAGGTGTTCATTCTAAGTCACGTTTAACACACTTAGCTCCTTAACGTAGTTTCTTGATTGTGATACACAATGGCCTTCTGTGCCTGGTAAACACATCATGCTGCCCCTTTAACACAGTATCATCAGCACTGCGGAGGAAGAGGGGGCTTCCTGTTCATGAGCCTACCCGGAATGGCCAGGTGGTACAGCGGGGTGTCCCACAGGGCGCATGGCAGGTGAGACATCCAGCTCTCCATGGGCAGCTCCCTCAGGCTCAGCTCGCTGCATCCGGACATGCTGAGCTCCGTCGCTCACTCTCCCTTAGAAACAAACAACAAACAGGAGCGCCGTGGAAGGAAACGCATCTCCCCATTTCCTGTGTCGGAGCTGGGGGGTCAGGACGAGACTTTAATGAGGCGGAAACTTGTGCTGCGCGTGCTCCGGTGACGGGAGCCCGGCTCGTCTCGCGCACTTACTTGTTCAAATCGCGGCTGTGACCAGCGGACGGGCCGACGACAGCAGCAGAGCCCGGAAACAGAGCCGCTTTCTGTGCGGCCGTCATTTCACAGCGCGTCCGAGAAGAAGAAAAAAACACAGAATAATCTGCCGCTTCGGGTTTATTTGCCCCCATCAGCACTTTTTTTTTTTTTGCATTTTCTTTTTTTTAGATTTTCATCATCCATTACCGACAGTTTAGCATGACTTCCTCTTCCTCCTCCTCCTCCTCCTCCTCAGGTGCACGGGACGGACGGCGCTGTTGTCCCGCCGGGAGTTGCAGCAGCAGCAGCAGCAGCAGGATGATGCAGCCGGCGGACGGATCAGCAGATACGGAGAGGCAGTTCTCTTAAAGGAGCCCTCAGATTTAAATGGCCTGAGTCTCTGCAGCGGAGCCACACACACACACACACACACACACACACACACACACCCACACACACACACACACACTACAGGGGCTGGTTTCCTCTTCAAGACAGTGGAGGTGGAGAGCGCCAGGTGACAGCAGGTGATTGAGTGGCTCTCAGGTACGTCACGTTCCAAACTCAAGAGATCAGAGGTCAAAGGTCCGAGTGACGGCGACAAAATGATACTTTGAAAAGGATGGAGTGAATGATTAGAATTTTTACTTTAATTAAATACAAAAAATTTTTTTCTTTTTTTTAACCAGACTTGTAAAGATGCTGGACCTTTGGACCAGAACCAGGTCTGACCCCGCAGACGTCTGCGAGCTCCCCGAGTGACTCTTTGGACCTTCCACAATAACTTCGCCTAAATTCAACTCAAATGACTCAAGATTCTTCAGAGTTAGGGTTAGCTTTAAACGTCTCCTGTAGCAGTCAGTATCACAGTGAAAACATTCATAAATATTTCCTCTGGAAACACATCAAGCAGAACAAACCAATTCAGTTCCTGTATAGTTTTTATTTATTTATTTTTTTTATCCAAGTTTCTGTTGTATTTGGTTTGCTCAGATCTCCCTGAGCTTCTTCAGTAGATCAATAAACCCTGAAGCAGCCGGGACCATGAGATGGTAAAATGGCAACAATGTGACTAAAATCCCTCTGGGTTTGGTCTTCAGTGTTCTGGTTCCGTCTTTGCTTGAGTCAAAAGGTAACCCGTTCATTTTCTCTTGTTCCTGCAGCTGATATTCAAACTACATCTTCCAGGCAGATCAGAAAAACATTAATCTGTGGTTTAAATCTTTAGCTTGGACAATGCTGCCCTCTAATGATCGATTCAGGAATGTGAGACGAATCACTGACCAGGTTGAGTATTGGTATCCACTCGGTTGGTCGATGCTTCTGAGTGGGGTATGCTTTTTATTTTAATTAGTCAAAACTTTAGATTTGGCTTTTATGTAAAGAAAACAACCCAGCAGGTTTGAAGCACTTATGCCACGTTTATTACTGAAACAGGAGGACGTAAAACAGCAGAGATGGTCGTTTCACAGCTCGTTTTCACATTTCAACTCTGAGCACAAAGGCTGCTCACGTGACCGACGTGACGCCAGGAAACGAGGCGGTCTGACCGCCGCCTCAAAATACTTTGCTGCCACCACTTTCATTATTGAAGGATACTTGGGATGTTGGCATGACGTAAAAAAAGTAAAATAAAGACGCGTCTCGTCCCATTTTGAGACACACGTGTAGTGTTTACTCAACGGAAACGAACTGTAACCCAGTGGAGTGTGGAGCGTTCGTTTTCAGACAAGGCAGCTGAAGTGGAAAACAGAAGCATAAAAATAAAACCCTACTGGACAAATGTAAAAAAACGTAAAACTAAAAAAAGTTTGCAGTTGGTTGTACAAATCTCTCAAGATGAGTTATTAGCCGTCTCAAACTGCATGTATGGCCCTGAACCCGACACGCTGCGTCCCGTGTGGCAGCACCGTCAACGCCGTGGCTTGGTCCCTGATGAGAGGAGCTGGAAGCGTCCGCTGACGGCGTCACCTTGTCACCGAGTGTCTGGACCCCGCCGAGTGCTTCCCCTTCCGCTGGGCGTTGGGCTGTGGCAGCCCCACCTGCTGACTGAGCCGACCTTTGGCCTCAGGTTCGGAGTCGCTCAGCTCCAGGTCGGGGCAGTACCCGTCGCTGTCCTGGTGCGGCCGTCTGTTTTTGGCTTTGTGTTCTAGTACGGGTTTGGCCCACTGTTTCTCCTTGCCGGCGCTCTTTCGGGACAGTTTGTCCGAGACCCGCAGGTCCTCCGTCGTCCGTACCAAGTTGATGGTCGCTTCCTTGAAGGATCTGCCGAAACGCTCCATGGCAGACTTGCAGAAGCTGCTTTTGTCCAGGTCCTCCTTGGAAACGTCCCGGGTGCCCTGCGTCTGGCAGGAGCCGTCCTTCTGAGCCGCCGCCTTGTCCAGGATGCCGTTGCACTTCACCGCGCATGCTCGGTCCTGGTCCAGTTTGCCGTTGCTGTTGGAAGAGTGAGCGTGGTGCACGATGTGCAAGGCCAAATGTTTGCCGGCAGGCTTGCGGCCAGCGGCCCGCCGCCGGAGGACGACAGGCGACCGTTGGGTCGGTCATCTTTGCGGGCGTGCAGCTGGGGCTTGCCCTGGCCGAGCCCCTCCGCGGCGTGTTCGTTGACGTTCCCGCTGTTGTCCGGGCACAGCGGCCCGTTGCCCAGCTTGGAGCTGCGGTTTCCGTTTCCCAGACCGGAACCTTTGGGCATCTTCAGTTTCAGAGTGATCCTCGGAGGAGGCCGGAACAGCATGTTCTCCACCGGGAGAGAAACAGGAAGATCTACAGGGGGTAAAACAGGAAAACATGGTTTAGACTGGGAATGCAAACGAGACGATATGAAACCCGACCCAACAAGTTGGGCGACAGCAAAAGGGAGCAGTGTTTCTGATGGAGCGATGTTCCTTCAGATTGCTAAACGGGGAGCGAGATTCTCAGGATGAAGGTATTTCAGTAAAACTGGTTGAAAAGTGACAGAATCGTCCATTAACATATTTATGCTGTCATGAATAATTATATTGAAGGAAATGTTAGCAAATTTTGAACAACATTTGAGCTGGAATAATACCCAAGAATAAGGCCCTAGGTTTGTTTTCCTTATTGTTAAAACTGCAATTTTTTTTCCAGATTTAATTCTCAAAATATTCTAGGTTTGGTTTAAGATACATTTTTTTAAAATAAACTTTCCTTTAAATATGTATTACATCAGTAAATGTCAGGTATTAGTCATAATAGCAATGTTAATATTGGCCCAAATTGTTCTACCGATACGTAAAACAAAAAAAAACAAAGGATGAAAGGAAAATTAATTGTGGTAGAACATAAGTAAGTAAGTAAGTAAGGAAGGAAGGAAAAGATATTTAGTAAATATGACACCAGAAAAGAAAATCTAGGAAATACGGAAAAACAAAAGGATGGAAGTAAAGACACAATATATAAACAATACAATAAAAGAATAAAATCTGAAAATGCTAAGGTTTTTCCAAAATCTTCATTTTCTCATCTTATATGGCTCTAAAAAAATTACTGAAATTAAATTTCCTTATTTTCCAGACAGCTGAGGAACCCTGAGGACCCTCCTCCAAACAAGTCAGTAACGTAACATTTAGCAACCAACTCAATAATAATTACAAAAAAAGAAAGTTGCCGATGCAAAATGTAAGTCACTGATCATAAATTCACAGAAACCACGAACGAGACTGGAATTCTGCCCAGAAACGACGGGACATGCATCAACACTGTAGAAATAAAGAAACGCCTCTTGTTCTCACCGGAGGACATCTCCTGGCTGAGAAGCTTGACATGCAGGTTGAACATTTGCTCCTGAGCTTTACTCTGCAGCAGCTTCAGCTTCTCCCGCCGACTCACCATGTAGCACAGATTCCTCACCTGCAGACAGGAGCGAACGGAAGCCGACATGAAGACCATGGAACAGCAGAAAGAGAGCTGGATGCAGAGTTATTATCTAGCTCGAAAACAGCATCAACCATGTCTAATATGCAGATCTGTTCTGCTGTGTTTTGTTATGCATGTGGCTCAAAACAAGCAACAAAACCCCAAAGATATGTTGAATAAAAATCATGTCAAGTTGTGGTAAAATGTCAACATTAGAGTCTCCTAGACTGTCTGGTTTATAGAGAAGTGACTAAAACCACTACTGAGCAGAGGGAATTGTTTCTTTTTGCTCCAGAGGCTAAAAATACACAGACTCAGCATTATGCACTGCTTCACTGCAGTAAAAATGGAAGTAAAGAAGAAGAGAAAAAAAAAAAAAAAAAACCCAAAAAGGAACCAAAAGCACCCACCCGTTCCAAATCCTGTCGCAAGTGCATGAACATGCGCATGCGCGTGTGGATGCTGTCCTCCTGCGGCTGCAGCACCAGGTTCTCCTCCTCCTCCTTAGGGGGCAGCAGAGGCTTGTTGAAGCTGGACTTCCTCTTCAGCTTCCAGTACTGGTAGATGAAGTCCAGCGGGCGCTCGGAGAGCCCCAGCTCCTGCGCCAGCTGGCCCAGCTGGATCAGCGTGTAGAACTCCTCCTCCAGCTCCTGCAGCCTCTGCGCGCGCTGGCCCACCTTGGCCGCCTCGCCGGGGGCTTTGGAGCGGCCCGGGCTGAGGCCGGCGTCGCCGGGCTTGCTGTGCTTCAGGCAGAACGACTTGAACTTGACTTCGTCGCCCTCGTCCAGGATGGTCTTCATCTCCAGGCTGTGCTCGAAGGCGCAGGTCACGTGGAATGGGATGGTGCAGTTCTTCACCGAACACTACGAGCAGAGCCGAGGCGTTAGCGTGACGGTTTTCAAAGCTGAGGTCATGTTTAGCGGCGATTAGGGCTGAAATGATCAACTGTAATGATCAGCTGTCGAAATGATCGTCAATTTAGCAGTCGATTAATCGTTAACCGGCACATGCAGCTCTGGAAAAAATTAAGAGACCATTTAAAATGATCAGTTTCTCTGATTTACTTCTTGTAGCAACTTTTTTTTTTGCAGAAAATGAGAAATGGTGAAAATCATAAAAAAGATGCAGCGTTTCAGAAGTCAAGTAATGCAAAGAAAAATTCATATTCATTAGGAACAACAAGACTGATGTTTTAACTCAGGATGAATTCAGAAATCAATATTTGGTGGAATAACCAGGTTTTCAATTTGGTTCAGTGCAGTGGACTCCTCATGTTTTCTAGAGCTTTATATAGACTCAAAAAAAGACATTTGCTGAAAGAGCAACACACTCAGTGCAGTAATGAAGCCAAAACTGTACAAAATATATATGCATATTGCAATTAAGATAAACAAAAAAACTAAACAAAATTGTGAATATGCTCTTTCCGAAACTCCTCAAGTGGCAAAGTTTAAACTTCACTCGGTTCAAATCTTTTCATCTAAATAAACTTAAGTGAACAGACCAATCATACGCTGAACTTTTCAAATGTTGGATGTTAGAAGTATTTTTGTTTTTTGTGACATCTCCATCCTTTGCTACAAACAATCAAGCATTCACTAAATGAATGCTGTTGCGTTTTAGGCAATAAAATGAACATTTTCTTATACTAAAAAAAATAAATGTGTCAATTTATCTGATTAATAGTCAAAAAATTTGATAGATTAATCAATAACTAGAACAATCAGTAATACATAGGACAGTCATAAACATGACATTATGCAAATTTGCATTAAAAGTGTCAGCTTAGCATTAGCTGGTAAATGATGACATTTTTATGAAAAGTTACGTTAAATCTTACATTGAAAGTAAATTAAAACAGTCAAATTTGCCTTAAAAGTAAAGTGAGCCACACTCACCTGAATGCATGCGCCCGTCTTCAGTTTGCACAGACTGCAGATGAGCGACCAGCGGCTGGGCGGGATGTGGGACACTTTGGTGATGGGCTCCATTCGCTCCGGACAGGCGATGCTCACCTGGAGCGAGAGCCGCCATTAATCAAACGCCTGCTACAGGCAGATGTGCAGCTGTCTGCGGGTATTGCTGCAAGGTCTCACACACACCTCAGGAATCCACAGGGCGCAGCTGACGTGAGCCCATTTGGTGCCGGCGCGTGTGGCCTTCATGGCGCCGCCCTTCTTGGGGCACAGCAGGCACTGGGGGTCGATGCCGAGGACACACGTCCTGCAGAGCCAGTTTCCCACGGGTACTTTGACTATGCCGTAGCAGGCCTGAGGAAGAGGCATAGGCTTAGAACGGGATCCGATGCTGGAACAACGCTTGGGCTGGAATGATTAATCGATCATTGAAACAATCTGCTGAATTTGTAATCTTTTAATCATCAGCTGGAGTATTTAGACTCCAAAAAATGGGCATGTGCTGAAAGAACAGCGAAACCGATTAATCAAACGTATTGATTAATCAAATTGTCTCATTTTTAAAGATTTCTGGAAAATGTAGATTTTTAAGGTAAACTGTAAAAACAGATTAAAATCGGAAATTGAGTTTCTCTTGGTTTTTTCTACAAGACATTTGGATAAGTTTAAAGTTTTGGAGTACGCCCATATTGAGATTACAATTTTAATTAAAAACGGGGAAAAAAGAATTTTGAAATCAGATTTGATATTTGGAAGCCACATCGCTAGCTCTTGCCAAAACTACACAAGAAATATACGGTTTATACATTTTGCATTCAAGGCGATAAATGTACTTTTGTTCTACCTAACTTTCTTCAAATGACAATTTTTGCTTCTGTAAAAAAATAAAAATACCTTTTAAGCAGCTTTTTATCTGATTATTAATCCAAAACATAAATCAACACATTAGCAGGCAGTCTTTTTTTAGCTGCATTTGCATTTTTGCTACAAATATCAAGCATACACAAACTGAATGTGATCTTGTTGCATTTTAGGCAACAACTTTTCTTTTCATATTCAAAATAAATAAATAAATAAGTTTTTTGCATCTTTTAATACATTTCTAATATTATGTTAAAAAAGGCTTAACCATTTTCCCCCACCTGATGCACGCAGATGTTGCACTTGTCACAGAACACCATGTCGTTCCCTTCTTCGCTGTCTGGGGAGCGGCACACGTCACAAATCACGTCCTCGTCGTACTCGATCCCCAGGCCTTCCACCGTTTCTATGGCGTGCTTCATGTTGTCATGGCACTGCCTCTCCAGGGCCTCCATGACTCGCTCCATCATCAGCTCGTCGATGGGCACCTCCCCTGAACGACGAATAGAAACCACCAACACTGATGAACTCTTTTAGAATTAAACTGAACCTGTCCGATTCAGAGTATCGGATCGGGCGCTGATGCTGGGACTTTTGAGTGACTGTACTTTAGAACCTTTATTGGTGCAGCAAATACTGATTATAACAAGGTAATATTTTTTCTCCCTTTTCACAATGACGTTTGCAGCTAACGAGCGCTTGCATCTGTCTGCATCTGTGACGAGAGCAGCTGAAACACCAGTCATTAAATTTTATGACGTACAAAACAGAACAAGTTTTTATGAAACAGAACCTTTTTTGATCTTGTGCAAACTGGAACTGTACCGACATACAAATGATCAGTCATACCGCAGCATGCTAATGCTAGCCTAGCTTTACAGCACAACAACTTCACATTAAAATATTAGCACCAGCCAAATGCTAATTTATTGAAAGCCTTAACTGGCTGTGTTGAGTCACAACAGAGTTAACTTATACTAGCATCTCTAAGCTCTGCAGCAGAAAATCTGGTTGGCACAAAATGTTTGCTGCTCTCAATTCACAACAAGAGATGTATGCAAAATTAACTTTTAATGCATTTAGAAGCTACTGAGGATCCAAAGAATATTGTTCATTTATTTTCCAATCAGCAAACATCTTAACGTAGGTGGCTGATCAGCGTTTCTTTTTTTTTTTTTTTTCATTTCGGTGAAAATTTCAAACTTTTTAATCATTTTATAGACCATTCTAAAAAAAATATATGGATACAATGGTTCCATGTGAACTTAAAGGGGGCATTTTCAAAGTGGTCAATATTTATTATGAAGTAAATAAATAAATCTAAAATGCAAGGTGGATGGGCCAACAGATAGGTGGGCCAATGAATGGACAAAAACAACTTTTAAAATAATAAAAAGTGTGGAAAATGTAAGAAATGACTTACCTCTCCACCTACCTCAGCAGTCAGGGGCCAAAAAACAAAAAGAGTCAACCTTTAATCAGCTAGAATTTCTTACCCATGTGACTCAGCTCACTGTTGAGCGTGTGCAGCCAGTACAGGTCCATGTCATCCAGGTCGTAGCGGCACATGGCCTCTGCCAGCTCCTTGATGTTGACGTATCCGGGTTCCGTCGCTTCCTGGCCCGAACACTGGATGTACTTCCTCTGGTGGGTGTAAAGCACCTCTTTGGACTTCTCTGTGATGACTCTGAACAGGTGGGAAGTGAGGAAAACCTTTCAGTAGCGTGCGGAGAGCAAGAGCGCTCGAGACAGGACGCGGCGTACCTCACGGACGGCTCGGGGATGGTGTCGGGACTGGCCAGCACCTGGACGCCCTTCTCCCACTCCTGCTTCCAGGTGTCGGCCAACAGGCAGTAGTCCTCCGGCGACACGTGGTGGGAATCGGGGATCTTCATGGCACTGATCAGGTCTTTTCTGAACACCTGGAGGAGAGAAAGGAAAGCGGAAAAGTCTAGAGCGAGTCCTGATGTCTTTTTTTTTTTTTTAAATCAGAGTTTCTTACTTCAGCAGGTTTTTTCGGGTCGGAAGCTGGGGTTCCAGATTTACTCTCATATTTGTTGGAGGAGCAGAAAGAGGTTGAAGGACCTGAAAGGAAAAAGGGATGAGTGAGTGTTGATTACAGAGAAGAGAAACACGAAGAAGGTGCAGGTTCTTGCGTCTCGGACAAACGGGACTCACTCTCATTGTCGGAACTGTCGCTGCTGCTGGACGACCTGAGACGTTTCATCCTGTAACGTCCTGCAGGAGCAACGGGGCAGCTTTTAAAACCGTCAGCCTGGACTCCAGTTTTAGCTAATTTTTTTCTTAAGATTTTATTTTGGGGAACGGGGGAAACAATTGCAGAAAAACTGGAAATCAAATTCGGAAAAAATAAAAATCTAAAAATGTATTTTTAAAGCTAGATTTGGTTGACAGAGAGGATGATGGGTACTCACCATAAACGTCAGACTGCAGAGCATGCTAGTGGAGTCTTCTGATAACTAACCTCTTTGTTTCATATCTGCAGGAGGGAAAACGCAAGTCAACATCGTGTTTTCGACAATACATGTGCTCCTGCTAAACTTTAAATACATAAATAAAGTGTAAATGCATTATTAAGATTTTACGTGGCAAATCAACACAAAGTGACGCATCAATGTTGCACAAACCAACAGAAGAGAACGCAAATACAACTCTATTTGGAAAAATAAAAAATGAAAACCATGGATCACGTCCGTCCACCTTATTACTATATATACTACTCTAAAACTCTGAAAAAAATATGTCAAGGTTGTCATGGTAACACATCAAAGCAAAACGTCAAGAGGCGCAAACACTTCAGGACGACATTGTTTTCTGTTTAGACTACGGCTGGAGAGCCGGGTAAAGTCCAGAACAAAAAGTTTCCAGTGGAAGGTTGAAATAAAATAAACCAGACTCCCTTCACTCTGGTTACGCTTCAGCAGAATTGAAGCCAAACAGAAGGAGAAAAGTAAATAAAATAAAATAAATAAAGCCAACACTTTGAACAGACAGGACATCCCTCACATTCCCCATGAGGACCGGATGGCGGCGGCAACAGGAGGAAGAAGACGCATCAAACTAGTTCCTCTTTCCGCCGAGAACTGAGGAAATCTGCCCAGGCTTTCGACTGATTTCATTCGCACGTTTTTTCCTACAGAGAAGCTCCTCGTTTGCCCTGGATTTAAATCAACTCCATTTTAGTCATTTTAAACTCCGTTTGAGCCAAAAAGCGGACTTTCACGAGTACGCCAAGATTCGCCACAGAGCAACGACGAACGCTTAACCTTGGTGAATTTCAGTGAATCGTGAGATAAAAGCCCACTCCACTGACAAGGGCAGGTGTGGAGGATTTCTCAGTGACGTCGCCATGGTTGAATGGAAACAAACAAAACAGTTGTAATGGGTTGAGAAAGGTTTTGCAAGCACATGGAGTAATCTTTTCTTTATTTGGGGGGGTTTTTAATGTTACATAAATGAGAACATTTTTTTTTTGAAGTAGTTTTATTTATGAAGCATTTTTTCCAGCAACAATGCAGTTCAGAGTGCTTGTTGCTGAAAATGTATGAAAGTTGAGTGTAAATGAATGGCATGCACATATTTTCTTTTTTTTGTTGTTGTTGTGAAGTTACAACAATAATGTGTCACATCGAAGAGAACAATACAAATCGGTGCATAATTATGAAGTGGAAGTAAAACGTTACAGGACTTCCCAACCGTTTCTGGAAACCAAGAGGAGTCGTTTTCTCCAATATTTTGTTTTTAATAGAAAATGAATTAGATGAAAGTTACTGGCTAATAAAGTCCTGTTCGCAGTTTGGTCCAAACCACACAGGGAAAACGGTAAACAACTGGAAGATGGTGTTCTCTACTGAAATTCTCGGCCTACGTTTAAAGCGGTAGGCGTTTTTTGCCCTGAAATGACTGTACGCACAGGTAAACATGGTGGTTCCAGCTCCATGTGAACCACCATGTTTACCTGTATGGATGGCGCTACATATGGGGTGGCCCTGGAAGAAAACAACTTAAACATTGCCTCTTTTCATCCAATCGGGATCAAGTTTGAGCTATTATCCAGAGAATAATGGGCAAGTGTTTCAGTTTGTAGATGAACACAGCAGGCGGACACATAACTCGCCAGACTGGTTGCTGTAAACATCTAGAAATGGTTCAATCCCCTTTGAATCACTGTTCCGCTTCACAACCGTGTGCTACTTTGTGATGTTCCGCAGCATCAAAATCCCAACTAAACCCACTGAAGTAAAGTATTTGCTCAGCAGGCCTGAAAACAAATGCAAGCCACACTTTGCAGATTTTTTATTTTGAGTCATAAATGGAAAAATTGTGCCTCGCAGACGCATTCAAGGGCACTGAATACTTTTGGAAGGAACTCTTGAATGTTGGTTTATGGCATGTCTGCATGCCACTCTTTAACTAGGACACTCTGGGTTGAGAATACAACGATTAAAGGGGTTTCCGCTCACTTCCACAGACATAAATGTAACATGTGGCTATTGTGTTGAGTCAAAAGTCAAGCCGGGGGATTTATGTTGTGGTTTCCACGTCTAAAAAGAAGAACTAAACGGAGTTGTTGGCGCCAAACACTCCCATCCACAGGCCTACACCAGGCTGGCTTGGAGGCTATAAAGTCAAACATGGCGCCACCTTCCTACAAAGATGTCACTTCCTACAGACGTTAAGGCGAGTATTTACACAGCTCGAGCTGCCTGCTAGCTCTGTGGAGATAATTACAAGTTTCTAAAGAGAGGCTCCTCCATAGAGGAGGCAGTATTTGCGAAGCAGAAGCGCAGGAATGGCCTCGGTGCGGCATGAAAGGAGCAGGCCCCGTGGCCTGAATAAACCATCCAGGGTAAATCCTGGCACCCTGAACACTCGAGCATATTGTTCACATTCCTCCCACCTTACCTCCCGTCCACGGCCTTTCTCCGCTCTGCTGCCTTCAAACACACGGTCACACGGACCGAACATACATACGGTGACGAAAATGTGGACTGTAGTCCTGATATAACATGAAACGTGGGGCTTTTTGTATCCCACCACAGTGGGAATCTCCAGGCTGCAGTACGTCCACCACCAACACGGCACAACAGCTCTATTGTACCGCCCGCAGCGACGGGTCCTAAAGCCCGCCGCTTTTCCTCCGCCCGGGGTGCGCTCGATTTTGCACTCTGGCGCTTGCCGCTATGGACAACCGCAAACACCTGGACCTTACCAAGCTCCGCCCACAACCGGCCTAAAAAAATCTCACGTGGCTGCAAGTCTCACAAACAAAACCTCGCGGCGCTTTGTTTCGACGTGAACATGGGGTCTTCCACTTGGACTGATACGAGTATTTCTGAGTCTACTAATCATCATCATTTATACTGGATTATTTTCTGAAAACAGCTGGAGGACACCATGTTTTTTCTTGGTTCTAAGTTTCCATCATTTTAGGGGGAGATTTTAATGTGATCTTTTCCAGTCAACTGGATAGACATCCCTCTAGATTTAGAAATGGACAGAATCATATTTTGGACTTCTCTAACCGGCTGAATTTAGTAGATAATTGGAGACATCGTCATCCTACTGACTCCAATTCACCTGGAGTAACAAAAACTTTCCAACTCAATCTAGAATTGACTTCTCATAAACAGATCCCTGTTATCATTTTTATTTGTTGTCTTTATTGTTCTTTTTGCTATAATATACAATCTTCATATGTATTTGAAAATATTTTTGGCATTTTGTTATGAAAACCTAACTGAAAAAGTACATATTATTACATTTGACCAATGTATATATATTTATTTAACTTTTGTCTTTCTAGACTTTAATATCAACACCCTCAATATCTGCAAATATTCTTTATTTGTTTTTATTATATTTTAATATTTGACTTTGAGTTAACCTCTGTATGTATGCTCATGTTATTTGTTTGAAATAAAGTAAAAAAAAACTAAACAGATTGTTTTCATTCAAACTTGATGAGTTTGCCATTTGATCTACTGAGGCTGTGACATCAGTTTGTTTGTGACATCATGCTTTTCTCTATTACATCACAAGACTGCAGTCTTGAATTTTCATTCCAGACAGTCAGTGAAGAGCTCAACAATTGCAAATACTTTTTAAACGATCGGATTGCTACAAAAAAAATGGACGACATCTATGATTCACAAATGATTGGTGAGTTTTTTGAAATATCAAATTATTCTAACTTACTTTTCGAAAGAAATGATTTGGAAAACGTGGAAAAAGAAATAGAAGAGATACAGAAAGAAATAGTACAACTAGAGAAAGAAGTTGAAATGAGGGAAAAGGAATCACAGGCTGTGATTCCTGTGATTCCTTCACAGGCTGTGATTCCTGTGATTCCTTCACAGGCTGTGATTCCTGTGATTCCTTCACAGGCTGTGATTCCTGTGATTCCTTCACAGGCTGTAAATGCTTCTCAGGCTGTAATCGAAGATGTGATCGATGCCGTAATGAAATTGGAGGAAGAAAAGGAAATGGAAGAACTACAGCCTGTGAAGGAACCAAAGGCTGGGGGAAAAAAAGACACTGGGGGAAAAAAAAACACAGTGTTTTTGAAGAATGTCGTTAAAGGAGTTGCAGTGGTCGTAGGAGTTGGATTAATTGTTGTGGGGGGAGTGGCTCTGTGGAGAGCATATTCATCGTGGAAATAAATGGAGCCACCGCCTGAAGTACCTGTTCGAGAGAAAAGGCATGTTCAAACCCTGCCTTGAGTTTGAATTTTCTTGTGTCCTAAACTATCAGGGTGTGTGGGGGTTCCGAGGTTCTCCAGAACCAGGTGGTCCAGCCAAGCTCAATGTGGGCTTTGGGTTTACTAAACTTGGCAGGATTAGGGTAAGTCAGAAGGAAAGTCGGTGGTCCCTGGACGAGTCCATAAACAGAAAACAACCCACAAACGGCGGGCAAAACACAAGAAACAAAAACCAAGAGTCCAAAACTAAACTGAAAAAGTCCCAAAAGATAGATGGAGACATGGACGAGGATTAGGTGGGCATCCTTACACCAGGGGCAGATTCCACGAGGGAAATCAGGGGGACGGCCTCGACGCCGGGGGTGGACCATATGGGGAAGGTCCGAGGACGGCCTCGGCGCCAGAGGGTGGGAACGGAGCACTAGGGGACTCTGGAGTAGTGCTTCGGGAGGAGCGCTTTGGGAGGAGCGCTTCGGAGGAGCACTTCGGAGGAGCACTAGGAGACTCTGGAGGAGCACTAGGGGACTCTGGAGGAGCACTAGGAGACTCTGGAGGAGCGCTTCTGGAGGAGAACCTGGAGGCCCAAGTAAGATGAGAGATGAAGATTTAATGCAACAATCGTCCAAAAACACAGTCAAACCAAGTGCGACAAACTGACGACAAAAACTACGACAAGGACCCGACAAGGAACAAAGAACACAGGAGGGATTAAATACACAGAGCGTAATCAGGGGAACAAGAAACACCTGGGAGTAATCAAGGGGAAGACAGGACATCGAGGAGAACACGGGACACAGAAGAACCAACACATGACATTGATGTATCTGTATGGAAATCATTTCTTTGTTTTTAACAACAGAATAACATTAATCGTAGTTGAATGTGCTGTCAACAAAATTACACAAAAATCATCAATGGAAATCAAATTCATTAACAAAGTATTCAATGAGAATATTTAATTCATTCAGATCTAGGATGTGTTATTTGAGTGTTCCCTTTATTTCTTTGAGCAGTGTATATATATATATATATACATATATATCCTGGGCTCAATGGTCAACATACATGGGCATGTATGTTGAAACATACATTGTCATCCATGTATGTTTCAACATGTGTTTTTGAAAGAAAAAAAAAAGACATTATTTTAGACAAACTATCTACTTCAGAATTTTATTTGATTCTTTCAAATCTGTTTTACTTCTATTGTGTAGGATTTAAAATAAAGAACATAAGAGGTTGTTTTCTGTTTTTGTTTTTTTTTTTATTAAAAAAAGCACAGGTTCTAATCTAAAGTAATGAGGAAAACCTGCCTAAAAACATATTACTGATGCTGTTAGTGTGATTCTTTCTCGACACTCAGTGCAAATATTGCAAGAATTTTTTTTTTTTTAAAACGACCCAAAACTTAAAAAATAAAAAAATCCCGCATTTGTTGCTATATCTCTATTTTAAAACACCAACTGTTTTTTCTTAATTTTTAGCCAGAGTGTTGATGCTGCCATCTTTGAAGGGCTGGAAATGCCAGGTAGAGACAAAGGAAAAACAACATAGCCTTCAGTTTCGTTTGGCCTGAGTGCAGCGCTCACCAGAGCAACCAGTAGCCTGTTATTACCAGATTGCGCCCACCTATGTAAATCTCCACCCACGACAGGAAGTCAACAAGAACATAAACAATAAGATTCAACACCCCCACTTGTTCTGATGTTGATGTAATACATTAACACCAACCCAACTTGGATAGGGTTCCAAATTTTTTGTAGTCTGCTAATCTAACAAAGCTGGAAATATGAATACAAGAATGTCGTTTCAAGGACTTTCCTTACCTGAGTGAAGTTGGCCCCCCACCTTCTTCAAATCAGACAAAATTGATCTCAAACGTTTTGTGCTGGAGATATTTGAAAAGATTAATGAGAGGTTAAAGGTCAAAAGGTTGATATGAAACTTATAGCTTCAGAGAACAAGTGTCATTATGTAGAAAAGCTGGCGTCCCTCTTAACTCTTTTATTTATTCAATTTGGCAGGGGGATGCAATTCTCGGCAGGCATCATTTCTCGGCATGACACCTGTTCGCCATCCTCCCCGGAACCAAGAAGCGGGGTTGAGAGGTATCAGGTTTTTTACTGGAGTGTCCGTTGAGCTCCACTAAAAGTAAATAACCGCATAGACAAAAAAGAAATAATTTAATCTATAGATTTTAATATCAATCTGGCATTTCATAAAAGGTCATAGTTGCACACTTAAAAATTCAGAAACAAAATACAGATGACATGCACTTTCCAGAAAAAAAAAAAGAAAAAAATCCATGTACAGATACAAATAAATTGACAAATTTCACATGGCATGTTTTCATGGCGTTCTTGGAAGTGACTGTAAAAACAGATAAAGCAGAAGTGACGTGGTTTAAAATAGAACGGGAACAATATGGTACAGCAATGATTTATGGGCCGTTCTTTTTTTGTTGGTTTCGTATCACACTGGGTCAAGTCAGGTCTGTAAACGAGGTCATCAGTTTATAACGAGACATACGATTCATGCAAGTGGAATACATGAGAGTTAGTCGTTTTTTGTTGTTGTTTTTTTTTTATTCCCTCGAGCAAAAACTCCAACTAAACTCCTCATCTAGAAGAGAGAGTAAACCAATTTAGGACTAATAGTTAATGATTCAATAGTGAATGAACTAGTGTGCTTGCATTCTCAGCCTCTTTAAATTGACCTTTGGAGGCTTTGAACAAAAGAAGATAAATTCACAAAGAGGAAGAAGAGCATTTCCCTTTTGAAAAGCGTCTGTTTTTTTCGCATCGGTTATCAAGCTGAGTAACTATGCAAATTTAACTTTAGACATTTTTCAGCTTTTAAAGTCGTGAATTAGAAACAGAAGATTTCTTTCAGTCATCTTACAAAATAACATTTTACAAAATATATATTCATATATAGGTGATGATTTTTTTTCTTCTATACAAAAAAACGTTCAGTAATTCATCTAAAAAAATATATATGTAAAAAAAAAACAAAATAAAAAAACCCAAGTTGCCTACTTTGAAAATCCAGCCTCTCTTGTGTTTATGCCTTGGCGAAAACAGAGAACTTAAAATTGATTTTTCACAACCTGGTTTGGGCCTAAGAAGTAAGAGTAAAAACATCACCTATACAGCACAGTCCATATATACACACACATTTTGAACAGAGAAAAATCCAGTATTTAAACCACAAACACACATAATTCTAAGAGAAACCATACGGTTGAACTCATGTTTCCCCCTCCAGAGCCCCATTAGCTCTCCTTGATTCTAGAAATCAATACAAAAGTAACATTTAAATAAAAAAAAAACAAATTTATAGAAACAGCTACATTCACAAAAGATGAAAGCAGAGTTACAAAATACATTCACAGAAACATAAATAATCACAGCACTCTCAGGAACTAACATTTGAGTGGTCTGCAGCCTTTTCTTCCCTCTGCATTAAAAAATTTATACAAACAGACAAACACAAAAAAAAAGGGAATAACTTTCTCATGTGATTGTGGAAAATGATTCATGTGATCCAAGGCAACATCAAACGGTCTGCAGAATTTTCCGTTCCCTCCTTTCATCCCGTAAAAAGGAATCTCGATCAGCTCAGGCAGCTTGTTTGGACGGCCGACTTATTTACAAACCCATCTGCATGTCGGCAAAGTTGAAGAAACTGTCGACGTCTCGGGTTGACGTATTTTTGTTGTCTGAAACAAAAACCTGAAGAAAAAATAAATAAAAAAGAGAAGAAGAACAGAAGTAAGCCCATACGTGTGAACATTTAAAGAAGAAAAATGCTCAAAAAAAAAAAAAAAAAAAAAGTAAAGATTCCTACCTTGGTACCACTAAAAACCTCGCTGGCGATGGTCTTGCATGCTTCCACTGATCCATCACCGTTCAGTTCCAGGGCAGTGACCGGGCCTTCAGTGGCGAGATAGAAAAATTCAGAGTCAGGACATCCACACCCCTGATCCCAGTGTCGCTACTCAGACCGATTCCCAATCTCTTTAACATTCCACTCATGTTTTTCCAACCAGGAAACAGCAAAGGGCTTCCCCATAGAGGTTTCATACTGAGGCTTCTGGGGGACTAAATCAACATTTATCACGTCCACACAAAACAAATGTATTCAAATGAGATCATGGCAGAAAAACAAACAAAATGTGTCAAACTTGAGGCCTGTGGGCCAAATCTGGCCCATAATAACATTTTTATGTGGTCCTCAAGAGTCCAGAGCGCTTCATAAATAGAACTTAAAGATGATGATTGTGTGTTCACACATTAATTCAGAAAAATCTAATCAGTTTTATATAGTGTCAAACTATAATGTAGAAAGATGTTAAAACATTTCATTTCAGTTCTCATCGAACGCAGAGATTATGACGGCAATAGGACTGATGTAGATGAGAAAAAAAGGGATATATTTCTGCCCCCTCTCCACTCCCAAAAAGAGTCTAATTTTTCTACAATAATAATAATAATAATCCAATAGTCTCAACATTTCTGAGGTTTTCTTACAAATTTTTGACTTTTGGAGCTTAGAAATGTTCATGTTTTCTCTAGAACGTTTTCTGAAATTCAGAAAAATTTTTATTTTATTGGCTTCTATCTACCATGGCCTTAACACGCCATTATAAGAGACAGCTATGATACCCGACAGTTTGTCAATAGTTTTATCAGTACATTTCGACACAGCTGTCCATTTAGGGACACTCATAATCTTGCCGTGGCCCGAAATGAAAATGAGTTCGACACCCCTGACCTACAGTGTCTAGCAAAAGTATTCGTCCCTAATTTTGTACTGTAATCTGCTTTAAATGGCTCTATTGTGACAGACAATCACTACAAAGTACACAGTGTAAATGAAACAAAAACGTGTTTCTATTTTGGTACACACACACACCCTTGAGAGAGGTAATTGCAGTCTTAACGCATCAGCCCACTATTTGCAGCTATTAGAGCTTAAATTATTCTAGGACGGCTTTCCATAAATGTGTTTATTGAATTTTTTTTAATCAATGTTCCGGAAGCCCATTTGTGAGATCGGACACTGACATTGGACAAGAATGCCTGGCTCACAGTCTTTTACAGACACCAAGAGGTTCTCTTCCATTAGCTTCATTCCTTTCCCCGACAACTTCGACGCGTTTCCCTGTGTCCTCGAAAATCACCAGCAGAGCAGGACACTGCCACCGCCCAGTTTATTCAGATGGATGTTATATTTAAGTGTGAAAATCTCTCATCTATTTTCCACACACAATGTTTTGCATATAGGACAAGAAGTTTAGTTTTTGTTTCGTTTGGCCAGTGGACAACCTTCCATGCAACTATGAGTTTCCAACATGACTGACGGTGAACGGGACTTCAGATGATCGGTATGAAACCAAAAAGAGATATTGATGTTGGTGCTTTTAAAGTAACAAAATGTGTAAAAGCTCAAGGGACCTGACTACTTTTTCCAGGGTTACTGTATTTTTTTTCTTCTTCTGTCCATAATCACATGAGAAAATGAAATAACGTTACGTTTCTGTTTGTATTTGAAGGTATCGGTTCAACACAGAACAGGAATTCAAAGAATTTCAGACATGCCCTGTTGGGTTTCACATGGATCTACTGTACAATGCAGGGCACACACACACACGCTCACTTTCTATGATTACAACAGGCGGTGCAAATGCATTGAACACCGCTAGAATTATGAAACGACTTCCTCAAATGACTGGGAGATATTAAGCTGAATTACAGTGCAGCTGAGGAATTAGATTAAGTAAAATTGACGTACCTTTGTTGATCCACTCCACAAGTTCATCTGCGCTGTTCTGAAACACACGCCTCGCATCCTCGGGCTTCATGGAGACCTCCTTAGTCTGTATCAGCACAAATCCTTTAGAAGCGGCCTGTGCCAGAAAAAGAGAGAAGTGAGTCAACGCCGGCTAAAAGTGAGTCATGAAGCCTTTAAAAGATTCCTCGCTGAGAGATGTGCGTTGCTGAGAATCCGGTCTCATGCTTGTGCGGTGATGATCTTCCTTTTTAAGCGACGCCAAACATCTCTGGAATGTTTACACAGACGAACTGCGACTGTAGCCTCGTGGCTGGCATTTGTACAAAAAATACAAAAACTTCCTTGGCGACGGAAATGTAAACCAAAGAAAGCTACAAAACCAAAAGGTGCAATAACCTGTGGATTGAAAATCTCAATCTGGATATTTTCTCAACCAATTTCCAAACATTACGCCACAGGTTTTTTTCCACAATTAATTCAAGCAGTCGAATTAATCGCGATTAATCAATTATAGGAATAATCAACAACTAATTCAGGAATTGATTAATCGAACATACAGACTCAAAAAAAGACCGCTTTCTGAAAGAGCAGGAATTAAGCCAAACATGTACAAAAAATATAAACATTTTGCATTTAAGATGAAAAACCTTTTGTTTCTAAATATGTTTTACCCAAAATTCCTCACCTGGTTCAAAGTCTGTAAAAAAAATTAAAAATCTCCTATTAAGGACCTTTTGCTATCCATTTATTAATCAAAAAAACAAACAGATTCCTTTGCCTCAAATTATGAAGCGCACACTAGGCATGTTAGGAAACAACATTTTTACTTTTTTTTCTCTCCGAAAAGTAATTAAATTATTTGCTTACTTGTAATTTTTTAAATGGATTTTTAACATTGTGTAGCAAAGGCTCAAGCAGTTAAACGAGAAAGCTGCAGAATTAGCCAATTTGTTCTATCAGATTGTTAGAATAATAGATAGAATGAAACATTTCTGGACGTCTCAATCAGGACAAGTTAAACACACAGGTCCTTCTGTTTTATGCTTATCTAGGCTGTGTTAGTAATAGGAAGAATGACTAATTGATTATAAAAAAAAAAGCATCTGATGTAATCTTTAACAACATTAGCACCACCCTTTCACCCATTACCCACAAAGACTTCCTCTTTCTACACACTTTCTAAAACCACAGGGTTTGAACAAAAAGTGCCACCGACACTCACCTCATCGATCAGTTTCCGGGCATTCGCAGTGGTGTAGTCCCCGGCAAAGAAAACGAAGAGGCAGGACTCCTCGCTGTCTTTCCGCCTGCCTCCCTTCGTTAAAGGCACGATGCTCCGGGTGGCCTCGGTGGAGATCCGGACGGACTTGAAATCGGACTCCGGGTCCGGCGCTGGCACAAAGTCTGCCACCTGGGCATCTTCCGGCAGCAGGCTCCAGTTGTTCTCCCCCGACACGGGCGTGAAGTCGTGGATGTTGCTCCAGTTGTTGTTGAATATGCTCAGCCCGGCATCCTTGAAGTGGAAGGCCAGCTCCGGGTAGTAGTACTGGAAGCAGCCGAACTTCATTCCCGTGGAGGACTCGATGATGGGCTGGGTGGCGCAGCACAGGAACACGTCCATCTTTTTACAGTCCCTCGCGCGGAACTGCTGGCAGGCCACCACGCACTTGATGTCTTTGCAGTCCCGGAAGAACACGCTGCCCTTCACGGGCCCGAAGACGATCCGGCAGTTGATGCAGTCGTCGATGTTGATGGTCGCCGAGTGGTCCAAGACGAAGATGTTGCAGTTCTCACAGTCTTGGATGACAAACGGCTTGCCGTTCAGTGTCCCAGGCAGCCGGCCCACGGTGACGTCTTTGAGTCCAGTCAGAGTGTAATCCTTGGGGTCAGCCTGTGCAGAAACACGTGCTCAAACAATATCTTTGGAATAAAATGTTTAAATACACGCCAAACATTGAGAAGCAGCATTCAGCTACTAAGCACCACAAATCCCACGTGTTTAGAGTTTTCCTTGATTCACTGGAAAATTGACCAACCCTCCCCTACAATACCCCCCCTCTGCTCCTATAGACTAGCTAGAAGTAATTAGCAAATCCTGGTGGAACTGCACTTCTGCTGAGCTCAGTACATGAGCTACTTTTTAGTGTGAAAACATTGTAAAAGAGTTAATGGAGGAGTCAAAATTCTTAAGCTGTGCTATAAAATGACATCACGTGCCAGGAAAATGAATAGTGTTGCCCCTTTAAGTAACCTGCATCACGACTTTGATCATAATCACATTTAAATTTGGAGTCCACATCACCCACATCTTCTTGACATGACCAAAATGTAAACTGCAATACAGGAAAACATTTATTTTAAAATAAAACTGTAGAAAAGGCTTCACGCTAAATAGCATTTTAGTCTCCTGTTCATGCGATTGATTCCACCTGATGACTGGAAAAGTGTCTCAGTGTGCTCTATTAGGCCTAAATCATGATGCAGCTGGTGGTGTGGCCCTTTTGTTACACGTCCAACAAGCAGCGAGTTTAAAGGGAAGTTCATCTGCTGCCAAGCCTCTGAGGTCTCAACAAGGCAACATAAGGCTGGGTTCTGTTGTGCAGTACTGTAATCCCATAATGAGATAAGGCTGGCGACATGGGAGCATTTGGCGAGAGGTGGGCGACATCTTGAACATTCAAAAAAAAAAAAAAAAAAGTGATAAATTTAGGAGATCTTAGTGTATTTTCTGCCGTCTTTAATCGGACGACCTGGATGTTCATTTGTTTTATGCGATTTATGACTAAAAGCCATTGTTGTCACAACAACTTTAGTACAGAGTAACACTTTGTGCTGCATTTGTTAATCATTTGTGCTCTTCAAATTTAATTCCCAAAAATCGAACTTCCCCCCGTCTACAGTAAATGTGTAGCTAGCTGCACCATTAGCAAACAATAACTACCTGGAAGTTGACGCAACGGGGGAACGTCACGATTATTTATATATACCCACCTACTTCACATTGCGCTTGTTTAATGCTACTTGGAGACTACTTGGATTTGTACCGTGCGGTCGCCTCACCTTTTCCCTCTTGTCCCAGCTGTACTGCTTGGGAGCCTCGTCGGTGTTGTTGCCAAGGGGAACCGAGTTACATGCAGTATCAGCGCTCGTCGTTGTCGGCGTGAGGTTTCTCCTTCTGCGCCGACTTTCTTTTGGATTTCTTCGAGAAGAAGCAACCCATGTTGCCTTTTCAGCAGCGACCAGATATCACGATCACCTCAGCCTGAAAGAGAAACCCACGACGAAACGCGAGGCGCGACCGTACCTACGTGAGCTACAATTGACAGTTTTTTCCCCCCCCCCTTTTTCAGCTTCCTGTTTCGCAGCTTCGTTTTCCAACCAATCGTCACGCTTGGTGGTACTTGGAACAGCCAATGACTGAGCCCCAAAGTGTGACGTATGTAGGTAGGCGTGGTGAACAGCCGTGAAACATTCACGTACTGGAGCTACAAATACGATTTCCGCAAGAACATATCTAAACTTTCATTTGAAACGTCGTGTGTAAGATGGAAAAACACTCCTAATGCGTATTAAAAGTAAGCCATCATCTCATGTCCAAACACTGCATATTTTATTGACAAAAGCGATGCAGTTTATCAGATTATGAAACATAATCTCTTTCATAATCTGAAAGAGACTATGAGTTTCCTTTTACTCTATTTCTTTCACTCTGCTTTTGTAAAATGCAGTTTTTAAGCCGCATGCTACTTTTTGTTTTCCAATGCATCAGTCGCAAGGAGTAGAAAATTAAACAAATTGAAGCAAACCCAAACAGATGTTATTTTAAGTGACCACCCTGAATGCATCACCAGTTCCACACCAGACACTCCCCTTCGAGTGCTTCCTTTGCTTAAAACACATTAAACCGTGACAGAAACATAAATAAAAAAAAGATCAGATGACTAAAGAACACTCAGTTTAGCTCTAATGTGCTGATAGTCGAAATGATGCATTCGCTAATAGTTGTTTGAGGTTTTTATACATGCTGACCTGGTGTTTATGAGGATGATCTGAAACTGGACTTAAATATACACAGGTACAACAACAAAACCCCAAACACCACGTAACCGTGGGACAACCGCATGCCAGATTAGCGTCCTACTTTAACTGCCAGACTATTCTAATAATAGGTAATCTCTATCACAACTATCTTCATCCGGTCTTTTCAGTACTTTCTCTCTTTCCCCTCCTATGGCCACAACAACATACGCACAATTGAAACACAAAATAGGCAAGCTTGTTTCAGTAATGCGGAGATTACTTAAAATAAACAAAGAAGCAAAAACAACCCAGTGACAGGCCACTCTTAAATGAATCACAGCTTTAGAGGTTGCAGCTTGCGGTCCCATGAACATTAATCACACTGCATTCCTCACAGCAGCTGTTTTTCATGGTCAGGGATGATGAGTGCTACTGTGAAACATGCCTTGCTCATAGCGCAGCGACTGACCAAAATTTCAAATTCATGCAATTAAGATTTGGGTTTAGAGTGTGCATCTTCTCGACATCACACGACGTGGGTAACCCAGAGTGAAGAGTGTATCTTAATGTTTCTAACATGAAGATAGAAACATTTGGGATGGATTGACCTGTAACTCTGAATTCCTCGCCCTTTGCACACATGCTCTGCGAGTGGCCTATTTCTCTTATCGACTCGCTGATTAAATACAAACATATTGAAGTGTGAGGTGTTTTGCAAAAGAACTCGTTTCACATTTTCCTTCACATCCAACCACAAACATCCAGGTATCTGGTAGTTGAGATTTGAAGTGGCAGACAAAAACAACATTAGTGCATAACCGATAAGTGGAAGACAATTTCACAATATTGTGCAAAAGTCTAATAGTTTTGCAGGTCTAAAGTACAGAATAAAATTTCTGCCCACTTTTCTTAGCAAAGCTAAGTCAGACTGGATCTGCATGACTTTAACTAGACCCTTCTATCTCATATGTATATGCTTTAGGTTGTTTTCCCACTGGAAGGGGAACCTCTGCCTCACTCTCAAGCCTCTTAAAAGTTTTTCGTCTGATATATATTTAGCTACATACACTCGCAAATTATGCACCACTTTGGGCTGGTTTGTCATATAAAATTCCAATATAAGATCTTTTGGGTTAAGTATATCTGCTTTAACAGGAATTAAAATGAAGGTAACTGACTGATTTTTTTTTTAATGACCACTAGGGTTCAGTGCAACAACACCTACTTGAAGCCTCAACTCACCCTGAAGCCTCACTCTAGCTCTGACTCAGCAGCCACATTTTCCTACATGTTAACGCCACTTCTTTGTTTAAAAAGATCAGCAACTGCATAAGATCCAAATGCTGCGACTAAAACGACACTTCTCCTGTGCATTCACCAGATACTAGTGACAACTTTTTTTTTTTACTTTCTTTTTGCTAAATGAAACCCTGTCCTGCCGCGTCGATCTCATTTGTAGATTTTTACATGAAGTGGAACGAGTAAGTCAGGTCACACCTGATGTGGGAATGTGCCTCCACACGATTCCAAAATGACCACTCGTGAACCGTGTTCGGTTTCCTGCTTCAAGTCCTCATAAGCTTGCAGCTTACTTGATTTCTGTCTGAGTGACCAGATATTAAAGAGTGTAAAACACAAGATAATGTAGCTGGTGTTTAACTCTGATCTCTAACCACCTGGATCAACATTGGAGGGTTCAAGAACAAGACGTGTCCAGTGGAAATTAAAACATATTAAAAAACAATAAACAAACACCTAAACTATCTGCTCTGACACCATCTCTTCACACTACTGTATATTGTCCAAAAAAAAAAAAAAAAAAGATGCTTACAGTTACACACAATATCCCATTCTTAACACAAAGGTTCACATTTTTTGGGGGAAAAAAATGAAGCGATTTGGATTTTTTTCCCAGTCAAATATTTGTGAGATCAGGGACTGATGTTGGACGACAGAGCTTCCATCCATCCATCCATTTTCCGTCACCTTTCTCCCTAACGGGGTCGGGAGTTGCTGGTGCCTATCTCCAGCTGCGTTCCGGGCGAGAGGCAGGGTACACCCTGGACAGGTCGACGACAGAGCTTGGTTGTAATTAATCCCATACATGCTTTAATACACGTTTGGATGCTACATCAGTGATGTAGTGTCTTTAAGTTGATTTTTTTTTTTCCATCCCAAAACCTCCCATCACACAGAGCCATGATTCACCTATTCAAATGTGTAATGAATAAATAATAATGATCAACCCAAGCATCAATGTTTGGAATCATTAAAAAATGTTATTTAAATCTACAGACTTACTCAGTTTATGGTCTTATTTTATAGAGCGATTTAAAATATAATGATTTTATAGACATTTTCAGGTTATTTTTCAACAGAATTCAAAATACAGCAATCAGCCAGTAAAATCGTTTAGGTTCCTTCAGTGACTTCAGCTTTCAGACTGAGGGTTTACTGAACCTGTCCTCTGACCGGACCAGCAGTCATGCAAAAACCGCCACTGTGTTGGTTTTCCAAGTGCGTTTCTCCTCCAAACGCGTTTCGATCTGCTGCCATCACAATTACTACAAATTAATGCGGAGTATCTGAAAGGCACGCCCCTTTCCTCCCAACATCCAGCTCCCTCTCCAGACCAGATCATCCCAAACGGGATGTCGGATGTCTACTTCTCGTTTGTCCAGCGACGGCTCCTCCGGTTTCCTGTTTTCGAGAGGAGTGACCTCCGAATTGCACCATCATCAGAAATCTCGGAGCAGTGAGTCAGTCGCTTGCGGTTCGGTTCGGGCGTGCAGGTGGTGGTCTCCTCCTCCACTGTCAGAGCGGAGCTTTTCGTTGCATTGCGCCGTGTCTCTTTAAAAGGTTGAGTTCTTCGGTCTGTGAGCGCTGGATTGTGTCTCCACTCGGTTTGCCATACCCGGTCGGCTCTGCTGTGTGTGTGTGTGTGAGTGCGCGCGCGCGCTGTTCTTCCAGCTGTGACATGGCACAGAGGCTGCGTGTACTCTCAGTAGCAGCAGCATCCTAAACCATGGTTGCTCTCGGGAACGCAGCCAGCGCGGCTCGGGGAACCAGAGCGATGCTGCTGCCGGTCTGGATCTTACTGAACGCGGTGTCGGGACTGAAGGCGGAGGACGGCGGAATGGTGGAGGAACTTGTAACTGAGAAGGAGGCAGAGGAAAGTCACCGACAGGACAGCGTCAATTTGCTGACATTCATCTCGCTGCTGACTCTCACCATTCTCACCATATGGCTCTTCAAGCACAGGCGGGTTCGCTTTCTTCACGAGACCGGACTGGCAATGATTTACGGTGAGCTTGGGGTTTTTTCACGCACACATGACGCTGGCTCTCCTCCTGCAGCTACACCACCACAACCACCACCTTCCGCAGGCTTTACGTGATTCAGCCCCCCCTCCTCTTCTTCCCCCCACGCGCTCTCACAGCCTCTAATTGGTTGGGCTCGCGCTAATTTCTAGAAGGTGCTTTCAGCCGAGGCTCATCCCCACAGACAGAACTTAATGCACTTTAACGTGGTTGCGTCAGGGCCGGGTTTAGGAGGATACGGGCCCCTGGGCTGGAGCGAGTGTTCTCGCCCTGCCCACACAAGTTTCCTGCAGGCATTCCAATCAGGTTGAAAGTCAGGTTTGCTTTGTTTCGTTTATACCTCATCTGCTTAGTAATTGTTTCTCTGAAATGGTTATAATGTCTAAAAAAAAAAAATAGTTTCTCATACACGCTGGATCATTTCTAGGTTTTCTTGGTCTGCATGCTGTGTTGGGATGCAGTGAATCAAATGCACACACTGGAAGGGAAACAAGGTAGTGAAAGCTTGAGGTCAAGGGTTATGCTAGAGGCCTGGCTTTGACCATTTAGTGAATAGTCATAAAGTTTTATTTATTTATTTATTTTTATTGGACAAATGCAATAAACATCATTATCTGAAAACAATCCAATACACAGGCTTGATGCAATAAGGTATATTTCGATGAATCAATTAGTCACATGATGAATTAAAGCAAATTCAATCATTTCCATTTGCATAACTTATAGTTTTACCCTTTTTTTTTCTCTCTCTTTCCACCAAAAACTGGATGACAAAAGTCTTCAGTTTGGTGCTCTGGTGTCAACTATGATCAGGAAGAAACGTAAAACAGCGTCTTCAAAACAACTTGGTCAAAATTACAATATCTAAAATCTAAAACGCGTGTCAAACTCAAGGCCCGGGGGCCAAATATGGCCCAACACATAGCTTTGTATGTGGCCCTCAAGACTCACAGTTACATCAATGAGTCCCTCCAATTTTTCAACAAATTTGCAAAACTCACTCGAACGTTCACACAAAATTCACATGAAATCTACAGATTTTCACACTTTGTTTCTGATTTTTAACACACATTTTTCCTGAAATGTGTGTTAAAATTTGAGGAAATCTTAATACACTGATGTTGAATGTTCTCAAAAGAACAGCCCTTTAAGAACATTCATATTTTTGATGTGGCCCAAAATGAAAATGAGTTCAACACTCCTGATCTAAAATGAGTTCAGTTCATAGGGCATGGAATTGCACATTTCAACATCAGTTATGTTTTTGTTTAGAAAAACCCAGATTTTAATGAGTTTCAGAGCTAACAACTCTTAACAGAAATGTCCATCTGTCCAAAGGTTTTTCTGCTAGATGGTATTTTACAGTGATAATTTGTTCTGCTCCAGTCACCGTCATGCTGTTCTCTCTCATCAAATGGACGCAGCGTCTCAGGTAGCGAGCTAGCAGTCATATCTGTTGTAGTTTTATAATTTCTTTAACCTGATATAAGGGCGTCGACTTTATCTCCAAGCAGCTGACTTTCTTTTTTTTTTTTCTTTTTTTTTCAAACAAGAAAAAAAAGTCAAACTGCCGTTTTCAGCCAGCTAACCTGTAGTGCACAGCAACAAGTGCAGGAAGGACGGCCCTGCATGGTTCATACAGCTGGGGGAAAAAAACCCCTCCGGTCACTCTGGCAACTCAATAAAATTAGTTTAAACAGCAGATATTGTATGTTTTTAAAAAAATATTTTTAAAATCCTAACTTCTGCAGTTTAGATGCACATTTCTCCCTGATGTATCTCTTGTACATCCAGACTTGTGCGACAGTTCTGGAGCCTCCCTTGTTGTTTGAGGAAGCTGAGCATTCACTTGGTCCGTTTGCATCTTGACGCTGCGCTGAATCAGATTACGGAGACTTGTGCTTTTGTCTCATGTTACGTCCATTACTATGGATGAAAATGCACCAAACGCAGTTAGTGAGTGTAAAAACAGCCTTACATGGATTCTAATCAAATGAACTCTTCAAAGCAATCTGTCAAAATTTTTGTGTACCAAATGCTAAATGCAAGTTCATTGTGCACGAGTGGAGAAATTCAGGCGTACCGGCAGTAAAGTGACATACAGTATGTAGAGCCACATGAAGATAAAAATATAAAAACAGAAACCAAGAATAACACCTGATTCAGTAAAGCCACAACTGATATGGGAAACATGTCAGTTGTGTACGTCATTGCAGATGTCTTTGTTCATCACCTTATTTGCCTCCATGAAGGTTTATTCTCTGTTGGGCTTGTATATTGCTTAATGTGTGAATTATGTAATCTGAAATGCTGTTTCAGATAAATGTAGTTTTTTATTTATTTCTGCAAACAAAAATCAGTTTATTTCATTTCAGAAATGAAACCAACGTTCTTCTGATTATTGTCACAAATCTGTGCCTCGGTTATTGTCAAGCTGTATGAAGAACGATATACAACTGTGCTGCATGTCGGCCACACATTTTGCTGCAACACTTAAGAGACAAAACTTACGCTGTCCAGTTGGGGCTACAAATGTCACTTATTAACCAGTGAGGGGGGAAAAAGGTTAGACTTTGATTTGTTTTGTTTTTTCCTTTTAATTTAATCATTGCTGCTTTTCGACCCTGAACCATGGGCCCCAGTGGGACATGGTAGCAAAGCAGGCACTCCAAACCAGAAAACTGCCACTATAACGCTGCAATAATGCTACATTTAAACACTTGGAGTTATTATTTTGGGGAAATGTAGAAGCTGAGCTGTTTCTCCTTTTCACTTTTGTGTGTAAACCTGAACAAAGCTCTATGAGATCAGAAGGATTATTCTGTTGCACGCTGAAAGTACCGATTAACCGCATAAAGAACAGCCTAAATAAAAAAGTTCTTACGGTACTTTCTAGTCCAGATTTATGGAAAGCACCTAAAACTCCCTCTGTCTGTGATTCGAGATTTTTTTTTTCTTCATTTGTGGTGGTTGTCTTTTTTTTTCTCCAGAAACTGAAACAACAGGTGGTTTGATCCGGTGTCTGCACAAAACCATCTTGTGTTTGTGTGGTTAGGCCAAAGAGTGCGAGTGTGATGTTCACACTTAACCGACCGGCAGAGTGAATCAGCAAGCCTGTAGCGCTCTGCTTTACTCTGTCCCATCACAGGATTTATGCTCCTCTAAGTGCCTCTCTCATCACTTTCTTCCCGACTCCGACTCTCTCCACCAGATTCTACCTGTCATGTTCTCATTTTTCTTTCTTTGCTCTGCTGCAACTTGATCTAGTCTTCTGGTAAACAAGAAATGCACAGAGAATTACACTCACCAGCCACATTCTTAGGTAGATCTTAAACGGCGCTTGCTTACAGCAGCAACTCGAAGCATTTGGGGATCCAGGTGAGGTACGTTAAAGTTCACACAGGCGCAGCAACATCAGATAACAAATTGGAGAAAGTGTTTCCTATTCTAATGTTTGAATTATTGGAGCAACATTCACACAGTGGGGTCAGAATAGGGTGTAACCAACACCCATGTTTGTCTTACCTTCTGTGCTTCAGGCTGGTGGTGGTGGTGTAGTGATGTGGGGCGGGGGTATCAAACGCATTTTTATTTTGAGTCATATCAAGAATGTCCTTAAAGGGCAGGTTGTGCCAGAATGAATTGTTAAATATGAACAAACTGTTAAAATATTAATAATTATCTATGTCTGCATTTGATGAGTGCTGCTTAAAATTAAATAGTGAAAATCTTTTCACACTGATCAATCCCTCCAGGATTTAACGACTTTTTTTTTCTTTCAGTAATTAAAATTACAAATTTTGTGGAGTTAATTTAGAAATATTTGCAAGATATTTTGCAATATTTGCACATATGTGTCATATTAAACGTCTGCCTCTAAGCTACAGTTTCAAAGCTTTGTTCCTCCGCCTCACAGAGAAACCATTTCTCCCCCACTCGGCTCCTTCAGACTAGCCAGCAGCAATTGGCAAACACCTAATAGAACTGCTCATCTTCTTAGCTCATTTTAGGAGCTACTTCTCAACTCTGGTAAAAACGGGAGCAGTGCTGCGATGACTTCCTGAAGGCAGAGTTTCAGAAAGAGTAGGTGTTTCTAAAAGAGACGCAGGTCCGATTTTAAGGCGTTAAATTACAAACTCAGATTTCTTTAAAGTCATATTTGATATCAATCAAGTTTATTTGTATGGCACAATTTCAGCAGCAACACAGTTCAAAATACTTTACATCATAAAAACACAAAAATACGACTCATAAAAGACAGTCGACAACGAAGGGACTTACATTTTGTCAAGTCCCTTTGTTACACATCAGAATGTCGATAAATATTTGATTATGCAGCACTTTTATATCAAGTGAAGGTAATGTAGCTAATTGATGGTGCCATTTTATATCTCAAAGTGCCTGGAGAAAACGCAACACTTCCCATTTAACTTCCTCAGCCTTCTTGAGGATTGTTGCTGACCACATCCATCTGTTTACGACCACATTGAAACCATATTGTCATCTCAATTTCCCGCTAGATTCTGCACCATGTGACAAAACGCAGCTAATCTCAAGCCAGTTTCTTATACATGGCAATGGGTTCACTGTATTCCAGTGGCTCCGGTCCAGTTGGGCTCCTTGGTGATGTGGTGCAACAGAAAATTGATATCATTCATAGAAACTGCAGGAACTGCATGATTTCAGCATGGAGTATGACCTAAAATCTGATGACTGTTTCTGACACCCTGTTGAATGTATATGGCACAAAGAACGAAGGGAGTCCAACCCTGTACTAGCATGTGTAACTAATACAATGGTTCCTGATCACATATCGTCACCAGTTTTAACTAGAGTTTGGTTTCTTGGGAGTTGTTTGGTTTAGTTGGTTATGTCTATGTACGTGTGTCAAATGGACTTATAACCCCCCATCTTTGTTCCGACTGGGTTTATCAGGCTTGCTGGTCGGTGTGATCCTGCGTTATGGCATTCCAGCCACCAGCTACCACAACAAGACCCCCCCGAGCTGCTCGCTGAAGGAAGGACCGTCCAGCACGCTGCTGCTCAACGTCAGCGGCAAGTTCTTTGAGTACACCCTGAAAGGGGAGATCAACTTCAGGGAGATCCACAATGTGGAGCAGAACGATATGCTTCGCAAGGTAAGCAAAAGGAAAAAGGTGTTTCCATTCTGCTAACTTCACCAATTAATTGGGAATTTCTCATCCCTCTGCAGGTGACCTTTGACCCTGAGGTTTTCTTCAACATTTTGCTCCCTCCGATTATTTTCCATGCTGGGTACAGCCTGAAGAAGGTGAGATATTGCGCGGTCTGACTGCTTCTGAGATTAAGTGAAGCGACACAGTTACGTGAGGTGAGGCTGAGTCCGGCTGAAGTGTCTGCTGACACAGTGTTTCATTGGACAGATGGCTCGCAAACAAACCCTGTCATTGGCCAGATTGTGAGGACACGCAACATAAGTGTCTCTTTGAAGGGAAGTCCAGAGCAGATGTCTTTCATTTCCTCTTTGACATTTTTGCTGGCTCAGAAAAACGGCCGACTGCAGAAACAGTTTTTGCTGTTGTCTTTTTAAAGTCACTGGTTTTATTTGGAGAATGGTCATTTGGATTTTAGTTGCGAATGTTTTCACCATTTTCATGGGGCCAATTTCTAATAAAGTTTATGATCCTCTTCATAGCCATAATGTTTATTACATTGGAATTAGGCATGGGATGGGACAATGTAAGACTCAAGCTGCTGAAGAAAACTATGGTCAATCTGATACTTTCTTTGGCATCTCATTAAAAGTGTAGGAACAGTCTAATTATTATTATTATTATTTTTTGCTGTTTGGAAGCCTTAACCATTTAAAACATTGGTGTGGGACCGGGTAACTGGTCCACTCTGTTTCAAGATGCAATAGCTAAATCTTTATAATTCACAGACTTTGGTTAATGGGGAATGAAGCATTAAATTCAAATTCAGAAATACTTTATTGATCCCAGAGGAAAATGAAATAATATGACAATATTACCCTTGTTGCCCTGGCATGTGACACATGGCAGGGCAACAAGGTAAATGGTTTACTTTGTAGGGTTGATTGAGAAAACTCAGCAGTCTTGCTTGCAAATGTTATGCTGGATAGAACAAAAGCTTTTGGTTTTGTAAAAAAAAAAACAACACTTTAATTGCCTCTCCTCCATGTATAGGACTGTGTGATTATTATCAAATCTTGAGTTGCTAGTTTTAAAATAAGCATATTGTGATTATTATTGGGTGCATGCTCATCCCTTTAAGGTATTGCATGCTACATTAGCTTGGGATACTGGTAGCCAGTTCTGGAAAGTAAAACCCAACATCGATGTGTTGCAGTTGGACAAATCCAGTGTTATCTGCCAATTTTTGTGAGCAGTGACCAGATTTATTACCGTTAGTATTTTCCTGCATTCTGTGCAGTCACATAGTAACTGTACTTGACTGTGTTCCTACAGCCATTGGCAGCCATATTGGAGGTCCAGTTTGGTTGAGGGCCTCCAGTTTTCCAGGAATTCTCACTGAACATTAATGGTGGAATCATTGGTTTGTTTGTAGCCAGTTTAAGCAGCATTGCCTTATCTAAACGTAATTAGTTTGCACTTTTAAGCATGTCAGGAACTAGCAAATATTTTTGCATTCTTTATCTACCTTTGATAACCAATAAAATTGTACACCGTCTCAAAAAGACAATGACAAGAAAAGCAAGAAAAGTGAAGGCTAACTAGCTATCACAGTCAGCCCTCGTTAAAACAACTAAATTAGTACATTTACAGATGATTATCTTTTTTTCCCCAAGATAAAGTGTTCATAAATAATGTTTTAGAAGTGAGTACAAGTGAAATGACAATACAAAGTACTAGTTAGCATTAGCTCTTTCGCATCAGACAACTACCCTAACCTTATTATTTATTATCTAATCGGGCAGAGCTTTCTAGGTTCACATTTTGTGTTTCTTTCTTCATGTTAGAAATTGCTGAGTCAAATGATAGTCCTCAGGAAAAGGAAGAAGGGGGTCAGGTCAGCTAGAAAAGCTTGTTTTTTTTTCACACTCACAAGTATAATTTTTGTTTTTGCTCATTTTGAGCAGCTTTTAAACACCAAAGCCACTCAGATTTGCATCTGATGTATAATAATAAAAAGAAAAAATTAGCTCAACATCGCTAAGCTGAGTTGTCACTGATCAGAATGTCAACAATTAAATTTGATCATTGGGACCGTTCTAGAGGAAGACGCACATTTCCTGTAAAAGAAAAAGGAGAAAACCCCCGAATCAGCTCTTTACAGTTTACTTTGCAGGGACAGCCAGATCAGACGGGCTTATTTGGAAGTCATCTGTGTTTCGCTGCTTGTTTGTTTTAAAAGCAGTCAACCAGCTGGATGTGTGTTTGTGTGGCTGACTGAGCCGTGGCAGTCACTGACCTGAAGGTTTCAGCGAGAAGGCGTATTCATTTATCAGCATGATCAAAACTGTTCTCAAGCATACAGATGTTTTCTTTCTCAGCCTTGCTCACAAAACAATTACATTTCTCTTTCGTATATTCCCTTTCCCCCCTTTTTCAGAGACACTTCTTCAGAAATCTTGGCTCCATCATCACCTACGCCTTTCTTGGCACTGCAATTTCATGCTTTGTTATTGGGTGAGTCCCTTTCTGTTTATCAATCTTAAAAGAGATAACTCGTCCCTATTTTTTCCCCCCTTTCAACTGAATGCCTCTCCTCTGCTCGTCCAACCCCAGGAATCTGATGTACGGCGTGGTGAAGCTGATGAGGGCGGTCGGACAGCTGACTGATAAGTTCTACTACACTGACTGCCTTTTCTTTGGGGCCATCATCTCCGCCACAGACCCAGGTACAACTCCAGAGCGATGAAATACACGTTCCAGCTGTGAGCTAACTGTGAATGTGGCTGTTTGCTTAGATCTCTTCATAATTGCTGACATGTACTTGCAGTGACTGTGTTGGCGATTTTCAACGAGCTCCATGCAGACGGGGATCTGTACGCGCTGCTGTTCGGAGAGAGCGTTATGAATGACGCTGTGGCCATCGTCTTGTCCTCGTAAGTTATGTTACAGAAATATGTTCCTTACCTTTAGTGGGAAAATACCAGATTGTAGTGAATTTGTGGGTATTTCTGAAAACAGGATTAGTCTGATTATGCTTTTAGCTTTCCACTGTTTAGAAGTTTCAACTCGCATTGAAAAGTTAATATTTATTGGATACGATGTTGCTTTAGTAGGTGCAGCCCATGCTCACTTTCAGAAGAGTTGCTGTGGGCTGCATTGACCTGCATGGTTAGTTGTGAGTCGTCACCACACTGTATAAAAACTAGATACTTAAGTGATACTTGAAGTTTTCCGCTTGATGCTCACGGTGACACTCATTTTCCAGTGGAGATCCATGGCCTCACACTTGAGCATGTTCAGTTTGAGTTGCTTAAGATGCCAAAACATAAAGTAAAATGGTGGCTCCTGTCTGACTATCCCCTTCCAATACATTTCACTTTTCCATAAACTTGCTGATATGACACCCTAACCGTGAGGAGACTCAAAATGTAATTCCCCCAAAATCCGAACTCCCTTTTTTTAACTGAGCAGATTTGTGCTAAACATGTTGTAGCTAGTGCTAGCTAGCTATTGTTTTGGGGGAAATGTTATCATCTATCTGCTCTACATAATAAAAATAAATGTTATTTCCAATCCAGTAAAGTATTTGAACAGATTTGGTTACAAGTTACTTTGCAAATCAAACTGTTTTTATGCACAACATGTAAGCAGTCTGAGGTAGAAGTTCACCTCTTTTTCAGACATTTCTCCTTAAATCAATGTATTTTATTTATGTTCATGGTCCATTTTGGTACTTTCTGAAATATGGGTTTCAATCAAAACGTTTTTTCAAGTTGTTGAATTTCACACTGATTAGTGTGAAATCAGTGTGATTTCACACATGGCACTCTACCTCCCTCTAGTGGAAGACATGTCTCACTTGTTTCAATGGAGGAGATTGTTAAAATGCTCCAGGTGGTTAATCTATTTTTCAAAAAGACACTTGTGGTAAAAAATTTAATGCAAGCTCAGTGTTACCAAAGTGAGTGTTGATATTTATGATTTTGACCCATACCAGAATTACACTAACTAGGCATGCCTTGTGTGTTTTTGTTTTTTTACATCTCAGCTCCATCGTGGCCTACCAGCCTGCTGGTGCAAACACACACATGTTTGACGCCTCTGCCTTTTTCAAGTCGGTTGGAATTTTCTTGGGGATTTTCAGCGGCTCCTTTGTGATGGGCGCAGCCACAGGGGTCGTCACGGCTCTCATATCCTGCTCTGTGCACACACTTTAAAATCCAACCTCATTCTAGATCATATCTAAGTGTCTGAGTCATGTTGTTTCTGTTGAGAGTGGTTCATGAAAATGCAAAGCCTTGTTGGCCTTTAACTGGACTCTACGTCACCAAGTTCACCAAGCTGCACTGCTTCCCTCTGCTGGAGACGGCGCTCTTCTTCCTCATGTCCTGGAGCACGTTTCTGCTGGCCGAGGCCTGCGGCTTCACTGGTGAGCCGTCTGGATTTACTTATATTCAAGTGTATGTCATGAAGAGTTTTCCTTAAAAAGGTTGGAACTTGATTTGGACAGTTTGGATAATTCTGGATAAGCATGTTAAACAAAATGAGGGTTTGAAATTGAACTTGTCATGTTGTCACACAGAGTCTGGTTTAGATGTCAAACGGAGCATCATTAGGCATCTAAACCAGGGAAGACAAAGACAAACACCAAGGGACAAAAAACCAAATTTGCTACAAGCCAGACTGGTTCTACGTTTATTAAAATATGTTGAAATGATTGCACATAGCCTGTTGAACCAAGACCTAACACAATATTACAATAATTAAATGAATAAAGCAACATTTTGCTTTGACTTTGTCAATAACCTCAAGGGAAAACATTCTCAACAGGCAAACAGCAAAAAATGTAACTGTTTTGAAAAAATAAATGTTTCTTAATATCAAGATAAATACATAAATTAAAATGCGTGCATTATAAACTGAAAATGCATTATTGTGCTGCTCTATGATGCCCATCTTCTTGTCTTTGTGTGTTTCTGAGAAGCTTGATAGTGCCTTCTTAGATTATATTCTTACATTACAGCCCAACTTTCTCCACACAGAAGACACACACAGGTTTGCCTTTGACCTCTGTGGACATGAACTCTGCCTCCCACCTGGCCTGAAACCCCCTGTTCACTAAACGTTTAGCCGTTTTTGAGGAGGGGGGCACCTGAAAGTTGATCTCTTCTCTGATTGCTGATGAACAATGAAGCTGCTTGTGCACTGCAGTGACTTCGCAGGCTACCGTTGCATTGTGGGGACAGGTTTTATTTATATATTGATCATCTCATGGTGGCAAAAGCAACAATAAAAAACACAAAGCTAGTGTGCTCTGGACTTAAGATGGAGTAAATAAACAAATTGGACATTTCTCTAATTTTTGTATATGTACAAGAAAAAGTATCTGAGAGCACAATTTGGGTTTATCACAGAAACTGAGCGTGGACGATTTCTGCATATGCTTTTTCCCAATGGTTTTCTCGTCATGTTAAAAAAAAAAAAATCATTACTGTAGGGTAAAATCGGTCAAGCATAAAATCATGTCTTTCTGTTTTTACAAGAAGTGTTATCATCTAAAAAAATAATTTTGTTTTATTTTTCATAAATATATGATTCATTTCCCCTGCATTTTAACAACACGGTGTCTACAAATGCGAGATAATCATGAGGTATTTCAGCACTAAAATAAAAATACAACAAAGCCCTAAAATGACAAATTAAGGTTTAAAAAAAAACAACAAAAAACTGCAGACAAATAATCCTCCAGAGACGCAGTGAAAGAACTTGTTGATTTATCTTCGTGATGAATTGTCTGGCTGCGTGTTTAAAATCCGCCAGCTTGCCTGAGTGATGCAGCATGTTGGTGGAGTTCGCTGTAACACGTGTGTGTTGTTCTCCAACAGGTGTTGTGGCCGTGCTGTTCTGTGGCATCACCCAGGCTCACTACACGTGCAACAACCTCTCTGAGGAGTCGACAAAACGCACCAAGCAGGTAATATCTGGCCGGGGGGGCCGCCATCAAGCAGCCCACTTAATTTTGAACCCTCTATAACTTCCCCCATAATCCGCCAGGGTGATGGTTCCAGATGGCTCCACCATCAGCCCCATGTGACCTTAATCGGGGCTGTCTGAGGACATCCGTCCTGACATGACTGCTCGGTTTCCCAGAGGGGACTCAGTCTTGCAGATTAGCATGTAAACACCATGCAGTGTGACACATTTAGATCAGTATGCAGCCTGACTCTTGTCGGCCTGTTTCAGTGCCAGTCACCCTGAGCATACAGTGTTCCTGTTTAAAGCTCATTGTGCCGTTTATTGTTTCCAAGTAAAAACTCTAAAATTGTTTTTCTTTCACAGCTCTTTGAAGTTCTTCACTTCCTGGCGGAGAATTTCATCTTCTCGTACATGGGCTTGGCTCTGTTCACCTTCCAGAAACACATCTTCAGTCCCATTTTTATCATAGGAGCTTTTGTATCCTTGAATAAATGATTAAATAATGTATAACTCCTCAGGGTTTGCCGCGGCAGTCATCCAGCAGCCCACTGTGTTTTTGAGTTAAAGATGTTTAAATGTTTATATTTGTACTAAACAGCTGATGTCAGATTATATAGTCCCTGATCTATTTAGTGAGTCATAAAAAGTTGTCATAAATAAGCACAAATATTTCCAAATTAGTACCACAAACACCTCGATTTTTATTACAAAAAGTATCACAAAATCCTTGAAGGACTGGAAAGATGTTCAATAATATTATTTAATTTTAAGAATTCATTGATATTTGAATAGTTTTGGAACAGGTTTTATAAAATACATTCTGGCACAAATGGCCTTTCAGAGCATTTGTGATCGTGATTTGGCCCAAAACAAAAATGAGTCTATGTGTTCACATACTGACCATACTGTGTCACCCAAGAGGCTCTTCAGTCTGTCTTTGCTATCACATCTGCTGATGTATATAAAAAAAAAAACTATAGTAAATAAACACACCATGCTTAGACTGGTGGAAGTAAAGTCTGGTGGCCCGCCAGGTTTATATTACCATGGGGGAAACTCTGAATCCTGGAAATACTCCACAGTTTGATAGCATTGGACTTCTTAACCAACTTGTGTCAGATAGCCATATTTATCGGCAGAGCTCTCAACATTTACCCGCTGTCCTTCCTCCTCAACCTCGGTCGAAGGGACAAGATCAGGGGAAACTTCCAGCACATGATGATGTTTGCAGGTACAAAACAAAATCAAAAGGTTCAACTCGTATCACTAATCTCAGCAGATGTGGTGTGTAACAGTTTTGGCATGGCAACCTTTCCAGGTTTGCGCGGGGCGATGGCGTTTGCCTTGGCTATCCGGGACACTGCCACCTCCGCCCGGCAGATGATGTTCACCACCACTCTGCTGATCGTTTTCTTCACCGTCTGGGTGTTCGGTGGGGGAACCACTCCCATGCTCTCCTGGCTGCATATCAGGTGACGGAACCGCTCTGGAAATAACAAAACCTCATGGAAAGAAAAAAAAAATTTTTGGGAGAGCATCATATTCCAGACAGTTTATTAAAAAAAAAAAAGTCCTACAGATAAAACTGATGCTTAAATCATGCTTTTATGTTTGTTGTATCTAGCTAAGAGGAAAATTGGGCAAACCTTTAGTGTATTTATTCACTGTTCACTGACTTGTTAGCAACTACGGTTCACTAGTTTAGACATTTGCTCACACTAGTTCAGAAGAAGCTCTGAGGACGTGACATGGTTCTTCTTGTCCTTGTATGAGAACGACTTGTACCACTTGTGTTCATACTATTTACACCCCAGCTAATCAACCGTGCTCTATTTAAAGTTTTATTTTATGGTTTGTGCTCTTGTTCTGACACTTTTTTACTTCATTTTTTATGAGTTTGGCACCACCCTCGTGAGTTGGGCTGGTTTTGTGCCACGCCTGTGCGCACAACCAATAAGGCCACAGAAATCTGGGCATCATGCAGATGTCTGTAAAGCTGCCAAGTGGGCATGTACAGATGATAAAATTTAAGCAGACCTGGGGGTATGACTTGGGATTTACTAATATCACCATGTTTTTTTGCCATACTTGCATGTGTAGTAGTAGTCTCACAAATGTCTCAACCAGCAGGCTTTTCAAAGGACTTAACTGATTGAAAGATTTGATGACAATCTTTACCTTAAATATGGTAAACCAGTTCACATCGAAGTCTCTACTACATAATAAAGGTCCAATGTTCATTACTAGTGAACTAGGAGATCTTTTTGGAACTTTAGTTTACTAATCAGCATGTTAAGATACTCAAAGGAACTAAAAACATAAAAACCTCACCTGGTTTGCTTCAGCAAATCAACCAAAGCGCATTGAGACTAAACTGGGCAGAGTTTGAGTTGACTAAACATGCTAGCATTTCATATTATTTGATTAATTAGTATGATGTGGCCTAATAGCGTGAACATTTGTGCAACCAGTGCAGCCAGCTTAAGTGTTGCAGTATTGTTGTGACCGTCAACAGTATTAAATGCGTACCGAAAAGGCTTTCCAGAATCCCCTCAAACTTGGCATGAAAACATATTTCAGTCGTAAACCAGTTTGTAATTCAATAAGTGGTGGGCTGCCAGGAGAGGGGGCAAGAGTTCTCTGCTGCTCTCAGAAGTATCCCAGGAGCTCTGTGAGGAGGAACAGATTTGTCCTCCAGTACAAATAATGTGATCAGTATGCCAAGTGTCTGTGTTCTGCGTTGTGCCACTGCTGTTGCAGTAATGTGATTTGGTTCTTTCTTTTTTTTTCCTCCTTCTTCTTTGGTCTGGGTTGAGCACTGCTCCACTTCTATCTGTTGTCTGCCCATGATGCACTGAGAGCTTCGCCTTTATCAGATAGAGCGGATTATCTCGTTCCCGGCAGCAGCGGCCTGAGCGAGCAGGCTCTGTTTAATATGAGTAATGCCTCCTCGGACCGGACTGGAGCCATTGTTCGGCAGGGGCTTTAGAGCACTGCCAAGCTGCCCCCCTCTGTGAACTCAGTGCAGTAGATACTGGGACAAGTGCTTTGCCGCATGCAAATGTCAGCTGCGTGGTTTCAGTGTAATGCTATGTAACTGACGACACAAAAATTTCTGGACACTTTGGTTAACAGCAGCCTGTTATTCAGCTCCATCTTCGCCTCTGTTTTATTAATGAGGGCCACGCTATCTGTAACTTGTTGTGGCAGAGCATCTGGTGAAGCCGTTTGGATCACCAGGCTCTCGGGTGACGACTGAAATGCGATGTGGGACTGCTGCTGTGTTGTCTGTAAAGAAACGCTGCTGGTGTTTTGGCTTCAGATGAGGGTCTGTAAGCAGGCGAGTGCGCTGCTTAGCTCGACGCAGAGAGCAAAGAGATCCTTGTTAGGTTCTGCTAATACGTTTGAGTTTTTAATTTTCAGGGTAATCCTTTTGATAGTTCATGCAACATCTTTTTTGGCTGCAATGGAGTTTTTCCTTTGACTTTGCTCTCAGGTTAATGATTTCTGTCAATCGTATGAGGGCACAGAAATGATAATTTAGTTCACTTCTTATCTACTGTGCTTTATATTTCTTCTTTCTTCTAACTTTCTTCGCAGTTAATGGCCGTCAATTAGAAAGATATGTGCCAAATTCTTTAAATAAGTAGCTGCCGTAAGGACTTTGTGAGGCCCAGATGGAAATATTAGTTGCAGCTCCATCTTTTAAAAATGTTTGTAATTCTTCTGACTGTAGATGCTGGTAATTTTAGACCCGTAGTCATTTTTTTCCTACATATCTTTTGACCTATAATGATGAGAACAAGGCAGATAAACAGATGGAAATGAGCTTCCGCTTAGTTTCCTGGTTGTTGCATCCCCACAAAAGGAAACTCATCTTTTAGATTATCTTTTATAGATCTAGAGGTTTCAGCGTCATTCCCAGACGAACTCACTCACTCTGAATTATCTTCACACTGGTTTATTTTTACATTACTTTAAAGTTGATGCAGACATAAGCAAATGGTAAAACTCAAAGGTGCCAGTCTGTGTATTGTTTTTATCTTCTTATATGCAGTTGCCATTAGTTCAGTTGCTATAAGCTGTTTTACATAAATAACTTCTGCTCTCCCCAATTGTAGCTTGTCTTGGGTCGTTGTTTCTATAGATACAAACCACATTCCCATCTTTGTTAATAATAGTAGTTTAACAAATACTATTATAATCATTTGCATTGTGACTATTTTTCAGCAGATTCCTGTGAATGCTTTGAGACTCTGATTTATTAAGAATTATTTACATATGTTACAGTGAATATGCACCTCGAGTTTTCCATAAACTTATCAGTGAACGCAAATACAATCCCGAAACTTGATAAATGTAACTAAAATGCCCTTTCAATAAAACACAATCAATCCAGAAAGTCAGTTTGTTGAAATCTGACTCAAATAAAGTAATATTTTCTGGCTATTATTTTTTGAACGCCTCCTACAGAAATGAGACTTTGTCGTAGTGCAAGAACTGAGGGAGGAAAAGCGGTGAACTGAGACGTTATATTCCAAAATAGACAAACCCCCAGTTGCAAAGCAGTGGAACTTGTTCCAGTATAAGCACTGGTTTCGCTCATTCCTCAGCTGAAGAGCAGTGGCGATGTCATCCGGCAGTATTTTTTATGTGAACATATGAACATCTGCAAAGCCTCGGTGCCAAGTGCAACAAAAAAGAGGATTATGTTTAGCCCTCGCTGTTGCCAACAGTGTTTTTGTTTGTTTGTTTGTTTGTTTTTATACGGTGTGTGGTCACTTTCTACTCAGCTTGACGGTAAAATGTCACTCACTTTGACTTGTTTCTTGTTTTGTCACATTTTCCGACCGCAAAGTTCTGTGTCTCTTATGTGATCAACTTCTGCAAAGCAGAGCGTAATGAGGAAGCAGAAGAAAAATAATAAATGCTTTCAAATTATTTCCTGTAAGAATCTAAAAAAAAAAGCATGATTCAGCATGATTCTGCCACCACCGTGTATCATTGCTATGACCTCCACTATGGGAGATAGAGTCGAGTAATATCATTCACAGTCCAGCATTTTGTTTCCTCATTTCAATTTTTCTTTCTTTTAATTATTGTTACCCAATTTTCCCCTCCAAACAGTTAAAGCTTATGATGTTGCAGGTGACTTACTTTATCATTTTCTTTTCCAGTGCAGGTGAAAAAAATACGTTTTTGTATCCAGAAATGTCATGTAAATAAAAAACAAAACAGCATTTCCTGAGGATTATGATTTCCTTTAATTCTCTGTTTCTCCTCAGTGTTTGATGCTCCACCAGGTAAACGTCTCGCATCTCTGCCTGGTTTTAAATGTTCTCAAACCCTGTGTTTATGATAGATATAGATATGGAAACGGCAAAAGATTTCAAGATGAGAGCTGCCGCCACGGAAAGTGGGAATACTCCAGGTGCCGTATACGAACGCGAATCGGTTCACTAATTGGTGTTGGGGGAAGAAAATCTCCTGGTGTGTTTTGGTGAAGGGGAGTAAAAGTGGGCATCTTCATAAATTGTCTATTTAAAAGAAAAAAAAATCTGTTTAGAAAAAGGGTTTGAAACCACCTGGGCGTGGAGCTGAGTGTGGCTGAGGTTGAGGCTCTGCTGCCGTAAAACGCTCCAGTCAAGGCTGCTCTTTGTGTTGTGACAAAAAATCTGTTCCTCTTTCTTTTTTCTGTAATCTCTGTTGACTAGACACTTTTTTCATACCTTAGTTTTTTTTCTCCATTCCCCCACACAGAGTCATAAAAACCAACCCGCTCTACTTGGAAACGTCTGCGTTTCTTAGTAGAGCGGAAACGCTGACGTGTAGGGTGACATGTAGAGAAAAAAAATCTGAACTGTGATTGCTTTGTCTTTTTTTTTTCTTCTTCTTCTTCTTCCTCGCTCTTTTCAGGATTTGCTTGTGGACAGAAACAAAATTGCTCGCAAGGAATATTTGACGGATTAGAAGGAGAAGAGTGGGTTGTTCGGGATTAGGATTACAGGGTGTAATGAAGTGGTGAGAGGATTCCCTCACAGCCTGTTCACGTAGAGCCGTTTGTTTCTCTTTATACTGGGAGATGTGAGTCAGGCTCCATGTTTAACTTTTATTTCAGGAGGAGAGCATTTACTCTGTCAAGTTTGTTCCTCCCAGATACGCCTTCGCTGCATCATTTGCATCACTATGTTTTCGCATGCCCCCTGGTGTCTTTGCAGCCTCCTCCCTCCCCCGATCCTCTCTGGTGTGTGTGTTTAGTTGAGACAAGGGTCTTAAAAGACAGCTGGATGCTTTGGGCTCTTCTTTTGAAACTGCAAAGGTAAAGAGAGGGAGAATCTCTTACCCAGAAAGCCCATTTCCTCCCGGTGACAGTCCTGGAGGGGTTTTAAAGATAACCACACGCACCAGTCGGACGTTCCGCGGTGCAGGCGGGATCGGGTGGGATTTAAAACATATCCATGACAGGTTACGTGTCTCTCCCTTGGCATCTGTCCGGATGGATTGGAGTGAGCTGAACCAAAATAAAAGGCGCCCTCTTGAGAATTGGGCCTGCTGAGGTTGAACACTTTTCAGCTGTTGAGAGACGTTGTAGAAATAAACCATGAGCGGCGAAAAAGACTGAAAATGGGCTCATGCTATGTAAATAAATCCTTTCCTTTCTTGGAAATCACTTTGTCTTGAAGAGAGTTTTACAGCAAACTTCTGTACAGCAACATTATCTGCTGGTTAGCTCAGCTGAATGGAAAGGAATGGCTAGAAGTGACTGTAAGGGCGTCTCAGTTAATTAGAAAGGATGTAAAAGTCGAAAAACTCTTGAGTTGCATAGACAAATTAGACAGCGATACGTTTAGCATTTGTTTCTGTTCGGCGATATAATGGATAATGAAAATCTAAAAAAACAGCATTACATAAGCAGACTTTTCTTTTTTTTTTAAATGACATAGTTATAGTGACATGGTCTACACAATCACATGAATCACACTGCTGATGTGATGGTAAACAGTCGTTGTGTTTATTTCGTAAAACTGCAATGGAAGCACTTTTTTGCATCACATCAGTGACGGGTATCAACAGCTGGACGTTACTACTGGAGGAAAACACGAACAAGATCACAGGAAGTCGTAGAATTTAAATTTTTTTCCTTTCTGGATTTTGCAGGTGCTACATGTTGCATTGAATTTATTAATCAATTACATTTTTTGGATTAAAAAATTTAATAATGCGTGTAAAAGTTATAAACATTGTACAACTTTCACAATGTGCTTTGATTTTGACCAGTTTTTTTTCCTTTCACACTTGCACTAAATAAACTGTGAAGACAGCTGACAATAATCTCACACGCCACAAAGAGCAGCTTCAACTTTCTAAGCAAGTTAAAATATGACTTGGTTCTGAGGTTAATGATTTATATTTTCATAGAAAAAAAAATGCTAACAGGACAGAAGACCCTCCACGTCTGTGTCATACTTACCTCGTGTCTCTAACTTGCTTTGGGTTAAATGCTGATGCTGGCCTGCGTCTTGGGGAACAAGGTTCAGCACCTCAGCACTTTGGTGTGCTAGGATACGAGTACATCTTGTAATTATTGCTTAGCAATAAGTTAAAAGGAAGTGACAGAAGTGTTGTTGCTTTGTCTCCTGTGTTGCAGGGTTGGTGTGGATTCAGATCAAGACTTGCAGCCCTCTGGCGACAGCTTCCAAGTCCTCCAGGGGGTGAGGAGCTCACTCACACCCACTTTAGGATCCTCTGGATCTCTGCCACGTTCCGAACACGTTCTGTTCCACTTTCTGCTGGGGGTTTTTCTGTTTTTTTTTCTGTAGTTTATGAAGTTTCAAACTCAGGAAGTCTAGACACTGAAATGTCGTCTCAGAAAAAAGAAGACGAAAGTAGAATAGAGAAGCTGTGTGCTGTCAGATGTTATTTTAGGACTTGTCCCTGCAAGCCTACCTGCTGGATCGACTCTTGCCCAATCTGTCGTTTGACTCACAGCGACCTGTAAAACAGGATGTGATTTCTGTTATTATACTCTGCTGCTATGATCTTAATCTCAAACAAAACATCTTCCCAGCTACAGTGAGAGCAAATCTGGTTCACAAACCAGCAGCTTTAAAGTTTGACTGAAAAATACATGGATGAGGCATGACATTGTGAGATGGGCACCATGAATGACATAGATTTTCTCTTCGCTGTGGCATCTGTTTGTGGTGCGAACCATAAGTAAAAGTAGTTCAAAAAAAAAAAGGTAAACTCTTCCGGATATGTCCACAGATAGACAGTAGGACATCCTCCAGCACCTGTATTTTTCTTCTGGACAAAAAAAAAGTGTCCTTCCGAAATCTTTGCTTCTTTTAAGCATTTATAAATTTATAGTGCATGGCCCAAGATAACATGTCCAGATTTAGCCTATATTGTCATAGCTCCAATTCTGACCGACCAAATTTTGTTACCAATTTTCAAGGCTTTAAGTTCAGTTCATTAGTCTTGACTTGCTAAGCATAATTTCTGTCCTACATCACTCTGGCTACATACAGAAGTGTAGATGATTTTTCTTACGACCACAGTCTGTGCTCTTCTTTTGCTACACTCAGCAATTCTCACCCCACTATGTCACAGCCGACCATGGGCCACACAAGCTGTCCTTTTGTTTTCCCGACTTCAGCACCTGCCCCGCAAAATGTCTGTGCACGCGACACAGATGAATAACTTCCCGTTAGTCAGGCAAGACACACGCCGTGGGTTGGATCCACACATTAAACCGATTTGCATTAGATTCCTCATCTGTCATAATAGCAGGAAAAACAAGTGACTGGTGCTGGTGTCTGATTGCATTCACTGTGACGAAGGCAAAATGTCATTTTTGTTTTTGTTTTTTTTTAGGATGGGAACCAGGATGAGGGCCAGAGTAAAACCAAACAGGAGAGTGCCTGGCTCTTCAGACTCTGGTATACATTTGATCACAAGTATCCTTTTTTTGTGTGTATAAATCCCATGTGACTCAGTCACAAGGTAAATATCTCAGGTAATCCATCAGGATGACTGCCTGGTCCACATTTGCTAGGCAAACCGGTTCCTCCTGGATTAGATAATTTGACATAATTTTGAGAAATGTTTTGCTTTTCCCTCCTGGTGGCCCACAACGACAGACTCAAGGTAATACGTTTAGCGACGTTTCTCCAATCCTCCCATCCCTGCTGAACAATTGTCTTCCCCAGGTGGTTGATTGTGTTTCTGTCTCTTTAAACGAGGCAGCTGTATTTTCCAGAAGCGGAAAATCCTCCCCCCCCTGCTGCCGCACGCTATCTGGAGCCAAAGAAAAGCAACAGACCATTTGACATACTTTAGGTTGTTTCTCCCCGAGTGCCACCGACTGTGGGTGTAAATATCCAAACGTGGTGGATGGGACCAGCGGATTCCAGTCCCCACCATTTGAACGCGGCACTTAGTTTTCCAAAGCAGCTTAACCTGGTTAAGCCGAGTCCTTCGCTGCAAAATCACATGAACTCACCGAGTTGTTTTGGTCGAGTTTCTACTGCAAATAACTTAAAATGAGACAAAACTAACTTACAAGTAACTTTTCAGCAATATTTAGAAGCCTTTTTTATGTTAACAATTCATTAAAAGAGCTGAAAAAGTGCCAGTCCACTGGCACATTATAAGTGAAATAATCTGCCAGTGGAACTGGTACTTTTTAGGGAATTATTGCCTCAAAACAAGCTCCCATATCATGCTCAAAAGATATTCAGTCAGTTTTCTCTTATTTTGAGTGTACTCGCATACACTTGCAGGCTGCACAGTGGCGCAGTTGGTAGCACTGTTGCCTTGCAGTAAGAAGGTCCTGGGTTCGATTCCTGGCCTGGGTTCTGGCCTCCAGCTTCCTACCATGGTCCATGACTGTCAAGTTAATTGGTCTCTCTAAGTTCTCCCATGGTGTGAGTGTGTCTGCATAGTTGGTTGCCCTTTGACCCTGTCTGGGGTGACCCCCTCCTCTTGTCTCGAACCCCAGCTGGAGATGGGCACCAGAACCCCTCATGACTCCACTAGGGACAAGGCTGTTAGAAAATGGATGGATAAGATACTTACACTTGACACTAAACCCAAAAAATGTTATTTGTTTATTTGTTCTCTGTAAAATGAAAAATGCGGCTCAGGTGTAAAAATACCACAACGATCCCACCAGCGCACATCCCTCTAAATTATTACATTTCTGTTGTAACATTTTGCTAAAACCTTCTATAAATCTTGTTCCAAGTTTAAATTCAACCTTTTTATTGAGATTTTTTTATTCATTTATTTTTTTCAGATTTGCAATGTGTGTCTCTTATTAATTTTTGATTTCCCTTAATTACATCCCAGTTACCTTAAGCCCATTTTGACACACAGCGGTCCACCTCTGACCTCCACTCTGCCCAGTTACTGTGGCCCACTGGCAAGCTGCCTTACCAGTCCACGGGCATATGAAGTGAGTATATATATTTTTTTTTATATTTTATTTATTTATTTATTTTTTTTATTGTTAAAAATATATAAGCTTAAAATCTACATTTGATGGAAAAAATGCACATGTGTACTAATGTGTGGAAATATCTGGTTTGTCGAACACGTACAGTGAGACTTTCTGTGTCATACTTGAAAGATAAATACCTTAGTTGAGGGCAAGAAATTAAAAATGAACTTAATTAAAAATCTTAAGGTATTAAACTCAAAGGACTCGCCATTTGATCTGCTGTTTTTAAAGCTGGTAAATGATTCTGAAACACTTTTCTGACACTCAAAGAGCCTTCAGGGACACGAAACATGAAGCCAGAGCTGGAATATGAAGAGAGAGAGTCTATTATTTACAAACATCTCAGGATTTTTAAAATTATTATTATTTAAAAAGCCCTTTTTTAACAGGTATTTGTTGATTGGATGCTTAGTTGCTCATTGGCAACAACAACAAAAAAAAAGTGAGCACTTTCGCTTTTCACCAAGGATCTATGCAGGAAAAGTTGGTGAGTCATAAAAATACAATGAACAGATTACAGAATTGTGACTTAATTTCAGCTTCCTTTAAAAGGGGGTAAATACTTTTTCACATACAGCCAACTTAAAGGGTATTGCTTTTGTTTTTTGCCTCAAGAAGAAGAAAGAAAAAAGAAGAAAAAAACAAATCACGTGGTTTCATCTTTTGTCACATGATGCATGAAATGCATTTTGCATTTACTTGGTCATCTTTGCCTGTAAGTGAGGGGGAACAGAAAAAAAAAGCTGGAATGGCAAATGCTTTTTCACAGCATGCACGCACTGCAGCAGCCGCAGATATCACATCAAACTGCTTTTAATCCGTGGTAAACTGAAAGATAGACAGTGATAAATAACCTTTTTAAAAGCTGTTTGTCAGCTTTAAAGACAGTAAAGATCCTTAAATGTGATTTTTATTCTTTTTTTTTTTTTTTTATCCATCTGGTGTTATTCTGGAGCTGCAGGTTTAAAAACAATCAGCCAAATCGGTGTGACAAACTGTCCTCAGAGCCGAGTCTGTCCCTGAATACTGAAACCGGTTTCTTCCTCTCCGAGTTTCCACCGAGCATTCAGCCACACAGAGCCGAGGCCTTCGGCAGGCATCGCTTTAAAAACGGAGGGATGAGAGGAGGGGGGCTGCATTGTGTCGGCACAAAAGACGCTTTTCAGCTCCGGCTCAAAGATGACCAGTGTTCTGACAGACACTGCCCTCTGATATTTAAAACACAGAAATGTCCATTGAAGCTTCGGTCACACTCACTTCACTTTCATCAAGGCTCCTTTTTGTTCTCTGTTCTGTGAAACATGCGGGGGATTTTTTATTATTTTTTTTTGTCCCCTTTCCACTGAAAATGATCCGTTCCAAATTGGATTCCTGCACATAAAAATGGATTGTATCTTTTGTGGTTTCTGTCATTTTCAGCAGTAAACGATTTAGATGAAGATGTTTTCTCCCTGCGGTCAGGAAGCTGCAGCCGTGCCGCGTCCAATCTGGACGTAGGGGGTTGCCGGTGTGGCCGGCCATGTGGGGAGAGCCCGGATTAAATAAAGCTCAGTGTCTAGTTCCTCTTTAATTATGGACATTGTGAAATGCCTCTCTACTGAAACTGATACAAGACCTTAAAATGCTGATGCAATTCATAATGCTTCTACAGCTGGCTTAAGTTGTTTTGGGGCTTTTTCTATTGTATTTTATTTGTAGAAATTGACATTACAAGCTGACAGAGGGGAACAAATTGAAAATCCATCAGTCTGCCTTTTAAACCCCCCCCACTGTGACGACCTGAATTCAGACCTTAATCTTTACAACTGGGCCACAAAATTTACAGTTTCCTCTTCTAAACAAAACGCCCCAGCTACTTTGTTTGACATTTACTGCTCGAATAGAACTAAATTCAAGATTTGTTTGGGCCAGATGTTAATGCTCTTTGTGCTCACGTGACTGCAGCAGCAGCAGCAGCAGCAGCAGGAGGAGGAGGAGGAGGAGTGTGTGCGCGATCAGGGATGGCAGTGTGTTTCTACTTTAATTTGGAGGGAGCTTCTGTTAAACTATTTAAGAGCACAAACGATTTCAATGGATTCATTTCCAAATGTGTCTCCTTTCCCCTTAAAAATAGTTTCCCAGTGATGCATAGTTATGTAATTTTTTGTTGTTGTCGTATCCAGTGAGCTGAATAATCCCGTCATTGACCTGGCATTGACTCCTTTCCGCCCCCGGTGGACATGGGGGCTATTGAATCCCCGATCAGTCTGGGCTGTTCAGCTGTTTGTCGTTTAATCAGCATGTGTTTTCTTTCTGGTCTGGGGTGTTTGTGAGTCATCTCTGTGCCTGCTGGTCTGGGCTTATGTGTGATTCAAGGCAGCCTGTGGTTTCCTGTTTTCATCTTACCTCACTAGTTGCTGCAGTATTGGCAATCAAATGAAACCTACTTCTCCTAATTCAACTCACCTCTATCTACAGTTAACTAACATCTCTACCTATCTCAAGCTGATTAACTAACGTATATCAACTAACATATTTATAGCTAAGCTATCTGTAGATACCTAACTAACATATCTCTATCTGTAACTATTGATTTGTAAAGACTTGACTTCTACCTATATTTGGTTTGTGAACTATTTAGTTTTTTTTTTTTTTTTACAATATTGTTAGTTTACCAAAATAAAGCTAATCTGAAATGAAGGCTCCTCTCAGATTGCTGTAATCCAGCCTCCCTCCTGAGTATTTATACTGTTGATGTCCATTCATCTGTTCACACCTCATGTTTCACCCTGGGTTCTGTTTTCAGAACCACGAGCAGCTAAGGGATCCCGACACTGACTTGATCCACAACGACGCCGACCTGACCTTCACATTCGGCGACACCGCCATCACCGCCAACGGGGCGTCCGCCGGCAGGGCGGACGCCGCCGGGGGGTTGGGCTGGAGCGCAAATGGAAAGCGGAGCGGCAGCACGTCAGAGGAGGCCCTGGAGCGGGAGCTGGACTCCCGCGAGCAGGAGCTGCTGAGCCGAGGCACACGCCTGGTTTTCCCCATGGAGGATCACATCTGACCTCCCCCACCCCCGCCCCGTCCGTACCAGCCGCTCTCCCTGGCCCGACCCTCACCCCGCACCATCTTGCCATCAGTTCTCTCCACTTTCACATGGGCAGAGTGCCTGGCGCTTCAGAGATGAGACGGATCTGAGATATGGGATCTGACAGGAGGGGAAGGGTTCATCGTGACCTGTGGTTCCAACAGAGCCAGGAGGAACAGAGCTCCAGGAGCGTTTCATCCTCATTAGATAAGAAGTTTATTCCAAAGAAGACACGATGCCCCTGTGGTGTTGCGGGAAAAGAAGAAAAAAAAAAAAAACTCTCGCTGCTGCTTCACAGACTGCGTTCTTTGCAGAAGAGGATTTAAAAACTATTTTGACAGGAAATGGAAGCGACGTCCGGCCATGCAAGACTATCTGCATGTTCAACACTTGGTTGTTGTGCTGGAGGAGAAAATGGGTCTCATGGTCTTCATAGTTCAGAAACCACATAAAAAGACCTTGACTAAAGAGTTCTTTGGTAAAAGTCTACCTGAAGACATTTACTGCTAAAAACCACAGCGTGCGGTTATCTTGTGAAACATCTGCTGCTGAGGACGTAAAGGGACGTTGAAGCCGTTTCCTTCTCAGTCGTGATTTAACACAAGCGTCTAAATACCCATCGAGCCAGGCTTTGTTTCTCACACATTTACAGATGGTATGTGAACATCTCGTCATTCGGTTGCCCTAGATCAGCTGTGTCTCGTGACACAACTTAGAAGCCCTGACATGTTTAAATTCCTTCAAGGAACAAAGAAAGGACATGAGGATTTGCACTCTAACGTGATTAAAGGCCGCTGCAGCGTTCATCGTCCTTTGAACGTTTGAAGCGCCTTTTGCAGCTGCAAAACGTTTGGCAAAGTGCGCAAATCTTCACAAGGCGGAAATTAGAATTTGAAAGCGTTGGGAGATTTATATTTTAGAATAGGTGAAATGAATTATTTCAGTTTGGTAGCTTAACAGCGTTTTAGTAGGATGTCATTTCCGCTGCTGCAATACAAATATTAATATGAATACTTTTTTTTTTTCTTTTTTTAGTTTAACGTCTCACTACGAAGCCAAAAATGATCTGTGTTTTCACATCAAAATTAAGTAGTGCCCAACAGAGGTTTGGCTCAGATCGTCCTTAAAACATCAGATCTATAAGAACTTTTTTGTCTTTTTTTTATTGTTTTTATTTTAGTTTAAAATCCAAGGAAGAGCTAGCTCAGTTGGCCTAGAGAGCATCTTAAAGGCTTCATAATTGGCATGTAGGTAGTTTGTTGCAGCTATTAAAAAATAAAGTGTTAAGCAGGGATCGCTTCTAGAGACATATCTGTACAGATTTCACAGAGTCTAAAACGTGTTTTGAAGAGGAAGGAAATTTTACTGCACGTTTACCCTCACGCCCCAGCTTATTTAACATGAAGACCCATAATAAAGACAGAACACATTTCCATCTATATAAACTCAAATATTTTGAAGTGCAAAAAAACCATTTAGAAATCATATAATGATTTTAATTATCTTTAGAAATGGGCTGGACGTTTTATCTTGAGAATTTTTGAATTCTTATTTTAACCTCTGGAGGGTTACGCATCAGCCACAATCAAACATTAGTAACATTCCCTCTCTAGTAAATAATTCTCAATCACGTCACACGTAGATTAGATTATTGCTATGACGGGACAAAACACAGTTAGCGGACCCCCCCCTCTACGCTAACCATGTTAGCTCGAGAAGCTGTGCACACTTGGCTTTGGCACATCTTACATCATGGGTCAAATTTCAGTGAGATAAAGGATGGAAACACGCTAACGGCATTTAAACACTCATTTTAGAGCTCAGAAATTTCATCTCAAAGCTCCTTCATATATTAATATAGCATTAGTTGAGCTTTTTGCTGGTCTACCGGCAAAAAGTTCCCATTTTCAAGTTTTCCCTCTGATGACGGTGCATTAAACTCCAGCCAGCCCCACGTAAAAAAAAAACAAAAAAAAAAACACGAGCAGTGATTTGTGTTAAAGCACTCTTGGCACTTTATAGCCTGTGGAGGAGCCGGAGGACTGACATTTGTCTTCACTTTTACACATATAACTGAACTGCTTCCCCTTTTTTTTTTTGTATTCACCACACAGCCCCATTTAGCCCTTTAAATCCACCTTTCCATCAACAACGAGTAGCTGCTGCATTTATGCACGAGTACACGGGGGGCAGGTGTGAAAGGCATGGCTGTGGGCGTTGAATACGAGGCCTTTTACATCGAAGCAAGTTGTATGGCTTGCGAGAGACGTCCGGGAGGAAATGAATCTGGTAGAGTAAGCTGTTGCCAGGCTGAGCACAGAGCAGGACATTTAAACCGAGCTGCTGCAAGGAGAAGTGCTGTGAAGCAGAATGATCTCAGCGCTGCACAGTCTGGTGATTATGCGTGACTGTGAAAACTTGTATGTACAATTTTAAACGATCACCTGTTCGCCCTTACTAAACACCGCCAACGCTCACGCCGTCTCTGGGGAAAAAAGTGGGACGAACACCCTCCTAAATTGACTTGTGTGCAGAAAATGAAATCAGACAACAGAGATGTTTTCGCTTCGTGCTGGAAAATGTCCCTTTCGGTCTCTCCTTTATTCGAAGACAATTCACAGAACAGGAACTTGCATGGATTGAGACATGATGTAGTGTTGTCCCCTCAAAAGGCAATGGGGGAGTACTGAACAGACCAGCAAACCCAAGAGAGTCGCGCAGTACGGCAAGCAGAGGACACTTGTTGGACTCTTTGCTAATCCTTCATGTGCACTTCTCGCCCTCCACACCGCTGTGCTGTCAGTCTGTCGGCTATATTTAAACCTTCTCTGCACCTGAGAAATATGAGATGTAGCCAAAGTGTAAATATGTGCACCTGTCGTTTCCAGCGGCGGCTGGCTGACAGGTTCTGTGTGCCATGGTCTGCATGTCAACATGTCAATAAAAATCTTGAAGTTCTGGGTTCCCCACTGCTGTGCTCCGCTCAACTCAGAAAGCCTTTTAGATTAAGGATCTAAAGCTGCAGTATGTAACTTTGTTGTTACTTGCTGCAGTGTGTAACTGCAGCAAACAGTTTGCTGTATGCTGCAAACTGCATACAGTTTGCTTGCGAGTATGAGATGAGACAGAAAATCTGCGAATAGATCAATCTGCTCCGCCTCACAGCAGAGCTATGACTGCTAGCTGAAGAAATGTATCCGCTCCCGACCAACAACCAATCAGAGCTAGGTCAGAGCTAGCGCTCAGTCTTGCCAAATGTGCTAACGGTGACTTACCCTTACAGGAGAACCACATGAGATTGATTGACGGCGCTAAGGCCCACCTCCTCGCTCTGATTGGTGGTTTTTTGTTAGAAACAACCAAACTGGGAAACTGGGAGAAGGCAGAGGAGCTCGATCTTTTCACAGATTATCTGTCTCATCCCATACTGTCACCACATGGTGACAGTTTCAAAAAATATGTAAAAAAATAAATAAATAGTTATGAAAATTACACACTGCAGCTTTGATAAAATGCACTATAGTGGTGCTGAAATGTGATCTTCCTCACTAACTCGCCTTGAGTTTAGACATTGTGATTCCAAAACCCCCAAACACATCAGTCACATACTAGAATGTTAAGTTATAGTGATATCATGATAACAAAAGATAACCAAATTTGTTGTAAATGGCCTTAAAATAATGGCCTTAAACCAGCACCTAATAGTTACTTTATGAAGTAGTACATCAATATATACATACATATAAAATGCTCTGCAAAAGTATTCATGCAAAACATGATTCAAGCCTGTAAAAAAAATAAATAAATAAAAAAAATTGCTGTGATCATATGGGAGCGACATTGCAGAGGAAGAATCATTTCTTGAGTGGGGACGTTGATGTGGAAATGAATAGAGCTAAAACAAGGTAATACTGGAAGAAAACTTCTTTCTTGCATGAATATGACCTTAAAACACAGCTGAAGCTACAATTGATTGGTTTTCAGATGAATGACTGAAATGTTTTCAGCCTACATTCAGTGGTGTGGAAGCACTACTGAATGTACAAGTGCTATAAAGTGCAATGCAAGTACGATCCGTTTAACATTTGCTGCTCGGACACCAACATGTCATTTTTTTTGGCCTGCATTCAGAAAGCTAACCCAGCCCATTACCCTGACCTCACCATCCCCAGAGTGAAACACGGTGGTGGCTGCATCATGTGATGGAGATGACTGAACAAGAAGGCTGGTTTGAATGAGAATATAATTCTTCACAATTATGCACCACTTTGCATTGAGTCTGCTGGAAAAAAAAAAAAAAAAAATCTCAACAAGGAACATTTGACTACTTTTGCAAAGCATTATACATGACGATCAGCTGCGATTGGCTGCTATTGAACAATGTCCTGCTGAAGAGTCCAATGTTCTGTTGCTGAAGCCACGTTCCAATTGTATTTTTCATTTGAGGGAAGTACTTTGGACAAAAACCCAGATCATCTAACAAAGAGGATTCTGACAGGTCAATCATCAACTGTATGAATCTGGAAACCATGACAACAAGATTAATACAAGCAGTAACAAACATTCGTTGAACTTAAATAGCTTGAAGGTCGTCCTTTCTGTCACATTTCCACAAGTATTCAAGTAAAAGTAATTCTAACAGAACTGGACTTCTGAAATCGAACGTGTTGAAATGCCTCCTGGACCACGGGGGACGTCACCGGATTGGAGGACGCTGTGGACCGCTGCGGATTGAAGGAAACGAACGCAGAGGTCCGCTGGTCAGAGGACAGAAGCAGGTCTTCAGGAATTCTGCGGTGGATCAGAAAATTTCACAGCCACGTGAGAGATTTGCTCTTGCAGCTGTCTGGATTCCTGAGAGGGGCCGGGGCGGAACAATAGCCTCTCAGTCAGACGGGTTTTGGGGTTTTTCCCCCACCCCAGAAAAATACTGTAGTTTCTCCTTTCAGCACTGTTAGTGAGCCAGTCTCTGTTTAATATCAGTAAGTCAGTAATGCAGGGGGGGTTGCTGCTGTGCAGAGTCACAGGCCGGACGGATGAATCGCTCCAGTAAGGCTGAACTTAACGCTGCCACCCTGGATCCATGTCCCGAGAAAGGCCCCCCCCATCTCAGGTTTTTTTTATGGCCCCGGTTTGAACAGGATTTGAGGAGGGATTAGTGCTTCTAAAAAGGACAGAGGTCGACCAGAGTAACAGCAGCACAAACCAGCCCCCGTCTCTTGTTATATACCCCCCCCCCCTTCCCCCAACTCCTCCGTGTCTCCACGGGACCCTGCTGGTGTCAAACAGGCAGCACGGTGAGAAAATAAGCTTCCTTCTCCCCGTTTCAAATCCAACTGAGTCCGATTGGCTGCTCTTTCTCTCCCCCTCGCCCGTCCCCACACACACACCTCCTCCTCCTCGTCGTCATCTTTTCAGTATCACCATTTCTCCAGTTCATCGACCCAGCTCGGGTGAGGATAAAAACAACCCAAGAGGCACGCTTGAGAGCTCCTAGCGGACTGCATTCCTGCAGCCTGTTTTGTTATTCCACCTTCTGCCCCTCAGCCTTGATTAGGAGGACCCTGCAGGAGGGGAGAAACAGAGAAGTTAAATACTTAAGTCACGCTACTGCTGCACAGTGAATCAGAGGCATTCGAGTGGCGTAAAAAAAAAAAAAAAAAAAAAAAAAAAGTGGGTATGTGCGAACGCGACGCATTTGGGCTAAAAGGGGCGCCACACGTCGGGGATGGCATATTTCTAGGTTTCTGTTGAAAACCTGCCTGGAAGTGCTTATAAAGTGTCTGCGTAGACCTCAGTAGGGACACCGGGACACTGCGGGGAGGCGACGGTGGACCCCGACCTCCGCGCTGACGGCTTGCAGGCCTCGCGGCGGTGAAGGACCTCGCTTTGTACGAGCTGCTGGTGACAGTGTGGTTGCAACCCCGCTGGGAGCTCTGCCCCGCCGCGGAGCGCCACGAACAATGGCTCTCTTCTTGACAGCACAGTGACTCACTGCCAGCCCCCCTCCAGCTACCCATGAGGGGACCGGGCCATGCCAGGGACACAACAACGAGCCCTCTGTGGAGCAGCAGAGCGGCTGGTCGTTAAAGGGCGTTGAGATATTTCTGATGGTCTCACTTTGAATGCTCCCGTTATTCACTTACACTGGCATTTAGACAGCAGTGCTGCGATATATATAAATATACATATAGTTTTTTACAAACACAATATATCACATGCAGTGCGCCTTGGTAATGTATTCCTAACCCTTCAACTTTACATTTTTTTCCTCACTACAACCACAAACCTGAACTGGGTTTTCTTAGATTTTATAACATACACAAATATGAGAAAATGATGCATGGTTTCTAAAGGTTTTTTTGTTTGTTTGTTTGAAGACAAAAAAAAAAAAAAGGGAGCATTCACACAGCGTGATACCACCATCGCCGTGTTTTCACCATAGGGGTGATGCGTTCGGGGTCTTAATCAGTGTTACTTTCCTGTCACACAAAGTCTTTGTCCCCGTCTGATCAGAACACTGTACGGCTTTCCTCTCAACACTTTTTACATAAAGGCCAAATCTCCACTACCGTCCATCACTAACGGTCATCCAGCTGAGGCTAAATCACACATAAATAGACTCTTATTTAGTTATGTTGGGTAACTATCCACCTTTGGGCATCAAACACCAGGGATGTGTATAAAAAAATTGTATTACACCATTTTTTTTAAATGACAGTCTTAGTATCATTTCCCATTCACAGAACAACTATCCACTACTTTGGGTCAGAAAATCCCCCAAGCAACAGGTCAAAAAGTAAAGGTTCAACACCGAGCAAGGAGGCTTTGTCAGTCATATAGCCAAAGCTATCAACTAAAAGGAAAAGGCTGATCTGATCAGTCAATCTGTAACGCAGCAGTAAGATATTATCATCGACACCACTGAAACAGAGAACAAAGTGCAAACGATCAAACGGACATCGCGGTTTTTATCACTTGAGATTGATATCTAAAAAAAAACCCGAGATAGATGAGAAGATCTGTTCATTTTGGGAGCTTCAGGCTGGAACAATCTAAGACTGCTTTCAATTGTTTACATGGCGACTGCGTGAGGCGGTGCGTGACCCCTTTTACTGTGATCAAAACGAGCGAACTGTGTGTTTTCCTGGAGGCTCTGGTTACAGTCAACTGAAGGTCAGAGGTTGGAAATCAGCAGCGAGCACTTACCCACTTCCTGTGCAGATGGAAACGCAGACATCATGCAAGGAAGGTAGAGAGAGAAGGCGGCAGTACTGCTTTCTCTCTCTGAGATACAATTTCAATCTTTGCATTTTGTGTGTGTGTGTGTGTGTGTGTGTTTTCTTTACACGCTCTTACCCCCACACACTCTCACACCGCCGCCGTGTTCCTCTCGTAGCCCAGCTGCCTCATCACCTCGCTGCAGTAGGCCTCCACCTGGCCGATCTGCTCCACGTTCAGCCGCTCCCGCCACGCGTAGATCGCCTCCTTCGCGTCCCTGGACGATATGAGGAAGGGCTTGTCCGACGAGTAGCCGTGGCCGCGCGTCATGTTCAGCGCGAACCTCTCCAGCGCCGGGAAGCTGGAGAGGTTGGAGAAGCGGAAGAGCCGCTGCAGCTCCTCCATGGGGCGCAGCACCAGGTCCTCGTAGCGGAGGCGCAGGTAGTTCCTCCTCAACCACGGCGGAGCACTCATCACCAGCATCATGTCGCTCAGCCAGTTGTCGCAGATCAGCTCCATGGCGCTCGCCACGTAGCTCTCCGCGCGGTTCATCCTGTTGCTGGGCACCAGCAGCCGCTTGTACTTGTCGTTCTGCTTCTTGCTGCGCAGCACCTGGATGCTCTCCTTCACCAGGGCCTGCTTGGACTTGAGCCGCGAGTTGTGCACGGCCCGCGGGTCCCTGAAGAGCTGGACGATCTGCAGGTTGATCGCCGGGTCCCGCATCAGCGGGAGCAGCGTGCTCAGGTCCAGGACGCGCACCCCCTTGATCACCATCACCGGGTACTTCTTGCACTCCCTCTCCAGCTCCCGCAGGTCCCGCCTCTGGCACTTGGCGCACCGGTCCTCCCTCACCAGCCCGACTTCGTGGCGCCGGTGCGCGTCGCACAGCGGCTCCGAGCAGATCACCTTGTTCATCTTCCAGCCGAAGATGAACGCCGTGGTGATGTTCTGCGAGCCGGCGTAAAGTTTGAGGACGGAGAAGTCGCAGCGGTACAGGGAGTTCATCATGTCGCGCACCGCGCCCTGCAGGCTGCCCGCGTCGCCGGGGTACAGCGCCTGCCAGATGTGCCACATGGGCTCGTACAGGTAGAACACGTCCGGGTGCTGGTTGAACAGCTCCCCCAGGAACGACGAGCCGGTCCTCCAGGTGGCGTGCAGGTAGATGTGCGTCCGGGACTGGCTCCTGTTCGTCGGCGCCGGGTTCTCCGGGGCGTCGCTGCCGTTGGTTTTGAAACCGCTATCCCAGAGGAGCGCCACCGTGTTCTCCAGCTCGGGGCATCGCGGCTGCTGCTGCGGCAGTTTGGCATTCTGGGCGGATTTGTCCCGGTTGTCCAACACGTAGGGGACGAGCAGAAGTAAGCCTGTGTATGCCAGAATCAAAACCAGGTACTTCTTGTGGAGCCTCCTCTTCATCTCCTTTCGCCGAGAGTGGGGCTGGAAGCTTGTTTTCACAAGAGTCTGAGGCGCGGCGGTCTGTGGAGCGCCCCGGTCGCTACTGTAAAGTTATTCCTCCGTGTGTGAGTGCGGGTGCGCATCATTTGTCATCCGGCGAGGCGGAGCGGCGCTCTGGGTAGGCGTGGTGCCAGACGGAGCCCCCGGAGGCGGTCCGAGGCGAGAGAAATGGACCCGTTGCTGTGTTGCGATCGTTTACGTTCGGAAATGTTGCGCATGCGCACAACGCCGGGGGAGCCAAAAAGCCTGTTCTTTTACGTCAGGGGTGTCAGACTCCAGTCCTGGAGGGCCGGTGTCCTGCAACTTTTAGATGCGCCTCTGCTGCACCACACCTGAATGAGATAATTAGGTCATTAAGGCTCTGGAGATCTTATTTAGCCAAGGAGGAGGTAATTAAGCCATTTCATTCCAGCGTTTTGTAGCTGTGGCACATCTAAAAGCTACAGGACACACTGGACTGGAGTTCCAGACCCCTGCTCTAGTGTCATCAGGAATCAACACACAAAAATACAATTTCTCCACCTGACACAATTTCAGGTGGAGAAATTGTATTTTTCCATGGCTTGTTAACGTCTTAAATGGGGGGACATTTAGGACGTTAACCTAAAAATAAGGTTAAAAATAATTTAACCTTATTTTTAAGGGGGAGTAAAAATAATTTATTTATTTTTTGTTGCTCTTTTCCGATTGCTAGAAAAGAACTAAAGTCATTTTATAGACCAACAAAAAAAAAAAAAAAAAAAAAGCCCCTATAAAAGTGAAATAACTGTAAACATTCAGGGAATTGTCAGACTACTCTTGGTTTCATTAAAAATATTACTTGTTTAATTTATTGTTGTGCAGGTAAAGGAGGAAAAAAAAAATCATAATAATATTTATGTGTTATCGAGTGGGGGGAAGGAAATGTTATTTTTGATGTTGTTGTTGCCTAAATGCTTTTTGCAAAAATAATAATAATAAAAAAAGTCTCTACCTTTTTCTTGCCAAGAGATGATTTACATTAAAAAAAACAAACAAAAAGCTTTCACTTTGGCCATTATTTTTAGAAAGGCAACAATATGCAGCGCAGTGGCAAAAAAAAAAAAATGCAAATATATATTTGTTAAAAATGTTCCTGCATTTTATTTATTCGTTTATTTACTTACCTTTCCTGAGCCCAGAGGATGAGGAGATGCGTTTGTCTCGTTTCCTTCCTCCACCCTGCTTGACTGGAAGCAGGAAGCAAACGGGCCAGGACGTGATCCTCTGGACTGGAGCTGGTTCTGGTGCCACATCCAAAAAAGAAAAGAAACATTCTTATTCCAACTTTCTCCACAGAACCTTTCCCAGCTTGGCATGCAACATCGATCGTTGCTACGGCAACGAAACCAGCATGAGACAGACATTAAGCTGGGATGCAGTCCCCGTGACCCCACAGTGACCTCATGTTACGCATTCGCCCATCCACATGCTTTCCAATACAAAGCATGTGGAAAGTAATTCTTTAAAATAAAAGTTACACTGCAGCTTTAAGTAGTGAATATGTTAATATTTTCTTTGAGTATTTACAACTAGAACATTAGCCAGTTCTTTTGAGTCTCAAATAAAATTTTAAACCATTTGAAATCTTTAAAATGAGTCAACTCACAATAAACAGACTCACAAATTGAAGTCTGTTTATTGGTTAAGGTTAACTGAATTTAAAATATATGAAAGTCAAAGACCAAAGGGCTGAGTTTATAAGAAAGTTTTCTGTTGTTGATAATTAATTCATTTTAATAATGAATTAATTAAAATTAATAGCAATAACTATTAAAATAAATGTAAAAATGCATATGTCATCCAGTCAGTTGCTTCCGTGTTGTTCTCCCAAGAATATGCTACACCTTCATAGTTTTCAGATACTGTGTCGTTTATGTTCATGAAGTTCTTTCTAAAGTTTTGCCAAGCTAAAAGGACTGGTACTGTGTGGAACAATATTCTGACAACAACAATAATATCAACGTTACACTGCCTTGATTCAAACCAGCAGACTCTGCAGCATTGGACACGGTTCTTTACATATTTCCAAATCATCATCACGCGTTGCTGAGTTGCATCTGAATTTGTATCAATCAACCAAATGTCATCTCTTCATCGAATGGTAAAGAGATGACATCTTTTGGGCTCTTAGACACACAAAAGCTTCTTCCACGCCGCCTCAACATCGCCACTACCCGAGTCATCCACCGGTTGACTGTAAGGGAACGCGTCTTGTGTTCGTGCGTGACTTGTAACGGGGCAAGTCACGCCCCGTTACAAATGATAAAAACGAAACCACCATTTAATGCTCCTTCATTTAATATTTTTATGCAGGTACTAAGTGGCTTAGCTTAGCTTGACGACACAGTCTATTTATTTTCCTCTTTGTGGAGCCGTTCAGAAACCAGTGAGAGTGAAGGCGGGGCTCTGGTTAAATCTGTTTGTGGGCGGAGTTTAGTAAACTTAGAAAATGACAACAAGCACCAAGCACGTGTATTAAAATAAAAGCCAGGTATAAGTGCACAACTTCTGGTGAGGATGAGCACAGATTTGTTTTGTTGTGAAATATTTAGCCGCTATTAGCTTTTACCTGGGAACCGTTCAGAAGACTAAAACAAAACACGCCTCTTGCGCATGCGCACTTACTCTTGTTTCCAAAGACAAACGGAGCGCGGTAATGCAGAAAGCGATTGACAAAAACAGCTCAACGTCTCCCCTTTTTGCAGCAAATAAACACATTTCGAGCCACTCCCGGGTCTCGCGGAGCCGCCAAAGCGGCTACATGTCAACCACCGTGAGCTGGCCGCGGTAGCCCGAAGCTAACTGCAGCGTCGACATGGCGCACTGGAGCACCTTCGAGAAGGAGACGGAGAGGGAGACGAAGAGGCTCGTCAGGTGTATCAGCGGAGTGCAAGACGAGGAAGACCAGAACTTCCAGCTGGCGCTGAAATTCGCCTGGTCAAACTTCAGGTGAGTCCGTGGTGCGCTGGCGGGACCTGAGCCGGAGCCGGAGCTAGCCTGTCAAACAGCGCTAGCTAGCCGCTATCCGGTGACGGTGAGCTCGGCTAACTGTGCGTTCCTTCCCGCAGGTTTCATCGATATTTGGATGCTGACAGCCATAAAATTCAACGCGCAATCGATGGGTGAGTTAGCGCTCCAGGAGGACGGGGTCGTCTAATTTCCTCCCTTCCCTTTTCAACAATTCTCACGCACTCTTGAGACGTTTACAGTTTGATGTCATAGAATAGAATTCAACTTTATTGCACTGTCACAAGTACAAAGCAACGAAATGTAGTTTGCGTCTATCCAGAAGTGCTATACAGGATATAAATATTTGTAAACAGGTGTACAAAGATATGGTGTATAAACGGAGAATAATAGTGAAGTGCTATAAAATAAAATAACAATAAAGAAAAAAATGTCAAACTGTGCAACCTTTAAATGACATTACATATTAAGGGCAAAGCATAATTCTTGTTATAGTTTGTCGTCAAATACTTATGCCAAAAACAAAAAACAAATCCTGTAATTATAATAATTGTGTTATTCATGGTCAGTTCAGATTTTTTTCCCTTTTTCTACACTTTTGATAATATTTTACTCAAACAGTTGTGCTGCGTAACTGTGGCAACAAGGTGTCTTTTTCGAAACCGATTGGCATTCCAAAACCTCAAATCCTGACCTGAACTATTGCCCCCCAAACTCTAGAGGAGTTGAAGATGAAGCTTAATGGATGCAGAGAGAGAAGGGGGGAAGTTCAAGCTTTTCTCCAACCCTAAGTACTTTTCTGACTTCCTAACAGATTTAAAGAGAAGCGCCAAAAGCAAATGAGGTAGATGAGCAGGCCTTACCAGAAACTGATTGTGTCATCCAGGACGTGTTGCTGTTGCATATCGTCTCTTCTGCCTGGATATTGAGCTTTTAGCATGTCGTCACCGTCAGTGATGCGGCAACAGTTTTCAGTAAGAGGCCACTTTGGATTCGTTGCGAGACTGACTGCTACCAGAATTCCTTCCTGCTCAGAGTATTTCCATCCACAATGACTCGCTTAATACACTTTGGAGTTAAGAATTATGACTTTCCCTACGTTCAGTTTTGAACAAATAAAATGTTTTTGAACTGAATTTAATAAGCGAGTTGTTAGATGTGTTGAAGTCCTGGAATAATGGTAATTTGTTGTATTTATGTTCATACTTTTTAAGAAAAATGTTACTTATTTTATTATTATTGCAACAAAGTTTTGCTCATTATGTACATTTTAAATATTTACTTGAATGGCAATCTCTAAGTGAGCACACCCAATCAGGTAGATTCAGACTATTTTTCAAACATTTTTTTTTTCTTTTAGTGATCTAAACATTTATTTTTTGTATTTCTCAATTTTTTTCCCCCAGCTTAAAGTGTATTAGAAGCATAAGAAATTGTTCTATGGCAATGACATAAATGACCCACGTTGCCCAATGCTGTTATGCAGAATCGGTTTTTTCTTCTTCTTCTTCTTCTTCTTCTTCATTTTTTATTTTCATTTTTTTAAGCATCTATGAAAAACTGATGGTCCACTCTGACCTGAGTAAGGCGGGCAGCTGGAGGAGACTCACCGAGGAGTTCCTGACCTCACCACTCCCCAACACCAACGGAGCGAAGGTAATAAACTGAGTGTGGAAATTGAAAACGTTTCATTTTCACACGAGCCAACACAAACAGCGTTGGCCAACACGTTTCATCATGCCCTGTATTTCTCTTCTTCTCTTTTTTCTTGTTGTTTTGTTTTGAATGCCACAACATCCTGACAGCAGACGGGGAAAACAGCGCTCCAGATTGCATAACCTGCCACTAAACTTTCAAACTATTCCACTTATCTTTTTTTTTTTTTTTTTTGTAGACAGACACACACTATGGGATCCTGTCACTGCTGCTTTTCTTATCAGATTCTCCCTCAAACACAAACTTCACTGAGAGACCCAGGGTGAAAGATGCCGGTGAGCTTCTTCTGGTATTTTACTCTTTAGAATTACTCACCGCCCTCCCCCCCACCAATTAATCGCGTGTCCGTTCAGAACCGGAAGACGAGTTCGACTGGGCCAAGTACCTCATGGAAGGGGAGGACGTGGACGCCGGGCCGTTCCCGGACACGCCGGTGGGTCTTGGAACGGCGACGCCCTTCAAACGTGTTTCCGTGGCCGTACGTTGTCACGTCTCTCTTCTGTAGGAGTGGTCGGAGGACGAAAGCGAGAACGACGACGGGCAGCAGCCAATCAGCAGGGAGGACTCTGGGATCCAGTTGGACAGGACCCCCCAGGAGGACCAGGACACCACCAGCAAGACGATGCCAGTTGCATGGACGGGTGCGCCGAATATACAGAAAGAAACGCAGAAACAGTTGTAGAAATTATTCGCGCTCGAGCCGCAAACCGGGATGCGTTTAATTTTCCGTTTGTCTTTGCCAAAACAGAGGTTTCAGTCTGGAAAGTGTCTGTGAATATCCATGTTATTTACACTTCCATGAACCTGAATTAAAAAAAAAAAAAAAAAATTGTCAGCATGATGCTCACACCACCAGGTTATTTTAGTTGGGACGGTGTGTTCAAGGCTATTTGTTAGTTTTACTGTCACACGAAGCCAAAATGCAATTGATTATAAACTATCAAAGTTATTTTAAATACATGCCTCTATACATATGCATTGGAAGCCTTTAAACTTTGTATTTGTAAATAAAAAAAAAAAGTACAGAGTCATGTACTTCCTGTTACTTTGTCAGTCTGATGCCAGAATCCATTAAGCTTTTTAGTTGCAATCTGACAAAAATGTGGGACATTACAGGAGATATAAATGATTCTGTAACGTCCTGCAGAAATAGTGTGTCATAGTTTCGGTATGTATTTTTTTTGTTCCCAGTGGGGGAACCGGACGCCCGGGCCTGGCTTGAACAGCATGTGATTACTCCGTACTGGGTCGCTCACGCTCCTCGCTTCTCCCACAGCTTGCATTTACACTCCAACCTGCTCAACGTTTGGTAAGATTTCAGACTCCTTTAAGATCAAATTTGTCTTCAATCAGTAGCATGTGAATCAGAATTCAGGGGGGGAAATTCTATTTTAATATTGGTATCAAATTTTAATGTGATACAAGTCATCAAAGTGGGCTTTGAAATGTCACTAAGTTGCAAATCACACATTTGGAACATTAATCTTAATACTACGCAATATCATTTTGGTTTTTTCTATGTTCCACATGACATAAGCAACTTTTCCTCTTATGCCTGAGTTGAAAGGTTGTGACGTTCAGGGGTTCTCGTTTTCAGGGACCAGCACTTGTACAACACAGATCCTCTGTATCTGCCGGAAGAAAAAGCCTTCGTCACCGAGACCCAGGTCGTACGGGAAACCTTGTGGTAAGAATTTGGTGACGCTGAGCCTTCTCACTCGCTGCACAAAAGTACACAGAAAACGATCTTCTGCTCCTCACACATGAGTTTAAATGTCTTGTTGATCTCCGGACTCACCCCCGATCGATGAGGTAATTATGTTGGCGCATTGATTTATTCATTTATTTTTATCACGGGGATGATCTGTGTGTTTTTCAGGCTTCTGTCCGGGGTGAAGAAACACTTTATATTCCAGCATCATGACGGCAAAGTGTCGGTGAGGAATAACGTGGTGGTAACCCATCTGACAAGTGTAAGTTTTTTTTGTTTTGTTTTTACATGTTATTTTCATCTTTTCACCTCTTAACAAAACAGAGTTCCTGTTTTGTTACATACCAGGCTGAGAAAAACCATCATTTTACGTTTATTCCATCCAAATCGAATACCGCTGGCTGATCCGAAATACTGTTAAAATTAAATGAAGTTTTAAAATTCAGCTTGTTGTGGAAAATTTAGCCCTTCATTTTATAGAAACACCACGCAAGAGAAAATGTCCACTTATCAATTAAGCACCCATCGATCGGTGAGATCCTACAACTTTGGATTTACTCATTAATCAATAACTTGCCAGTTGCTGGTATTTTTACCACGTGGTTTTTTTTTTTTTTTTTTTTTGGTTTGTTTGGTTTTGTTTTGATACAAGGATGTAGTCGTGTTTTTGTCCTGCAGAACTGCCTGCACTCTGTGCTGGAGCACGTCGCCGTGTACGGACAGGCGGTGTTCAGGCTGCAGAGGTTCATCGACGAGGTGACGGGCCATAGCTCAGAGCCCGGCCCGCCGGGTCCGGCCTCCTCCCACAGCTACAGGAAGGGCTCGGAGCCGCCTTTCAGGACCTACCAGGCTTTTGTTTGGGCTCTCAACAAATACTTCGCCAGCTTCAAAGAAGAGCTGACCGCAATCGAGCGAGAGGTCATCAGCAACGGTAAGCAGTACGGCAAGCTTCGGGTTCATTATCGTAAAGAGTTTGTTTGGGATTCCTTTGATAAGAGAGCCACATCAGAGCTTCGCCATTGACTGCGTAAACAGTGAGAGGTCCTAGAGACGCCTCAGTCCCACTCTGTTTCGTTTATTTTCAAGTCATTTTTCAGGATTGAATAAATATGACTTTAAATGGCCATAGGCTATCTATGTTTGACGCCATTTAGAGTCACCGTTTGTTCCTTAAATTGGCCTAAAAATGTCTGAGCTAAGCAAACACAGATGTATATATTCCGAGGGCTGAAATTTTTTGATGATTACCATGACGACATCTACTCCATTTCTGTTTGCGCCAATCTAATCCTAAAGGAAAAACCTGTCCATGTCATTACTGAGTATTGATGTGTTTGCCGAGGTGCAGCTTTCATGTTTTGAATGAACTGTTGTCTGTTTGCAGATGAGACGGTGACCCTGTCCGGCGTCCTAGAGCGTCTCAGCCCTCACCTGGCCCAGATCAAAGTGTTGCACAAAGTCTTTTGCACAGGAGTCGCTGAAGTTCCCCCGGCAACCCCAAATGTTGTACGGGCCTCTCACTTGCTCAATACTCTCTACAAAGCTATTATAGAGTACGACAGTGTTGGAGATGCATCAGAGCAAGCGGTGAGTTTTTTTTTTTTTTTAAATTATTTTTATCCTAAACCTAATGGTGGAGTTTCTAACAAAGAAACAGAGTATTGAAATTTTATACATATTTCTGCGATTCTGCTTCTGTGCTAATAGCGGAGCTATTTTTTTCTTTTTGTATAGCGCATTAGCGCTTTTGCTAACTGTAAAAACATTCAGCACACTTCTGAAGCAGTCATTTTCTTGCCTGCTTTGTAATCTTGAAGTTGAATAAAGTTTGACATTTGCGTTGGAAGTTTGGGTTGTTGACTTTCAAGCATTGTTCTCATAGTCAAACGTTTATGTTCATGCTTTTATTTTGACAGTGGTGAAGACTGTTTATGCAGCAGTCGGTTTCCTCTTCTCTATTTTGTTCTTTTCTCCCCCATGCTATTATCTTCATAACATAAAATAAAACATGGAAAGTAGAGAACAACATACAAACATAAATATAATATAAAGGGAAATTATAGAATTATAGAACATAGCATCCACTAAATACAATGTTGATGTAGTGCATTAGCTCCATTAAATACCGGCTTGGTGCAGTGATTTAGCTTTAGCGTAGCTGACGTTTTAGCCAGCGGTGCCCACCGCTGGTTAAATGTGTGGCCATTCTTTCTCTACCAGGTGGCTCTGCTCTTTTCTCTGTGGACTGAGACGGTCAGGCCATATTTGGAGATTGTGGACGAGTGGATTGTTCACGGCCATCTGTTCGATCCTGCCAAAGAGTTCATCATCCAAAGGTTAGCTTCAAGGAATCCTTACACACACTTCCCACCTGCGTAGCAAATTGTAAGCACAAATCTAGAAGATGAGAATCATTCACTTTCCATATCCTCAGTATGTTCTGCTTCGTGTCTCGATAAAATGTGTAAGTTTGTAGTTGTGAGACACTATTCAAGCAGTCTGAATATTTGAGGGAAGCCACCGTAGCAGAGACACGATTGTTAATATTATGAAATCCAGAACATCTTTTTTTTTTTTTTTCTAGAAATAAGGACGTCCCAGTAAACCACAGGGACTTCTGGTACGCCACCTACACCCTGTACAGCGTCTCCGAGATGGTGGACAGCGAGGAAAAGCTGAACGACGCAGCCAGTGGGAGCTCCGGTGGGGATCCAGGCTCCAGCAACAGGCAGCTCACCATGGTGTCCTTCCTCAAACCAGTGCTGAAGCAGATCATCATGGCCGGGAAGTCCATGCAGTTGCTCAAAAATCTGCACTGTAATGAAGCCCAGGATTCCGAGAGATCCTCCAGAGGTCGGTGTTTGTCCTGGTAAAGCATCACAACAGTTTTTTTTTTTTTTTTGTTGAAGGAATGCATTCACGACCTCAGAAAAATAACATTGCAGATGCAGAGAGGAAGAGTTTGTACACACTGTTTCTGGAGTCGGTGCAGTCCCGCCTGAGCAGCCCAGAGGAATCCCCGAACGACAAGATGACCGAGCAGCAGGCCACGACCAGGAGCCTCGTGAAGATGCAGTCCATCATGGCGCAGCACCTGGAGATCGACGACGTCCACGATCCACTCTTAGCCATCAACTTTGCTAGGTAACAACAAACTGGATCACCTTTTTTGCTTAAATAATGATTACTGTGGCTGTGATTGGAAAAATAATTGAAGTATTTCTATGAAAGCTACAAGCATTGGAAGAAATATTATGTTTTCACATCTGATATAAAGGGGCAGAATTATGTAAAATCAATTTTTTAAAGCTTTTTGTGTTATAATGTTATTCCATCATCAAAAATGCACGTAGAGTGTTGCCTTGATTCTTTCATGCATGTTTGAGAAATCCTTTAATCTCCCATGGTAACCGTTCAGGTGTGCAAAACACCTGGGTGGACGTAGCTCCGCCTTTGAGGAGCTCCTTCCACTCAGCTCCTTCAGACTAGCCAGCAGAAATGAGCAAACACCTAGTGGAACTGCATGTCTGCGGAGCTCATTATAGGAGCTACTTCTCAGTGAAAACAGTTAAAGGGTTAATTGAGGAGCCATGTTGTGATGTCTTCCTGAAGGCCAAGTTTTAAAAAAAAACGAGAGTATTTTAAAGGGACCGATTTTCTTTTAAGTAATATTTGATGTATTGCATTTTTATAAAAGTAAGAGTTACTTGATTGTGCTACATATGGCGCTAGGTGCCTGGAAAACACACACTACTGCCCTTTAAAGCCAAAGTGGGTCCAAAGACAAAATTAGAAGCCCAAACTGAATGTGACATTCATGCCCCTTCTTTCTCAGACTCTACTTGGAGCAGAGCGACTTCCACGAGCGTTTCTCTGGCGGCGACTTCATCGTGGACCGCTCGTCTCAGTCGGTCACCTGCCAGACCTTCGAGCTCACCCTGCGCTCCTGCCTCTACCCCCACATCGAGAGGCGGTACATCGAGTGCTGCGGCAACCTCATGAAGACTCTGAAGAAAGACTACAAGTAGGCACCGCTGTGTTGTGTTTTTCTTTTTCTCGTTGCTCTAAGTGCTTCCCGTTGTGTCAGATCGTATCCAGCATTTTGGTTTTTCGGCAGGTTGCTGGAATACCTCCAAGCCATGAGGAACTACTTCCTGCTGGAAGCCGGAGACACCATGTACGACTTCTACACCGCCATCTTTGAGAAGGTGCAGGAGAAGGAGAGCTGGCAACAGCCGTCTTTTCTCAATGTGCAGCTGCAGGAGGCAGTGGGACAGCGCTACCCGGAGGACAGCAGCAGGTACTGCAAGTCTTTGCTTTCAGCTGGATGTAGCAGAGTGAAAACTGCAGGATGGTGTATTAGGGCAATTTTTTTGACCCCCTAAAAAGTGAGAGAAAATTTCCTAGAAAAATATTTAATATTTTGAGATTAATGTAAGATTTTTATTTTATTTTTTTTTTTTAGAAAAAGACTTGGAAATTCCTGAGTTTGAAAAATTGAAAATTTGCCACAAATAACTCAGAAATTCTGAGATTAATCTCAGAAATTTTCTATAAATAAGCGTGAAAAATTTTTTGCGCATATTTTTGAGATTAATCTGAAATCTTTATGTGAGTTTTCTTTCCCACAATTGTTCGACTTTTGGAGCTCACAGATGTCCTTGTTTTTTTGTTTTTTAAAAAGATTATTCTCAGTATTTTTTTGCCGGACATATACGTTGGTCCTAAGACGTTGTCGTAAATCTGAGAGTTGCAAAGCAGATATTTCCTTTCATATTTCATGTCCTATAGGTTGTCAGTCTTCCTGGAGCCGCTGGACGCCTCCAGGAAAAAGCACCCAGTGAATAATTTAGAGGTCCTGACCCTGAGTTACAAGGTAAACGGAGGCGTTGCGTACCATTCGTGCCTGGTAAATGTGTCGCGCTGACATTTGCTTTGGTTTGCTCTCCTCAGGTCCCGTGGCCCGTAGATATTGTGATCAGCTCTGAGTGCCAGAAGATTTACAATCAAGTGTTTCTTCTCCTGCTGCAGATTAAATGGGCTAAATACAGTCTGGACACTCTTCGGTTCAGTGGTAAGAACTGAGACACTCGCTTTCACCACAGCTGAAAATTATTAAAATGATCGTCTTTTTTTTTTTTTCCTTAAATATTTTGGTATTAAGACATCTTACCAAACCAGTAATTTTTTATTCTCCATTATCATTAAAAATGTTACTGATATTAGACACGTCATGCATGTCCGGAAGCAGTTCGCCTATCGCTTATGCGTGAACGTCTTAAGTAGTCCTGCTCCATTTGTAGATGGGGAAAGACAAAAAAGCTCCAAAGCATAATGGTTCCACGTCCGTGCTTTGCTAGCTGCGTTTCCATTACAAATGTCTACAGAACTTTGTCGATATTACATTTCCTATTTGCATTTAATACAAACTGCAATTAAAAATCCCACGTGAATAGGTTTGTTTGTGCAATAAGTTGTCAAAAAAACGCATCCAAAGGCAAAAGACATTAGTTGAAAAAAACATGTCACTTTCAAAATTGGTGTGTTTTCCACTGAGCAAATTTGTTTTTGTAATTCCAATGTGCCCAATGGAAATGTAGCTGGTGTGACTGTGGCGTTCTTAGAGCGACGCCGAGATCACATCTTCCTCTAAATGCTGCGGGTCAAGTTAATACCAAGGAGTTTGTGTTGTTGCTTAAATGCTTTTCCTGTGTTGTTATTTTAGATTTTGCAGAAGTCACAAAGAAACTGGAAGGATCTCCTGCTGAGGAAGCAAAGCTGAAGGAACCAATAAGCCAGCAGATTCACAGAATGTGTCTGCTGCGCGTTAAACTGATGCACTTCGTCAACAGCCTCCACAACTACATCATGACCAGAGTAAGAGGAGGCTTATCTCCTGTTCACAAGCAGACTGAAAGTTTTCTCAGTTAACATAGACAAACTCAGTCAGATTGGATGGGGGAGCTAGCTGGTTAGTTTTCATCTGACACAGACTTGCAATAAGATTTAAAGCTGAACTTTGACTGGGTCTTTCTAATATAGCGACTTGGTTTGATGCGCTGCAGAAATACAAAAGCTAAGTATTTTTGGTGTTTCTAGCACAAATATCTTGGTACACTTGAAATAAGATTAAACTAACTTTCAAATAAATTTTCAGCAAGATAAAGGAGCTTATTTTAAGCAAACAATTGCTTACTATTGGATTTAAAAAAAAAGACTAGTTCAACTGGCAGATTATTGCACTTAAAGACATTTTTCCCATCTTAAAAGTGAAATGTATCCGCTGGTGGGACCAAAGCTCTTTCAGAAACTGTTTCCTTGAAACAAGCCACCAGATCTTCTTGAAGAGTTGCTTGTAAGTTAGTTTTGTCTTATTTTAAGTGTACTAAGATATTTCCACTAGAAACTAGACAAACATACTTGGTAAGATGGGTTTTTTTTTTTTTTACAGCGTGCGTGTTCGATTTCCCCACTTGATCAGCTGATCTCCGAAGCTCCTCCAGAGTTGACATGTGTCTCATATTTTGCCAATTTCTCTGGCTTTCCACGCAGTGCTTTCTCCCCAGGTGTACAAATGTCACTTTTTTTTTTCTTGCAGAGCAGTTTCAATAGCGGATATTTGCAGCAGGTGTCTGTCATTGAGCAGCCTCTGATCCAAATTATCTTAAAGCTTTGCAAAATTTTAGCAGCTGATTCTCGGTAAACCAAAAGAACCTTTTACTTCCAGAGTCTGTGAGATCAAAGCATGAGCTACAAACCACCTGAGCTTTTTTTCTTTCTTTCTTTTTGTTTTTCTTAACCGTAATCTTCTCATTTGCAGTCTGAAAAGTGAGAGGTGTCTCCTCTGTGTCTTGGCAGATTCTGCACAGCACTGGTCTGGAGTTTCAGCACCAAGTCCAGGAAGCAAAAGACCTGGACCAGCTGATCAAGATCCACTACAGATACTTGGCCACCATCCACGACCGCTGTCTGCTGAGGGAAAAGGTGAAAATCGCTCTGCTGAATTCTAAAAGCAATTATTCAGCGGTAGAACGATCAACAACCAGTGGCGCAGTTATTGGTGTTGACAGTACCTCGTAAAGCCCAGTAAGACGTCGCCGTGTTGTCAAAAGGAGTTCTTGCACAGAGAGTCAAAGCCCACAGGCTTTCCATGGGTTTAGGACCCGACACCGAGGTGGTGATTGATTTTAGGATGAGTTTTGTGACCGGTGAACCCATCCTGTGCCGATTTGATCAGATGCTTTAATTTATTCTGATTAAAAAGACCCGGTGAGGATCCATTTTTAGTTTACTGCCAGAAAAGGTGTTTTTTTAAAATGTGTTGTTCATGTCAAACATACTAGCAATTGAAAAAAATTGTGGTACAACGCATTCTAACAAGTTTCTCTGGCCTTTTGGAAGAGAATCGGGCCCACAGCATCATAGCACCTCCACCGTATTTAACAGCAGGCATGTTCACTTCGAAACACTCATTCTTTTGTTTTACGCCACATTCAGAAAAAGTGTTTGTTGCCCAAAGGTTCACCTATTATTATTAAAGTTAAACATTTAAAATATTATGTTGAATTTTACTTGTAGCTTTTGCACTTTGACAGACAGAATAAAAGAGAGGAAAAAAAAACAAAAAAACACGTAAGGCGATTTTAGCCCTAAAAGCTAAAATACAAAAAAAGCAAGTGAACAGCCCTCCATACATTGTTACTACCAATAATAACAAATCCACACTGAATTTATTTTAGGAGTTTTTACACATCTTTTGAAAACCCACCTGTGATGATGATTTGGTGTTTCAAGTTCCATCAGTTCAGCTCCGCAGTCTTCACAGGTAGAGGTGACTAACTTCAATGTAACGCTCTCTTTAAAGGCTATAGAAAAAATTCTCAGCACAGCCACCTCTTTAGCACAGTACACATAGCATGAAAGACAAAAATGAGGAACCGAGCAAAAAAAAAAAAAAGTCTCATTTTTAACATGTTTCGTTCCCACAGGTCAGTTTTGTGAAAGAGGCGATAATGAAGGTTCTCAATCTGGTCCTCATCTTCTCAGACCGATGGCAAGCTGGATTTGGCGCTTGGAAGTGAGGCCTGGATAAAAACCCGCACTGCAGCTTTGCTCAATTTTACCCCGAGGATGTTTGTTGGGAATCTCCATGGTGACCCCACGTTTTGTCTTTGTGCAGGATCGAGTCTATTGACAAGATGGAGTCGGATTTGAAAAATTGCCACATGTTCCTGGTGACGATACTTAATAAAGCCGTCTGCCGGGGCTCCTTTCCTCACCGTAAGCCAGTCCTGTTCATTTGTGATTCCCCAACATCAAACGATTCACTTTACTCAGACAGAGATAATGACTTCTTGTTTGTTTCCCTCTTTTTGTTCCTGCAGTGGAGTCTCTGTCCCTCTCTCTGATGGCAGGGTTTGAGCAGTGCTGAGCGACCCTCCATGTTTCACCCATTCATCACTTTGCCGTTCACTGTTAATGTAACTTGCTCAGTTGGAGTGTGACAGTCATTGTTAGTTCATTAACAAAATATCAAGATCTTTTATTTAAAAATGTTTTTTGTAAGTTATGTTTTTTTTTATACAAAATGCCCTGTCGATTGTAAATGTTATGTGTATATATGCATAAGCACAAAATAAAGTTGCCTTGTTGCTTCTGCATAGAAAAGGCACAAAAGTTCAACAATGAAGAAGAAAATTACAAAGCTAAGGTCAGACCTGGCTGACCTTATGGAACAAGTTTTATTTAAATGTAAACTGCTATTATAAATTTACATGCAGTTTATTAGTGGATTTCTGTCGAGTCAGAAACCTAACCATCCAAATATTAAAACATGTCACATTTTCAATACTAGGTTTCAAAAACAAATGTCTGACATTTTTTTAAAGTTGCAATATACAATTTTTGGTATTTAACTTCTTTGTTAAAACTGTCACCATGTTGTGACAGCACAATAACGGAGTCTGAAAAGATCAAGCTCCTCCTCCATGAGCTACTAAATGTGCAAATAGGGGAGAAACAACGTCCTTACAGAAAAACAATTTCTGCTGTCATCAGTGGCTCACTGGCTATTGCTTTCAAGGTGAAAATCAGGACAACGATAATTAACCTCCCTCATGATATATGAATGTGGCAGTAGATCGTAGAAGTATATTTGTTGAATTAAACAAAATAAAATGACAAAGTGCCATCTTGTTTTGTATAATTGAAAATACATGCCTAATATTTTAAAGCAAAGTTTGTACAGTGAGCTTAATATTTACTGTTAATTTTAAATATATTAATTTCCATATGAAAGTCCAACCTGATGAAGCTGTTTTGTTTTTTGGGGGGCGATATTTGTTTCGTGATATTGTCGCCAGGACGGGTATATTTTTGGCCTCAATCACCTTCCATACATGCGGGCTTACTGTACATTCCTGCGTGTCCCTGCCCTAGTGGAGGAGGCCTGAACCGCAGCTCGGAGCGCAGTTTCCTGTTGAGTTTCCCTGTTTGAGGGACAGGAACTCCCTGCTCTACTTCTCTCCGCCGCCCATGATAATAACACTAAGCGAGGAAAGACTTCACCGGCCGACGACAGAAAAACTCTCCCACGGACCGAAAACGGTCACGGCCCGGGGGTCGCGAGACAGATTAAACCAACGGCTACATGGCGCAGTAGTGGAGAGTTTTCACGCGCAAGTTTTCCAACAACTCCGGGTGAGTGGAAATGATTGAAGTTGGTTTCAGTATGTGTGGACTCCCACATACCTCGCCCACGACTTGTGTGTGTGTGTGTGGTGGAGGGTTGTTGCACGGCTATGGTTGTATTCTTTATCCCAGCGCAACCAGTGGGACGCGCGCTGGTTTTAGACAGACTTCTGATAATTAGCTTGTGGAGGTGAACAGCTTGTTGCAGCGCAAAGCCATTTTCCTGGCTCACAGGCCCGAGCTGTGACTAATCTCAGGCCGAGCCACGGATCAGGGATAGAGCCATTACAGGTTGGAGGCAGGACTACACACACACACACACACACACACACACCCCAAAGAATTCACAAGTTTTCACTCGATGTATCTGTTTTCTACCACCTGTTTCCTTCTGTAGTGAATTAAACTAACAAACTATCTGGAGCCGAAACGTACAACTTATTTTAAAAGAAAGGAATATAAACGAGCCAACAAAACCATCCGCGAATGTCGAAAGCTAGAAATATTACTTGTACTTTTGGAGTGTTGTTGCCTTTTCCAAATCGTTTCCTCTTTTTTGGCAACATTTTTCCTGAAGTTTAGTGCGCGAGTCATCCAGGATTGCTTCGTTCAGGAACTCGACCTCACGACGCGTTCACTGCCCATTCTTCCATTGTAAACAGCGCGTTAAAGGGAGTCACTGTAGAAACATTTCAAATGAACCCGAGCAATGTTTGACACGGACACCACATTTTTTAAATTCATACGTCATGCAATGTTCAATGAACAACCTTGACTGGTTAGAGTGAATGTTACTGCTCAGGATGGGGGTCCAGTTTCCAGTGCGGTCCAACTCCCTCCTAAAGTTCTGCGAATGAACTGTCATTTGATTCAGGTGTGTTGAATCAGGACAACAACTAAAACCTGGAGGGCACCAAACCTTTGGGACTCAATTTGGACACTGCAGGCATACACGGTTCCAGAGCGTCTTGGGTCAACTGTTTTCTGCTTTGTTGGTCCAGAAAAAAGTATTTTAACATGAAATAAATACAAGAACTTCCTCAGACAACCTTTCTTGTATTTGGCCAAGTTTAATAATTGGGTCTGTTTTTGAGAAAAGTCACTGGGTTATGACACTTAAAGGAAAGCAAGTCAACAGTAGAAAATACTTTTTGCTCCCAACTGTCTCTGTTTAAGAAAATGCGTGTAAACTTCCCAGTGGGAAAAAAAATGACAAAAAATGTCCATCTGCAAGCCTGGCATGACAACTGATTTTACAAATAAATTAGCCCAGAAATTATTGCGATAAACAATAATAATTTTATTTTCAGGCTATTTTTAAGTGATATGTTGATAATGGTCCAATGATGCAAGTTCACGCTCTCAAAGAGCAATAAATAATATTTCAAATAACCAAAAACACACAAATTGACCAAAACCAAAAGATATAAGTGAAATAAAAACCACACAGAACTGAAACGATAAATGAAGTAGATTATGTATGAAAGCTGTAAACAAACTTGCTATTCAAGAATATTAATCATCAGAATGAAATTTATGGCCATCATTGTAATTAGTCATGTGATTAATTGGTTATTGCGACATCAGCTCCATTTGATTTGCTTTTTTGCCAAATTCCAATGATGTGTTATGAGCTTGTTGTTTACGTTTGGAAGCGCGTGCATATTTTTTTTTTTTTTATGTTATTTTGCCTCCGCTGCATTTCGTTGAGTTTGAGACGTTTTCAGTCGCCTTTGAAGTCACAAACGAAGGAAGGAAGAGACGCAGGAAGGCGATGAGGCATGAAGATGCGTTTCTAACCACATCTGTTGGTGTTTTTGGTGAGAGTGGTGCACATATTTTCTTTTTTTTTCTTCTTCTGCGGTTCTGTGTCTTTACTAAGGATACCATAAAGCCAAATTAGGCCAACACACCTTTCAGTTTGCAGCACATTACAACCACTGAAACTAACCGGGTTTAAATTAGCCGCCGCCGCTCCAGATGAGTGGATAAACCTTTATTAGGTTGCTTGTTTGCTATTTTTACTCATCAGCCTCAAATCATTTTCAGCTCAATTTTCTTGAGTCGAGATTTGATTACCCATAAACATAACGTTAATCCTGAATCCTTCAGAACTCAACCCCCCTGCATTTACAACATTATAACATTTATAAAGTGTAGTTCTACATTTATCATGGCGTGCGCCTTGGATGAGTGTGATTTTTGCACTGATACGCAGAAGCTGTGGTTTATCATCCTGCAGGATGTTAAAGCTAAACGTTTTCACACCTCTGTCTTAAGATCGTTGTCTTGGTACAGGTCGACGCACCAGCCGACTGAAGAGTGTTTATTCTGCCACACTCTTATAAGTGTGGCAGAACTGTCATTCAAGGGGGTGTTAGATTCTTGCTTTTGCATCAGTTTCTCACTTCAACGATCTCTTCCTTCCTTAGAGTGTTGATGACTTTATTCTGTTTGAACAGAGGGTTTAAAAGTGTCAGACATCCTGCATTTTGATTGTAAATCGTTCTGTCCAACACAAAGGTGTTTCCTCTTTTTAAAAGATGTTAGACAGCTGTTGGATTTGTTTTATTACCTCAAAATGCTTCTTCACTTCTGTGAAGAAGCTTAAGAAGTGGGGATGGTGCAGGTGAACAGGTTGGCCTGTTTTTGGCTGGCCAAATACTTAAAAATAAGCTCTTTTTCATGTTTAGTAAATGCATTTATATTTGTCAAGCAACCAGCAGCACATTTGCTTTTCTTTTGTTGTCGACCTTTATGACATAATTTGTAGCAGGTTAAAGTTGCATTAAATTTACATTAAACATTAAGTTTAATGTTATTTATATAAGGTAACTTCTTTTAGAAAGTTTGTTATTATAAAAACACGCTCTTTACATATTTGTAGCAGGGTTGACAGCGCTAAGATTGGTTGTTTTTGAGTATATTTCTGCTGCTGGCAGCAGGACCACAGGGACGAGGCGGAGCAGCATGATTTATTTATTTTTATTTACTCTTCCCACAGATTAGCTGTTTAAACAAATATATATAGCAACTATCCATCCATCCATTTTCTAACACCCTTGTCCCTAGTTGGGTTGGGAGAGGTGCTGGTGCCGATCTCCAGTGATTGTTCCGGACGAGAGGCAGGGTCAACCTGGACAGGTCACCAGTCTGTCACAGGGCAACACAGAGACAGACAGGACAAACAACCACACACGCACACACACACATACACTCACACCTAGGGAGAATTTAGAGAGACCAATTAACCTGACAGTCATGGACTGTGGGAGGAAGCTGGAGAATCCAGAGGGAACCCACATGGAGAACATGCAAACTCCATGCAAAAAGACCCCGAGCCGGGAATCGAACCCAAAACCATCTTGCTGCAGGGCAACAGTGCTACCCAAAGTATAACAACTATATTTGTAGCAAAATATATATATTTTTTTTTGTTTAAAAAAAACCCCTGCATGCTGTAGTTTTAAAAGAAAGCTTAAAGAGATTTGAGAGTTTGTATGTGTGGTCAACTTCAGAAAGAAATTCAGAATCAGACAAAATCAAAATAGGCGTGTTAGATCTCAGAAAAATCAGCATCGGCTCTTAAAAGCCTGATCTGTGCATCATGTCCAGCAGCGTTTCCTGTTGTCTCATTTGAAACTAAAGTTATACCTTAAGTTGACATGACGTTAGAGATGGACATCATGGATTTCGAAGCACAAATATTTAATCTAACTTTCCAGTAAATGTTAAAACCACAAATTTAAAAGTGGTCAAAAGAGGAACTAAATTAGAAAATCTAATAGTGCAAATGTCTGGAAGTTTGAAATGGAAACTGTGTAGGAACCTTGAGCTTATTGCTGGTTTATTTCTGGTCCTCAGCAGCTGCTGCTGCAGCATGTGGGCTCCACCTGCCTCTGCATGCAAAACATTCAAACTTCATCCTCACTAATCTTTATTTGAATTTAGTTTTATTTTTCCTTCCTCATTTCCATTTTCATTTCTAGTTTTGTTGGTAAAACCAGAACAAAATTCTGTGATACTTCTTATACAAAGAGTCAAAAATTGCAAAAATGTTAACTTTACTATAAGCTTTTCTTACAGTTTGTTTAAAAAAATAAAGATCTTGGAGGAACTGAATCAGAATAAGATGCCAAATACAGAAAAGGTTATGACTTCTGGTCGTGTCACAAATGGGTCGTTTAGATTCTGCTGATAATGACACACGTACTTGAGCCTGTCGCAATAAGCAATTAATCCATTAATCAATTAATAGCATGCTGAATTAACACGAACTTGATCATTTATTTCCATTCTGATGATTAATATTTTTTATGAGCAATTTTGTTTTCAGAGACTTCATTGCATTTTATATATGGTTTGGGTTGTGTGTGGTTTTTATTTCTGTTTTATTTGTTGTTCTTGGTTCATTTCTATTTTGGACACTTGATCACTTCCAGTTCCAGTGCAAAGTCTAGTGGTAATTGAGAGGGCAAAGTTGCATTAACATTCTGTTATCAATATATTACTTGACTATGATCTAAAAACAACAACATTTTGGTTTATTGCAATAATTACTGGGAAAATTTTCCAGCAAAACTATTTGATTATGACAGGCCTACAGATCGAAACTTTTTGCAATTTTTTTTTCCCCTGGAAAGTTTATGCATATTTTCTTAAACAGAGACTGTTGGGTATAAAGAGTATTTTCTGTTATTGACCTATGCATAAATTTTTTTAAAAAAGTTTTTAGCGTTTGCTGTAAATTAGCAATCTCACTAAATAGTCACGATCTTGGAGTTGAAGTCTCATCTTTAACCCAGGTGAGGCTGTGAAGGAGTCCTTCTGAAACCACTTCTTTCATCTAAAAGTAGAAAGTGTGACACATTTTTATTGTGTTCTTCTGCTCCAAGGAAAAGTAAGTGTGGAGCCTTCATTGCGTTATATTAAAAAAAAAACTGAAGAAGTTCCAGGAACAGAACCTCAAGAATAGATTGACGTTGCTCTGCGATCCGTACGCTTCATGTCTGAAGTCTCTTTCAGACTTCAGACATGGCTGCCGAGCCATGTTCGAAGGGCCAAATGATTGGACCTGATTTAAATATTACGCAAACCGATGGGCTATGATTGCCTTTTGTTTGTGTGTCTGAACACCCGGGCCTCCTCCTTTATTCTGGCTTAAGCGCCTTACTGTGTATTTACTCAGGGAGACGTGGTGTGCTGCTTCAGCAGACTGATTTAACCCTTCAAGAGAAACGACTTCCCGTATTTGTTCCTTGTCAAACAGCAACAGGAACTGGGTTAAAGTAAAAACCCACCAAGGTTCCTTGTTTTAGACAAATAAGAGCATGACGTCTTTGCACAGCTAAAGATCGCTTGTACTTTATGAAAGTGGTCTCTGTTCTTGATTTACCAAAGAGTTTCTGTCTAGCCATCAGGAAGTTGTGAAAAGTTTGGACATTTCTCATGAAAGAAAAACTGGCCCTTGTCTTGAAGCCGGCTGTGCATCACGTGTTCGCCGTCTCTGAGGTTCATACTTCCCATTTTCAGACACTAATTTGCAGTTGGTGATGCTGCATGGGGTTAATTTTTACCAAAGTAAAAATGCTGACACAAGTTAGTAATGCTCTTTTTTTTTTAATCCATCTTCATCATTCTTTACTACCATGTTTCCTTTTGTCTTAACCACACCTATTATTAGGTTTGATCATTTTTAGCTCTCTGGGATAAACACCCTGATGATTTCATCAAGGACTCCTAACCAACCTCTGTCACATCCAGTTCACTTTGTGGGGTTACAGTTCTAGAAATGAAAGGAAATATCAACCTGATGTTAGGAACTGACTGACATGGTTCATACATTTATTATTTGACCTAACAGCTTCATGAGAGTAGGTCTTTCAGAGCTTTAATATTACAAATAAAGTAAAATCAAGCATTTTGTTTTGATGATAGACTTTCTGAAGCTGTCAACTTGTTGCAGTTAATCCCCTGAACAAACTCAGACACTGCAGTCTCTACAGAACAAGGAAGTATTTTAAAATAGTTTATGCATGAGAACTTTTTTTTTTTTTTTTTTTTAAATCTGTTAGCAGTGACTGCCATTAGTCGTATCATGCATGCTAAGTTTGGATTAGACCAGTCATTCATGCAGATACAACATTCTTACAATCCCAACTTAAAATCTTTTTAAAAAATCACCTTGCTGCTGCGGTTCAGGTTATCTGGGATTCCTCTGTATTTCACCGGAGCTTTTTTAAATTATTCACACCATGAAAACACCATCTCTACTTTTGATGACCAAAGATATTTCCAAATAGCTGAATTCATCTTTGCTATGGTTAGCAAAAGTAACTTGCTAATATTTCAGCCAGCTAAGCAGCAGTGCACAGCAACAGGTGGGGGAGGAAATGCAGTGGTAATGCAGTCAGATTTTGAGGCAGTCTAGAACTTTCTCTGCCATCTTATTTAAAACAGAATAAATGAGAAATGAAGGATTTTATTTCCTTCAATTAGCATCAGTATCATCTTTGATGTGATGGAAAAAGATGCCCAGTAAACAAGGTCGCCAGGTTTGGCTAACTGTGTTGCCATTGACCACATAATTTTGCAATTTCACATTTCAAAAATAAATTTGCTTCACGGAAACGTGGCAATTTAAAAAAAAAACCAAACAAACTCACTTTTTCCGATAAAACGTTTTGGCGCTAGCTTGAGATGGCCTGGGAAAATCGCAATGCAAAACTTTTTTCCACATCACACGAGTCGTGTCTCATGATCAGCAACTGGACGTTGCCACTGGTGGAAACCATGAAGAAGATGGTTTCTTATTTATTGGAAACACCATGATTACAAACTTGTTTTTTTTCTTCAACATTAGCAGAATGATCAAAAAGTTTTGCTCACATTTGTAGTGGGAACGAAGCTTCTGCCAGTTTCCAGGCCGAAAACAACATAAAACCTGCCCATCTCCAAAAAAAAAAACCCAGCCCAAATCTCAACCTCTATTGAAACTCTTGTTAATTAGCAGCAAGTATAGTCTTTATAGTTATTTTTAGTTTGTTTTTGCTTGTTCTTTTATTGCATTCTGACCAGAACCAAAACCCATTGCGAATCCAAACGACTTGATTCTTGGAACATTGGTCTTGTTTGTTTTCTGCGGCACCACGTCCTCTTAAACCATGAAGTTTATTTCTGGGATTTTTGTTTTATAGTACTATAGTGACACTTAATTTACCAGTTACTATTTATCGCTGCTTTTTGGATTTATTGGATTAAGAACAAAGTTTTGCTGCCTACTACTGATTCCATTTTGTCTGTCAGCTCTGAAATGTAGCTTGAATTAAGCGACGAAATGTGACCAACATTTACTAATAGCGTGTGCAGCAAAAGAAGGACTACGATTTTCTATTTTTTCTGAATGAAGTCATTAATCTTTAATCTTTCAGATATTTACTACATTCATAACAAAGTGCAACAAAAACATGTTCGTCATATTTATAGACTAAACAAAATGAACGTTTTTTTTAAAGAATACTGTCAAATGTTTTGTTATGAACCCTACTGATTGCTGCAAAATTTACCAACTTTGCTCACCAAGGGTAAATTGCTAACTTGTTTGACTCTTTGCTGGCTGTCAAGTGAAGTGAGTCACTGATGTGGGTAAAACAGATCTTTTATCTAAAAATAGCCAAAGTTTCCCTCAACCAGCTGTGAGTCAGTAGGGTAGGGTTGGATCCTCCATCTTTTTAACACTAAACCTTACAGCTCAAAAACGTCATGCAGGCTTCTTGCAACCTGCCGTTGGTTCTCTTTCCTTCGCTTCCCTCTGGAGATCCGGTGACCCGCTGACACCGATCCTCCTCCCACTGACCTGCGAGGTTTTTGTCGCTTCTTCTGTGGGACGCGGTTACGATTGCTGCGGGTTTGTGTTTGCAGATTGTGACGTCTGGCTGTCAGCAGCACTGTGGGAAAGCAAACTGAATCGTATCATATTACACCTACAGCAGTACTGTAGTGGGCGCTGATTTGGTGGCTGCATCGCTGAGGAGAATGAAACTTCACAACACAGAAAGCTGCCTTTTCTTTTACTGCTGATAGTTTTTTCAATGTCTTGGGTTGTGAGTCTGATATTTTTATTTGTAGAAACTTCTTTTATCGTCTTGTACAGTATACTATTATTATCATTGCTACTGGAACCTACGGAGCCGCTGAAGGGACATTGAAGAACAAAAATGAACTTTCTCGTGTGCATCACATATTGTATTGTGTGCACCAGATGGTATCTGCTGTCCACGAGATACTGATTGGTGTGCGATAAAGTTTTTCTTTCCTTCAATGTTGCTTAATTTTCACTGTTGCAATCTTGCTTTTTATATATAGTCTCTTTAGGAACTATTTTTCTATGAAACGTTATACCCGGTGATACGTTATACCCCCTTAATTTCCCCTTTCCATTTCATTTTAAAAATCACATTTATGACTGTGTTTTAACTCTATTGTATTCTAGATGCTTTGGAAACGGTTGAGTGATTAAAAATGAGCTTCTCTCCGTTTTTGTGCTCACAAGCTTGTCTGTACATGACTTAAGCAGAAAAAAAAAAACAGTCTGGTATGTTGTTGCCAAACTGCGGCCAGGTGACGAGGCTGTGTCTAAAGTAAAATGCGGAAAGGTGCGCAGAGGAATGAGAGGGAAATACCAAACCGGTGAGACATTCTGTTCAGCGGCACAAGGGTCAGGATTTAACCCCGACCTGGATTCTGAAGCTGCGTGGACAGGAAAGTGTTGGGCATTTGGACAGCTGTTTGCACAAGAGGAGCCAAAAATGTAGCTTTTTTTTTTTCGCATACACCTTCAGTCAATGTTCAATAAATTTGAATATTATTAACATTTTATAGATTCATAACACACTAATTCTATTCTCGAAAGCCTTTATTTATGTTAATCATGATGATTTTCCACATACAGCTAATGAAAACTTGACGTTATTAAAGTTAAAATATTAAATCAGATCAATAAAAAACTATTTTTAAAAACAGAAATGTTAGTACAATGTAAAGTATGTTTTATATCTGCTTAAAGGTTATTTTTCAGAGAATGTGCTTTGTTGTTCATTTTATTTTGTTGGTCTGTTGCTTAAAATCATTTTGCAAGGCACTGTGGCGGCTGTTCAGGTGTCAACGTTTATCATATGGTTTGAATGACTTGGCTCAAATAGACTCATGTTTCACGTTCCTCTTCTGTTTTTTAGAAAGCATCTTGGTAAAGTGCATCAGAACAGTTTCAGAATCTCCTCTGTGTTTTTGGACTGAACAGAAATTGAATCAACATTTGAGTTTGTTCATTCTGGTTTCAAAGATTTGCTTTAGTTCAACAGCTACGGCAGCATGGTGATGCGTTTCTAGACTAAAGTTTTAAAACCTTTCTTTCCTGTTACTTTACAGCAATATGGCGTCCACTGTGACTCTAGAAGATGCTCTGTCCAACGTGGACCTGCTGGAGGAGCTGCCGCTGCCGGACCAGCAGCCGTGCATCGAGCCTCTCCCCGCCTCCGTCATGTACCAGGTCAGCGCTGGGATGGCTCGTTTCTGCCGCTGTGCTTGTTCTGTTCAGGGCGAGACGGTGCTAAAATAAAATCAGATTTTTTTATTTATACCACGTCCAAATCTATTTTTTTTTTTCTTGCTTTCTTTTCCAAAAAAAAAAAGAAATTACAAATGACAGAAAATATATTTCAAAAAGTGGTTTTTATTTCAGTCATCACTTCTGTTAGTTGTACGACAGTGTCAGGACCAGGCTACAAGACTTTTTTTTTGTTTAATTACAGGAAAGTTGTCACACTATTGGCAGAAAAAGATGCAGTTTTACCAGAAGAATGTCTTGAAATCACGAGAAAACAAGTTGCTTTAATGAGAAAAAAGCTTGGATAATTATTTTTTTGTTTTAGTCTTCATACTATTACAACTTAATTCTCCTAATATTAAGACTTTATTCTCAAGTTCTTTTGACTTTATTGCCAATTGACTTTATCCTCATATTACTACAATGCAGTTTTGTAACATGCAGGGTTTCCCCCAGCGTAAGTCAGTATAAGCCTGGCAGGCCACCAGGCTTTACTTGTTTAAATAGAAGCAGTAAAACATCTATGCCGCCATCTTGCAAGATGGCGGCAGTGGGTGTGCTGACATCACTTTGGAGAGCATTGGTGAAGAATTAATAAAATAAAATCTTCAAAAACCAAAAATTTGACTAATCGATAAAATTGATTTCTGCTGTTATACTTTTTTACTGGCAAACTGATGTCTCTCTTTGCTAAAACGTTCATAATAAATCTCCATATTTGTTGCTCCATCTTCACTGTTCTTTCATTTTCCCAACAGCCCAACTTCAACACCAACTTTGAGGACAGAAACGCTTTTGTCACCGGCATCGCGAGATACATCGAGCAGGCCACAGTCCACTCCAACATGGTACGTCTCTGCTCTGTGCATTCTCTAGTCGGGGGAAACGCACACAAACTCACCAGAACGGCATCAGAGGCCTTTTGAAGGTGGGATGTGAGACTTTGCCGTCCCTGCAGCACATTTGGTGCTGTGGAGCAGGCGGCTCATGGGATCCAAACCCTGGAGCGAGAGGCCCAGGGACAAACGGAGGCTCTGAAGCCGCTCTTTTCGGGAATAGCATGTCTTTGTCTCTAATTAGTGAGAGATAATTGCTCGGGGTGGGGATCAAACCGGACTTTGTTTGGAGGAAGGGCGGGTTCCCCCTTTATGCCCTCTGGGAATAAAGTCCTCGCATAAGCAACCATGCATGCATCTTTGGGTCTTGTGAGGTTTTGTTTTAGTTGAGGCTGTGCGAAGTGACTGAATATTTTTGTTTGGGTCAGAATGACATGTTGGAGGAGGGGCAGGAGTACGCTGTCATGCTATACACCTGGAGGAGCTGCTCCCGTGCCATTCCACAGGTAAACTGGACTTTTCTCACTCGGGATGCACCGATTCACTTTTTTCTCTTCCGATACCGATATCTGAGTTTATTATCGGCTGACAATGATACATTCAATATTGGTACCGATTTGGTATCAGGTCTGTGTATCTCAAGTTCTAACTATGGTTCTTTTCTCAGGTGAAATGTAACGAGCAGCCAAACAGAGTGGAGATCTATGAGAAGACTGTGGAGGTCCTCGAGCCAGAAGTCACCAAGCTGATGAACTTCATGTACTTCCAGGTACCGTCCTAAACACTTCTAGGACGGTACACATTTTTAGCTGATCATCTACTACGTTTGACTTATTTGAGCCTCTCTGTTTTCATCCAGCGTTCTGCCATCGACCGTTTCTGCGGGGAGGTTCGACGTCTGTGCCACACTGAGCGCAGGAAGGACTTTGTCTCGGAGGCGTACCTGCTGACCCTGGGAAAGTTCATCAATATGTTCGCCGTGCTGGACGAACTGAAGAACATGAAGTGCAGCGTCAAGAACGACCACTCTGCATACAAACGGTATTCAGAAGCTTGTTGGGCTGCAGTGCAGCTGCTGTTCAGTGCCAACACTAGATGGCAGGATGTTTGTTCAGAATGTCCAGATTGAAGCTGAGGGAAGGCGCTGGCTGGTACCGATCTGGAAGAGGATAAAGGACAGTTTAATGTGATTTAAAAGAAAAACAATTAAATATTTGATACATTAACTTAACATCTTTATGTTTTTTGGTGTACATGATGAACAAAACATACATTTTGATAGTATACAGTTATGTTTTAGTCAGCTAGAACTTCCTTTAGTTTTCATTTGTTCCCATGCCGAGTTGATTACAAGCAGTTGTAGTTTTCTGTGCACACTGAACAAGCAGAAAGTGAAGGAACGACTCCACTACTTTCTCATAAAGTCACATGGTCACAAGGTTCAGATTGTGACCCTTTCAGATTGTTTAGAGATTGTTAATAACACTAAACTGGATTTTTTAAAATCTTTTCTTTTGCAGAAAATTTTAATTTTGATTTAAATTCTGCTTAAAACCAAAAGTGGTGTAAAAGGGATCTTTCTCTGTGTCTAGAGCTGCTCAGTTTCTCAGGAAGATGTCCGAACCCGCCTCCATTCAGGAGTCTCAGAACCTGTCCATGTTCCTGGCAAACCACAACAAAATCACTCAGGTTTGTCTTATTGTTCTGCACCAAATATTTATTTACGTGGTCATTTAGGACACACAGGCATGATTTTTCTTGTCATTTTTTTGAAAAATAAATGCAAAAAAAAATTTTAAGAAGCTTAAATTATGTTGCAGAGCAGAAAATTCAAATAAAGATAAAAAAAAAATCACTAGATCACATTAATTGTAACAGAAACTTATTTGTATTGGGCTTTATTACCATTATTACAATATGTTTCTTTAAAAATACTACATGGAATGACCAACGGTCGAGTTGATATTCATTTTCATGTGATGCATATTTGAAAAATATTCATTGCTTGTGGTCTGTCTGCCCATCAGTCGCTGCAGCAGCAGCTGGAAGTGATCAACGGCTATGAAGAGCTGCTGGCCGACATTGTCAACCTGTGTGTGGATTACTACGAGAATAAGCTGTATCTTACACCCAGCGAGAAACACATGCTGCTCAAGGTAAATGGAACTGAAATTATATAAATTAGAGCTTAGGATGTGGAAAACATTTGGATAGTATTGTGAATCTTGTTTGAATTTTATGATTTGCAATAAATAACCAGATAACATATATATTTTTTTTATCTTCCTACTTTGAGCTTAGAACAAATCTAGGCCACAAATAGTGAGTAAGCTCTGCAGCTACAGGGAAAAACAAAAATCTTTTCCTTTCAACATGAAGGTTTTATTATTCTTTTCCAGGTGTCAAAAACATTTTGTGGCTTCTTATTTTACCTTCTAAAACATTTTAATGCTACACTAAATAAGTTTTACCTACGGTAATTTATTACAGGCATAATTAGCCCAAATGCTCCATACTTAAATGTTTAGCTGCCATTTATTGCAGATCTTTATGATATCCAGTTTGCATCTGTTGATAAGGAAACAACAATGCACTGGCAATATATTTGCAATCTTTATTAAATTTGCAGATTGGATCATTGTTGACAGACATAGACATCCTCTTTGTAACTTTTTCCATCTGTGCAGGTTATGGGTTTTGGCTTATACCTTATGGATGGAAACAGCAGCAACATCTACAAGTTAGATGCCAAGAAGAGGATCAACCTCACCAAGATCGACAAGTTTTTCAAGGTAGAGAGATACACAGGCATTTTAATAAAATATTCTACACTTCATCTTACTTTGATTTTCACTCTGATACTGTTTGGTTTTTATATCAAAGCATAAAATGTATGATTATACATAATAATTAGTAGTTATTGGATTATGGTCGGCCACACAGAGTTAGTTGGCTTATATCTAAGCTCACCGTAGCAATGTTTGTTCATTTGGAAGCTAAAGTCTGAATGGATCTGACACATTATGACAAGATTAGTTTCATTTCCTTTCCTACTGGCTATACTGTGAGCTAACCTTAAAACAGTAGTTGATGGTCAGATAAAGTGGCGGACACTGCTAGCTAAAATGTTATTTGCACTAATCATGAACTTTAATTTCACTAATGCTGGAGCTCTATGGTATTTAACGGAAGCTAATGCTAAATGGTAACGTCCTTGAAAGGATACAATCCGACATTATAATTCATATAATATAATGCTACTAGGTATTGTATTTATGTTAATGTCTGGTTCCTTGACTGTGATTTATTTTATTCCAGTATGTTTCTTGTTTGAAATAAAGGTATTGGGATTAAAACAAGAGAGAACTTGAGGAAAGGAAATTGAATTGTTGTACAAATGACCTTCATCCATGCTTAGCCATATCTGCTACACAGATAAATTACTTCATTCAACTAAACGTTTATAAAACAGCCATGCAGATCAGTTTAATTAGCATTTATCTGGAAAATTAATTTAGGGAAAGATAAGTGCTCTAAGAGCTTTGTAGTTAACTAAAGCACTAAGCGGAAAAATTAGCTTAGCGCTTTAAAACTTTGTTTAGTTATCACATTAGAGGAAGTGTCGGATATAAATAGTACTACTGTAGTAAGTGGCCATAAAAGGGTAGGAATGCAGATTAGTTCATTAGCAGTTATTTACTTCAGACTAAATATTCATTTGTTATTACAGAATTTTTTCAGTCTGCTCTTTAACATCTGTTGAATGTTGCTGCTAATGTGTTCTGATGAAATTTTACTGTGATAGAACTTTTATCACATACAGCACATCTTAAGTTGCAGTTTCTCACTTCACAAGGAAACATCATGCCAACAAAATAACAATTTTACGGTCCAATTTAAACCAAGTTTTAAGTTTCTGTTGAACTGTTGAAAATCCATCAGGGATTATAAATGCAGCATTTACAGGAAACATCTTTGTATTTTGGGATTAACAGCAACTGCAGGTCGTGCCGCTGTTTGGCGACATGCAGATCGAATTGTCCCGGTACATCAAGACCAGCGCTCACTTTGAAGAGAACAAATCCAAGTGAGACTAAATCTGCATCAGAAACATGGAAACAATACAGCACAGACCCACAATTACAATTTGTTGCACATATTTTAATTGTGTTGTTTGTTTTTCTCCACCCCCCAGATGGACCTGCACTTCTATATCCAGCAGCCCACAGTACAACATATGTGAGCAGATGATTCAGATCAGAGAGGATCACATGCGCTTCATCTCTGAGCTCGCTCGCTATAGCAACAGCGAGGTTCGTATGGGAGACACAGACCAGATGGTCATCCGCTCAAGTGATGCATCACAACTTTGTACTTAATACTGTGAGCCCAGTTAAAAAAAGAAGTGAACCCTACGTTTTTTTCCCGCGTGATCGCAGGTTGTGACCGGATCAGGGCGTCAGGAGTCCCAGAAGACGGATGCGGAGTACAGGAAGCTGTTCGACCTGGCCCTGCAGGGCATGCAGCTGCTCTCCCAGTGGAGCGCTCATGTTATGGAAGTGGTACGAGAGAACAGGCTGCCTGCGCAAGACTTGATCGGTTGTTAACAACACAACTGATGCAGTTTGCCCCTTCCGACCATTCAAAGAAAGTCTCCGTCTCTCCCACAGTACTCGTGGAAACTGGTTCACCCGACGGACAAATACTCCAACAAGGAGTGTCCCGACAACGCCGAGGAGTACGAGAGGGCCACCCGCTACAACTACACCAGCGAGGAGAAGTTCGCCCTCGTAGAGGTCTGTCGCATCATCACTCGGAAAACATGACTTCAGACAACTGACAGCCCAGTCGCTCATCACATGTTGCGCTGTTGGCAGGTGATGGCGATGATTAAGGGGCTGCAGGTGCTGATGGGACGCATGGAGAGCGTGTTTAACCACGCCATCCGTCACACCATCTACTCAGCTCTGCAGGACTTTGCTCAGATTACCCTGAGAGACCCACTGAGGCAGGCCATCAAGAAGAAGAAGAACGTCATCCAGAGGTCGGACCCAAAGCAACACCTGATTTCACATTGTGTTTAAAGTCTGATGATTAGAGGTGCAGAAAAAAATTAGATTCTACAGAGAATCGCGATTCCTAGTCCTGGGAATTCTGGATCGATTCAAAACGCTCAAAGGTTGTACAGCGTTGAAGTTATACGTCGTTGCTGCATATCGCATACTGGCCACCATATAAATGAATAATTTTTAAGCAAACCCCATCATGTTAACACAAGTTACAATATTTTATGCACAAACCTATTTTTGTTTAAATATAAACAGATTGTATTTTTTAACCCTGGAACATATTTTAAATATCCAAAATAAAAATGCTAAATGAACCATAAATAAAAACCTCATTCAACCAAAACCAAAAATAAATTGGATTATGAAGTCTCTGTAAGCAAAACTGGCCATCAAAAAATATCAGTCATCAGAAAGGAAATAATTGAACCCATTTAAATTCATCATTAACTGCTTGTTGCAGCAGGTTTGTTGCTTTCAGTTTTTTTTTCTTATGCACAGACTAATTAAAGTTTCTGACTTTAATTTGCTGCAGCGTCCTTCAGGCCATCCGGAAAACAGTGTGTGACTGGGAGACGGGCCGGGAGCCGCACAATGACCCCGCCCTGCGAGGAGAGAAGGACCCAAAGGGGGGCTTCGACATTAAAGTCCCCCGGCGAGCCGTGGGCCCCTCCAGCACTCAGGTCTGTCTCCATTTCAACCTTTCTAGGGGTGTAACTGGTGGAGTTTGACTAAAATAAACTTTAAGCAGATGAATCTGTGTCAATTATGCTAAATTTAAATTTTGCTCTTTTATTGTTGGGCAGACATGATCCTTTATATCATCCCAGCTATAATCCTTTCCCACACCTTGAAGGTTTCACCAGATCAGGAAGCACCAATTCACATTAATCAGGCTTATGAAGCTCTCTGAGCTGGTGTGGCATCCGATTAGAGCACAGGTTTGCACTGTTGTATCAAAACTGACTCTGGGTGAGAAAGATGAGCCAAACTCTTTGGGGTTTAATAGCATGTTGTGTCTTGTAGTCCAGTGTTATTGTGTTTTTTTTTTTTTTTGTGTGTGTTCAGTTGACTTCTACTGGAGCTTTTCTTTGTCCTGCACGAACCTTAAGACTTTAGAAATGGCTGTCGATTAAAATATGATCTGTGTTCAGGAGTTTTGTTGCTGAGCAACATTTCGGGCTAATAGTTTCGTCCATTATATTGATTAAATCCCGCCAATTTCTCAGAGACCCACTCAGAGCTCAGCGTAGAGCTCTGCTCTTAGAACCAATCTACTGTCCAGATTGTTTCCAAGAACAGATTTCAACACCCATGTTTTCAGTGCTTCTTCGATAAAAAGATAAAAATGTTAGGGGTGAGAGGACAACCCAGAACAGAAGAGATGCGGTGAACTTCCAAACAAGCCAATTATCTAAAAATCATTGTCGGTGCATTCGACTGCCACCAGACGGCTGACTTCACTTTCATTTTCTCTGTTCATAAACGGCGCAGCTCTACATGGTGAGGACGATGCTGGAGTCTCTCATTGCAGACAAAAGCGGCTCGAAGAAGACCCTGCGCAGCAGCCTCGAGGGCCCCACCATCCTGGACATTGAAAAATTTCACAAGGAGTCCTTCTTTTACACACATCTGCTGAACTTCAGTGGTGAGGAGTTTGATTCTGGAATGGCAGTCATTTGGATGAAAAAGGAGCCCAGATTTAAAACCCTTCTTCGTGTCTCCATGCAGAGACTCTGCAGCAGTGCTGCGACCTGTCCCAGCTCTGGTTCAGGGAGTTCTTCCTGGAGCTCACCATGGGCCGCCGCATCCAGTTCCCCATTGAGATGTCCATGCCGTGGATCCTCACCGACCACATCCTGGACACCAAGGAGGCCTCCATGATGGAGTAAGTCATTCTGTGATAAAACATATTCTGGAAGCGATTCATCCTTTCTTCTTCTTCTTCTTCTTCAAACCCAGACAGTCGGCATTTATCCTGATAAATTTATTTTCATAACAATTTTGACACCACGTTTAAGCACTTTGTGTTGATCTGATATAATCTCATTGTACAACATTGACGTTTTTGGTGCGACGTGGCAAAAAGTGGAAAAGCTCAGGGGCGTGAATACTTTCTCTGTGCACCACAAGCTCACCTTTCTGACCAGATTCTCCAGAGTTATTCTGCAAAGCTGGATGTTGTTTCTTCATGTTGTCATGTTGGCCACTGGATTACCGCGGTACGCTACAGATTTACATAAGCCATTAAGCACATTCTCTGGCACCGGCCAGAACTCTGTAATTCTTCAGGCCGATGCCAAAATAAATCGTTATTCATTTGCTTGTGTCATGATGACATCATCTTTTTTTTTTTTAAGCATTCAGCTTGCAGGAACAGTTTGACAGAATGTGTTCATATGTTGTCAGTCAATGGCAGAATTAGGACTTTATGATGTGCAAATGTCACTGTTTTGCATCCTGGAACTTTTTCAGGCTCATTTGAAGCAAACTTTTAAGAGTAACATAAAGTCTCCCTCAAATGTGTGCAGGTACGTGTTGTATCCCCTGGACTTGTACAACGACAGTGCACACTACGCTCTGACCAAATTCAAGAAGCAGTTCCTCTATGATGAAATCGAGGCGGAGGTAATGCACTGTAAATGTGTCCTGGATGATGTGATGGTCCTTTAGAAAAGCTTAATCTTTTATATTCGGTGTGGCTGAGCTTCATGACGAAATATGCCACCCCCTCTTTAATACAGCATATTGTCTGCAGTCATGTTGCTGTGCACCATAAATCCATGATTCAGCTCTCTTCAATAATCTCTGTTGCATATCTCTGATATATATGGAGCCATTGCATAACAGTTTATAAATGTTGAGGGTTTTTCCTTTTTCTTTTCTTGAATCAAATTGAAAAGTCACAAAAGTCAAATTGCTGCCTAACCAGTATAACATTACTGCCTTCTGTTGTTTAATTTTCTGTGTTTACGATGCACTCTAACTCTTTAGTTTGCTTTTTCAGGTCAACTTGTGTTTTGATCAGTTTGTCTACAAGCTGGCTGATCAGATATTCGCCTATTACAAGATACTAGCCGGAAGGTGAGTGCTGCTGTTTCCTCTATTTTGCTTTTCCAAATAAAAAGAAGGGCGTGTCTAAATATCTGCATGTTATGTGAGGTTGTGGTTGATTTTTGTCATGCGGTGATTCATAATTTGAGGATAAAACTGATTTTAGAGTGGGAGGTAATTGGCCACTTTGGCTGAAGTTCTTTAGTAAAGTTCAGGTTTCCATATACTCATCATTGTCAATAATTTGGACCTGCAGTGATTATTTTGAGTTATTATTCTCCGGAGTGAATAGATTATACAACAAAAAGTAACTAGAATTGATTGTGAAAATAGAAATTTGATGCAAGTTTCAGGAACAAATATGGAAAAAAACACCACATATTGTTTTATTTAATTGTTTATTAGAGGGTTTTTTAAGGTATGATGCACAGAATAAGCAAGATGGTGTTCCTCTTGACTTGGTTCATTTTTCTTTGTATCTTGTTAATCGAAAATTACTTTATACTTATGAAACACAAAGGTGCTTCAGTGTTTTTCTCTTCCACAATCCAGATGTTTGTATCTCATTTGTCAAGATAATAGATGAAGAACTTAGCTGTAAATTTAAAGAAACAAGAAAAAAACGAATAAAAATTATTAAACAATCTGAAATATTTCAATACATCAGAATGAAATCTTTATAAGCGGTCCTTCATCCGAGTCTTTTCACTCTCCATTTGAATCCTTCAGTCTTCTCCTGGATAAACGCTTGAGAGCCGACTGCAAGAACCAGGGTGCCAACATTCCCTGGCCCACTTCCAACCGATACGAGACCCTGCTGAAGCAGCGCCATGTCCAGGTGTGTCCCTTATCTGCTACTCCCTCCCCTCCACTCCCCTTCTGCAGCCCTCCTCCTTTACTAACAGAACCTCTGTCTCAGCTCCTGGGCCGCTCCATCGACCTGAACCGACTCATCACCCAGCGCGTCTCGGCGGCGCTCCACAAATCTCTGGAGCTCGCAATCAACCGCTTCGAGAGCGAGGACCTCACCTCCATCATGGCACGTCGACGCTTCAGTTTTTTGTTTTTATTAGAAAAGCAGTCTTTTCTGCATTCGCCAACTGTTTTCACTCCCTGTTTCCAGGAGCTCGAAGGTCTTCTGGAGGTCAATCGCATGACACACAAGCTGCTCAGTCAGTTCTTGACCCTGGACAGCTTCGACGCCATGTTCCGCGAGGCCAACCACAACGTGTCGGCTCCGTACGGCAGGATAACGCTGCACGTCTTCTGGGAGCTCAACTACGACTTTCTGCCCAACTATTGCTACAACGGTTCCACCAACAGGTGGGTCGGCTTCAGTAGAGAGGCCGCCATGTTTAGTTCAGCCGGGGTTAAATTCTCAGGGATTGTATGCAAATGATTTTTTATGTACTTAGAAATGTTGGCCAGCAATACATAAAAACTGTAAAAACAGAAAACAAGGCCTCCGTGTTGCAGTTTTACTCAGTGAGAATGAATTTACACAAAATGAAATGAGAACCAGATGCATTTAAGAGTCCGTTTTAGCAGTAAATTCCCTATTTTGTGATTATTTTCAGTTTAAAACAACAGAAAGATCAGGGAAAAGTCAGAAGGATCAGCTTGGTTTTAAACAAATAAATGCAAATAGCCGGCTCAGCAGAAGCAAAGCACGGTGCCAGCTGAGCTGACTTTGCAGCTGCCACAATTGTTCTCCTCATATTTCTCAGATTGACTCAAATAAATAAACGGCACCTGTTTGTATCTTTTTTTTTTTTTTATATCGTCCTAAATTTTGATTTTCCCTTTCTTCCTATTGAGTTTAAATTTTTTTTTGGCTTTATTTTAGTTGCACTTAAAGTTTTGTGGTCCGTCAACAAAAGCAGAACAAACCAGACTGCAGTTTTAAAGGCTGAATAAGAGGAGTTGATTTAAGAAGGAAAAAGACTTTCACTAACATTAATGTAGTTGGTACATAGGCAATACAACAATGCTCATTTACTTTGCAATAAATATTTAAATAATATTACAGAACAAAACAAACTATTATTGATGACTGAGGCTGTTGCTGTTGAATCAGCAGTCGGATAAATGCGTTTTAAATTTGGTTCGTGACCCAGGTTTTTTATGTTTTTACTTTAACCTTTAAATTTGTAACTCTTACTGTAACTCTGCCGTGTTCACTGATTAGAAAAGAACCATATTTTTTAATGTCCCTCCAGTCAGCCACTGGAAATGTGAGCTGAGCTGAGTCAGCTCACATTTCCAGACTCATCAGTCTTGTGTGTTTTCCAGCCACATGGTGCCACTTTATAGCACAATCAAGTTAATATGTTACCTTCAGTTGTTATGAAAATGCTGGATTTAAGTCTTTGAAATTGGTCCTCTGTCTCTTTAAGAAACTACCCTCAGGAAGTCATCAGAACATCATTACTCTATTGATCCTTCAGCAATGTTTCACTGAGCAGTAGCTCCTATAATGAGCTCAGTAGATGCACAGTTTCATCAGGTGTTTGCTAATTGCTGCTGGCTAGTCTGAAGGAGCTGATATGTTTTTGATGAGAGAATAACACTAAAACATGATTTAAAGCTCAAACAAGTACATTTTCCATAACACTGACTCTTTAATGATCATCATCTGGTTGTCCCAGGTATTTATTGGCTTAGTTTACATTTATTGAAATTGATTCTCTTCATTGTGCTTCGTTAGGTGCTGCATTAACGGACACGGTATTTTCTCTACATTTGCATAAAATCTGGCTCATGAAAGCTCTGAAAGTTTCAACAACAGCTTGTTTGTAAAGAGATGGGTTTGTGGCTGTAAAGTTGCTCCTGATGGCTGTGTGTGTTCATTGTTTACTTTCGTCTCTGTAATGTACCCAGCTGTTGATGTTGCGCTGTGACGCGAGTTTGAATAATCTCCTTCTGTGCGTCCAGGTTTGTGCGCACCATCCTGCCCTTCTCTCAGGAGTTCCAGAGGGATAAGCCCCCCAACGCTCAGCCCCATTATCTGTACGGGTCAAAGGTCAGTGCATTCCTCTGTTATCACCGCTCCCAGAGAACGACTTGCTTTATTTCTTTGGATTCCATAAGCAACAGATTATTTTTATTTTTATATATTTATTTGTTTTGTAGTGACCTGACCAGCTGTGCATAAGCACATGTTAAATGTTTACTGCATGATAATAAAATCTAGGGCTGGGCCAGATGGCTGAAAAATACAACCTCAGAAATTTTTCATACCACATCTGATTTCTGATTTTAATCTTTTTTTTTCTCTTGTTTTGCTTTCTTTTCTAAAAAATAAATTGCAAATGATGGAAAATATTGTCAGTAAGGGGCTTTAACTTCAGTCATTCTTTCTGTGAGTCGTACAACACAGTACTAGGGTCAGGCCGCAAGAATTTCTGTTTAATTACAATAATATAGTTATAATATTAGCAGAATAAAGACACAATTTTACCAGAAAAATGTCGTAAAATTATAAGAAAATATATATTTTTTTATTTATGCAAAAAATAATAATAATAATAATAATAATAATATTATGACGTCATTCTGGTAGTAACTTTATTCTAGTATCATTCTGACTTTATTGTGATATGACTTATTCTCGTATAACTACGACTGTATTCTTGTAGCATTTACTTTATTTTTGTTAAAAAAAATCTTTGCCTGGCTTTTACAATTCTCCGTATAGTTGACATGAATTCAAAGTCCAGATAAATAAAAGCTGTAAAACATGTTAGTCCAACAAGATGACATCACTGAACTGTGAAAATCTAAGAAGTGCATTCATTGAAAAAATAAATAAATAAAAAATCCAGACTTTCCAAACATTACATTTGCAAAAACTAAATATTTTATTGATCAGATAAATTGATTTATTGCCCAGGCCTAATGAAATCCCTACAGAAAATAAAGAAAAGGAAACTTTATTCAAGGAAACATTGTGCTGAGCTTCATGTCTCTTAGGTCTTGTGCAAAATGTTTAGACAAAAACCCCTCTCTGCAAAAAAAATTAAAAAATAAAATAAAATCGAAGTCTAGAAGGTTAAAGCTGAAAAATCCCTTTATGAGTTTAATATTTCTAGTAGAATGACCATCTTCACTGTATCATCTTGTATGTTTAGGTTAACTCACTTAAAATGGTTCAAACAGTCTTGTTATGAATGGTTGCTATGACAATATCCCTGTAAGCACAAATAGGATTTTCATTGAGCGGGGTAAAACGCTCGGCGATAATTCGGCCGGGGTCAGTGGGGGGCGCGGAACAATGCCGTGGTGACCTCAATCCGCTCGATTAATGCCGGCTCTCTGTCAGCCGGCTCAGCCCTCGTGCTCCGGGGTAATTACATGGCCGCCTGGCTGCGCCAGCATCAGCGACGTCTGCATGGCGGTGGCCCGCTTGATGCTCTCCTCGCTGCTGCTGCTCCTGGCCTGGAACAGGTGTCCCGAACTGGACATGTCCTGGCGGGTGGAGGCCGTCACCACGGGGCGGCTCTCGGCGGCACGGCCCGGCAGGGAGCACATGTTGTGGAGGCAGCCCCACAGCAGGACGCCGGCGATGACCAGCAGCAGCAGGCAGCAGGTCAGCCACACGCCCACCGCCACCTCCCAGCCCGCCCGGTCGTGGCCCTCGCTGCTCTCGCTCGGTGTGCTGAACACCTGGCACTGCTCCCGAACGGGGTCGGCGGCCTGGCACGTCACGCACAGGAAGTAGGCGGTCTGGGGCAGCAGGTTGCCCAGGTAGGTGGCGGTCTGGCTGACGGGGATGCGCTCCTCGTGCTTGAAGCTCTTGCGCTTGTAGCCCATGATGAGGCTGTTCCAGTTGGGATCGTACATGACGCTGTAGAAGGTGTCCAGGCAGGCGGGGGAGGCGGGCCACGTCACCCTGGCCGAGGTGGACGAGACGTTGTAGACCGTGACCACCATGACGACGGAAGAAGAGCTTCCTGTTTGGTTTCGCTTTGTTTTCCAGCCACAGGCTCACAGCATCGAGTCAAACTGTAAAAGAGGCGACGGACGTACAGAGTAAGAAATGCTAAACACATTAAACACAACTAAAAAATAAACTCCTAAAGAAACTCTGATGGTGATTGATCCCATTCCCACTGAATGCAACTTGTATAGAGCTTGTATGTCTATGATCCAAAACTGCATCTTAAAGTGGATGCAGTGCATGAAACCACATCTAGGCCATTTTCCCATCATGCTGCCTCAATTAAACCTCACTTGGTTTTTGGTGTAGTTTTTAGATTGAAAAACCACCACAGTAACTCAATGCCACCAGAAGTAAATGGTGCAAATCTCTCATCCGACCCACTCGTTTAAATGTTTATTTCAACCAATAGATTTTCATCTGTTGCTAACACAGGCTTCAGTTATTGGACCTTATGAAGGCGCATTTATTCTTCCTATATTTAAATAACAGTTTTAAAGAAAAATAAAATAAGAGTGCAAAAAATCTATAGGAGTGACTGAGTACTGTATGATGGATTATCTGTGACCCGCTGGGAGGCAGATGAAGATGTGTGCAGATGTTCACTAAATTACATAATACAAGATTGTTGGTGCAGAGGCTTATCTTTACTCTGTCACCTGTTATGTGAAAGGAAAGGTGATGATCTGTCAGCCGAAACCATCGTTAGGAAAACAAAACAAAACGTGCTTTGGGTTTTAGTAGATTTAAATAATTAAAATTTTAAACATTCTGCACTTCCATTTTTTAATGCAACAACTGGAGTAAATAAATGATCACACTGTTTTTACTTTACTTCTTTATTAAATTTAGGCTTCAGATTTACATTGTCCTCCATTTTTCCTCTTTTATTAACCTCTAACTCTGGATAGGCGTTTTTAGTCATTTAGTAATTAGAAGTTGTAAGTTTAAAGGCAGACATGTTTCAAACATTCGACTTGGTAAATCAAAAACATGCATTCACATGTAACTTTCCTTCTTGATCAGATTAACATTTATCGACTTTCTGTTGCGTGTGCTGGCACAAGATATGATCTCCACAGCACCGGAGTTATTTTGAGAAAATTCACAGAATGACGTGGATCAAATTCAAGCCTACCATGAAAACACTCCGCCGTGCGACGGTCCTCCCAGTGTGCTGAGCGTCGCTGCTGGTGTTCCTGCTGGTGTTCCCTCGTCTCTTCCATTATAACCAGACGGAGACGCTCGATGCAGAGTCCCGCTCCGAGGGACTGAAGCGCCGATCAGCGCGTCTTTATCTCAGATTCTGCAACACTAGAGGGAGTGTTAACAGATTAGAGCAACTGCAGGAGAGGGAGATAAAATCTCCTGTTTGGGATGAAAAAAGTGCATTTTCTCCCATCTGTGGGTCAGTCGTAGGTCATGCTCTCTACAGGGACTGTTTTCTGTTTCCTTTTTTTTTTACTTGCTAGCTCCTCCTTCGACATGCAGATCAGATGCGATGCAGATCTTTAATTTCCCGTTGTGGTGCGTGTCGTACCTGGAATTTTAAGTGGCGAGATGAAATGTGCTGCAGCCACTTCATCCATCTGTCCCGCTGCTTCTTCCCACAGCACAACAACCAGCGCCGACCACGCCATCATGCAGCCTGGTGTTCACAATTGTAGTTTTTGAAAAGCTGATTGAAATGTTTGATGAAGTTCATTAAATTAAAATCTTGTTTCTTTGCCTCGTCAACCTCGAACACGCTTTTGTTTTTAGCCTCAGAAGTCAGAACTTGTTACAGTTGCAAGTCAGAAACCCTGAAGTAGTGATGATAATCAGATAATTTAACAAAGAGTGGCTGCTTTTAGCGTTATTTAGTTCAAGACGCTGAACATTTTAGCTTTTTGGTATTTGCTCCATTTTTTTTAAATTTTGTTTTGTAGGGTTTTTTTAATCCCATTTCTTTTATTAGATGACTTATTTGTCTTCTTTCATATTCTTCTGAGAACTCAAACATTTTTTTATTTTGATTTGTTTTGATTTTTTACAGTATGAAATTTTCATATTGTGACCAAGTAAACTTCATTTGAGCAAATTTTATGGGCAAAACCATCACATAAAAGAAGGTTTTTCCTAATCATCACCTGTCTGTGTGTGTGTGTGTCTGTGTGTGTGTGTGTGTGTGTGTGTCTGGTTGTGTGTGTGTGTGTGTGTGTGCAGACCCTGAACCTGGCATACAGCAGCACATTCACCACCTATAGGAACTTTCTGGGCCCGCCACACATTAAGGTCATGTGCAGACTGCTGGGCTACCAGGGCATCGCCGTGGTGATGGAGGAGCTGCTTAAGGTCGTCAAAAGTCTGGTGAGTGTAATCTGGAACACCGTGGATGGAACTTCTGTCCTTTCTCCATCATCATCATCATCATATGTCGTCGTTGTCGCCCTCTGTTCCGTCATTCAGCTCCAGGGAACCATCCTGCAGTACGTGAAGACGCTGATGGAGGTCATGCCCAAGATTTGCAGACTTCCACGGCACGAGTACGGCTCCCCTGGTAGGTGGCAGCGCACTGAATGTTAGAGGAGAGCATCATATATATCAGCACATAACCCAAATATTATTATTATTATTATTATTAAGCACACGTGCCTGGTGTTTTTGTTCCAGGCATCCTGGAGTTCTTCCACCACCAGCTGAAGGATATTGTGGAGTATGCCGAGCTCAAGACGGTGTGCTTCCAGAACCTGAGAGAGGTCGGCAACGCCCTCCTGTTCTGCCTGCTGAGTGAGCAGAGTCTGGTACGGACCGGCCCGCTTCGGGATGCAGCGCCGACTCTCTGCTCTGCAGCCGGCTGACGTTTTCCATGTCCGTGTGTTACAGTCTCAGGAAGAAGTGTGCGACTTGCTGCATGCTGCGCCTTTCCAAAACATCCTGCCGCGAGTGCATGTCAAAGGTAAGAACATTAACATCAAGACACAGATAGGATTCATACTGCAAAGCAGCAAAACAACAAAAACTGTTTCAGATGTACATTAATGCTTTGGCTACACTAATCTGACCATTCTACATTTCTATCTCTATCGGAAATCAAATCAAAACATTATTGATAAAATGTTTTAAATCTTCCTGCACCAGTCAAATAGGTAGAACCAACCCATTCTTTGTGTTCTCCTTGCCGTTCAGATGGGGAACGCCTGGATGCCAAGATGAAGCGTTTGGAAGCTAAATACACGGCGCTGCACATGGTTCCTTTGATCGAGCGCCTCGGAACACCGCAGGTAGAACCGGGCTAAGCAGAGCAGAGTGGACGTCGCAGCGTCGTACTTTGTGCTTCGTAAAAATCCTGCCTGAGTGACATTATGACCAGAAAACTATCTCTCCCTTTCCTTCAGCAAATAGCCATCGCGCGCGAGGGGGACCTCCTGACCAAAGAGCGGCTGTGCTGCGGCTTGTCAATGTTCGAAGTCATCCTGACGCGCGTGCGCGGCTTCTTGGACGACGCCATCTGGCGTGGCCCGTTGCCCAGCAACGGCGTGATGCACGTGGACGAATGTGTGGAGTTTCACCGCCTGTGGAGCGCCATGCAGTTCGTCTACTGCATCCCTGTGGGAGCCCACGAGTTCACAGTGGAGTGAGTGCAGGATCTCTTCCTGTTCAATCACAAACGAGCCGCTAAAGTCGACGTGTTTATCTGAAACGTGCGTCCGCTCCCTGCTCCCTTCCTGCAGGCAGTGCTTTGGAGACGGCCTCCACTGGGCGGGCTGCATGATCATCGCCCTGCTGGGACAGCAGAGACGGTTCGACATCCTCGACTTCAGCTATCACCTGCTCAAGGTGCAGAAACACGACGGCAAGGATGAGATCATCAAGAATGTGGTGAGTTGAAGAGTGGATCAGTAACACAGCCAGCAATGCACAAAGAGATTTTATTACCGATTTCCTGTCATTTATTTTGTAACACTCATTCTCTGTTTGCTTCTACTTTACTCTGTGACTCTAATGACTTAATAAATTAGATACTGCACATTTCTGTTGCCATCGCTGAAAACATGAGTAATTATGAGTGAAAGCAGAACTATTTATTACTGTCCTCTTCAAATAAAGGATGCTGCATCTGACGTCACTGATTCATTGTGACAAATGAGCATGTAGGGACGGGAGGCACCATGGGAAATCACTAGTTTGCCGTAACCCTAGCAGTGCATTAATGTTAAAAATATGTTAACGTGGGGCATATCTGTGTGCTTTCTCCAGCCTCTTAAGAAGATGGTGGACAGAATCCGCAAATTCCAGGTCCTGAACGACGAGATCTTTGCCATCCTGAATAAATACATGAAGTCTGGAGACGGAGAGAACATGCCGGTGGAACACGTCCGCTGCTTCCAGCCACCGATCCACCAGTCGCTCGCCAGCAGCTGAGGTGCTGCTACTCCTCCGCTCGCACTTTGGGACCGCTACTGGGTTCCAAACGCTGTCAGCATTCTCCTGTTTTCCTTTGGCCTTCAGTAGCTAAGGACCATTAACTGCGATATAAGGGGCCACTTTTTGAACGTTTGAATTTTTTTTTTTGTATTCACTTGTGCCTTATAAGAATAGATATACCGCCCTTTTTTGAAAGAGCTATTTTGTACTTGGAGGTAGCTGTAGTTCAGGGAGGGAATTTAGTTTTATGTGTATTTAAGGGTTTGCTGTGGTGGAACATTAAAAGGGTGAACCTATTTTTGAGGAAGGAAAAAAAATGGTAATTTTGTACTGTCTACATGCATGCTCAAACATTTAAAAAATTAATGAGAAATAACCCTCATCCTTATTATGTTAAGCAAATTATTCACTGTGCTTTGTTTGAAATCTTTTAATCATTTTAATTCAATAAATATGTAACAAATGTTTTTTTGTCAAGAGATTTTTTTTTATGCAAAAGGTTCCCCCACCTACATCCAGATAGGACTCCAAACATAAATTACTTTCTAGTATCACAAAAAAATGTCAATCATAGTGAGGTTCTTGTCAAAACGTCATTGTCAGCAGGTCCTCAAACCAGAATATATTAGCTTTATATTTTTGATTCATAGAAAGAAGGTCAGTATGTGAAAATTCATGTACATATAACAAAGCATTTCTTTAGAAAATATTTACAGAGCTACAGAAGAATGCAAGTCAGTTAAAGCCGGGGCAGGTGACTTTTATAAATGTTTTGTTTTGCATATTTATTAAAACTATCACAGTTGTGACAATATAGCATTGCAGACAATCTGAAAAATAAAATGGAGCTCCTCTGTCTTCAATAACTAATGACCAAAATACATAGCTCAGCCAATCAGAGCCAGCGCTGTTAGTGGAGCTTGCCATGAATGCTAAGGCTAGTTAGCATAGCCATAGATGACAGTGGATAAACTGTTTTCCTGAAATGTTAAGTTGTTTCTCCACCATTAGCACATTTCGCAGCGGCGTGTTATGGCAGTATGATTTTTGCATCCTTGCTCTATTATTTTATCTCCTCACACACACACACAGCTGCACGTTTGCATAACCAGAACCACCACAGGTTAACACCCTTAGTGAGGGAACAACAACGCATGGCTAAAAGCAGAACTTGCGCTCCATTATTTGCCCCATTGTCAGACTTAAAAGGGCAATATGTATTTTCCAGCCGAATAGTGTAATTTAGAGTTCAATAAAATAACTTGAGTTGCTATAAAAACGCTACATGTGTCAAATACGACTTACAAGAAATTTTATTTCCTAATTTAAGGCCTTAAAATTGGGCCTCTGTCTCCTGCTGTCTGAAACTCCGTCTTCAGGAAGTGATCACAGCATGGCTCCTCTATTGCTGCTGCTGAGTGGGGCAGTATGGGAGAGAGCCGCTCTGTGAGGTCAGGGAGGAGCTGCACCTCGCAGGCGGAGCTAGCTCCTACCAGATGTTTTGCACAGCAAAATGGGCAATGAAAGGATTTCTCAAACATGCATGAAAGAGTCAAGGCAACACTCCAGGTGTGTTCTTTGATGAGGGAACAACTTTATATCATGATGGGAGGAGTGCGTTCCCTCAGACGGCAGCGGCAGCGCTAATATGAAGTGGAGGAGCTCGAAGTATTCACAGATTATCTGTGTCGTACTGTGTGGACATGGTGACAGTTTTAACCAATATGGAAAAACTTTTTCTCATAAGTTAATTACCCACGACTATAACCAAATATGACAGTCTGAGTAAATTAAGGCAAATTAAAACAAATACAATCTACTGGTCCATCCATGTCCCCCTTCCTCCTCTCACAGTTGATTGTCTCATTATTTTAGAAGCTATCGGCACCAGCGCAACAGTTGAGTCTGAAGACAAAACAAACAAACAAAAAACCATTTAAGCATCTAAAGAGGAAGTCATTGCTCCATTCCTCCTTGAGACGCTGTCGAAAGGCAAACTCCTGTCCTCCATGTCCTCTGTGGACTCATCCTGCAGCAGTTCGTAGTTGGTGTGAGCGACCGAGCCGTTGGCCGCCGGGGCGCCGCCGCCACGCTCCTCCTTTCTGATGGACACAGCCAGCGTCGCCAAGCTGACGTTGACGTCTTTGAAGGCGTGCAGCAGGAAGATCCCCACAATGATGGTGAGGAAGCCGCTGAGGGTGCCGATCACGTCGCCGGCGCCCATGTGCTCCCACTCTTTGAAGAGGATGGCGGAGCAGGTGAGCACGGACGTGGTGAAGAACACGTAGTAGATGGGCGTCACCAGCGAGGTGTTGAAGATGTCCAGGGCCTTGTTCAGGTAGTTGATCTGTGTGCTCACGCAGCCCACCAGACCCAGGAGGAGGATCCAGGCCAGGGGGTTACGAAACACGTTAACGCCGGCGATGCCCTCCTTGATGGCGATGCCCAGGCCTTTGACGCAGGACACGGAGAGCGCCCCGATCACGGAGCAGATGGTGATGTAAACCAGGATGTTGGTCTGACCGTGGCGCGGGGAGACCACAAAGATGAAGATGAGAGCCACAATGATCACAAGAGTGGCGAAGACCAAAAACCCTTAAAAAAAAATACATTCAAAAATACAATGAGCAACAATCTTTTTAAATAGTTTCAAGCCACATACAAGAATGTATTTTATGTGCCAGAATATGCAAGTTTTATATTTTTCATATGTTCATATGTTAATCAGAGGTTACATCTTGTCAATCTTGTATATTCTGGTGGGGTTTTCTTCCTGGCAAAAATTTGAGTTTCTTTTGCGTTCTTGACAGATGAGGCTAGCTGCTAAGTGCTAACATAAGGTTGCTAGCTCACTAGTTCTCTTGGGGTCCATCATGGGAAAGTTCAGACTTATGGCCAGTTGTGTGGATGATGTTCATTCATTCCTACGGAGACACAGGTCTTAAATTCCTGTCATAATGAACTTAAAAGTCTTAAATTGAAGTTGATGAAACCTACAGAAACCCTGACAGAACCTGTGGTTCCGGTGCCAGTCTTTACACAGTGGCTCTTGTTAACTTCTGACTGGAAAGTAAGAAAAAACGGTTGGTGTTTTTAAATAAAGACATAGCAACAATTGCGGGATTTTCTCTTTTTGGGCGGTTTTAATTATATTTTTTCCTGCAATATTTGCACTGAATATCCAGAAAGAATGACACTAACAGTATCAGCAATATGTTTTAGGCAGGTTTTCCTTATTATATTGGGTTAAAATGTGCTTTTTTAATTTAAGAAAAGAAAACACCTTCTTATGTTCTTTATTTTAAATCCTAAGCAATAGAAATAAAACTCCTTTCAAAAAAAATTCTAAAGTAGATACTTTGTCTAAAATGTCTTTTTTTTTCAGAAACATGTTGCATTTGTGGCTCTAAACCAGTTTTTTCTTTTTGATGTCTTGAGAACAAAATGTCTCTTTTGTTCTTGCTCAACAAAAGGGAGGTGCATCTGTGAGGTTGTCGAGCAGAAAGTAGCGGAAAGTTTTAAGGCGGCATTTCATCTCTCTCGTGTGTGATGACGCCGCCGTTTCATTTTGCTGAGTCATCCCTACCTGGGTCGACCAGCTTCTTGGCCATGTCCTCCAGGCTGTCGATCTCCTCCTCCTTCGGCGCGTGGATGACCATGGTGGTGGAGCCCAGGATGCTCAGCAGGCAGCCCAGCTTCCCGTGCAGGTTTAACCGCTCAGTCAGGAAATACGACGACAGCACGGCGCTGCAGCACAAAATAAAAGAAGAAGAATGTGTTGAAAAACAAGAGAGGGCTGTTTGTTCCAGTTTCAAGACAGCGTTTTATCAAAAACGATGTTTTGAGAAAACGTTTTGGTGTGGAGTGCACGTGATGAGGCGTCTGTACCTGACGAGCACACTGAGGGCTCCCAGGGGCGTAACCAGGGTGGCAGGGGCAAAAGCATATGCTGCAAAGTTGGCTGCTTCCCCAGCACCCACTAAAAATAAATAGCAAAAAAAAAAACAATATGTTAGCATACAGTCAGAACATGTCACAATAGAGCCAGACATGTGGAAACAATGTAATAATGTCTGAGGTTTGAAGCACTGCAACAAGCCTGAGTACAAACACACTGACCCATGTCACTGAAGCAAATCAGCTGAACGGTGATATAGTCAAAAACGTTACAATGACACAAAGATTATCACTTACTTGATAATAAACCAGCCCACCACAACCATTCTTTAAGATATGCATGGCCGCCCTGTCCTGAAAAACAGACAAAAAATGATTTTATTGTTTCTCTTTGAGAAAATGTCTTTTCTCCAAAACCACCTATTGAACAGTAGCCATTTTGCTTGACCCTGTTCCCAAAATAGGAGACTTTGATTACATATTAGATTATTGTTACAATGGGTTTCAATTTGCTGGTGAATCACTAAATTAGTGACTCGCACTGGACCAATCTGGCCTTTCAAAATAAAGCTTACCAGAATACCAGAATTAAAAAAGGGTCTTATAAGTCATATCAGGAGTTGGCAACCGTTACAATCCAAAGAGCCATTTCAGCCCTCACTCCATCTAAATAAAACTGCAGAGATGCAAATGTTGCATCAACTATTTAAATAATAATAATAATTTTTAAAGAACCCCAGTTTTATTTGGATCTGGGTTTTAAAATGCATAAAAACTTTGGAAAACATGAAGATTGATCCATATTTCTTTAATGGGATTTTGATATTTGGAGAATATCGGGGGAAAAAAAACAACTACGTTTAATGTTATTCTGTTGTAAAAACACAAAGCAATTATTTCCATACAAATACATCAACTTCTAAAACCTGGATTTATTACATCTTTATTTTTAAAAAATCATTTGGTTCTTTAACATTTTTATTCACAATTATTGCTATTATTGAACCTTGGAAGGACTAAAGAGACACTTGTGGCTCCAGAGCTCCATGCTGCAGACGTCTGCATTAGATCAGCCAAATTCTCTTAAAATACGGTGTAGAAATACTCTTCAAAATAAAAGCCTTAATATTTCATTGCAACATTGTTGCAAAAGTAGATTCCATAAAACTAGAGTGACTAAACCTGTAATTAAGAAGATTATGTTTGGACCCTAAGTTCTTCAGAAACCTGGACAAAAAAAAAAAACAACAAAAGAAAACGACAGAATCAAGATGAGCCTCACACTAAAAAAGTTGCTCTTTTGTAAGTTTGGTTATAAAGAACCTACAAAATTCATATTAGCTCAAAATATTGTCCATTTATGGTACACAAATGCTGTTGTGTACCATAGTGTAATGAAGACCAATGTCATCTGGTCTTCATTACACTTGCTGTCTAAAGTGCATTATCGAAACAAATCAAAGGAAGAACCTTCAGATCTGAGGAAAAGGTCAAGTGAGCTGTTGATATTAATGATTACCAGGCGTTGAAAAGACTCTGTGACACACACATGTGAACACACCCTGCTCCAGGCAGCTGGTTTAAACTCGCCTGTAAAACACAGGGCAGGGATTAGCAAGTTTCCCCACTGATCCGACTTCTGGTTTGGCTGTCAGCGATGCACATCAGCAGCAGGGAGTGCCTCAAGGGCAGCTGGCGGATTCAATCAGATATGTTGCGATCTGGGTGTTCAGAGAAAGAGCGGCTGGTACCTGCCCGCATCGACCCCTTCTTAGCCAGCCTCAGGAGACCTTTCTTCTTCAGGATGAAGCTGCCACCGATGAAGATGCTGGAGCTGATGGCCAAAGCCAAGCCGATGTAGAAATCGTACCTCCCCCGGTCCTGAGCCATGGCGATCCTGGATGCGTTGGAGTGATTTTTCACATCTACCACCAAGCAGGGAAGATGCTCACCAAAGGAGCAGCAACCTGGAGGGAGGACAGAAGGAGGTTGAAAGAGCCCAATAAGAAACAGCAGCAACACAGATTCCTCACACTTCACGTCCATCCCTTACAGGGAAACCTACCGGCGACACAGGACACATTACACAGCGGGAAACCAGAACCTGACGCGTTGAAGAAATCCATTTAGGACGCAGCGCGTTTAAGATCATGTAGTCCCTCTGCTGTCTTATCCCACACAAAGACATGAGAGACTGAGCTCATCCAACCGGTTGTCTGAGTGTTGTGCTGCCACGGACACAAAGCCTTGTGAAACTCGGTCAGCTGCTATGTAAATGAACTTCTGTCAGGAGTAAGGAATCAGGAAGCAGCAGCATTCCTCTTAATGGGAATGTTAGCTGCACCTCGACAGGAAGCTAACCTGTGGAATTATAATTAAGGCTCTATTATTAACCAATGAGCTGCTTCGGCTGCTGTTGTGACGCGCCTGACCTATAATTTGACTCGGCTACAAATAAATGGCGAGCTGAGCCCTTAGCTACCGTTAGCACCACAGCTAGCTAAACCACGGGAGTCATTGTTAGCCACAAGCAGCGCAGTTTAAGAAGTCCCCACCTTAATTACCTGCTCAAAGGCGGCTGTGCTTCTTTTTCCCCCGCCTGAAACAAGCGAACAGCGACTGGCCGGCCTGCGTCTCGGCTCTGCTTCGGACGGTCACATACTGTTTCCTCCTCCTTCAACCAGGTACCGATAGCGGCCACTGGAGGACTGCCCCACCGCGAGCTCCTTCTTCTTCTGCTGCTGCTTATCGGGGCAGAGCGGAGGTCGTTGAACCGTGTGCCGCCCGCAGGCTGAAACCTGGAACCACAGAGACAGGGAACGCGACACCCACTCTACGGGGCTCGACTCCACAGCAAGACGTTAGAATCAGGTCAAGAACAACACTAGGCGGCTCTAACTAACACCAGGCCATAAAGAGGATATATTTTAGATATATAAAAGTTGGTGTGCAAAATTGACTTTTTTTTTTTTTTTAGGTTTATGTTATGATAATGTCATCCCCTCAAAAAAAAAAAACATACAAACATACTCCCCGAAATTAATCAGTTAAAAACTTTATAATTAAATACAAGTTTTGTGGATGTGTTTCTCCAACAAGGCCTTTTGGATCACAACAGCAACAATAATTGTGTTCGACTCAAAAGTTATGCTTTCGAACCTACAATGCTGGAATCATGCTGAGGGTCTGTTGTGCTGCTAGGAGAGTCAGTGCACCAAGTGGACAAAATAATGGGTATTAGTTCAGGCATGTGGACAGTATTTTTGCTTGTATGCATAATTATAACAGGAGGGATCCAGAGTTAGCGTTTAAAAAGATGGAAAAGTTTGTTGTGAGAACGTTCCACCCGGGACTGAGAAATGTTCAAATGAATCACCAAACATTTCAACTAAATTGTATGACTTAATATGTAGAAATCTTGTAATAAGAAAATCCCACTGGAGAAAGCGTTTCTATTAATTTATTACATGTAAAATCAATAAAGATTACAAAATATATATATATATGCAACATTGTAATGAAATTAAATGAAAACAGCTTTAAATCAGCTTTTAATCAGCTTTAAAAATCCCTTCATCGGATTGAAATGATACAGCTGCTCTTTACGCTTAATGCATCACCGGTGCTCAAGAATCATCAGGTGAAATGACTGAATAATTCAAAAGGCCCAGTTCAAGTACCAAGGGTAGGTAATTCTGTAAGTGCCCTGTGGGGAAACCCTGTAGTTGAACCAAAGCAGAGTGATTTGTTTAGACATGATTAATGCAGGCAGTCAACAGGGATAATGATGGCTTATCTTATTTTAGAAAAACTAGGAGTCGTTAGCAGAATACCAATTCTGTTATGTAGTATTAAAAGCAACACTTATCATCTTCGACAGACCGACTTATGTTAAGTGGAAGGAAAATTACACATGATTTTCAAACCTTTCCTCTGCCTACATCTCCCAGAATGCTCTGCGGTTCTGGATCAGAATTCAGTGACATTATTGAAAATTCCATCAGACGTATTACGTATTGATATCGATCACATTCTATATGTATATTGCTACTGGTCTATTGCCCAGCTCTATTTCACTTGGAAGTATAAACCGACTGACAATTTGGAAAAACGAAGGAAATTTGATCTGATTTCTCAGTGCACCCCTCCAAGAGACCCGTATGGGTTTCATAAAAACCTTTTGATTTTTATTTGTATAAATAGCCACCCTCTTAGTGAAACACGGCAGTGGGGCCATCATGCCTCACTGAGTTATGGGGTGGAGTGTGTGTCACATGGGATCATAAAACATCTTTTTCCTCTTCCCCATGCCGCATTACTCTACATTAGTCCAACTGATAAAATGCACAGAGGTTTACGGTTGTGTTTTCTCAAAATGTAATAAAGTTCTAGTTATATCACCACTTCTGCAAGGAACTGTATAAAGTCCCTACAATTCCTTATTCCTGTACAGCCATAAGGCCATTTTGTTCCCAGACAAATCCCACCCACTATCCGATAAAAAACTCACAGTGTAATCAATGCTTTCCTCCTCACACTTATGTGGTCAAAGGTCACGGCTGGCTGTTTCATCTCACAGCTTTGGTTACTTAAAGGGAAGTTAGTGCAGAGCAACAGAGTCTGTGTCCTGCAAAAACCCCCAAAACAAAACAAAAAAACCCCACTGTAACACAATCAGTCTGTCTTTTTCCGTTCCTTATTCTCCTTCCAGGTGATCACAGCTTCCTGGGAAATTCGAAGGAGTATCACTCCCACACACACCGTTGTCAGGCCGCAGAGCATGGCGAGGCCGTCGGTGACCGTGAGTCCCGTCCACTCCTTGAACAGGAGGGCAGAGGCGAAAATCACGGTGGACGTGAACGTCACGTAGTATATCGCTTCAAATATGTTGGCACTGAAGCACTCCAAGGCCTTGTTGATGAAGAAGAACTGGATCAGTATGCTGACCACCAGCGCCCCCAGCAGGCCAAGGAAGAGAGCCACGGCGCCGGCATTTGACTGTCCTTCGCCGAACACATCAGGAGCCACCAGGCCGAGTCCTTTGCTGCTCGGGACGGTGAAGCTTCCCAGAAGCGAGCATATGGCGACGTACACCATGATGTTGGACGTCCCGTGAGCTGGAGCGACCCACACGATCAGGGTGACCAGGGTCAGCACCACGAGCAGGATGTAGGTGACAGACACTGCAGGGGGAAAGAGTAGACGATGAGTGAAAGACACGGGCCGCCATGTTTCACACGCACATTAAAAAGTGTTAGAAAAAGAGAAATGTACGGCAGCATATTAGGTCCATTATAGGTTGAAAAAGAGGACTAAGTTTTAAAATTAAACTCAGTTGTTTTTTTTCTAGAAAACACAAGAAAATTTCTCAAACCAATTTTCAAACTCTGAAATTTCCCAAGTGATTTTCTAGGCAATTTCTGATATAAATTTCAAAATGAATATTTTTTTTCCTTTTCAAATTTTTGACTTTTCAAATTCAAAAATACTTTATTGACCCCAAAGAGTAATTAAATGTTCTAAGTCATATTAATTGAAATTCTTAAAAGAGTCATTGCAGATGGTGATGGTTGTCGGCAGGAAAAATCTTCTCCTTTTCCATTTTCAAGCGCAGAAATTTTCCTGTTCTTTCAAGAAAAAAACAAAAAAAAAACATAGTGTTTCTGGCGTGTTTTCTTTTTCTACCTACAATGGCCCTAATAACCCGGGGTAGAAATTGTCACCTGGATCCGACAGTCCGTCTTCAAGCTCCTGCCTTGACGATGCCGCTGCTTTAGGGGCGTGAATGATGAGCACGACGGAGCCGCAGCAGCAGAGGATGCAGCCGAGCTTCCCCAGGACGTTCAAACGCTCCTCCAGGATCCAAGAAGCCAGGACTGCTCTGCATCCCAAGAGAACGACATTACTACGAACACAGAGTTCAAGTGGTCTCGCAAAGGCCTTCCTGTCAATTTCAGTTTTTCGCATGAGTAGATGTAAAGCCAGACACATCTATTATTTAAGTGTAACGGATAACCTTATTTGTTTTGCTGACAGACAGAACTGGTCAATAAGGCAGAAGAAACATTATTTCTTCTATGTCATCATGCAAAATATCGCGTGATATCTGGCGATACTATCGTGACAACAATACTTTTGACGAAAACTATTTATTACTTCTTCTTTTTTTTTTTTTTTTTTTCAGGAAACTGTATGCAATTATGGCCCCGCAAACACAAATAGTGCTCTTAATAAATATTCCCGTTTGTAATGTGCTATTTTTGAACACCGATCACAGAAACAAGTGTGACACAAACTGCACATGGTAACTGCACTTTCACATTCCCTCTAAGGAGACACATCACCACGGCATGATGCTGCCACCACCAATTCGGCCAGCATCACTCGTGGCTGATGCTTACCCAAACAGTACTCCGAGGGCCCCTAATGGTGTAACAATCACAGCAGGGGCCAGGTTATACGCCAGGAAATTCCCAACTTGACCAATGATCACTGAGGAAGCAGACGGGTGTGAGGTCGCATTGAGCTGAAAACAAAAGCTTGTTAAGGAAAACAAAACACTGCTAATGTCAAACTCACTGCACAGCGTCCCACAGCACCACACCGCATCTGTCAGGTAGGAATGCCCTGCAAGACATGAATGACGTCACACCGCGCTGCCTGAGATTGCGCTCAACTTTATGGTACATTTGTTTAGTAGTGTCGCCACTGTCACGTATTTTTCCCCGAGTCCGTCTATGCCTGCTTCTCCCCTCCCCCCTACCTTTGTCACGAGAACGTAGTATTCCCTTTTTCTGAAGCACAAACGTCGAGCCATTAATAAAGCTTGATATCACGGCTATCGCTATCCCCAAATGAGCTCCAGACAGCCCTGAGTGATCGGCCATTGCTGTGTGCTTCGAGACCAGGGTTGCCAGATCTGACTGACTGTTTCCAAGCACAAACTCTGTTAAAACGCGCCCCACACAAAAAGCTGCGGGGTTTTTTTGGACTCGATTAGAGACAGACTTATGTTTTTTGTGGTGCTATCATGTCCTTTTAAGCCTTAAAAAATATATATATTTTTGTCGCAGTTATGAACCAATGACTGATGATGTCATGCTTGGCAGACTTTAGGCATTTTAAAATAGGTTAATAATATAAGTGCAAAGCATGGCATTTTATTAAACTTGAAAAGCTTTTTTTTCTTTTTTTTCTTTTCTGTCACACAATGATAACTAGTCCACACTTTAACAGCCCCCCCAAAAACCTTTTTTTTTTCTCACCCCAACGTGTTCACAAGAAGCCCTATTTCTCTATCTGGCAACACCGATTGAGACGTAAAGCCTTTCACTGAGCAACACTGCCACCCAGTGGACAGTTTTTCCCTCAATCCAGGTCAACTCCGCCTCTTCAAGATCCCGCCTCCCCCTGCAAAAGTGGCGCGTGGTTTATATTGACACCGCTCACCCGCGCGGGCGGGGCGGAAACTGACTGCACACCACCCCACATCGGGAGAAGCGGTGAACCAGACCTAGCGCATCTAATCTCGCAGTCGGTATACGTAACTGGTTTCCATGCCTCCTTATCTGGTCCAAGACCCGTCAATCAAATCCATAATGAACGTCTTGTTAATGCAGTAAAGCAGCTGAGGGGACGAGAAGAGCTTGACAAGTGACCGCAGGTAATTTATGAATTTATGAATATCTCGCCTTGCTTTCCGTTGTCTCGCAATACTGTCCCGATCGCGGTATTCTGCTTCCCTTTAGCGTCAGGGCTGCAGGGATTCTTGGCTGACGGAAGCTAGTTGAGCACGGGAAAGCTAGCGTTTTGTAGATGTTAGCAGGTTAGCCGGTAAATTGGTTAGCTCCTCCAGTACCTGACTTGAAGCGGACGCTGGTCAGCGGTGTAGAACGCCCTGCTGCGGTGATGCCGTGTCGGAGGACGGTGTTAGCCGCTGAAGGAGTCTGCTGTCACCCTTGGTAGCGAGCGAAAACCACCGTGTTAGCATTCACAGCTCTCCTGTTTTCATGCAGGCTCGGAAGCTGCATATATTCCTGGCCTTAAATCACGGGGACATTCATGAAGCGGTATGTAATATAACAGCTTAAAAGTGTCAGTGTTTTGATTAAGTTGAAGGTATTATGGCTCATAAAGTTCATACACATGAGGCCCAATAGCTTTGTGTGTAGCCATATGTCAGATGTAGCAGCTCCATATAATGTTTGTTTTTCTGCTTATAGCAACGTTATTGATCCGTGATAGGTATTCCTGTGTGCATAATTGCCATTGAATACTGGTGTGGTCCAGTGTTTTCTCAACACATGATAAATCCTCCCAGTTGTTTACACCGGTGTGCTAATATGTCATGGCCTTTGAGTGTTGGCTCAGGATCACTCTTATCCAGACAAGTCTCACGCCTAGTATGGAAAGTGCCTATGCTTAAAAGAAAAACAGTTTTTTTTCTGTTTGTTTTGTGGAAATATGGTGGTTGTTGGACTATTCTATTTAAAGCTTAAGAAAGAACCTGAATATATATTATAGATTTTTAAAATCCCCTCCCCCTGTATTAGTATTTTCTAAAGTTGAAGTCATGAGTGTCAGATCTTGGGATCCTTTTTAGAACCTGAACTTAAAAACAAATCTGACAACCGTGAAGCACATTTGGAGTTGCTCAATATTGCAGTTGTCCTGGCACTATCAATTTGTGCAATATCACAAAAATAACAAACTCCTGATGATGTAATGTTTATTTGGTTATTACATTTCAAGTGCTGCCCACTGACAAGAGCAATGATGATATGTGTATCACACGACCAGTGGAAGCGTGCCAATAATATTTTTGGTTTCCTTTGGAGAGATGTTTGGTGCCTTCAATTTTTTTCAATTTTGCAATACTCAATAATGATACTGAACATGCACATTTTCCCAATATTGTTCAACCTCAATTAATTTTTTTTTTCCTTTAATAAAGTAGGGCTGCACAATATATCTGCATCAACATCTGTATCGGTCGATGTTGGTTATTTTGTAACATTGGCTCAATAAGTAAAACTGGGCGGATACTAACAACTGATGTTTATTTCCATCTTGTTGCTGTTTATGTTTGTGTTTTAGGGTAATGTGGCATTTGTCTGGTTTGTAACAGTAATGAAGCGTAGCATTGTGGGGGTGTTTTAACTGAAGCAACGGTGTGATCATTTATTCACGCAATTGAAATGTATATAATTCTGTTTTTTGACTTTGGCTGCAATATTAATATCGGATATCAGCCCTAATTTTCATATCAGACCACCACTATAATAAGCACTACCTAGAAATGGATAAAGGCATTATACCAGTTGTTGATGCTCTTTGAGTTGCAGTATTACCACTGCTTGATTGAAACACTTTGATACTTGATAATAGTAAAGAGTAGTCGAGGCTTTTCTCACCTTTGACAATTTGTACTTTTATTCATAACTACATGCTGCTGTTTCCTCCCCCTATTTGTCCTTTTTCTTCATGTGAAGAAACTGAATTGTTGGCATGCCGTGTCTTAAGGAGGCCTTATTGCCTGACACAGCCGTCGCAGGTTCGAATCCCAGCATGGCGACCGTTTGCCTTTTCTTTCCTCCCTCTCATTACCTTCTTTCCTGTCTGAATACTTTAAAATAAAGGCCACTAGAGCCAATAAAAACAATAACAAAACAATTTGTTCGCACATATTTAAACCTGTGGGATTTTTTTTTTTTTTAGTTTAGATTCATTTGTGTTTAAACAAATCACAAAAGTATGGCCATTTTTTTTTTTTATCTAATAAAAATTTACATGTAATATTCTTAAAAACTTCTAATTATACCCACTTTACTTTTCTTTTCTTTTTTTGGGGTCTCTCTCTGTTCCCCAATTTGACCCTGATGACCTCTGATCCAACCAAAACGGACCTCCAGACTTGCTGGAATTGCACACTGTGACGTTTCCCTAGCAATATACTAGAGGAGATGACAGAAATTTACTTTTAAATTGGCACATCTCAAAGTGCGCATGAAAGGTCTCCATGGCGACTGTGTATTGAAACGTCTCGTGACGAACCAACGAACAATGGTTTGTCATTGGTTTGTCAGTTTCTGATTCCTAGTTGCGTCTCTTGATGACGCATTTTAATTGAGGTCAAACTTCTTCGCCTTCCTTTGAAAGCCGGTCGTCCTCTCTGCGTTATCCTTCTGATGATTAAGCTGTTGTCCTCCTTGTCCTTCTGTCCAAAATTATTAGTGTTACCAGTATTAAAGCCAGAGGTCACTGCTTTCCCAGTGGCAGACTTCATCAGTAAGCTGCTCAGCTACATCTGAATATTTCAGGCTGATGTTGTCCAAATGTCTGTCGGTCGTTACTCTTCTGTTCAGAGGACGCCTCGTACTTTGAGGAAGCGTAGACTTCCAAAGTGAAGAGAGTGGAATAAGCATGCACCTTAACTATAATATTAATATACGTTTCATGTGTAACGGAGCTCTTCGCGTGTTGCAGGTTGGCTGCGTTTGCAGCCAGGAGAGAAGAGGGGAAGATGCCTTCTCCGTCCTTCACCCTGGACGCCCAGCTGAGATTTCATGACAAATGGCTGAAGATAGACTTACAGGTATGTAACCGTGGCGAGGCACTGACCGCACAGATAGCCTGATTCGTCTTGAGTAACTTTGTCAAAATCAGCCCCTGGCTGTGCTGTGCCATTTTTAAAATGACCGCACGGTCGCGTTTTTTTCCCTTAAATCTCATTATTCTGCTAAACAATCAAAATGTCTTCAAGTTCTATTGTGGAGAATTTCTTATGAAATTAAAGTTTATTTGCCTTTGAGAGGACAAACTTGCTTTATTATGCCATTGAAAGTATATTGGTTGAAAACTGTCTCTAAACGACAACATTATCATTTATCACAATAGTTGCTGTGTCAATTTATCGTCCAGGAACATTTGTATTTATTTATTTATTTTAATGTATTTAAAATTTTTGTATTACCTCTCCACCTTTGGTAGCGGGCTTTCTCCGCTGAAGGGCTGAGTGAGATGTGGAATGAGATGGTGAAAGATGAAGAAATAACTTTCAACGGGGAAGAATCGGCTCACACAGGTATTGCTTTGTCATGTTGAGGTCAGATTGAGTCATCTTTACGTATGGATGCCGGCTACGTTTGTTTCTCACCATTATCAATACTTTCTGGACATTCTAGAAGATTGCACTGATTGTTTCGGTGGTCAGAAGAAAGATGAGCCCGGCGATAAAGAGAAGAAAGAAGAGGAGGAGACGCCGACTTCCGCTCACCACTCCATCATCGAGACCTGGGATTGGGGACGGCAGCCAGGTAGAAATTTATTTATTTATTGATTTGTTTCTTTTGGGATTTCTTCTAGGAATTTCTAAAAACTGACTAGTGAGTGTGACATGACGCTGCTGATTGTGCAGCCTTCAAAGCGTATCAAACATCATGCATGATGGCCAAACCTTATTAATGTTACTGTCTTTCAAATGCAACATTTGCTCCCATTAGGTTCTCACAGGCTTGTATTAAAAATGCATCCTACTTGGCCTTCCTGAAGTTGCCTTCCCTTCTTCCTCTTCCTTCCTCTACTTCAGACTCTCATCTCTACTTTTACTTTGCTCCTGAAACCAGCCCAGCACGCTGTAACCAGCATTGCAGCTGGTTACAGCAGGCGGTGTTTGTCTCGCTGACCAAGACTCGTTTCACAACACCTAAATGTTGCCGTTTCAACACACCGCCGCCGCTCTCCATTTATCTGTCTGACTTTGCAGATGAGTGTGTGTTTTGCTGGCGCGTCGCTCGTGGAAACTCTGAAATGACAACTTGCACTCTGCCGTTCCGAGTGGTTATTTTTACCCCACAGAGCGTAGTCTTAGCGGGCCCTCCCAGATGGGGAGGGGGTGGAGGCGACAGCGTGTTTATTCGAGGAACTGGGTGGGACGGTGTTTTGGATAGAGGAGATAACCGTTGCCGAGGGGCGCAGACGGCCTTGTGTGCCTACCCAGAGAGCACGGGGTTTATTAGCAGCTGTATGGCTGTTTGTCTCTGTCATTTTATTGACTGCGCCCAAATCTGATATTGCAACGAGTGTAACCGGATCCATCAGCGCTCCGTTATCGATGCCTGTAGTTCAAACGGCAAACTTCCTGCTCTTCCATTGTGTGCTCAGATATGTGAAACATGTTTGTGTCAGCAGATGCGGCTCTCATCTAAGCCCCTTGTATTGAAATCAGATCAGCGACGGGTGCCATCGTTTCGAATCCACAGAAAGGACGTACAGTGCCTTCTGAAAGTATTCGCGCCGATTGAACTTTAACATTTCGTCCAGTTACAGCATGCGTTTTATTGGGATTTTATTTGATCGACCAAAACTTGTCGCAATAAGCAGTGGATCAATTAATCGCATGATGAATGAGTTCAATAATTTCTGTTCTGATTACTGTTTTTGAATAGCAATTTGGTTTACAGATGTTATAATCCATTTAATTTATGGTTTTGGTTGTCTGTTTTATTTTGGACATTTCAAATATCTGCCTATTCCAGTATGGAGGATTCTTCAGAAAACTAAGGTTTATTGGTCTTTAGAAGGCAACCTTGCTTTATTTTACCATTATCAATATAATTACTTGAAACTCCCATTGTGTGCTCAGATATGTGAAACATGTTTGTGTCAGCAGATGCGGCTCTGCTGACTAATAAATGTGTAATTCAGTACATTTATGTCTGTGTTTATATAAAAAAAAAAGGAAACATTTGAAGTCAATTCAGCGCAGTTTTTCTGTATCGGATCGGTATCGGTCGATGCTAAACCTCAGATCTTGATATCAGAAGTGAAAAAAGTTCATCCTTTAATATTTGTGATTGTGAAGCCTTACTTGTAATGTGAAAAAGATCAAGTGGTCTGTGTAGTTTTCAAGCCACTGCATTCGTCCTGTCTTTACTTGACTCAGCAGGTAAAGTTATCCATGTCTTCGTAGAGTATAGTTTGGCTACATGTCTGGACATCAGAACACAAATGACTTTAGCGGGTCTCTTGCGACCTCGGTCAGTTTAGCTTGCATACGGCTTAAGTAGATTTCAGCCATGCTATATTGGAGCATCTCATCTTCCTGTGCTGTGCTGCATGGTGGGCGTGTAAAAGTTTCTGTTGAAACACCCCAAACAGTGCAACATTGATTATTCTGTTGGTGTGTTACTGTTGCAGTGTTTTTTTGTTGTTTTTTTTTCCCCCTCTAATGTTCCCCTTCTTGCTCAGATGAGACGGAGCTCAAGGACTGTCTGCTGGTTCTGGTCGAGGACCAGCAGAAACTCGCTGCCCAGATGGCCAAAAGCACCCTGTCCGCCCAGCGCCTGCGCCAGCGGTTGGTCATCCTGGAGCGCTACCTCATCTCTCTCAGCCACAGCATGATGGAGGAGAAGTACAAGGTCCGCTGGAAGATGCCCCCCAGCCAGCCTCTTCCTGCTACTGACAATAAGAGGTACGCCTCATAAAGCCCTGTGGATGCTTGGTGCCAAATAAATAGGTTAGGTGAATGAAAGAAACTATCTGCTTATTCTGAGTTTATTTTTATGTAGTGGTCCATTACTGAAGCTGGGCTCCCATCCCCATGACATACTGGGGTAATTTATGGTTCTCATTGAGTTGGTCGGGGTGGCAGGGGGATCAAATTTCTAAATGGTTTGGACCAGAGCTGGAAACAAAAAAATAATGGAAGAAATTTGTGGATATTAATGAATTACTTGCAGGGTGTTAACACTGACTACATAGAGTACAGATGTTTGATTTAAAATGAATGCCTTATGCACTACATTTTCTGTATTACATGCTCTGTATTTGCATTTTGACCTGCTAGCACTTAATTTACTTAACTCTCTTTTCATTTACTGTGACAGACATTTTGTCCCTCCTGGAATTTCTGAGCTTCCCTAAAGCTACTGTAGTCTTTTGACAACATGCAGCTTTTATATTGGTTTCATACTATATACTTAATGCAACACATAAAGCTACAGTCTATAAAAAAACATTCACTACTTGTTCCTGGTGTCCATATTTCAAACTAGGCAGTTTGGTGAAGTGCTAGGCTAATGTTAGCACATGTGCTACATGACTTGTTGATGAGGTTTGTAATATACAGGGTTTAACTGGATTATTAGTCCACATTTCTTAACTTTTAAACTTTGCATTTTATGTTGAATGTCATTAGATGCAATGACTAGAGACACAGAAGCTGCAGCAGCCAGTAGAGTCTCTTTTCAACTATTAAAACCCAAATTTATTACATCAAAGGTTTTGCAAGCTGCGCTCATAGAAATTTGGCTTTGGGTCTTAAAACCTGTCCGTGTAAAACACAAACCCACATCGCACTAAATCAGCAGATTTTAGGAGTTGAAGTTTTTTAGGGGGTCTTATAGCGGCCATTAAGACACCAAGGGAAGAAAAAACAAAAGCACAAGCCGACACCTCAGGTCAGTTTGGAGCCTTTCTGTTACATTCAGGATTTCCACACTAAGACGCAATGTATGTTCTGTAAGTTTTCATCCAACACAGTGACCCTGAGTTGAGCTGCAGCTTAATGCTGTGCACTCTTTGTGGAGGCTTCTAATTTTAAATGTTTATATCTGCTTTGTTTCTTACCAAATTCCTGCTAAATGTTTAGATTTTACCTCAATTTTAAATGAAGTAGAAAGGACCTTTATCAATATCTATTTTTAATAGTGGGTACTGATGCCAGAAACAAAACATGAACTCCTAAACTAATTCTGTCACATTGAATAAAAATAAACAAGTACTTTCTTGTGACTGCTCATGTGACACAAAAAGCTCCCGAGACTAATAGAAGAGCGACTCTGCTTTCCTCCACTTTCTCTAATTCTGAATCTCATAATGGAGCGAAGCCACAGTATCTGTCCCTCTTTTTTTTTGCTGCTATTTAACGATGATCTTAAAAAGCTCCCCATCTTTATGATGTACTATAAAACTGAGAAATGTATCCCCGAAGAGCCCAAAAACTGCAACGGTTTAATCAGATTGTGGTTATATTTTCCCCAGTTTGTGGTGAGACTAGAGTCAAGTTGTCTGTCCATCTCTTGTCTTTATTCAAGTCCTCGTCCTGCCAGTAAAGGTGTGGAAGGCCTGGCCCGAGTTGGCTCCAGGGCGGCGCTCTCCTTCGCCTTTGCTTTCCTGCGCCGGGCGTGGCGGTCAGGTAAGAACGCCTCGGGGGGACAGGGCTCCGTTCTTCTGCCGTCACCAGATTGAAGAAGCTTCACTGAGCAGCTGCTAATAAGTAACACTGGAGAGTAAACAGACATGTTTCAGAATCTTTAACCTCAGTTTGTTGTTACTGCTTGCTGAATAAGTGGTGGTATGTGTGTGTATGTATGCATAAAACTGGCATATGTATGAAACTGTACATTTTCTTTATATACATACATGCATACATATATATGCATGCATGCACGTACGACTCATTGGTTAAAAGGCAAACTGGGCTTGTTCCCATTAATCCTGTTGAAACAAACCAATTTAAATGAGCTTCACTATTTCTGACAAGTGTTCAAACATTTTTGTTCACATTTCTCGTATGTGGGCTCATGTCGTCTTCAGAGGTTTTTATTTCATTTTCTCCAGTAGCTCTTGATGCAGCGCCACCACAGGTGAGGAGGGGAACAGGTTTTTCAAAGAGTTTGGATTGTTTGACGCAGTGCGGCGTGAAAACGAAGCGCACCTGCTGAGAATGTAACAAGCGCTGCAATTTTGGTCCCAAATCACTTCACTTCTCCTTAATACAGCGCTTCTCAATCCTAGTCCTCAGGCCCTGCCCCGCATGTTTTAGGTGTTTCCTTGCTGCCACACACCTGGATTGAATCTATTGGTGATTAACAGGCTTCTGCAGTACTTGGTGCCTGCAGAAGAGGTAATGCAATCATTTGGATCAGCTGTTGTGAAATAGAGGCACATCTAAAAGCAGAGCAGGGGGGCCCGAGGACTGGAATTGAGAAGCACTGTGTTAATATCATTTTTCACACTTCCTTATGGTCAACCAGTGGCAGCCTTACAATAAAAAAACAACTAGATCGTCAACTTATTTTTCTAGTGATTTTAAGACTCCCGCACCCAAACTGTATCTCGGTTAAATCAACATGTTGAAATCACTCGATATCCTTTGAATAAAAGGCCACGGCCTTCATTTCCTCCTCTCATTGTTGGCTTTGTGAGATGAGATGAGATGCTGTTGTTTCATGTGTTGGGCTGAGAGCTGCTCGTCTGCAGGGACTGGGTGGGAACAAAGGGGCGGCCTCTTCTTCCTGTAACATGAGAGAAACTAACACACACACACACACACACACACACATCGTTAAACCTATGGTTCTCATTTCAGCAGTAATTCTGGAATACGTAGTGAGAACAACAAAAGCTTTTCAATTTTCTCAATAAGCACACTATTTTTAGTCCCAGTCAAATTACTATGGGACTACATGCACTCACTATCCGAGATATTGTTAAAGTTGATTATAAAAAGTAGTGGCATATATGTATGATTCCATTGAGAATCCAGTGATGGCTATTCTATATTTATTGAAAACGTGACCCTTATGTCCAATTGTACCCACTATAAAAATGTAAATGTATATGCTTCGCTACATACTTTCTTTCAAGCTACAGATGTATATAAATATTTATCCATGTCTACAGTAAATCATATCATAAAACGTTTCTGCAGGAGATGATGCAGACCTCTGCAGTGAGCTTCTCCAGGAGTCCCTGGACGCTCTGCGGGCCCTTCCTGAGGCCACCCTGTTTGATGAGGGGACTGTGTCTTCTGTGTGGCTGGAAGTCGTCGAGAGAGCCACAAAATTTCTAAGGTTGTGGTTTTTTTTTGTTTTTTTTTGTATTTTATCAAAGCATCTCTTTTAAGCATCTGTTTATTCTATAGAGAATTACACATTTTCTGCTGTTCTCTCCTAATAGCTTTTTGAGATTGCAATCAGAAAGACTTAGAAAAATCTGAATTTATATTTGTTTTAAGCTATGAAAACTGTTCGAGGATTTTTTACCTTCAAGCAGCTGATGCATGAGGGAGGGAGGAAGATTACTAGTCTGCTTCAGTCCACAATTCAGCCATATTTGATATGTATAACATTTTTGTAACAACTGAAGGTAACATTTAGTAAAATGACTGTGTTCCTGGGAAATGCATAATACTGCCCCTTTAAGTAAAACTGACTCTGATTATCTTTAAAGTGAAATGACGGATCTTAAAAACATAGCGGCTTCTTTGCTGTTAGGATTTACATTTTTATCTTTTTTCATTCTTGGTCGATTCATTATGACACATTTGCCATGTCACTCACATGTAATTAATGAAAGTCTTGCATCTTTTGGGCTCAGTGACGTTCATGGAAGCGCCAGCGTCAAAGGTAACATTCCTCTTCATGACGAGCACCTCGCCCTGGCCATCCTGCTGGAGCTGGCTGTGCAGAGGGGGACGCTCAGGTAACACCACGCACCCTCCCCCATGACCCGATTTATTCTTCTTCTCATCTGCCATGCTGAATTGTTTCCTGGCGTCTCTCTGTGCCCTTCCAGCCAGCTGCTGTCCGCCGTTCTGCTCCTGTTACGTTTATGGGAAAACGGCACCAGAGAGATGGACAATGAGCGCTCCACCCAGGGAACCAGCGCTCCTCTCCTGCCTCTGCTGCAGCGCTTTCACAACATACACAGCAGCAAGGAGGAGCCGCTTCCTGAGGAGGATGCTGAAGTAAGAAAAAAATCCAAACCAGCAGCTAGAAAATTAAACCTACAAATTCTGAGGTTTCAAAATTTGAAACCTCCAAATTAAAATTTCCAATAACATGGTAAATTCAAATAAAGGAAAAAAGTATCTCTTAACTTTATGTGCCGATTGTTGAGATTAGGGATCCACAGATAAATGGGCTGGAATCCAACATCTGTAAGCTTGAATGGCCTTGAGAGGCAATTGACCATTCAGAAATAAAAAAATAAAATTTTTCTCCAAAGCAGATCATATTAATCTGTCACAAAAACAAAAAAAACACACCGTTTTCTACACAATTATGATCAGAATAGACGGAATAATCGATTTTCACTGATTATTCTGATGATTATTTGATAATCGGATTTAAAAAATTGGCACATTTTGTAAATTTTTTCTTTAACCACTTAAGTCTTTTTGCACACATTAGAAATACATTAATATATGCAAATAAGCAAATTCAACTGCGTTTTTGAATAAGAACATGAATATTGCCTAAAACATAGCATTCCTTTTATGAACACTTAATCATTTGTAGCAAAAGATGAATATGCAGCTAAAAAAATAACAGGTTTTTTTTATTCTGCTGGGTTTGGAAATGCTGTCGACCTTTTCAAGCTTTTCTCAGGTTTATTTTCCATACCATTCAAACACATCGTGATGTGGAGCTGTAACTGGTTCTGTCCACTAACTATAATTTCTAGATCCTGACGGCGCCGCTCAGTCCCAATGAGAGTTTCCTGCGGTACCTGACCTTACCTCAGGACAATGACCTCGCCATTGACCTCCAGCAAACGGCTGTAGTGCTCATGGCTCACCTGGACCGCTTGGCTTCTCCTTACAGCCCCCCGCACTGTAACTCGCCCTCCTCACATAAGGTGATGGTGCCTTTTATTTCTTATCAATGCATAAGTCATCATCTTTCATGCACCTGGTGATGTCGTAATTTAGATTTATGAAGCTTTTCTGATTTGGTAAAATGCTTTAAATTCGTTAGTGAGATTCTAGTGTTTCTTTCCCTAGTTGAGAACAGTGCAAATACAGGTGGAAAATCATGAGCAGTATTTCCAGATTTCTCAATTTGTGTCTTCAAATCATGCATGAAATGATTTGAATTCTTCCACATTAACATTTAAGTATAAAACATGACCATCTCTACACTGCAAAAACACAAAATCTTTAGTAATTTTGGTCGAGTTTCTTGTGCAAATATTTTATTACTACTAAATGTGACTTTTCAGCAAGATATAGGATCTTGTTTTGGATCAGTAATTCCTTAAAGTTGAAAAAGCTGTAGCTTCATTGGCAGATTATTTCACTTATAAGTCTAAAAACTCACGTGTTGGTTTTGAACCATAATAACTTAAACATCGACCATGATATTTGATATATATATATTTTTTAATTCCAGGGAACCTTGCAGGAGGTGATTGCTTGGGGCCTTTTGGGCTGGAAGCTGTATGCCAACGTCAGCGGCCCCATTCAGTGCAAGGCCCTGTCGAGCCTCGGGGTCATGCAGATTGTCTGTTCAGAGAAGGGATTCCTCATCCTCTCCAACAGCGGCGCCGTTTACACCCAGAACTACAAGAGCACAACCCTGGTCAGTGCTGCTTGGAGGTTTTTTGTTGGTTTGTAGGGCGGTTTCTGATCAACACGGTCAGAAACCATCAACGTCCCGTCATCTAAACCAGTTCCACGCCATTCCTGGGTTCTGTTCAGTTCATAGGACTATGATAGGGTTAGATCCGATATTGATATGAGAAACGATCCGAAATCGGCTAAAAAAAGCAAGTATTAGATTACATCGGCCCACATGCACATCAAGAGAAACATTTAGTCCGCTCCAACATTTTAGATTTTATTTTTTTAGTCAGACTTGGTCAAATTTATATATACTCCCCCAAATGTATATTTGGCATTTCTGTTAGTTACCAATGTGACGTAGTTACTAATGAGATCTGGCCTACTGACTCGTAGGATTTTTTAATTTTTTTGTGCCCTAAATTTTCCCACTCCTGCTTCCAGGCTCCCATGCTGGTCCACTGCCTGAGCTCCAGGAAGATAGTGAAGCTGGCTGCTCATCCTGACGGCCAGCACTACATGGCCCTGTCCTCCAACGGGGAAGTGTTTTCATGGGGCTGTGGCGATGGTGGCCGCCTGGGACACGGAGACACGACGTAAGCAACAACGAATGTTGAATGGAGGGGCCTCTAACTTGTGATGTGTGATCAAATGAAGATAATAGTATTCTTGGGTAGAAACAGAAATGGAGCTGGTTTTGTCCATTTAAAGCGGGACATGTCGCCACTGAGGCTGCAACTAAAGATTGTCTCAGTAATGGATTATTCTGATAATTATTCAAAAAGTTGCCACACTCTGCAGAGGTTTTTTTTTAATATAATATTGGAAATACATTAAAATATTCAAATAAACAATAAAATCTTTATTTATTTATTTAAAAATAAAGATTTTTATGCTTTAAATCCAATAAGATGGCATTCCTTTAGTGAAAGCTGAATCATTTGTAGCAAAGGATGAATCTGCAACTAAAACATGATCCTTCCAACATCAGCCTGCGGAAAGTTCAGCCAACTTAAAATCAATACCATGTAGGGCTGATCTTGTTGACCATTCTTCAGGATTAACCAACTTATTGGAGAGGAAAAGCTCGTTGGAAATATTTCTGAAACAGATATTGAACCAGGTGAAGCTAAAACTTTCCAACTTTTTAATTTTTTACCTTCAATGAAAATGTATTTTGTATTTTGCATAGTTTTGACTTGGTTATTACTCTGTTCTTCAGACCATGTCATGTTTTAGTCTATATAGTCCAGGTAATGATGAATCGATTACTAAATTGATGGTTATTTCATTAATTAATTGATTTGCGATTAATCGTTTCAGCTCTAATTGCCGCTAATGGTTTACAGTTTTGAACAAAGGGGGGATAAAAGGGCAGAAAGGCAGCTGGCACTGAAGGCCCTTTTGGGAAAGGTGTTGCAGCCTGTGCTGAGCTGAAATCCAATTAACCTTGCCTCATTTCAAACCACTCTTTGCTTCAGTTACCTAGAGGAGCCCACAATGATCGCTGCCTTTAATGGGAAGCAGGCTGGAAAGCACGTGGTGCACATCGCCTGCGGGAGCACATACAGCGCCGCCATCACAGCTGATGGCGAGCTCTACACCTGGGGGAGAGGGAACTACGGTCGGCTGGGTCACGGTGAGGTCACACAGATGCATTCACTCACATTTATCCTTCTCAACATTTAGTGATGGATTTATTTTATTTTTTCTCTCCATTTATATTCTGTGATGCCTCCTCTCCTGTTTGTTTTTAGGCTCCAGTGAGGACCAGACGACGCCCATGCTAGTGACCGCGCTGAAAGGACATAAGGTCATGGACGTGGCGTGTGGGAGCGGGGACGCGCAAACGCTCGCTGTGACTGAAAACGGTTGGAGCAAAATAGTTTTGTCTGCTGTGGCTTCAACCGTTCATGCTTCTATATTTATGTCTGCCCTCCTTGCTTTCTCCAGGCCAGGTGTGGTCCTGGGGCGACGGCGACTACGGTAAACTGGGTCGCGGAGGCAGCGACGGCTGCAAGACGCCCAAGCTGGTGGAGAAGCTGCAGGATCTGGATATAGTGAAGGTGTGCTGCGGCAGTCAGTTTTCTGTAGCCCTCACCAAGGACGGACAGGTGTATACCTGGGGGAAGGGAGACAACCAGCGTCTGGGTCACGGCACAGATGAACACGTCCGCTATCCGAAGCTGCTGGACAGTCTTCAGGGTGAGTCGCTGATGGGGAAACAAGAGTTTGGAAGGTTTAGGAAAATAATTGTGAATGCATAAAGGGTGTCTGCGCATCCTTAAAAAGTCCTACATTTGTTTGTCTAAAACTAAGGCCTTGAAATGTTTTAAATTCATGAAAAAATAATGTACGTTAGCCTCAAATATGTTAATTACAAGTGTTAAATTTTGTCATGGCAGAACTTTTTAATATAATTTTTTCCTGTAACTTAAAAGTTTTAAGTTGCACTCGAAAATTGTCATTGGATTCTATGCAAAAAGTCTTTACATGTTTAAAACTAAGGCCTTAAATTGCCTTAAATTCATTTTAAGAAATGTTGGTTGCCCTTAAATATATTAATCGCAGGTCTTAAATTTAATCATGGCAGGACTTTTTATTGTAGTTTTTTTTTTGCTATAGTCAAAAGTTTTTGTCGCACGCTAACATCTTCACTCTGTCACTTGAGGCACTTGAGACAATCAGTGACTAGCTGCTAATATGCCCCTGCTCGCTAGCTTTTGCCTCTGACACGGTCACAAAACCAGGTTCAGAGTTTTGCAGCAATTTTCCCCCATTCTTATAATTTTTAGGTCTTAAATTTTATTCAAAAGTGGCATTAAATAGATCGTAAGACTTAAGTTCGACTGGCATTACCCTTTGTTTTTTCTGTTTACATTCAGGAAAGAAAGTGGTTGATATTGCTGTAGGGTCTACACACTGTTTGGCTCTGACAGACGATGGAGAAGTGCACAGCTGGGGCAGCAACGATAAACTCCAACACTTTGATACTCTCTTCTCCAACAAGAAGCAGCCCAAAGCTCTCCCAGGACTCAACTCCAAGCACATTGTGGGGATTTCCTGTGGCCCAGGACAAGTAAGATTAACATTTTAACGCTCTTCAGAATGGAGAACATTTCAGGGTTCATGCTTTGACATCCTGGAAGATGACTGAGTTTCAATTAGGTGTTGTCAAGATTTGTAAAGTACTTGATTTCTGTGTAAATACTGCAGTTTTGTTATGAAGTGAAGTGTGAAATTTGATTTAAAAGCCTAAATTTTGAAAAAAGAAACATGAAAAAATACAGATATTCTCATCCACCTAATAAAAAGGCATGTCCCCCCTTTTTCCCTCATTATCTGTGGTTAAATCAGAGTACACTTGTTTTGTTTTAGGTCAGTTAGTATCACCTAAATTATTTTTATTTCATAAAAAACAGAAAACTAGTCTATTTATTTATTTATTTTTGGTAACTTTCTTTGTATGTTGCCGTTGAGCATTCATTTTGAGCCGGAAGGTAATTTACCTTAATTAATATGGGATTGTTTTGATATTTATTACTCCTAATGGCTCAATGACTTATTGATTTGCATAATTGAAATAAGGGTTGTCTTATATTCTGTAGGCTAAACTGCTTTTGTTTTTTCTTTTGTTTTTTTGTTTTTTTTCATTTGTATTGTTTTCAGACTAGTCAGGTGTATAAAGTGTGTGAGAGAGACATTTCAAAACATGCAATTTTCCAAAATTTTAGTTTATTTACCTTTCTGTAAAATGTTGATATTGTCACAAAAATGCTGAACAGTAAAAAATAGAATTATGTAGTAATGAATTTATTATAAATTTTTTTTTTAGTTAATTTATTCTGTTTTTATCATCAAATTTTGGTGCTGGAAAAGTTTAAAAACTTACCATGAAACATCTTGAAAGGTTCTTGAATTTTACAGCAGACGCATCGAACAAACCCTAATTTGTAGCGATTGTGACATGACCAATTCCTTGGTTTGTTTGTTGCCTTTAGAGCTTCGCCTGGTCCTCCTGCTCGGAGTGGTCCGTCGGGCAGCGAGTGCCCTTCGTGGTGGATGTCTGCTCTGTGACCTTCGAGCAGCTGGACCTGCTCCTGCGCCAGGTCAGCGAGGGCATGGACGGCGGCTCGGACTGGCCGCCTCCTCAGGAGAAGGAGTGCATGGTGGTGGCCACACTGAACCTGCTCAGGCTCCAGGTGGGCGTCCTCAGGTTGAACCCGTGGAAGTCGCTGCTTTAGCCTGAATCCTCCTAGAATTTTTATTCATTTATTTATATTTTTTCTTCAGCTCCACGCAGCCATCAGCAACCAGGTGGACCCGGAGGAGCTGGGCCTGGGGCTCGGCAGCGTTCTCCTCAACAACCTCAAGCAAACAGTGGTGGTGCTGGCGAGCAACGCCGGCGTGCTCAACACGGTGCAAGGTGCTGCCCAGGCTGTCCTGCAGAGCGGCTGGTCGGTGCTGCTGCCCACCGCCGAGGAGCGGGCCCGGGCGCTGTCCTCGCTGCTGCCTAACGCCGGTGAGTAAAACAATGAATCGCACAATAAATGAAAAGAAAGTCAATCATTTTCATGTGCTTGATTTGTTATTTTACTCTTTTTTTTTTTTGTTTTTTTTTTCTTTTCTAAATACTTAATGATAAAAGTCTTGAATCTGGTGCTTTGGTTTCAACTATCTCTTTGTTTAAAAGATAATGTTTTTTTACAGACTGTATAATCCATTTTATTTGTTGTTTCTGTTGTTTTTATTTATTTTGGATATTTAAGATGTCTTCCAGCTTAAGTGTTCATGATTTTAAGAAATTTCCATTCCCCTCCCCAGCATCCGGTAATGAGATGAGTGTGAGTGCTGGACGGCGCTTCATGATTGACCTGTTGGTGAGCAGCCTGATGGCCGACGGAGGCCTGGAATCTGCTCTGAGTGCCGCCATCACAGCCGAGATACAGGTCAGAGTGTTGAAGCGAATGATAAATCCATTGCTGTGCTACCTCAGCATGTGGTTAACCTTTGCTTTGATTTGTCCCGTGGAGAAGCCAGCTGTCAGCTTCAGAAAGAAACGACATCGACGCTAAAGGAAAACTGATTTCTGGTTGTTATGACAGGACATCGAGGCTAAGAAGGAGGCTCAGAAAGAGAAGGAGATTGATGAGCAGGAAGCGAACGCCTCAACCATGCAGCGCTGCCGCACCGTGCTGGACAAGGACCTCATCAACACGGGCATCTACGAGTCGACGGGGAAGCAAAGTCTGCCCCTCGTGCAACTCGTGCAGCAGCTTTTGAGGTACCTGCCGTTTTCACCATTCCCACTCCACCAGAATCCTCCTGCTGTCCTCCGACGCGTTTCCACGTTTGAATTTGACAGGAACATCGCCTCGCAGACCATCGCGCGACTGAAAGACGTCGCCCGGCGCATCTCCAACTATTTAGAAGCGGAGCATGTCAGCAAGGAGCGATCCGCGTCTCTGGATCTGCTACTGCGCTTCCAGCGGCTGCTCGTCAGCAAGCTGTACCTGGGAGTCACCGACTCTGAGAATGGCAACGGATACAGTAGGTCAATCGGTTCGAGGTCGATAAATTGATTTGATCCATCAGTCGTAAAAAATCTGGATTTTTCTGTCTTTTATGCTTTATTTTTGTATTTTTTTTTGTTTTGCTTGGGTTTCCGTAGTTCACAGTGATGTTAGCATGCCGGAGGCAGCCTCCTACCGTTTCTATTTTTTCTTTTTTCATGATCAAACAAAAGTTCTCATAACCTCGCCCTGACACTCAATCATCGTACAGCTCCCAGAAGGAATTGAAATAAAACCATTTTTTGAAAATATTTTCTGTCTTTTTTCTAAATTCTTTTTTTCAGAAAAAACAAAAAAAAATTAATTAAAATTGGATCTGAGATGTTATTTTTAAGCCCTGGTCCAAAACTTTTCTTGTTTTGGATTGTTTGGTTTGTGTTCAGCCGCGTTTCCTTTCTCTCTTGCAGATCCCGAGCTGCTTGGTGTCGGCTCCTTACTGAAGAAGTACATCGCCCTGCTGTGCACTCACATCGGCGACATCCTCCCCATCGCAACAAGCATCGCGTCTACGGGTCGGCGACATTTCGCCGAAGTTTCTCGGGTTATTGAAGGAGACCTAACTGGTAGCGTCCTCTGCTCTGTGTTGATAAGCCTGCCAGGATCTTGTCGAGTTATTTAAAAATGTTTCTCTTGTTCCGGTTGTCAGGAGTGCTTCTGCCTGAGCTGGTGGTGTCCATCATCCTCCTCCTCACCATCGACGCCGGTCTGATGCAGGAGACCGGCGCCATCCCTCTTCTGGCCGGACTCCTGGAGCACCTGGACCGTTTCAACCACCTGGCTCCAGGCCACGAGAGGGACGATAATGAGGATTTGGCCTGGCCAGGAATTATGGGTACAATACGTCACTTCTCACCTCTTATTAAAAGAGTTGCTAAATGTCATTGTAAATGTTGGGTTTTGTTTAGCAGCTTTAAAAGTTTGTAGGTACTAACCTTTCTTCTGTTTTGACAGGATCCTTCTTCACTGGACAAAGTTCTAAGAACAACGAAGAGGTTTCACTGATCCGTAAGGCTGACCTGGAGAACCACAACAAAGATGGCGGCTTCTGGACGGTCATTGACGGGAAGGTTTACGATATTAAAGACTTCCAGGCTCAGTCTCAGTCTCTGACAGGAAACAGCATCTTAGGTAAATAATTTGAATGTTTTAGCTTTATTTTGGAAAGTACAAATAATTTCTAAAAGCATTGTCTTAGTCACATTTTCTTCTCTCCCTGATTCAGTAACTCATTTGAGATTAGACGAAGCTCAAACTGAGTCCTGGTCTGCATTACAGATATTTAAATCAGCTCTGGTTTGCACAGTAAATGCCAGATGGGTGAAATTTTATGGCTAATACTCTGATGTCCCATTCTCCTGAAGGCAGCATTGAGCTGCACCACCAGAAACTGATAGAAACACAGAAGAGAAGAGGAGTTATGATTGATATGGTTTGCAGTTCTATTCATGTTTTAATGTTGTGGAGCACTGTCTTTTTGCAAATGGATCAATGTTTAAACTGGTATTGTTCATCTATAATCTGGTCATTTTGTGCAAGATTGGAGAAATGGAAAATTGCACAGAACAGGAATGCATTTTTCCATTCTGATTGGCTGCTGTTAGGCCTGCCGATTTTAACTTGAACGATCATTGCATTTTTTTGCAGACGCCTGTAAAAATAATTTCTATTCACGTTGCTTTTTTGTTCTTTGGGAAATTATTTTTGATGATAAATACAGAAATGGCCATAAAAATCAAAACATCAACAATACTGAAAGTAATATTAACAATAAAATAACCTTCAGTGCAAAGTAGCCTACAAATTCTTTAGTGGGAGGCAGTGAGGGATCTGGATAATGGACGGGTCCGCTGGCCCAAAAAAGGATGAAAATCATTCATCTATAAAGTAGTATTTTAGTTCATTTTTTTTCCCCCTTCTTTTTGTCGTTGCTTCTTTGCAGCTCAGTTTGCTGGAGAAGACCCTGTGGTTGCCCTGGAAGCTGCCTTACAGTTTGAGGACACCAGAGAATCTATGCAGGCTTTCTGTGTCGGCCAGTACATGGAGGTACTCACCGTTCCATCTAGAAAATGACTAGACTTTTTTATTTTTTTTAAATATGCAAGAAATTGCTCATTTCTATAGTTTTGAAACAGGATATTTTTAATTATTTCCAGCCTAACCAGGAGACCGTGACGACTCCGGACCTCAGCAGTCTGTCTTCGCCGCTCATTGACACAGAGAGGAATTTGGGGCTGCTGTTGGGTCTCCACGCCTCGTATTTGGCCAAAAGCACGCCGTTGTCCCCTATGGAGATTGAATGTGCCAGTAGGTTGAAAAACTTTTTAAAAATAATTTGTATTATTTTTAAAAAATTTTTTAATTTGTTTTAAAATCTATCCAGAGATCCAAAACGACTAATCATACTATGAATCAATCAATAAAAATGAACGCCAGTGACAATTATTTGCAAGCAGGAACTCTGCTGTGAATTGAAACAATTTTTTTTGTTTTTTTACCGTCCTTGTGCACAGAATGGCTCCAGTCGTCCATATTCTCTGGCGGCCTTCAGACCAGTCAGATCCACTACAACTACAATGAGGAGAAGGACGAGGACCACTGCAGCTCGCTGGGCTCCACCGCTCCAGATAAGGCCAAGCTCTACTCCCGCAGGATCACCCTCAGCGACCATGCGCAGCCTTTCCTCCAGGCTGTCGCCGACAACAACACTCAGGACCACACTGTGAAGGTGCACCAGATAAAATAATGATTTAATAGCCTATTGGGAAGACATGAAGCTGAATAATAGTGTTTTTAATTAAATTTTTTCTATTCTAGGACTTTTTGTGCCAAATAGAGCGTTGCTGTAAGCAGTACCACCTTATCACGCCCATCACCTTCCCCCCGGAGCATCCAGTGGAAGAAGTCGGCCGCCTGCTGCTCTGCTGCTTGCTCAAACATCAGGACCTCGGTAACCTAGCAACGCTGGTTTTCTTCTGACAAGTTACCAGCTCTTTTTTTATTTTTCTGCCACAAGAATTAGCTGTTTGTTGTTGTACTTTAGACTAGGAAGTTTGCACGGGTAAACAAAGATTTGTAAAGGCTTTCGTTTCTGCATAAATTGATTGTGAACCCTCGTCTGTCACAGGTCACGTTGCTCTCTCGCTTGTCAGCCCGTGTGCCTTGGGGGTGGACCAGGGGAAGCAGAGGTCCCTCCCTAAATCAATGATCGATGTCTGTCGCATGGTCTACCAGGCAAAATGTTCACTAATTAAGGTAGGAGCTAAACCTCTGACGTCTGCTATAACGTACTAACAGTATGTTGAAATGGCCACTTTGAATTATTTCTAATTTATAAAATGCCTTGGAAAAAGTGTTCACTTCACATTTAGTTGGATGCATTTAATTAGTATTTTATGTGATGAACCAAAACAAAGTATTTTGGTGAGATTTGTGTTTTAAAATAGATTTCTTTTTTTAACTTTACCAACATGTTTCTTCTGGTTGAAAGTAATGCTAAACAGGCAGCATTATGTGTTTGTTTGTTTTTTCCATTTTATAGCACAATCAAGTAGCTATGTTAACTTCAATTGATAAAAAAAATATCTACATGCAAAATATGACTTAAATTTTACTTTGTAATGTAACACCTTGAAATTGAGTTTTTAAAACTCCTGCTCTTTCTGAAAGTCAAATTTAAACGACCTGTGATTTTATGAGGTGAACATAAAATCACAGTTGAGACTCATTAAAGTTTGCCCTTATAATGCAAAAAAAAAAAAAAGTCAAAGTCAGGAGATATGAATGTTTTATTAGGGCACATTAAGTTGAGAATAAGTGTGTGAAATTTTGCCTTTGCGCGGTCACACTCTAGACTCATCAGGAACAGGGCCGCTCCTATAAGGAAGTGTGCGCCCCGGTCATCGAGCGCCTGAGATTCCTGTTCAACGAGCTGCGGCCGGCGGTGAGCAACGACCTGTCCATTGTTTCCAAGCTAAAGCTGCTGAGCTCTCAGCCTCGATGGAGGAGGATCGCTCGGAAGCTCATCAGGGACCGAAGGAAAAAAAGAGGTGGGGCTACTTGAATTATTCTGAAAAATTACAATTTTTAAAATTTTTTTATTTTGGTACATGTGTGCTAAAAGATTTAGCTTTCCCTCCTTTTAGTGCCTAAGAAGTCAGAGTCTGCTGAGGAAGAGCCAAAGCTGGAGAACGAGGGGACCAACGAAGAAGAGCATAACGTCCACATTAGCCCCACTCCTGCGGACAGGAAGTCGCCCACCGGAAAGACGTCAAAGGTAGATTTCTATGGCTTAGCAAGTAGCTGCGTCTCCATTGATGTTAAAATTGAGCAAATTGGAATTATGAAAGTAAATTTGCTTAATGGAAACACTGCAATTAAAAAAACCCTCACATTTTTCAGTTAAAAGGTTTTAGCACGAGAACGAGCCGTTATTTTTTGGCTATGTTGAAATTAGTGTATTTCGCAAAACGCCCTTTTTGCAACACACCAGTCAGGAGATCAACCACCAGGCATTGCTACAGTCAAAAAGATGATTTTTAATGACTGATGGAATGAACAAACTTCTCAACTTTTAATTCCATTTCTTATTTAATGGAAACACTGCAGTTGCAAAATTAACCAGCTAGCGATGCATTTGTTTTCCGACTTTGCACCTAATCCAAATTCCGAATCCGTAGCAGGACAAGTGGCAGCCGCTGCTAAACACGGTGGCAAACGTCCAGCGGTACCGCTGGCTGAAACACAGCGTCCAGGGAGTATTCTCTCAGTCCAGCCTGATGGGCACCATCGTGGAGTTTGCGCTGAAGGAAGAGCCACTGGATGTGGAAAAAATGAGGAAGTGTCTCCTTAAGCAGGTGAGATTGAAAGTGGGATTTGTTCAGCGCTCCTCGATAATCCCAAACCCTTAATTTAGAAAAGTGTAATTTAAAAAAAAAAAAAAAATACAATTTTATTTTGCCTCCGTTTCATCGCAGTTGGAGAGGGCAGAGGTCAGGCTGGAGGGAATCGACACCATGCTGAAGTTGGCCTCCAAGAGCTTCCTGCTGCCGTCGGTGCAGTACGCCATGCTCTGCGGGTGGCAACGCGTCATACCTGAAGGGACCAGCTTTGGGTAACTAACCGGATTTACGTCTCTGCATTAAAAAATTGATGCATAAAAAGTAATGTCTCATATTGAACTGCTTACATTTTTGGGGTGAATGAAATGATCGACTGATGGATTTGACCTTTTCACAGGGAGCCGCTATCAGACTGCCTTAAACACGTCGATCTGATCCCTCCCTTCAACCGGATGCTTTTGGAGGTGACGTTCGGGAAGTTGTACACCTGGGCGATCCAAAATGTTCGCAACATCCTGCTGGAGGCCAGCGCCCGCTTCAAAGAGCTGGGTGAGTGCTGGGAAAAAACGTCTGAGGAGCGGATCATCACTTCCAGCTACATATATATGCTCACGAGTTCGGCTGCAGCGAATGATTATTTTTATAACCGATGAATCGATTTATTCTGACTATTAATTGGATAAAAATTTCACTTTCTGCAGATTATTTAATAACTTCTCACTATTTTTATGGTCCCACTATAGAAACATTTGCAAGGTATTTTGATAATTTTTCCTCATTTAAACGCCTTTCCAGATCTACACATAGATGAAAAAAAAAAAAAAAAAAAACCACTGTTTAAGCAAGTTGAATCACTCCATTTTTCTTGTGCCGCAGCATCATTGACTTTATTATGAGAATGTGTTGATTTTTACATATCAAACTTCATTATCCAGTGATTTGCTGTCTGATACTGTAGGTGTGCAGCCGGTCCCTCTACAGACCATCACCAACGAGAACCCGGCCGGACCGAGCCTCGGCACCATTCCGCAGGCCCGCTTCCTCCTGGCCATGATCCACATGCTGTCCCTGAAGCACGGCTCCAACAGCCTCAGCCTTTTGCTGAACTCTGGCCTTCTGGCCCTCACTCAGAGCATCCTCAAGCTTATCGGTGAGTTTTCACCAGGTGACCCGAAACAGATGGATTCATGAACCAATCTGAGTTTCTGTTTTACGCTGCTGACGTTTGTAGGACCCAGCACAGACAGCAGCGAGGAGGACCTCAGTTTGTGTCCTCACGGGGGCTCTGCCACGGTCCTGGAAGAGTCCAGAAAGGAGGCGGCCCCCACCCCCCTGCCCGCTTCCGGCCCAGAACTCGCCGCCATGATGAAGATCGGCACCAGAGTGATGAGGGGAGTGGACTGGAAATGGGGCGATCAGGTAAATAAATGTTTTTATTTTTTAATTGTGTTAATTTCTGGCTCTGTAATTAATTAATTGTATTTTAGTTGACAAAATAAGCAACATTTTCAGTTCAAGATCCCTTTTTGCTGCTGAATTCTTGAATTAGCAAGAGATCAACAACAAAGATATTTATTGTTTTTAATCTGTTTAACCATCAAGTTGTTGCAAAATGCTTTTGTATCTAGTTGGCTTTCAAGTTTTTCATGATTATTCACGGAACTACTTTAAAAAAAAAATATATATATATACATATATTTATATGTGCAAACTGTAGACGCTGACATTAGCGGTGGGGACGTTGGTGCTGCTGCAACATGTTTAGGATTGAAACGCTATTTTAGCATGAATAGCTTCACTGATAAGCTAACTCCTTTTAACACAACACAATAGTCTTATTTCAGTTTCCCATCAAATCGTTTTTTAAAAATAAAAATCAACACCCAGTGGGCCACGAAAAGTGACTGCACAAAGGTATTTTTGTATGTTTAAAAACAAAAACCCGATTGATTGCATTAAAATTTTATTAATTAATTGAAACGAACACATTAAAGAACTTGTTATTGTGTTTAGTTTAAGCGATTTAAGTCTTCACGGTCATTCCAGGACGGCCCCGCTCCCGGTCTGGGCCGCGTCATCGGAGAGCTGGGCGAGGACGGCTGGATCCGGGTCCAGTGGGACACCAGCAGCACCAACTCTTACCGGATGGGCAAAGAGGGCAAGTATGACCTGAAGCTCGCAGAGCCGCCGCCGGCCGCCCAGCCCACCGCCGACGACTCGGACACGGAGGACGACACAGGTCGGTGTGCGGGTCTGACCGCAGCTCCAGGCAACACACGGACGTCAGAGTAGGAGCTTTAACACGGCTTCCTCCTTGTTTCAAAGAAGGCGAGCTGATGGAGAAGAGCAGCCACCCAACAGCCATGATGTTGACCAGCACCGTCAACCTGCTGAAGACGCTCTCTCTCTCCGCTGGGATGTACGCCGAGGTCCTGCAGACGGACGCCATTCGGACTCTGTGCGGACTATTGAGGATGCTGGTGGAAAGTGGAGTTAACGACAAGTCAAGTAAATAAACTGCTCATAATGATTACGATTGAATTTTTTTATTGGAGATCTTTTTAACAGGAATTGATTTTTGGTGTCAGGCTGTCACTCCCACAGGCTGGTGTCGCGGGAGCAGCACCGGAGCTGGTGCACTCTGGGCTTCATCCGCAGCATCGCCCTCATGCCCCAGATGTGCAGCACCCTGAGCACCTCCGCCTGGATTGGCCTTCTCATCCGAATCGTAGAGGGCCACCAGTCCTTCAACGCCATCACTCTGCAGAGACAGGTTGGTTGTCCGGATGTGGACGCTGGATTAAATTTAGCTTTTGGTGTCAGCTTGGAAAGAAGAAGCTACAATCCATAAATATTTCCAAATTATTTTTTAGTATAGAACTCAATGAAGTTTAAGCGTAGGATAAAACAAACACCTGCTTTTAAAATTTCTTTTATTGTTTTCATGAGTTCATACACATGAAAACAGGTTTGATTTGACTGGTAAAATAATATTTAAGTACACAATTGTTATGTTAATTTTCAATTTATGTGACCCTCAAGAGTCTAGAGGCCCACATAAATGGTTATGGTGGGCCGGATTTGGCCCGTGGGGTTTGAGTTTGACACCGGAACCTTACAGAATGTATATCTTCACCATAACTCTTAAGATTTTCAAACTAATTTCTAGATCCGAGAAGTTTCATAACAGATGGAGGTTTGAAAAGTTAAAAGGATAAAATGGAGAGACTTTAACTTTAATACAGTTTCTCTTCCTAGTATCTCCTAAAGTCTTGCTCTCTCTCGCTCTTTCACAGCATGCAAATCTTGATGTTTTAGAAAACAGGGTTTCCCACAACCAGGCAGTTACTGCTTATGTCTTCTTACATTTCTACTCAGAACTAAACTCAGGAGACAATGTGACAGAAATTTAATGGACATTTTTTGTTTTAGAAGAAGGGAAAACATGGTCGGTCTCCTCAAACACATCTAGAAGCACTCAAAAAACATAATCTGTTGAACAAACTCTGAGTTTTCTCTCTATTGTAAACAGATCCTGGCACTGAGACTCCTCCAAGCAGTTTTGCCTTCATGGGACAAGACCGAATGCTCACAGGACATGAAGTTCCTGGTGGAGAAACTGTTCAGTTTCTTAGGAAGTCTTCTAAGCACCTGCTCCTCAGACCTGCCACTTCTCAGAGGTCAGATGAGTTTTATGTTGAAGATTTTTGTTCCAACTCTTCGTTTCATTTTTGTACATATTTATATATAGTGTTGTATATATTTTGAAATTGTTTAATGTCTCCACAGAAGGTTCCATGAGAAGGAGGAAGTCCCGCCCACAGGCTTCTCTGACAGCCACTCACAGCAGCACGCTGGCGGAGGAGATTGTGGCTGTGCTGCGCACGCTGCACTCCCTGGGCCAGTGGAACAGCCTCATAAATGATTACATCAACACCCAGCTGGGCTCCATCGGTGATGTTATGGCCGGCTGTCAGTCTGAAGCTGTAAGAGTTGCTGCTTTCATAGATTCAGCTGATTAATCCAGTCAGAAAAAAAAAGGGCTTTCATGGAACTTTTCCTCCTCGCTATTTCCATCCCAGAGTTTCCTGGAAGAGTACTTTCCCGACTCAGACGGTCCCCGGGTCTGCAGCCTGATGGCGGTGCTGGCTGTGATCGGCGGGATCGACGGGCGCCTCAGGCTGGGCGGCCAGGTCGTCCACGAGGAGTACGGAGAGGGAACGGTGATGCGCATCACCCCAAAAGGACGCATCACGGTCCAGTTCCACGATATGAGAACCTGCAGGGTTTGCTTGCTCGGCCATCTCAAACCGGTATGAGAGACATTTGATTGCTTCTCTGTTCGCAGAACAAACAAACAAACAGATTAATTTTATCTGCTGACCGTGTTCCTCAGCTGCCTGGCGTGGCCTTCAGTGTGCAGAACCTGCCTCTGAATGAGCCCATGTTGGCCGTTTGGGCTCAGCTGGTCAGCCTGGCTGGCAGCAAACTGGAGAAGCAGCGCATAAAGAAATCCCTCAGCCGAGGACTTACAGGTACAGGAGGCAAATCTTTGAAGCTGCGTTTCCATTAACTGTAGAGTTGGACAAAATGGGGGTGGTGCAGGGGTTAAGCACAACCCACATGGAGGCCTTAGGCCTCAACCTGGCTGTCACAGGTTTGATTCCCGGCCCGGCAACCTTTCCCGCATGTCTTCCCTCATTACCCACTTTCCTGTCAGTTCACTATCAAATAAAGGCCACTAGAGTCAATAAAACCTTAAAACAAACAAACCAGTACCATGGCTGACTCATAAATGTATTTCATCCAAGTGTTTATGTCTGTCGTTTTTAATTACTTATTGCATGAAATGACATATCCAATAGCATGTGATTTTTATTTTATTTATTCAAGTCATTCAATTTACACACGTTTGTAATCGAAACGCAGTTACTGTCAAACTGATCTATCATGATACTAAACAAGCAGATATTCTACAGACATTTTTTTTATTGTTTTGTAATAGTAAAGTTTGATTGTATTGATTATATAATTGTGTTTGCAGCTGACCAGGTGGACATCCACCTCCTGCGCTGCCAGCAGCTGAGGCTTTACATTTTAAAAGCAGGCCGAGCTCTGCTGTCCCACCAGGACAAACTGCGACAGATCCTCTCCCAGCCAGCAGTCGTTGACATGGGACCCAGCCCCACTGGTAATGTATCGATATTTATTGTTATTGATTTATTGCCCCTTCCTAATTTTAAGCTTCTTTTTTTTTGGGGGGGGGGTTTGTGTTTTCTTTCCGTTTGAAACAATCACTGTTATTGAAAGGAAAGCACATTCACTTAACAAAAAATGTATTTTCATCCCATGAATTATTTTTTTAATGTCAAAGTGAAGCACTTAATTCCTTTTTCTACAAACTGCCTCCTTCTAAAGAGTTTTTGTGAGAATGAATGCAGGTACATTTAGCCCGCCGCTGAGCAGAAATGTGACATAACACTCAGATTTTGCTGAATTTTCAAACCTACTTCTGCGCAGACGATCCGGTGGCGACGTCCCCCGATGTCGGGGACTTGTCTCCTGAGGGCCCGCTGCCCCCTCTGATCCTGCTGCAGCAGCTCCTTGCTGCTGCCACTCAGCCCTCGCCTATCAAAGCCATTTTTGACCGACAGGAGATGGAGGTAAATGAGTAAAGTTTACTTTGATCAGCTGGTCGGCAGCAAATCACACCCATCTTTGTGCACTGCATTCAGATTGACCTCTGCCTGTATATGTGTGTGTGTGTGTGTGTGTGTGTGTGTGTGTGTGTGTGTGTGTGTGTGTGTGTGTGTGCGCGTGTGTGTGTGAAGGCAGCAGCTCTGGCCGTGTGTCAGTACCTGGCCGTGGAGTCGGCCCACCCGTCTTCTCCGCTGTTTGAGGAGAGCAGCTCCAGTGAGGCCACCACGCCCGTCACCATACAGCATGTCAGACCCCCCAAGCAGAAGAAGCAGAAGACCTCCCCTGTGCCTCCCTTACCCATCGTCCTCCAGCTGATGGAAATGGGCTTCCCAAGGAAAAACATAGAGTTTGCCTTGAAGTCGCTGTCTGGCACCACAGGCAGTACCTCTGGTGTCCCAGGTAGAACATCACGCCGCGTATCGTTTCATTAAATGCATAAAAGCTTTTAAATGGGCATCTTGATCGTAACTGAGCTCATACATCAGGTGTGGAGGCGCTGGTGAGCTGGCTGCTCGACCATCCCGACGTCCATTTCACCGAGCTCTCCGATGCCGACACCGTGTCCGATGAATACTCGGACGAAGAGGTTCTGGAGGAGATGGAGGAGGCAGAGCCGACCTTCTCCGTTGTACGTTTCCTATTTTTCTTCAATTTACACATCTTTTTGTCTATTAAAGCTGGGGTACATAACTTATAAAAGATATTCTTCTTACGTATTTGTTAAAATATCACCATGTCGTGACTGTATAGTGTAACACTGATAATCTGTGAGAAGATGGAACTCCTCCTCTTCTTCCAAATGCTACTATTGTAGAAAAGCGACACTCGATGAAACAACCAATCAGAGCCAGGAGGAGGGTCTTGGCGGTGTTAATCAAGTTTGTGTATGCACCTTTCACATCCTCCCCTTTACTCAGTCATACTACAGCTAGTTCTCCACAAAGAAGCCTGTGATTTATACTCAAGCTCTGATGGCGGCAGATAAAGTTTCCTGGAACGTCAAGTTGTTTCTCCACTGTTAGCAACACATTCACAAGACTGATTGACGGCGCTAAGACCCTCCTGCTACCTGAGATTGGTTGTTCTTGATCCAGTGGGTTTTTTTTTTTACCCCTCTGAAATTGTCATGACAGTTTTAACAAATATGTAAAATAATAAAGCACACTTATTTTTTGGTAAAAGTTACATACTGCAGTTTTAAGTGCTATTCATGACAGGATGCACTGATAGATTCTCCTCTCTGCTACATTAGCCTGCGGGGGCTGTGGTGACTGAAAGTCAGACTTTTAAGAAGAGGTCAGATTTCCAAACCAACGATGATTACGCCGTCTACGTGAGAGAGAACATCCAGGTAACGTTCTGCCTGAGCAGAGTTGTTTAAACTGCATCAAGGGATGAACTAATCTAACGACGGAGTTATTTTTGGCTTCCCCCGCAGGTGGGGATGATGGTGAAGTGCTGCAGAACGTATGAGGAAGTGTACGAAGGAGACGTTGGGAAGGTGATCAAGCTGGACAGAGATGGACTTCATGACTTGAACGTGCAGTGCGACTGGCAACAAAAAGGAGGAACGTACTGGGTTCGCTACATCCACATTGAGCTGATTGGTACGCGTTTGCTCATTTGAAGGAAACTTGAAAATGTTTTTTAGTTTTACAACGTACAGTGTGATACTAAAAAAACCTTCACTTGTGTTTCCAGGTTTCCCACCTCAAAGTTCACCCTCTCACATAAAAATTGGCGACAAAGTCAGAGTGAAGCCCACAGTTACAACGCCAAAGTACAAATGGGGCTCCGTAACACACAGGAGTGTCGGGGTAGTGAAGGGTAGGTCTGATTTGGTTTTAAGGTGTGTGATCTCTGTCTGGCATCGTTTTGAACTAAACTCTGTTCACCGCTCACAGCTTTCAGCGCCAATGGAAAGGATGTGATTGTAGACTTTCCACAGCAGTCCCACTGGACTGGTCTGCTGTCTGAGATGGAACTGGTACCCAGTGTTCACCCTGGAGTGAGGTAACTTATCTGGTCGTAGCGCTGGAATTTCTTCAGGGGCTGAATACAAATTCGGCACACTTTCCAGATCTTTAAAAAAAAAATTTAAGACCATGTATCGTTTGTATTTTCTGTCACCGTTACGAACCATTTTGTGTTGGTCTGTCACATAAAGTAATGATAAAATGCATGGAAATTTTTATTGTAATTTGGGAAAACTGTTTCATACTTTTTCCTCTGACTGCATCTCTCCATGTTATTAAAACGCCAAAACGTCTTGCTGCCCACAGGTGTGACGGCTGTCAGATGTTTCCCATTAACGGCCCAAGATTCAAGTGCAAAAACTGTGACGACTTCGATTTCTGCGAAAGCTGCTTCAAGACGCGCAAACACAACACCAGACATTCCTTCGGCCGGATCAACGAGCCCGGTCGGTCCCGCTTTCCCGCCGACGTAGCATCCGTCCTGCGCGTTGTTCTGTGTTTGAGTCGTTAACTTTCTTCCTCACCGCCTCCAGGCCAGTCTCCAGCCTTTTGTGGTCGTTCGGGCAAGCAGCTCAAGAAGCACCACAACAGCCAGCGCGGGATGCTGATCGATGACTGGTCCCGCGCCGTGAAGAGCCTCAACGTGTCGTCCTCCATCAACCAGGCGTCCCGCCTCATTGACTGCAGCGATCAGTGCTGGCAGTCCTCCGGCTCGCAGGGAAAGGTCAGCTGTGGCTCGACATTAGTACAGCTTTTCAGCTTAAAGTTTGTCCTGATCAGGATTTTTCTTTTTTCTGAAAAAGTATTGGAGTCAGTTGAGAGTACTCTTGTTAATGGCCAATTTTCATGTACGTCATATACAACAGGAAAATCAATGCTATGCATTGATTTTGACACTCTGTAGTTTTGAAGGCTAGAAAATATATTTATTATATATATATTGTATTTCTCTAACATATATTTATATTTTAATATTCATAATTTGGCATGTATGCTTTTTTTTTCCATACTGCATTTTTTTTAAATTTCTGTTACCTTTATTTTGTTCTGCCCACTTTCTGCTGTCACAGCTTAAATGTTTGTTTTTTTTTCAGCATTGGATTCGCCTCGAGCTTTTCCCAGACGTTCTGGTCCACAGGCTGAAGATGATCGTAGACCCAGCAGACAGCAGCTACATGCCCTCACTGGTGGTGGTTTCAGGTGACTTCAGATGAACATTAAATATAAATAAATAAATGTTTTTGCTCGGAACTGTTTCCTCTTTGATTTCTCTTAACAAATGTGTAAACTGGTCTATTTTGAGGCGTCTCACAACTGTCTTTGAAATACATTGCTGGCATTAAACAAAGAATAAAAAATGTCGACACCGATACAAATATCTGAAGTTTAGCATGGCCGATACGATCGATACGGGAAAAACAAAACCGAATCGACTGAAAATGTGTCTTTTTTAAAAAAAACATAGACGAAAATGTACTGGATTACAAATTTGATAACTGCACCAGTAAAGAAGGCTAATATTTTCACAAGCTTAGTCAAACCTGTAAAAATGACAGATTTGACTAAGCTAATAAAAACATAAAGAAATTGAATCTAACATACTGTACATTTACTGTGATTGCTGTGATCAAACATGTAAAAAACAAACTTTGAAATGGTTCAGAAAGTGGAATTATCAATTCTAAATTTCATGTTGGATAAATAATAAAGCATGATGTCACTCAGAGCCCAGCATAGAATTAGACTGACTAGATCTGTCCTTATGGATCAGGCACCTGAGCAAGAATTATTTTCAGTATCTGGACCGATGCGGATATTATCAGATAAATACATCTCTCTTCAAAACTCAAAATGTCTTAATATGCATTTTCTCTCTTTTTGTCCTAATTTAAGATGGAGTAAGCAGCAGAGTTTGCTGATCATTTTCATTTGCTCCATTACCAGGTGGAAACTCTCTGAATAATTTAATCGAGCTGAAGACGATTAACATCAACCCCACTGACACAACCGTCCTCCTGCTAACTGATTGCACTGAGGTTGGTAAACTTCCAGATGTTCTTATTGGTCATTTCATTGAGTTTTGTAACTGTTTTTTTTTTTTAAACCACATCTCACCCATCAGTTTCACAGATATATTGAGATTGCGATCAAGCAGTGCCGTAGCTCGGGTATAGACTGCAAGATTCACGGACTTCGCATGGTGGGACGCATCAGAGCCGAGGATGAGGACCTGGCCACAGTTCCCTTCCTGGCGTCTGACAACGAAGAGGAGGAGGACGAGAAAACCACAGCTGGAAGGTGAGTCGGCCCCCACTTCTCACTGATGTAGCCAACTTCCTGCTCTTATTTATTTGATGACTGAGGTGGTGGGGTTTTTTTTTTTTTTTTTTTTTGGCCTCAGTCTCGCTCGGAAGAAGTCACCAGGACTGGAGTCAGCAGCCACCATCAGGACCAAAGTGTTCGTTTGGGGGCTGAATGACAAAGACCAGCTGGGAGGACTGAAGGGCTCAAAGGTGCAGTTCACTGCAAAAAAAAAAATCTTATCAAATATTTCTGGTCTAATTTCTAGTGCAAATATGTTGGTACACTTAAAAAGCTCACTCACAGGAAGTAGAATTTTGTTTTACGTTAATTCTTTAAAGCTGATAAAATGTACTGCGTTTAAGTGAAACAATCTGTCAGTGGAATAATCCCACTTAAAAGGAATTTGCATGCCTATGATTAAAAAAAACATTTTTAATCCAGAAATGTGGATTTAAAACAACACATGTTCAACACCAGGTTAAAAATGTTCATTTTTATAAAGTTTTTTCATTCTGATAGACCAGTCTCTGTCATTAGTTTGTTGCTGTGACAAAATGCAGAACATTTCAAGTGCTATAAATCCATGCTGTGTACGTTCTCTGCAGATCAAGGTCCCCTCCTTCTCTGAAACCCTCTCTGCTCTCAACGTGGTGCAGGTGGCCGGCGGTTCCAAGAGTCTCTTCGCAGGTAATACGGGGGGAAAACCTTTATTTTCTCTTTAGCTCCTCCTGTATTATATTTTGTTGGTGACCGCTGATCCACGTTCAGTGACCGTGGAGGGGAAGATCTACGCCTGCGGAGAGGCAACCAACGGCAGGCTGGGTCTGGGCCTCTCCAGCGGGACCATCCCCATCCCCCGTCAGATCACGGCGCTGAGCAACTACGTGGTGAAGAAGGTGGCCGTGCATTCTGGCGGGCGCCACGCCATGGCGCTGACCGTGGACGGGAAGGTGTTTTCCTGGGGCGAAGGAGACGACGGCAAGCTGGGGCACTTCAGTAGAATGTGGGTTTTAATTGGAAACGTCATTTCTGTCTGTGAGGGATTCAAAATGCTGAAGAGGCGTCCGTCCTCTCCCTCAGGAACTGCGATAAGCCCCGGCTGATCGAGGCTCTGAAGACCAAGCGCATCCGAGACATAGCCTGCGGCAGCTCCCACAGCGCCGCCATCACCTCCAGCGGGGAGCTGTACACCTGGGGTCTGGGGGAATATGGCCGCCTCGGACACGGGGACAACACCACCCAGCTGAGGCCCAAACTGGTACGTGCGCGTCCTTTACTGGCCCCATCACCTTACAGAGCCTTCTCACTCAGCTCTTATGAAACACCTGTTGAAATTAGTCAGATTTTTGTAGATTTTGTTTTGCACAATGTGTATTCATGCATAGACCTGTCGCAACAATCAGTGAATCAATAAATTATGAATCACATAAAAATTAAACTCCATGATTTCCATCTGCATGTTGTGTTTTTTTCTTTTTCTTTTCTCTTCCTCTCTACTTCCCAAAATGGATTATAAAAGTCTTCAGTCTGGTGATTTGGTCTCAGCCGGTCCTTTTTCTGAATGACAATTTTATTTACAGAGACTTCATAATTAATTTTATTTATTGTTTTTAATCATTTTAGATTTTTAAATGTTTTCCAGTTCCAGAGTTAAAGTTGATTGATCGTCGTGGATGTGTTCTTGCATTATTGTGCCGTTAAAAAATGTATCACTTGAACGGTCTCAAAACAATATTATCGTTTATCGCAATAACTTCCGGGACAATTTATCATATGACAGAATTTGTTATTGTGACAGAATTTGTGTGAACGGGCAGCACAGGACCGATGATGTGTTTGTTTTTGTGGTGCAGGTGAAAGTGCTGCTGGGCCACCGAGTCATCCAGGTCGCCTGCGGGAGCCGGGATGCTCAAACTCTGGCCCTGACTGATGAAGGTATGCCTGTTCAACACACCAACCTCTTGTCTATGTTGGCCAAATAGACGATTGAACATTTTAGGTTTAAGATTATGTAAGGTTAGTCAGAAGTACATCTGATCTGCACAGAGACCAGGCACTTTCTTTAGCCACTAAGAAGATCTGGCTTGATATCTGACCACTCTACTTATCTAAAATGATGAAGTTTGATCCATTTCTTGGCATAGACGTGGATTTTATCATAGTTCGTAACATTTTTAGTAGAGTTAGGGTCCAGTTCCAGAAACTTGACGTTGACTTGTTTTATCAACTTCAAAACAAGAATCGTTGTTTGGTTTTTACACCATGTGATGTCCAAAGTTTCAGTCATCTGACCCAAACTGTCCCCTCTAATGATATGAGATTGTTTAGGAACAAGCCAAGATTCATTAAAGGAGCAGTACTATGCATGTTTCAGGCACATAGTGCCATTTCATCGCACAATCAAGTAGCTATGTTGATCAAATTTGGATGTTCTGTCATCTCCACAAACTAGAAAAACATTTGTTGCCGTTCCATTGCCATGGAAACTGCACCTGTTTATGCATCACATTTTTTTAAACTGACTTAGAGAAAACGAGCTGAGTTGTGTTTGCATCCGTTTTGCCAGGCTTGGTGTTCTCCTGGGGCGACGGGGACTTTGGAAAGCTGGGCCGTGGCGGCAGCGAGGGCTGCAACATTCCCCAGAACATAGAGAGGCTCAACGGACAGGGAGTCTGCCAAATCGAGTGCGGGGCGCAGTTTTCCCTGGCACTGACCAAGTCTGGAGGCGTCTGGACCTGGTAAGACTACCAAACGTTACTTAAAAGCTCAAACATCATTTATCCATATTGCCGGGGAAAATTCATGTTGCCTTTTTTTTTTTTTTTTTCCCCTCCCACCACCAAACAGGGGCAAAGGTGACTACTTTCGATTGGGCCACGGTACCGATGTCCACGTGCGGAAGCCCCAGATGGTGGAGGGACTGAGAGGGAAAAAGATCGTCCATGTCGCTGTTGGAGCTCTGCACTGTCTGGCTGTTACAGACACAGGACAGGTTTGTAATTTGCAGATCTGCTTCCGTCTTTGAAAGGGCGTCTCTGTTTTACCCTGGTCCGTCTTGCATGAAGTTTTAATGGAAATACAAGGCATTTTGGTGCTTTGGATAAAATCTTGTGTTTCTGTGTAAGGTGTATGCATGGGGAGACAACGACCATGGCCAGCAGGGAAACGGCACCACCACGGTTAACAGGAAACCCACCCTGGTTCAAGGCCTGGAGGGACAGAAGATCACTCGAGTGGCGTGTGGCTCTTCCCACAGCGTTGCCTGGACTACCGTGGATGTGACCACACCCTCGGTTCACGAGCCGGTCCTCTTCCAGACTGCCAGGGACTCCCTGGGAGCCTCTTATTTGGGTAATTCCTCCTTTCCATGCGTGAAGCTAAGAAGTCTCTATGGAGGTGATGGGGAACAGACTTCATCTGCTTCTCTTTAGGTTGCATTTAAAGTAGTGGTGAGACTGGTTTGAAAATTTTAAGAGCGTTAATGGTATTGTCTGTAACTGTGTATTGAGAAAATAAACCATATGTCCTTGTAAAAAAATCATTGTGCATCGCTTTGTTTTGTTTTCCCAACATCGCAGGTGTCCAGTCAGAATGCGACTCGTCGACGGTGAGCAACAAGATGAGCGGGCAGAGCAGCGCCAAGCCCAATCGACCGTCGCTGGCCAAGATTCTCCTGAGTCTGGACGGCAACCTGGCCAAACAGCAGGCGCTGTCCCACGTTCTGTCGGCCCTGCAGATCATGTATGCGAGGTACGCTGTGTCAGGGACCTAAAACTCCCACAAACAATGGGAGTCGGCCGTATTTCCGCTTGTTAGGGGCGTAGTAGCTCTGATGACGGGATGTGCGGTGGTGTTTCCCACAGGGATGCGGTGGTTGGTGCTCTGATGCCAGCCAGCATGATCCTGCCAGCAGAGTGTCCTTCCAGCTCTCCCATCCCTCCACTGGACTCCTCCTCATCTTCCTGCGTCAGCGACGAAGAATGTCCCCCCGTCCCCACAGAAGCCGAAGAGCGGGTCAGCCCCAACCCCTGGCAGGACAAGAAGGGGGAGGTCAGGAACACTAAACCGGAACGCCTCATCTTCATATCCTGTTGAAGCACGGAAAGGTTTCTGATTGGACCAAATTTTAATATTTGAGAGTGGGACGTTTTCTGTGTTTGTGCGTGATCAGGCGCCATCCTCAGAAGACGCAGTGACACCGTCGTCAGCGGTGACTCCGTCAGCCTCCGGAGCCTCTGCCCGTCCCTTCATCCCTGTCACAGATGACCCAGGAGCCGCCAGCATCATCGCCGAGACCATGACCAAGACCAAAGAGGTCAGCTGCTATATGTCTACCTCTCCATTAATCCGTTTATCCACCCTTCCATTCGTTTAGTCATCCATTGCATTGACCTACTTCATCAGCAGCCATTGAAATCCCATGTGAATTAGAGGTCGGCAACATGGACTGGAATTTTTAGCGTGATAAACTGGTAATGTTGTGATGGTGGTAAAAGTGACGATAAGAACTATTTCTATGACCTTTGCTGCATTTTCTTTTCACAAAGCTTTGTCAGCTTAACGCTAACGTCAAAAAAACAAAACACAATTTCTAATAAATAAACGTAATTAAAATTACACGTGGATAACTTTGTTTATGCGATAATTTATTTAAAAAAAAACTTGCCATGCCATCATCATCCTACCACTTTCCTGTCATTTTCTTCGTGGTTTGCAGCAGCATCTGGTTGGCGACCATGTGACTCGGGTGATGTGAAAAAAAGTGTTTCCATTGCAGTTTTGAAATAAAATAATTTCAGTACAACCGGAAAACCACTTCAACAAGGCACCAAAACTTTGTATCAATAAATTAGTTTTTTTTAAACTGTTTCCATTTAGCAAATTTACTTTCAAAATGCCAAATGGCAGTCAGGTGGCCAATGCAAATCCTGCTCTTGTGCTATGATGTATGTAAGGATTTAAGGAAACTATGTGAAATAACTTAACAGAACCCGACTTCAGGAAATCCAAACAGAAAAGAATCTTATCATGAACTTGTGTGAACCCTGATTTTCTTTTCTTTTTCTGTCAGGACTCTGAGAACCAGAGTAAGGTCGCCGGTCCCGAGCCTCAGTACCTGGACGAGTTCACCAGTCTCCTCGTTCCGGACGACACTCGGGTGATCGTGGACCTGCTGAAGCTGGCCGTGTCCTGTCGCTCCGGGGACAAAGGGAAGGAGGTTCTGTCGGCCGTTCTGTCTGGCATGGGGACGGCTTATCCACAGGTAACCCGGCGGGTCCTCCCAACTCAGGCGGACGGGTTTCAGGGCTCGTCGTCCTCACGTTCCCTCTGTGTCGTTCAGGTTGCCGACATGCTGCTGGAGCTCTGCGTCACCGAACTGGAAGACGTTGCCACGGACTCGCAGAGTGGCCGCTTGTCCTCACAGCCGGTCGTCGTGGAGAGCAGCCATCCGTACACTGACGACACGTCCACCAGCGGGACTGTCAAGATCCCAGGTACGAACGCATCCCGAGGAGAAAAATCACTTTAAAGATTAATTGGATTAATCTTTAAACAAATCAATTAGTGAAATAATTGTCAACTAATTTAGTGATTGATGAATTAACTGAATTATACACTCACAAACCTGCCATGCAGAGCAGAGCAGATATTAAAACAAGACTGCACCAAAAATAGACACATTTTCTATTTTGGATAAGAATAAGAAAATAAATGTCTACAAATATGTTCAACTCAAAACTCCTTAAATGGGTTGTTTTAACTTAACCAGGTCCAAATTCTTACCAAAAAAAAGTCTCCTTTCAAGCATCTTTTGTTATCCAGTCAGTTAATTTAAATAATAAATCGATCCAAACTGCACTGTGTCAATGGAAACTCGAGCAGAAAGGCCTGAGGTTTTTTACATTTTGATGTTAGCATTTTTTTAGCTGCAGATGCGTTCACCAAAGGAACGCCGTTATCGCATTTTAGGAAAATAAAATGCTGTAAAAGCATTTTTTTTCTTTAAAAACAAGATAATGCTTTTACATTGTTTAAAATAAGCCTTAATTACTAAAATAATTGTTAGTTGCAGCCCTACTTTTAAAGCCTAATAAACCACCTCCGCTTTGTTTGGAAGGTGCTGAGGGTCTAAGGATAGAGTTCGACCGGCAGTGTTCAACGGAGCGGCGCCACGATCCGCTAACCATCATGGACGGCGCCAACAGGATCGTCTCTGTCAGATCGGGTAATCGAAGGATGGCGCTTTACCGCACTGAAACAAAAGAAGAGATGAATGAATCATAAAATAATCCTGCGGATATTTCAGGTCGAGAATGGTCTGACTGGTCCAGCGAACTAAGGATCCCAGGAGATGAACTCAAATGGAAGTTCACCAGTGACGGATCAGTGAACGGTTGGGGCTGGCGCTTCACCGTCTATCCCATCATGCCGGCTGCTGGTGAGCGGACATTTTTATTTACCAGTTCAAACAACAAAAGATATATTTATGGAAGAAGATTAGGGCCACTGGAAAAAAACTTTTTACGTTTTGTCTCAGAATGAGAATTATTTTAAATGTGTACGCATTAGACAAACATAATTTTAAAACTTAAATCTACTAAATGATTTGCATTTATTTATTTTTTTGTGGTCCTAAACCTCTGTGACTGGTTCTTTTCTCCTCTTAGGCCCCAAAGATTTGCTGTCTGACCGCTGCATCCTGTCCTGCCCCTCCATGGACTTGGTCACATGCCTGCTGGACTTCAGGCTCAACTTCGCCTCAAACCGAAGCATCGTGCCCCGCCTCGCCGCTTCCCTTGCCGCCTGCGCCCAGCTCAGTGCGCTAGGTAAGCACATGATGATCCTACTAATTCATAATTGTCTGAATGTTTACATAATATCTTGGATGCAAGTTTGTATTTGGAGTGTTAAAGTGAAAAATGAAGGTGAGATTTAAGTGAAGTCTGTTTCCTGCACAGCTGCTGGACACAGGATGTGGGCGCTGCAGCGTCTGCGTAAGCTCCTGACCACAGAGTACGGTCAGTCCATCAACATCAACAGGCTGCTGGGGGACAGTGAGGGCGAGGCCCGCTCCATTGTGAGTAAAGCTTATTGTTAATATTATTATTAATGTTTTAGTTTGACAATTTTTTCTGTTAGCTGAAGTTTGTCAACAATAGTCATACGTAATATTTTTTGCACAGGACCTCATATTGTCACCTTCAAAAATGATATTGTTTTTTAATCATCCTTTACAAAACAAAAAAAAGAGGTGATTTTTTTTTTTTTGCTTTATAAAATAAAGTATTTTATCTATATTTTAATTGCATAGTTAAGCAAGATAAGTCAGCTATCTTAAATCAAAGGCTGCCGTCTGGCCCACTAGTTTGCTAGCAATGCTTTGTCTAATGGTGTATGAAGTGACGTAAATCTATTTCAATTCTTTCAGAGTTTCACAGGCAGTGCGCTGGCCGCCCTCGTGAAGGGCCTCCCCGAAGCTCTGCAGAGGCAGTATGAGTACGAGGACCCCATCGTCAGGGGAGGAAAGCAGCTGCTTCATAGTCCATTCTTCAAGGTATGCTGCGGCGCCGGAGATACCGACACGTGTCTGTCTGTCTGTCTGTCTGTCGAACTAATTCTGACTTGTTTATCCAGGTTTTGGTTGCTCTAGCTTGTGACCTTGAGCTCGACACGCTTCCCTGCTGCGCCGAGACCCATAAGTGGGCCTGGTTCCGTCGGTACTGCACCGCCTCCAGAGTGGCCATCGCCCTCGACAAGAGGACGTCTCTACCTCGGGCCTTCCTGGACGAAGTAAGTCCACTTTTTGAATACAAATAACAGAAAATATTTTCACAAAGTGAATTTTATTTCAATCATCTCTGCTTTGATTTGTACAATGGAGGACAAATTCCGAAATGTCCATAACAAGCCAATTCCTTCCCTCCAAAGGTGACGAAGAAAATCCGCGAGCTCATGGCAGACCACGAGAGCATGAACGGACTTCACGAGAGTCATGATCTGTTCAAGCGGGAGCACGACGAGCAACTTGTTCAGTGGATGAACCGGAGGCCTGACGACTGGACCCTCTCCGCTGGAGGCAGCGGGACCATCTACGGCTGGGGCCACAACCACAGAGGCCAGCTGGGGGGCATCGAGGGGGCCAAGGTCAAAGTTCCCACGCCCACTGAAGCTCTTGCCACGCTGAGGCCGGTTCAGCTCATCGGCGGAGAGCAGACTCTATTTGCAGTCACGGCTGACGGAAAGGTGCGTCTGCTCCGCTTAATCCTGTCTGATCTCGCGAGACGTTTGCGAACGGCGAACATTTCGGCGCTAATCGACTTTATCTTGATCTTCAGCTTTACGCTACCGGATACGGAGCAGGGGGCAGGCTGGGGATTGGTGGCACGGAATCGGTGTCCACACCAACCTTACTGGAGTCCATCCAACACGTCTTCATCAGGAAGGTGGCGGTGAACTCTGGAGGGAAGCACTGCTTGGCGCTGTCCTCCGAGGGGGAAGTGTACTCGTGGGGTGAGGCAGAGGATGGAAAACTGGGTCATGGGAACAGAAGGTAGAAACTTTTGACACTTAAGGATGAATTTAACTTCAAATAGCTGGTCTTAAATAGAGATGCACCGATCAGACCAATAATGATTGCTAGCAAATCAGAAAAATGCAAAATACAAATTCTTTAGCATTTTACATCGTAGTAAGTGAAAATTGCCATTTTCTTTCTCGTTTTGTTTTTGGTCTGCCGTTCTTCAACCGATTCTGTCTCACCAAGTTATTGGTGCATCTTTTGTCATAAAGTATTGACGCAAACTAACATTGTTGCCTGATTGAAGACCAAACCAATGTAAAAGATTTTGCTCCTACCTTAACTGGGATTCCTCCTCACTTCCCAGTCCCTGTGACCGTCCTCGTGTAATCGAGTCTCTGAGAGGAGTGGAGGTGGTGGACATCGCTGCCGGCGGCGCGCACAGCGCTTGCATCACCGCCAGCGGAGAGCTCTTCACCTGGGGCAAAGGTCGCTATGGACGTCTGGGCCACGGCGACAGCGAGGACCAGCTGAAACCCAAACTGGTTTGTTCTCGCTCTCCGCCTCTCTCGCCGTGCTCCAGTTGTTTCAGGCCGAACAATAAATAATTCCCCGCCTGTGTTTTTTCTCCAGGTGGACGCCCTCCAGGGTCACCGGGTGATTGATGTGGCCTGTGGCAGTGGAGACGCTCAGACGCTGTGTCTGACCGATGATGACATGGTCTGGTCTTGGGGAGACGGGGATTATGGGAAACTGGGACGAGGAGGGAGTGACGGCTGCAAAATCCCCATGAAGGTGAGCCGGAATTACAAATGAAGCTTTTAGTTGTTGTACTCTAAAATTAACTTATTCACTAATGTATCATGAAACTTCTGATGTTTTGGTATTTTTGTGGTTTTTCTTTCAAATTGGTTTGTTTCGACTTGGTACAGAATTTAGACAGAGTATAGGTGTATGTAAATTATTCATAGGGTTATCAATGTTTCTCCCCAGTGGAACGGCCCACACAACTCTAGTAAAGCCCAGTGAGAACCAGGAAAAGATCCTCACTTTCCACAAATGACCTGCCTTAGTTGCTAAATATTATGAAATATTATGAAAGTGATTTTTAAAATGTAGTATATAAAGTACACACACACTCTGACACATTTATATATATATATATATATATATATATATATATATATATAGAGAGAGAGAGAGAGAGAGAGAGAGAGAGAGAGATATGGATGGATTATTAGAAAAGCTGACTCTTCCTGCATTTATCTCACACTATGTATTTTACTGGATGTAATTTCCAGTTTTGTAAAGAATCTTCCTATGTTAAATGTCTCGGTCACAAAAAAAGTCTGTTAAATGAGTCGCCGTAGCAACACCATACATCTCATTATCAGATCAGTCGGCTTTACTCTGCTGTTTGTCGGCCTGAGATAAGGATTCATTGGGAGCTCAAAGACAGACGATGCGTTCAGGGTGAGAAAAATGGTGCCTGCTGTCGAGATCTTAATAAGTCAGCGCAGACAGAGTCTGGTGGCTGTGGGTAATAAATCAGACTCTCTTCAGCATCAACACCAGGCTGTTCTTTTGGAATGCTTCCCACGTTCTGACTCTGACTTTTGTGGCACAAAGATACGACTGGAAGGAAGCATCTCTGGTTTCATTTAACATGAAACCTGTTTTTAATGCGTGAGCCATATAAATAACCTGTTCTCATTTACAAATGCATAGCATGACTTCATGTTGATTCTAAAACTATTACTTCAATGATGTTCAACTCTCAGATTGACTCTCTCACCGGCCTGGGAGTGGTGAAAGTGGAGTGCGGCTCTCAGTTCTCGGTGGCGCTCACTAAATCTGGAGCCGTCTACACGTGGTACGTACGGCATCTGTCGCACACTGACCTGTTTGGTCTCGGTGTTGTTGTGTTCCACGACTGAACTTGGTCTGGTGTTTGTGTTCGACTCAAAGGGGGAAAGGAGACTACCATCGGCTGGGCCACGGCTCTGACGACCACGTGCGGCGGCCCAGGCAGGTTCAGGGGCTTCAGGGGAAGAAAGTCATCGCCATCGCCACGGGGTCTCTGCACTGTGTTTGCTGCACCGAGGACGGTAAGACCATCTACTTTCCACAGATGTTTTGGTCTGCCCAAACCAAGGGTCAGCGACCTTTACAACACTAAGGCATCATTCACACAAGCCCTAGAGCTTTAATGGGACTGTAGTTTGTTTGCCTAGAAAGTCCGGTTCGTTTGGGATAGTGTGAATTCGCAGTTGAAACATAAAAAGCAAACCCTGGTCCGACTAAAGACGTAGGCCTGAGTTTGGTAGAAATAATCTCTGTCGTGGATACAAGTGAACTGGAGACCGCTCCAAAAGTAGTACTTTTTCCGTCAGTGGTTCTTGGTGCAGCGCCACCACAGGCGAGGAGAAGAACGTTTTTTTTTGTTTGTTTTTTTTAAAGGTTTGGTTTATTTTCACATTGTGAACGTGAACCACGCCAGCTGAAAATGCTACAGATGTCCCAAATTGAATTGAACCTACCAGACTATCAGATGTGAAAACACTCTAAATCACGCTCAGGATGGCTCTATTTATAGACCTGGTTACTTTTGAAACCCCGATTTTATTTGGGGGCAAATAATGAAAGGAGCTCTATGAAAACATATTTGTATATACATTTGCAAAATTTTATATGGAAAAACCTTTTAAAAAAAAGTTTTTCTTGGAATTTCTCAATTGAATTTTGTGCCGGTCTGTCACAGAATACCCCCAAATAAAACACATAATGTTACGACTAGGACGAATCAAATTGCGAATAATTCACAAAAGTCCCTTTGTGTTGTCCTGTGGCGCCCTCAGGAGAAGTTTACACGTGGGGCGACAACGACGAGGGCCAGCTGGGAGACGGCACCACTAACGCCATCCAGAGGCCGCGGCTGGTCGCCGCGCTGCAGGGCAAGAAGATCAACAGAGTGGCCTGTGGCTCGGCTCACACCCTCGCCTGGTCCACCAGCAAGCCCACCAATGCTGGGAAGCTTCCCGCACAGGTGCTGCACCAGCTCCGGCTGTCCACCGGGTGGCAGTAACAGCTCTCCAGTTCTCATTTGACACTTTAAAATCTCTGCTTTTTCTTCTCTTTGTTTTTGAAGGTTCCCATGGAGTACAACCACCTGCAGGAGATCGCCATCATGGGCCTCAGGAACAGACTCCTCCTGCTGCATCACTTCTCTGAGCTTTTCTGCCCCTGCATCCCCATGTTCGACCTGGAGGGCCGGCTGGGCCAGACGGGGCACGGCCCGTCGGTCGGCTTTGACACGCTGAGGGGCATCCTCATCTCCCAGGGCAAAGTATGTCACCATGGGAGATGTATCCAGCAGAAGTGCAGAGGATTTTCAAATTTTTTTTATTATTAATTGCATTTTTTGTCTGCAAACAGGAAGCAGCTTTCAGGAAAGTGGTCCAAGCTACGATGGTGAGAGACAGACAGCACGGCCCTGTGGTGGAGCTGAACAGGATACAGGTAGCCTCCGATTTAAAGTTTGCATTCGCTAATCTCGGGGTGTCCAAAGTTCTTTGTCACGTGGATCAAAATCATATTAAAAATACATGAATGCCAAGAAAACTATAATTAAGAAAACAACTAAAACCAAGCAAATAAACTACTGATTTTGTTTTTTTTATTTTTTCAAGAAAGATGTTAGTCATCATAGAGCCAAACATTTAAATTTTTTTAAAAAAAAAAGGATTTTATACATGTTTAAAAAGAAAAGATGAGTTTTCAAATTTTGGCCTCAGTTGAACAAATTTATTCTCAAAGCTTAGCTAATATCTATTCAGGTTTAATAAATCACCTAAAAAGTTGATTTAGGTGCAATGAATTCAGCTTTTCAGTTAAAAAGAAAAAAGTCGTTTCTTCTTTGTGCTCTGCTTCCCTTCTCCTCTTCTTCTCCCCTGAGATACTTCAGTGTTTCATGTGATTTCTTTCATAAGAGGATTTCTTTTTTTTCTCCTTTTTTTTTTATGGTGTGTGATCTGCAGTCCTTCCTGTCTGCAGGGAGTCCTGTTGTAACTTTAAGCCCCACCACTCTCTCTCTCACACACACACACACACACACACACACACACACACACAACACACACACACGGTTCTGTTCTGTTGTTACCATGTTTCCAACAGTAAATCAATTACACGCAGAATGGGAACAAGTCAAACTTTTTTTTAAATTGTTAATTTTTTGTTTGTTTTCCCTCCGTTTTCCGCTATGCAGGTGAAGCGTTCCCGCAGCAAGGGGGGTCTGGCGGGCCCCGACGGGACCAAGTCTGTGTTCGGTCAGATGTGTGCCAAGATGAGCTCGTTCAGCCCAGACAGCCTGCTGCTCCCCCATCGTGTGTGGAAGGTTAAGTTTGTAGGTATGTGTTCATGTCCACAACTGGGACGCCGCAGCTGCTTCCTCAAATTCCCCTGATGGGCGATCCGTCCTGATGGGAAAAATGAGATGAATTATGATGTCTCTAAACAGAAGCCACAGGAGTCACAGCTTTGCAATCCCTTTGTTTAGGTCAATGCATATCCATGTGCTGGAAGGGCCTAGTCAAAGTATATAAATCCAGTGAAGAAAGTTTGTCCTTGAAGACTTTCATTTGAACTCTCTTCATCCAGACAGACTGAGCCTGCCCTGCTTTTCCATAAAGTGTCTAAATGTGCCAAGCTGTGCAGCAAAAGATGGTTTTAACTCAGTGGATCTGAATGGTTTTCACCTGTTTATTAGTAAAAATGTAAAATAAATGAACAAATCCCTACAAAATAAGTTTTTACAGTGAGAGCGTGTCTTATAAAATGCCAGAGTTTGAGTAACCCAGTTTTTCCACGGTTCTGGCCCGGTTTGACGCCATTCTCTATCTCCGTCTCCACCTCTCCGTTTCTCATCAGGCGAGTCCGTGGACGACTGCGGCGGCGGCTACAGCGAGTCCATCGCCGAGATGTGCGAGGAGCTGCAGAACTCGCTGACGCCGCTGCTCATCGTCACGCCGAACGGCCGCGACGAGTCGGGCGCCAACAGGGATTGTTTCCTGCTCAACCCCGCTGCCAAGTCCTCTCTTCACATGAGCATGTTTCGCTTCTTAGGTATAAATCCGCCTAATCTCCTCATGAGCAAATCACGGGAAGATAACACTTGTGCTAACGTAAAATATAGTCCAAAATAAAAAACGGAGTCCAACAGCAGTCACTGCTGCTGTTGGACATTTTCTGCAGCGTTTTCATGTTTTCCATGGTCTCTGCAGGAGTTCTCCTGGGAATTGCCATCCGAACCGGAAGCCCTCTGAGCCTGAACCTGGCAGAGCCCGTATGGAAGCAGCTGGCAGGGATGAACCTGACCATCGCTGACCTCAGTGAGGTGTGTGTGTGTAATTATGTGTGTGTGTGTGTGTGTGTGTGGAATAGAAAATTTTCTCCCAGCAGCAGAAACCTTCACATATGCAGTTCTGCTCAGCGATGAATCAGTTTCATCAAGTTTTTTTGTCTTTGAAAAATTGTATTTATTCATTTTTAAATGTGGGTGTTTTTGTTTTCGTCAAAGCACTGGGTCTCCATAGCGACGTCATTTTTACATGCGTGTTTTACTGCTTCTGTTTGTTTGGAGTTTGACTTCAAGTCAACTCTGTGACAAAATATCAGGAGTAAGCTGACATTTTCTTTCTTAGCTTAACAGAATAAAGTCATAAGAAAAATTTACATTTTTAACATTTTTCATAAAAACCTGAAAAGTGTTGTTGAGGAGATTTCAGAAATTCCCAATCTGAGACCTTAAGTGGGGAAAATACTTTCCCACTCCTTCATTTTTCCAACATCTCCTTTATAAGAACTGTTTTGTGTTGATTTAGCACATAAAATCCAAAGCTTGAGGTTGTTACATGATTACATGACCGGAGGCTGAACCAGTTTTAAACACATGCATGTTTAATTTGATGAAGGCAGCCGAACTGCATCGTGTTGCATATAAATAAACTCATTGACTCTGAGGTTGTAAAAGCAAAGTCCTCCCTTCACGTCTGATGTTTCTTAGCTCCTCCAGTCCCGGTGATCTGCAGCACAACGTCGCTAAAAACACATTCCTATACATTCCACCTCAGATTAAAACCTGAACCTGGCTCTTTGCCGGTGCAGAACTCGCCGCATGTTTCTGGAAACTTCTCCTGAACTCGTTTCACGAAAGCTAAAAGCCCTTTTGGTTTGGTAAGACTGTTGCCCCCGTTGCACTTTTGGCTGGTGGCGTGAGTCCACTCCTGCCCTCACGCTCTGATCATACGCTCCTGCAGCATCCTTGGGAGAATAGAGGAGTCAGGGGGAAAAAAAGAATTCTTCCCTCTCAAAGCTGCTTTTGTTTTGTAGTTTTCTCCCCCCGAGATATCGCAAAAGGTTAGACGGCAGAAGAATGTTTTAGCACAAGACGCCGTGAATCTCACGGGACGTGTGTTGTGGCCACGACTGCAGTCACGTACGCACAGACACACCCGAGCTGGAAAACACTGCAAGTAATTTATCCTGTAGGTTATTCTGACAATTAGTTGAGAAATCAAATAGAAAATTCTCCCGTTCTGTAGTAGCTGCTTAATCTGAAATGTATGAAAGAGGAAATCGTCCGGTCCAAACATTTCCAATTTGACAGCGGCCACAATTATTTATTAAAAATAAATAAATCTGACCGCTTCAGATTGTTTTTAAATGAAAGGACAGAATAAACAGTCTCAAAGTTGTACAGTTTCATAACTTGTAGCACAAAGCATCATTTTTACTTTATTCCTAGCACTTAGCATCCATTAGCAGCTCACAGTGCGCTAATTAGTGAAACATAGCAAAGCTTTGAGGAAGACGATTTGATAAGTGGTGACTTTGTGTTGTCCTCAGGTTGATAAGGACTTCATTCCCGGGCTGATGTACATCCGGGACAACGAGGCCACGGCGGAGGAGTTTGAGGCCATGACGCTGCCCTTCACCGTGCCGAGCGCCAGCGGACAGGACATCCAGCTCAGCTCCAAATACTCCCACATCACCCTGGAGAACCGGGCCGAATACGTCCGCCTGGCCATCAATTACAGGTCAGAAAACTTTCTGATGGCACAGATGGGAATTTCTGCAACTTTTTTCCCCCCCTAATCTACATGGTTTTAAACTTCTTGTACAGGCTCCATGAGTTTGATGAGCAGGTGTCTGCTGTGCGCGAGGGAATGGCTCGGGTGGTTCCAGTTCCTCTGCTGTCACTTTTTACTGGTTACGAGCTGGAAACCATGGTGAGGGAGAGTATGCATGGCCTGCAGAAGTCGCCCTGTCCTGCAGCTTTGTGCCGATTCTGATGGAAGTACCTCCTCCTCATCCTCCCTCTGCTTTAGGTGTGCGGCAGCCCGGACATCCCGCTCCACCTGCTGAAGTCGGTGGCCACGTACAAAGGCGTGGAGCCGACGGCGCCACTCATCCAGTGGTTCTGGGAGGTGATGGAGTCTTTCTCCAACACAGAGAGGTCTCTGTTCCTGAGGTTCGTCTGGGGCCGCACACGCCTGCCCCGCACCATCGCCGACTTCAGGGGCCGAGACTTTGTAGTGCAGGTGAGGAAAGGACCTCCGATTATCCATCAGTCCATCCAACAGTTTGTCCATGAATCCATCAATCCGTTCAGCAAACTACCCAATCAGTCCAACAATCCGTCCAATCGATCCGTCAATCTGTCCAGTCAATCACAGTCCATCCATCAACAATCTATCAATATTTTTACAGCCCATCCATTCAACAACCTTCGTCTGTCTTACCTTCCGTCCATCCACCTGTTGGACAATTTTCTGACCATCCATCCGTCTGTACTTTCACAATCTGTCCGGTTGTCCTTCTGTTTTCTCTCTGACTATGCTATAACAGATCTGTTACATTTGGTGACAGGTTTTTTCTTCAGCAGAGAAAATTTCTGTATCCTATGTAAAGTTAGGATGGTAAAGCGTGCCGGTTCAATCCGCCTCTTCAGCTGCTACTTGTTCCTTGCTTTCCTCCCGTCTCTGTTTTTGCAGGTGTTTTATTTAACGCATGTGGAAACATCCGTCCTCATTCAGCTAGATCTTCTGTGTTGAAAACAAAAATGGCTACAAATAATAAAACTATGAAAATGTGGTTTTGACTTGCAAATGTCAACATCTCTGTTGCTGCATTTCCAGTCTTTTGTTGAAACAACAAAAAAAAAAGCGAAATCTTTGATCTCGTCTGCTAAAACCCCGGTGTCGTTTGTGTTCAGGTTCTGGATAAATACAACCCTCCTGACCACTTCCTGCCAGAGTCCTACACGTGCTTCTTCCTGCTCAAGCTGCCCAGGTACTCATGCAAACAGGTGCTGGAGGAGAAACTCAAATACGCCATTCACTTCTGCAAGTCCATCGACACGGACGACTACGCCCGCATCGCCCTCTCCGGGGAGCCCGCGGCAGACGACAGCAGCGAGGACTCCGACAACGAGGACGCCGACTCCTTTGCCTCCGACTCCACGCAGGACTACCTGACGGGACACTGAGTTTTCTACAGACGGCCAGGATCCCGTGTCGACCCCACTTCGCGGCGCACGCGCTCGTACGGGCGGGTCTGCCGAGTCCGTTTCGCGGGGGAGAAGGGTGGATGTGCGATGATGACATTAAAAGAATTATAAGCTAAATAAAGTGAAAAACACCCGTTTTGTTTTTAGTTTCTTTAAAATGAAGCGGAGCGATCAGCTGCACATGTGATTGTTGTGTTACATGGAAATAAGTATATTACAGTTACAGCCTAGCACTGTGGTAGATTCCTCCCTTTTGGTTTGTGTGAATTACCCGTCCCTAGATTGTATATAGAAACTGATGTGCGATAACAGTAGGATTCCTTCTTTTGTTCTTCTTTTTTTTTTTAGTAACAACCATGTTTCTTTATAAATGTACGTGTATAAAAACATTTTTAAAGTCGTCGTTTCTCACCCAGCTCACTCCAGTCAGAGCCCACTGAAGGATCATTTGAAGATTTCTGTATTTACCCACCAAGTTTGTGCACTGTCTCCTTAAAGAATGTATATGATTGTGCCATGTATTCACAGGGGTCATTCCTGCATATTAAATGTTAATACATTTCTGTTAATAAAGTGAAAATAAATCCTGCTTATTTAACAATGAGTGCTGCTGTTTTATACTTTAGTGAGTATACCAGTAAGCCTGCTTTTGTTTTCTTATTTTGATTTATTTGTTTTTTCTGGTACAGTGAGATGATTGGCCTCTTTAGAGATTATTTTTGTTTATTTTTAGATGAGCAAATTTTAGTAAGACTAAAAGTTGCGCAATACCTGCGTCACATTCAGCATTAGTTTGGAAAGGCAAATGTTAAGCAAATTTGACACCAATAGTGATCAAAAGTGAGATTTATATCCTGGATTATTGGGGCTAAATCTGTCAAACATGGTACTCCAGATTAGACAAAATAGTCTTCCCACTTTGATGACGTCATACTTTTCTGGTTCTAATCTGTTTAGAAGTGACGGCCAATTGTGCTGGACCAGTTGGTGGGAGGAAGACAGGTGGGAGTTTAGCGCTGCGGGATTAAAGAAATCCCCTCTGATTACCTGTGTGACCTCAGCACTGCGCCTCGCTCTGGACCAGAGGAGGTCAAAGGTCACAGGAGAAACGAAAACTCCTGTGTAGCATTTCAGTCCATGAGAATCTCCTTTTAAGCGCGTTCGCTCGTTATTGGATCATGAGAACCTTCGGCCGAGTCACGAGAAACGGACGAGAAATGATTTTTTATGGCGGCTCGATTTGGCTTTAAAATCATTTGCATTCCTTGAGGATTTGGTGACCTTTCCCCCCTGATGGCGTTATTCTGGCTCAAGTCAGGTGCGGCTCAGATATTAGATCCTGGGGGCCCCTGAGGGCATTTACATTACAACACCTGCTTATGGATTCTGTCGCAGAATACAGTGAGAAACACGAACATCTATTTTGTTCAAGTCTAAAATCATTCACTGAAAACCTTTTCTTGGCAGATTCAAGTTTTGAGTAATTTTCCCCCATCGTGTTTCATGCGCTGGCTGGAAGTGAGGCTTAAGTTTTTGTTGGTGCAATCTGATAGGAAATGTTTGGAGTGTGGAGAGAAATAACCGAATAGCTCAAAAGAAAAAAAAAAATACATTTTTTTTTTAACAAATAAAAACTACTCCAGCCTACATAAAAAAAGCAACAACCCGCCTTTCCCAAATGATTGATAAAATGAGAAAAAAACCAAGAATCCAGCTGATCCCGACTTCACACAGCTCTGATCATCCTTCGCTGCAGGCCGTGTTTTTCCATGTGATTTCTCTTTTCTCCTTGATAACTCTCACATCCGCCCACAAGACCAGAGTGCGCTCAGCCCCCCTGGACATCTCTTGTGCGCGGCTTTAATCCCGCTCTGTCTCAGCCGGCCCTCGCTCCAGACCAGGTGACTCCAGTCAGTCGGGAATCTCGTCACCACCGGTTTCTGAGAACGAGGGAGGCGGAGGCCGCGAGCTCCTCCGACTGGAAACGTCGCTTCAGCAGGCAGAGCAAATGGAAATGCAGCTTTTGCCGCTGATCTGAAAACGTCTCGTTCTTCAGGTTCTGTTTGTCTGCTGCAGCTGAAATGTGAAGTGGACAAAAACTGGCACGTGGTTTTGAAAAGTTTTGTTGTTTTTCTTCCCTTCCCCTCATTTGTATTTGGTTTGTGCTCCGATCCTGTGTTTAGTCCATCTTCCCATCAAATCGAAGCGGTTTCATTGTCCCTGCTGAAAACAATGCATTCCCACAGCATAATACTTCTGCTGCCATGTTTCACCTCGGGGATGCTGTATTCAAATTGGTGCTGTCAAAGAGTAAGAGGAAAAAATATATATATTTTGGTCTAATCAGAGGTCCTTCATTTCATTTCTCATTTCTATGAGACGTTCGGAACCTGTAGGACATTTAACTAAGAGTTGGGTAGTAACTAGCTACATTTACTTTTGGAAAAATTTACTTTTATTTGTATTTTTTACTAAACTGTACTTTTTAATTACACTTCACTTATAAGACGGGAATATTGCCTTGTTATGAACAAATTTATCTTCCAATAGAACTAGTACTTTTTCATCAATAATAAGGAATTATAGACTTGAAACCAGCTTCTATCTTACTGAAAAGTTACTAGTTGCAGTGTGTAGAAGCTGCTCCTTTCCTGTCTACGCTGCAAAAACACAACATCTCATTCACATTTTTGACTGGTTTCCAGTGCAAACATCTTACTTGAATTAAGACAAAACTAACTCCAAAGTAACTTTTCAACAAAATACAAGAGCTTGTTTTATGCAATCAGTCCATAATGTTGCTCAAAATTAAATAAAATAAAGTACCAGTTTTTCCAAAGTTTTAAGAGAAATAATCTTTCAAGTGCTCTTCTACTTTTTACTACTAGTTTCCTGAGTGGAAAGTTTCCTTTTAAAGCCACTTAGACTCTGCACCACCCACTCCCCATCGGCCCCACTCGGCCCCCCGCCCCTCTGAGGGCCCCGCCGCCCTCAGAGGGTTCAGGAGCGTCGCCCTCTTTTGCTGGAGAGAGAGCAGGAGAGAAGAAACTTCACCTTCTCCTGTTTTCAACCACGCCTCTGTGCTCCGGCGTCCCTGCAGCCTCTTCATCCCACCCCCAGCAAAAAGAAAAGCATTAATCAAACTCAAAGCTGAGAATAAATTGGATTATTGAAAGGTAAAGTTTTGCAGCAGATTTTTAATTTTTTTTTTTTTTCTATTCGGATCTAACACGTCGTTGCCGCCTGCGCCTTCAGCATCATCCAGAGCATCATCCCTTTTGCATCTCTCAAGGTGAGTTCATCTGTTTTACTTCATCAAAAACGCAAAATCTGAGTTCGTGGAAAATGCAGAGAAGTACCTTCACACCTTTGAATAAACGACTCTTTCCACCAGGCGTCAAGTTAGTTTCTGTTTTTACAAACGACATCCGTCGTTTCGCGGATCGCTGCTGACAGATTATGGAGCAGGAACCGGCCGATTAGTTCAGTTCGCTTCCAGCCTGCAATCTTCAATTGCTGTGAACGGAGCTGGAAAAACCGAAAAGAAAGCAGTTTGTTTGTTTTTTTTTGACGTCACAAAGAGCCTGTGGGGCCCGGCGCCCAACAAGCCCGTCATTGTCCCCGGGGAAGGACAGAGAGCTTCCCGCATTGCATGAGGCTGGACTGACAGCCGGAGCTGAGACAGACAGACAGACAGACAGACAGACAGTCTGACATCCTGAATGTGGTCATTTTTGCTTGTTTCCTGCTGTGTTGTTGTTTTTGACAGTTCGTTCAGCTCACTACTTAAAGAGCCTAAATGTCATGTGAATTCCTGCTGCCTTTCACATGAGCATTAATCCTGCTGGCTTCATGAGGCCTTTGTTCTTTTAGAGGTGCTGCTTTCGGTCTCTTAACTTCACTCTTTATTTTCTGTTTTGTTTTTGAGCAGGAGTCTGTCTGACAGGAGCCATGTCTCACCCTGCTGCATACAGTTTATGCACATTTCCCCTAAAATTCAAACCTTTTCTTTAAAGAAGTTGGAATAAAACCAAGCTTCGTCGGTGCATTCACAAACTTCGCTGACCTCTGTTTTTATTTTATGTACCAAACGATCACAAAGCTGTAGTGAGTTAGAAGGAAAATGATGCTTGATTTTGAAAATAAATAAATAAATGTAGCGTTGAGATTCAGTGGTGGTGTCGGCATCATGCTGTGGGGAGGGAAGCGGCTCAGTCAGATCGAACTGGCTGAATCTACGCTACTGGATTAGACTTTAACTAGGCCGTTTTCACACATTAAAATGCTTTGATCTACATCAGGGCTTTACAACCTTTTTTCCTTGTGTGCCACATAACCCCCCCCCCCCAAAAAAAAGCTATAAAATCCCAATAATAAACAATAAATATGAAACAAACAAGGTAGTCGGGTTTGCGACAAAAATAAAAGCATCTAAACGACGGTAGCGCTGGAACAACAAAGATGTGTAAGACTTTAAAAAAAAAAAACATAATTTATTGAATGATGTTGGTTGTTTTCTTGCTGTATTGAGACAAGTTTAATAATTGAGCGCTCCTAAATCTTTACATTACATTATCGTGTTTATTGTCTAGATTTCATTTGTTAATAAAAAGCAAAGACAAATATTTAACTTAACATTTTCAGAGAAAATTAATTAGTCATTAAAAATGCTCCTAGAAAGTTTTAAAAAGCGTCTCTCATGTACATGCTCACAGGTCATTGGTGCCTACAGGCTAAATTTCAGATTTTTATTTGTTGACATTTTTTTGCCTTCAGTTTTCATGAACTAGCATTACTTTGTGTTGGGCAATGACACTTTTTCCCATGACAAAATGTGGAAAAGCTTCTATAGATAGGAGTGCATCAATATTACCAAAATGATCTAACAATTATTCCTGGTACATTGAGTTCTGCTTAGTGCCAAGCAATGAAAATCGAATTGGGGAATTGAAGAGGAATCTTCTCAGGCAGAAACGCTGCCGGCCTTCGTCGTCTTCATTCATGCCGTGGATCACATGACGTCTGGCGGTGAAGCTGCAGCAGCGTAGCACCTGACTGCAGAATCTTCTTACGCACCGAAGCCTTCAGGGCCTCCCCTCATTGTTTCTTGTTATTCTAGCCGCACTGTTTCTAGTTAAATCATGCAACTCTGGTGGAGTCACTTGAAAAGAGGGACTGACTGGAGCAGCAATCGGTGGCTTTGTTCATCTTGGATAAGTCAGTCAGTGGCCTGCAGACATTATGACAGTATTCATGCGTCACAGCGTTTAAAATATGTTGTTACATCACAGAATTAAACTTCAGTGCATTTTATTAGGGCTGTAGCGATACACTAATCACACGATACAATACGATATGCGACATTTTAAAGATTTTCTGAAAGATTTCAGAGTAACAGAGAGATTGTGACTGTTCCATAGACTGGATTGAATTAATTGAACTGATGGTGCAATACTGCTGTAATAAATGTTGGTTTTGTTATACATTTGTTTTACGTTTGCTTTGTTTAAATGTTAATTGTGTGGCTTTGTGTATTTGGTTGTGCAGATGCAGGACCTTTTTTTTTTTGTCTTATTCACTTGAACTAGATAATGTAATTTATCTATTTCATTTAATCATTTTACTGTAACTGTTTCATTACATGTCATTTTTAATGTACATGTGCAATTGGGTAAAAGTGTAATGTGAGATAGCTGTCATTGGACATAAAGACTCAGATTGATACATTAAATCGATACAGGATTTAATGTATCGATACTCGCTGATGAAAAATCGATACTTTCTGAGGATAAATGTCGTAGAATTGTTAACATTACACAGCCCCAGACCTTACTAGGTGAGCTTGTTAAAAACATCTTTGAAAAAATGTTTTTAAAGATGCCTCGTTTTCCTTTTTGTCACAAATTTGTTCCGTTCTTTTGTTCTGACATAAGTTCGCCACGTCGGCTGAAGGAGCTGCATTTTTCACCAGGTGAAACGGAGATAACCTTTTCTCTTCTCCTCAGGCCTCAGAATGTATCTGGAGAACAAAAGCAACCTGGAGATTGAAATGTCTCAGACGTCGGCCGCAGGCCATCAGGGCAGGAGCGGCCTGAGGTCTCCGGAGGCCGTGGCGGGGAACTTTGGGGAGCTGCGTCTGCTGCAGGGGATCTCAGAGAGAGGAGACACCCAGAAGCTGCTGCAGCCTGCAGGACAGTGCGTCATCCATGCTGAGGACCTGGTTCCGGTTCGGCAAGAGAACGGGTACGTGCCTGCAGCACTTCCTGCACACAGACTGCTGAAGTGGACGCCAGTGCATCCACTTCCAACTACTGGCCATCCACTGAAATTGCAAGAATATTTTTTGCTAAATCCAATATGGCAGACAGACGAAAAAGCAACTCAGGAATATCCAGTTCCTCCTTCTACATCAAGTATCCCCTAATACCAGAGATGCATTTTCCAAATAACAACTTTGTATTTGGAGAAAATTACAACTGATCACCTAGAAAAAACCCCAAACTTTTAAAAAAAAATGTCCCTACCTTTTTTATGCCTCAAGAAAATATAGAAACAGAAACAGAAAAAAAAAAAATCACTAAATTTTTTAAAGGATCATAATCGATGCATGAAAGCGCTAATATAACACTTCAGGTTGGAGTCAAACCTGGTTCTCTTATTTGTGGTACTTGTGGGCATCCAAGAGAGATTCCAGGTATATATATATGGTTACATGACCCCAGTAAGAGGAGAATTAACGTCCTGATGTTATTGTGTTTTCTGTGGGATTCAAAAGAGAATAACTGCAAAAACCAGACCAAAGAAAGCTGTTTATTTTTCTATGAAGTTATTGGTAATGGAGTAGAATTCAAAAGGAGCAAAGAGAGAATATTCCCCCTCTCAGTTGCCGGATTCACTGGAGATATTTGTAGCAAAATGAGAAAACTTTGTATTAAAAACCCTGAGCTGAGCCCCTCTCTGGAGGAGCATGTTTCCTGCTCTCATTTGCTTCATTTCTTGGAGAAAAAAGTTAACAAGATTAACGGCCTCTCTTTCTTCTCACTGGATTAGAGACATAACGAGATTTCAAATCACACATGCAGAAAGACATTACAGTTCACCTCCTACCAGGTCAAATGTAAATCTTTGAATCCCGCAGGGATGAGTGAACATGAAAAAAAGAAGAAGGAAAAACTTTAAACATTCCCTGAGAGCTACGAACAATCACACAGACCGGAATGTGTGTGAAGGTGGGTTTCAATCCCAGGAAAATGTCCCTGGGCGGAAAAGAGCTAATCTCAAGCCCGTGGCCGTGACGTCATCGGAATTGTACTGAGGAATTAGTGAACTAATTCGATGCACAAACGATACCAGAGTCTTCTCGACAGACAGGTGCATTTGAATCCTTATTATTTCAAATGATCAGGTGCTTCAACAATCACGTTTTAACCAAATAAAAATGTGACGCACGCAGAAATGTGAATCAGTCCTGGAGTCATTCAAGAACAGGAACAGAGGATTTTAAAAAAAAATGGCAAAAAGTTGAATGACATCAGAATATAGAAGCATTGACGAGCCAAAGTTTCCTGTTTGAGGTGTAAAAGCAACAAAGGGTAGTGCTGGAAAATAATTGCTTCTGAAAAACATGTCGGGTTACGGGTCAGGAAAGAACTGCAACATGACAGGGAAAAAAATCCTAAGGCTCAAAAATGAGTCAGAGTGAACAGTGCTTGCAACTTTACATGATCAAATGCACCATGTTGCACCAAACATCCATTTTTACCAACTCAGTTTATGTACAAAAACTGCCTAACAGGAAAAACAGGCAATTACCACTTGGGGAACTTACAAGTTTGAATGAAAATATTCCTTCCCATGTGAAGAGTTTGAAATTTTGACTGAATATAACACGGCTGGAGCCAGAGCTTGATGATGGCTGGCAAACAAACAGAACTTTGTCAATCCACTGATATCATTCCTACAGTCAGACAAGGTGATGGCAGCATCATGCTTTGGGTTTGGGAGTTAAACTAGTGCAGACGGAAACATCTGGAGCTTCATGTGACCTTGAAACACAGAAATACTAAACAACTCAGGACAGCAGGAGACGTGATGAAGTTAGCCTTCCTCCTGATCTTCATCATCAGCACTGTCTTCTTCGCCTTTCTTGTTCACTTCGTGCTGCTTTGAATGCTTTCGTTAAACTTGACCACCTTCAGCCTTTCCTTCTCTCCAATCACAAACTTCTTGCTTTCACAGACGCCCATTTGTGTTTTTCTCTAAGCCAAACATCCGTCGCTCCGGATTCTCCTCCAAATGTTCCTCATAGGTTCACTAGAGTCTATTTCTACCAAACAGTGTGTAAGAAACTTCCAGAGGACGAGTCAGACAAGAGAAAGAAAAACTGTTTTCAAAAATGAAATGCAACACTTAGTTTGTCCACAGCAAAGAAATGAGCGAATCAAGAAAACAACTAAACACACAGAAGCGTGAAAGCGCCGTGAACGATATCAGCTGGCGCTCCTCCAGTAGCAGTTGTTCAATCAGACTCACTTGGCAGGAAACAGTTGCTTGATTACATGTTTGCTTCTGTCTCCTGTCCAGTATTTGCTGTGCTTTTAGCTCCTGCTGGCTGTTTGCTGTCTTCAGGCTCCTGATTGGTTCCTGCAGAGGGACACAATATGAACCTGAAGCAAAACCTCTGATGTCGGTGGAACAAGCAGACATCACCAGACCCGCTGTTATTAACCAGAACCTGATATCAGGACGTTTTGCTGAGGAAGACCTGTTGTTGTCTGTCACAGGTGTTCAGTGAGGTCATAGCTTTAAGAAACATTCAAAAATTGACCGTGAGGTCATTCAATGTTTCTTTGAAGCAGTCTTCATGGTTGGGTGTTGGATTTATTTGTGGAGGACTCAATGGGTTCGGTATATCTACAAGAAGTCATTTCCCCCAAACGAAATGACTTCTTGGCAGGAAGTCATTTCTGGCGATTCTTTCCAATTTCACTCTCCTGTTCTTCTGTCCGTCCACAATCTGCTCTTCAACGCTTCATTAAAGCTCAGCCTCTCTGCTGAGACGCACTTTGCCGGAGTTGGACTGGGACGTCCGAGGGGAGGAAACGTTTGTAGACTTTCGCTAAATCTCTCTGGAGTTGTGTAAGCGTGTCGGCGGGGAGATTAACGGGGCAGACCGAGCCAAATGTCATCTAGTTCTCTATCCCACAACCTTCAAACACAAAGGGCTGTAGTGTCTGCGGCGCAGTCGGTGGCGCCTACCGGAGTGGACGCCAAATATAACTAAATGTCAGGTTTATGCTTCTTGTTGTGACGCCAAACAATCACCAAAATACATTTGTGGAGCTGAAATTACAGCAGGAAATGTTTAGAGGCTTCAATAAGTGGATGTTAACCAATGAACACCGTCCTGAGTCCTGAGACATTCAGCTGCTGTTTAATAAGAAGAGTTGGATAAAAACTTGACATACGTTTGATAGCTAATGCCTGCTTGTTTTAGGGTTATTTAAAAACTGAACTCTTTACAATTTCAGAAAGTTGTTAAAGTGTAAATTTGAACTTTACACAATTGAACACCGTTCGATTTAGTATCAATAAATTGAGTTTGAGGCAAATATGAATAGACTGATCATAGCGCCTGTTACTGGGTCGGATATGTTAGGCAACAAATGATCACGTAAAGTGAGGACAAGAGGCTGAGACTCATAGATGCATATAAATCAAACTAATGTGTTTCTATGTTTAGAGAGTTTACATGTGCCACCCCAGTCAATCCATCAGATGATCTACTGTAGACCAGACCGGACTGGAATCGGCTTTATTCACCAAGCTTGTGAGGACGAACGACGGATTCCAGTTTATTTCCACTTTACTTTCAGTGAAGAAAGTTTGGTAACATTTTATTTTCCGGGTTGTGAATAAGAGGGTCATGACACCGTCATAAACATGACATAACACCTGTCATGAACATGAGTAAGTCTTCATGAACATTTATGACTGTTGCCATAAAGTGTCATTCGGTAAATCATGACACTTTTAATGCAAAGTTGACCTTATTCAAAACGTCTTTGTCATGACAACTTGACATTAACCAGGAAATCATGATCTGACATAAATTTGTGATAAAAGTATTACTGATTACACTTTAAAATGATGTAGCTTCATGTTATCAAAGCTAAAGTTTAATCAGTAATACTTTGATAACAAATTCAACATGGGAAATCCTCCATTTGCTAAGATGTTACATCTTTTCAAGCATCTACCTGCATTGTTGTACCAGGCAACTGCCAGCATCTCCAACATACAATTTAAGTGATGAGATTATTAGACAGGTCCAAACATGCATTTCAAATAATCCTATTAAACAAATAGAAGATATTATAATAGTGTGTGAGGTTGTGATAATCCACCAGGTTAAGAACCAACTGCTTTCTGATCTAACAAGGTGTTTGTTTCGTGTCGTTTATGTCAGCTCAGCTGTATTCCAGGCTATTTCAACTCACAGTTCCCTTTTGCTTTATTAGTTTCAGGAACAACTTCAATGCTGTCAACTTTCTCCGAGGAAAAGCCAATTCAGCCAACCTTACAGAACGGTCGCCTCTGCTGCGATTCTCCCAAGATGACAGGTGAGCGGTTCATCTGCCTTTTGATTTTTGGATGTTTACCTGAGGGTTAAGATTTCTGTGTATTAACCCTGCATGCATTTTTAAGTGGCATCAGCAGCAGCGGAGAAAGCCGTAGTAAATGAAGAAATCCCACAGGGACAACATGCACATTCCAAACTTCTTGTGAAAGGTTCAGCAACTTCAACTTTCCACTAACCTTGGGTTTCTGATCCCAAAACTGTCCTTTCCTTGTCTCTGGGACTGAACGTTTGGTGACTCGTAGTGACTGGTGTGGGCTTATTGTTCTTTCAGTATTACGTACATGACAGTACATGAGCCCAGCTTCGTTGGAGCCGAGGAGTCGTGGGACAGCTGCTGCATGGACACAGAGAGACGTTACCGCCTGGGCAGCGAGGTGGCCAGTCTGTCACGCTCCAACTCCTCAGAAAAGTACGAGACGCTGGAAAACCTCAACCGCAGCTTCAGACTCGCCAGCAGTATAAAGTGCGACTCCCCGTCTCTTCTTACATCATTTATTATTCTGGCACGTCACACATGTACATGATGAAGTCAAATCTACAGGGTTTGGAGCCACTGAGTCCTGTGTTTGTTTTCCCTCCAGATGCTGCCTCAGAGTGTCCAAGGTCATGGCTATGTTTGCGATTGTTGTTCTCTCCAGTGTAAGTTAGCTGCAAAAAAAAAAAAAAAATTCAAGGAGACTGAAGCGGCAAACTGTGAACTAATGTTCTGTAATCCTTTGAGACATTCAGCTCTTGTTTGCTTGTATTTTAAAACGTTTCGCTGAAATCATTCCATTGCTTGAGAATTAGCCTCATCAAACTCTTTGAAATCCAGCAGAGTTTGTGTTGATGTACCCTCCATTACAAATGATGGAGCAAAACAAGCCTGTGTGTCTTGACTGCAGCGTGGAGGAGTCCGGTAGCAGTGCAATCCCATCAATTTGTCGTCATGACAAGTGCATGTTTTACATCCGGTTTCTAGAGCGAGGGTCGATGAGTTCGGTCCTCAAGGGACCTTTAGACGTGTCTTTGGTTCAATGCACCTGAATCAAATGACCAGGTCACTAGCAGGACTCTGGAGGACTGCAGATAAAAAACTGAGTTGGGCATTCAGCCGTTTTATTCAGATGTGCTGGACTGGAGGCACATCTAAAGGTTGCAGGACCCTTAGATATTTGGTCACATTTCACGATATCTATTAACTCAGTTAAAATAATTGCCAATTTTGCAGCAATTTTTTTGTGACTGACTCATGCGACTGATGGTTTCCATCTGGTCTCAGCTGTTCTTCAGCATGTACCCGGATCGGGACGACCCCTGGCGGATGCTGGCAGTCTCTCCGACAGACAGCTTCTGTATCCTTTCTGCTGCTCAGTAGACGCTTTTTTAAAGGACGTTTTTGGAGATAGTGATCTTTATCTGACAGTGAATTGACAGGAAGTTGGGTTGCGAGAGAAGAGGGACGACAATAGGGGCAGGACTTGAACTTGTGGCGGCTGCATAGAAGGCCGAGGATTCACTGTCAGCAAAGGGTCTGCATTTTTCTCTTGACAGTTTCTGTCTCTCAGCCATGAACGTGACAGACTTTCGGGACAACGCCTTGTTGAAGTTACAAGTGGCGGGGCCTTTTGCAGGAAGGGCGGCGGACTCCGCCTCCCAGGACTTCATCCTGATCCAGGTGGAGCAGGCCGAGGAGCCGGGCCAGCGGAGGAGGAGGACTCAGCAGGTCAGAGTGGCCATATCGGCAATATTCATTTATGTAATTTGAAAATGTTATCTACGAAACTTTGGTTTCATCACTATCTGAACTTACCCAGTTCCTTCAAATCAACACTAAACTCCCATGTTATATTGATCTTGTAAATATTACTCTGCTTTTATTCTTGATCTTTTATTCACTGTCTGCTCTCGTTTCCCAATTAAACTGAGAGGTTTTCACCTTAGCAGGTCTTGGATAAATCCAATTTTTTCCACAACATTTATGATCATGATTTGTTCTGCTGTTTGTTACCAGGTGACTCATAACTGGACCATTCCCCTTCATCCTGAACGGAGCGACCAGAAGGTGTCAACAAGAACCTTTGAGATGCTCAGCAGGTAATCGGAAGATTTACTGTGGACTGAAAAAGCTTTCACAAAACCCCGCAATAGAAAACAAGCTACACACTGTCCCCATATGGACTTATTTGCTTTCCCAGATGAGCCAATAGGAGTCTCTCTGACCTTATCCGAGACGTCTGTAGTCTTGGAAATAGAGAAAACCTGTGCAGAACTTTCTGTTGTACTGCAGCAAGGCAGGATGTCTTTTCCTGAGTCAAACCAGAGCTGAAGGGCTGGTCTGGGTCCGGCTCCCTCCCTGTGAGCTGGTGAGGGCTGATGGGAAGCTGGATGGAGCTAAACGCAGAGCAATCTTTAAGGCTGGAGTGGAGTTCAGCTGTTCTGACTTTAATCCGAAGTAGATTTTGTGGCAAGACGAGAAACATGATATTTGTGGCCATCCTCCATTCATGCTCCATCCATTGACCTGCTTTACAGTAGAAGAATTAGCACAAATTTTATTGTTAAAATGTATAAAGGATGTTTTACGCAGTATTGACTCAAAGGAGCTGGACACTCATTACACTGTTCAGACTTTATTTGTGAGAAATTTCTCTAGCAAACGATGCGCTGCTTTGTGTCAGCCTATTACATAAAATTCAAATAAAACTCATTTTCAGAGCACTATATTCTAACATTTTAGTGCTCCTCTTTCCAGAGAGGCTACCTTTAACATGACAATAATGACTTTTATGTCCCTTTTAAGAACTAGCCGCATATTTTCACCCGACCTTGAAGAAAAGCCTGCAGCCACATTCATGGAAACATGCAATGAAAGAAAATGATCCTCCATTTTCTTTGCTGCTGTGCCGTTTCATTTCTTGCACCTAGTGACCCCATCGTCATCACGATTCAGGCCTTCCTGCAGGATAACGACGTCGTGCCTCTGTCCATGACCCACCAATCGCTCTACGTTACGAAGGAGACGCAGGTGGCTATAGCGGGAGTCATCCTGGCCGGGGTTTATGTTCTCATCATCTTTGAGGTAAATGGCCAGCTCTGCTGCCGGTGATGAACGGGTTTTTGTCCTCTGTCTGTGGCACAGTTTGCAGGATGACATCCTGAAGTATTTAGGACACACAAGACGTTGTTACAGGACCGGCAGGAACACACCTGTGCTTCTGTCTGGAGAAACATTTACTGTTTTTTATGTGTCTCTAATCGACTATTTATCTAAAATGCAAAATGCATGTATATATAGTATATATATATATATATATATATATATATATATATATATATATATATATATATATATATTACAGTTTTAGCTTAATCACAGCTTTGAATATGTTGGGGTTTTTTTCTGCACAAGTCCTTTTTCTGAGTCTGTATACTCCAGTGGACAATTTATCAATTACTAAAATAATTGGTTAATCACGATTAATCCAATTAAAATCTCTTCAGCCCTTATCAGTTCCAGTATGTCTTATGTGAAGATTTAACTTGACTAAATAATGATATACAACAAAGTAGCAAAATAAAAAAAAACTCTGGCATTTTGTTGGGAAAACGAGTTTGATTTTACAGAAACGTCTGACTTCAGCTTTAAATGACATGAACTTAAATAAAAGCTGGCATCCATGACGCTTTGATGCTTATGGAGTTTCATATTTCTCCAGATGTTTCCGTCATGCGGTTGTGGGCTTGTTGTCAACAACTCCAGGGTCCTCTCAGGAACATTTTGGAAGCACGACTCGTCTCTAAAGGAGTTAGTACGTGTGGCCATTCTCACGTTTAGCTTATTAGACAAACATGCAGAGGGAAGCTCTGTTGGTCACTCTGTGCATATCTGACACACAGTAAACACCAATGTGATTCACAGTAACAGCAACGAACCAAGTGGATGTTTGTGGTAGTTTTGGAGAACTGTGTGAGAGAACAGCGCCCCCTACTGATGACTTAGTTACTAAAGTTTTCTTTGTTTTTTATGCAAAGAACAGAATAAATCACTGAAGCACAGAGGAACCTTTTTAAAATAAAAAAAATAAAATAAAATAAAAACTTAGATCTTGCACCAGCGTCAGGCATGCATGTTTGTATGTTGGGACAGACAAGGTGACCTCTTGTTCACTTGTTTCGTCCCACAGACGCTTTGATTTTTCCCACATTTTTCTTTTCGTTGTCAATTCGCTTTCGGGTTTAATTAAAACAAAGCCGTCTCCCTGATCCTGGCAGGGCGTGAACTCACACAGCTGTTCCGGGGAGAACAGGAAGCGGGAAGATGACAGCGCAGTTATGATCCGCGCAGACGCCGCCGGTGTTAATGACGCGTCCACCGTCATTGAAAGTCTCCGCCTTTGCGCGGTGCAGATGGCTTCGCCGAGCCTCTGCTTTATCATCCCCATCGGGTCTCAGGTTTTTGTCTCGGCCTGACAGGAACGTCTTAATGAGACTGCTCCGTCATTCGGGGACATCACAAAAGGAATCCACCGGCGCTGGTAATTGGAGACTAACTGGGTTCTCTATTAAAACGTTCATGGCAGACCGACGTAAAGAGCCGCATTTCCATTTTATCTGACGTGACAAGAGAAAGAGAGGAGCTTTTGTTCTTCTTCTCCTCATTCATTATTTCAACAGATCTGTCCAGACAGACAGTTTTCAGACTGTCTATAGATTTTTATCACTAATAAAGCCTAATAAGGTTCATTTTAATTTGGAGTATTCAGGAGGATTCAGATTGAAGACTGTGAATATTACAGTGAAGATATTTAAAGTTTTCATAGAGGCAGATGGTTCAGTGTTAAAACATGTGCCATGTTGATTTAAATTAAAATGATTTATTGTATGATGACACACATTTTTGCTGTGTTTATTTTGTGTCTTGAGGTTTTTTATTTTAGGTCAACACAACAATTAAAAAACAATCTGTTAGAAACCGGTCATAGGGAACATTTTTCCCTACAGTGCAAGTAAAAAAAAAAAAAAAAAAAGAAACCAGGAAGTAAAGCGGCAGATCTTTGCTTTTGAAAACACAATGTGTCATCGTTGAATAGAGGTGGTTGAGTTTACTGCTGTCCAGCCGTTCTTCACCAGCTGTCTGCTTCATCGTCAGATGAAGATGACTTAGAGACGTGGTCTTCTGCTGCTGTTTGTCCTCGGTGGCCACAAAATGGCTGACTTTGACTAGATCCTGAAACTGAACAGGATTTCCTCGGTGTGAGCTTCCTAAATGATCCTGAAGTAAAATCAGTTTCTTTCTTGAGGATGGCTAAAACACTGACGTAAAAAAATTGAATACAAACGGATACAGTAAGGACAAAGGTAACTTTGGGAACCCTTCCCCAACCCTAACCCAACCAATGATCAGTTTATGTTTAATCAGTTGTTTTAGGTTTCAATCAAGTAAGGTCCAAAATAAAACTTCAATAACTCTTTAATTAACCCTCAAATATGAAACTGTGACACGTCCATTAAGATGCATTGATCTTCAGCATAATTCACCAAACATGGCTTAAGACTTTAGTTCCTGAAACTGGTGAATCTGTTCAGACCATAAAGGAGAAGCCCATCACCCTCACTGACCGGAAAATATGTCTGTTTAGACGGTTTATTTTTAGCAATAAACATTGATTAGCAGCTGCTTATTAAACCAAGCAACATTCGTGGGTAAGAAAGGTAAATTACCACCGTTTGAAACACACATGTTGCTAAACCGTTAACGCTGTGCATGTCTTAAGGCGCATCTTTTCAATTTTCAGATTGTGCATCGCACTCTGGCTGCCATGTTGGGATCCTTAGCAGCTTTAGCCGCCCTGGCTATCATTGGTGATGTAAGTCTCTTAAAAGTCTTCAGATTAGCCACCTTGTTGAGGCAAAACTCAATTAAACCTAAAATCTGCTTGGGAGATCTACAACTGTTGGTCAATAGAAATACCGAAGAGCTCCAGCTTTTTATTGCCATTCTGTGATTTAGTGTGTTTCATTCACAGAGACCCAGCCTGGTCACTGTGGTGGAGTGGATCGACTACGAGACGCTGGCTCTGCTGTTTGGCATGGTGAGATCCAGAAAATACATCAAGACGTTTTTTTTTTTTTATGGAGAGTTTAAAGGTTGTCACAATCCAGCCCAGAGGGAAATTGGTATTAAAAAACAAAAAAATAAAAATGCTCTTTTTAGACAAATTGGGATTTCATTTAAATCCATTGCAGCTCCCACACAGTTAACCTTTTCCTGATTAAATAGTTTTTCAGCACTTATTAAGCTGCTATCAATTTATCATCGATGGTGACTGCATAAAAAAAACAAAAAAACATGAAGGTGACGTTGTTGTTTTTTTGAGGGGTGTGACCTTTTTCTTCACAGATGGTGCTGGTGGCCATTTTTTCAGAGACAGGCTTCTTTGATTATTGTGCGGTGAAGGTGAGTTCATGGAATAATGAGGACAATTAGAAATGGTTATTCTGTTAATGAAGATAACCAACACAGTCAATCAACATGGAGTCCATTCAGAGTTGCTGACATTTATTTATTTTCTTACCTTTGACTATGTGCCATGGTGTTGTCTTTAAAAAATAGCAGCTAAAATGTTTCTTCTGCTTTTTGTTTTTACACGTAAAGGTCAGCAGTTAGGGTTCGGGTTTTACTTGTTCCCTTTTAGAAATAAAGTCGTCATCATTTACTTTCTCTTGTGTTTTTACTTATTTATTTATTTTATTTGATCATATTTTATGATTTAAACTTTGTTTTTTTGATTCTAATATGTGAAATATGGTGATTTAACATTACTAGGACACTAGTCATAGCAGAAGAATCTATTATTAGTTAACCTACTAACCTACCTAATAATATCATAATATGTCATTATTATATTTCTTCAGGCCTACCAGTTATCCAGAGGGAGGGTTTGGCCTATGATCATCATCCTGTGTCTGATTGCTGCCATTCTGTCTGCCTTCCTGGATAACGTGACCACCATGATGCTTTTCACTCCCGTCACCATCAGGTAGAGCGTAGAAGCAAGTTTGACCAGAAAAGGCTTCTTCTTCATGCCTGAAGTTTTAAATCGTCTCTTTAATGAAAACATGCCCTGCAACGACAAATGAACCGTAACCACCAACGGGTGAAACGATTAATTGGATGAATCTCGGTAAATAGATTATTGAAATTTTGTCACCTGATTTAGTGATCGATTAATCATAAACTGAAAAACACAAACTCAAAAAAAAAAAAAAATGCTATTTGATGAAAACTAACATATCCAGAGCAGCAACTACAAAAATGTTTTACATTTATGATGAAAAACCTTATTTTCTTGGCCTCACCTGGTTCAAACTTTTTAAAAATAAATAAACCTCTTGTTAAGCACCTGTTGCTATCCATTTATTAACCTAAAAATACTCAACAGATTATTTTTTTTTTAGCTGCAGATGCATTTTTTGCTACAAATGATCAAACATACACTAAAGCAATGCTGCTGTTGTTGCATTTTAGATAAAAAAAACTAATTGCATTGCATTGTCTTTTAATGTATTTCTGATATTGTGTGAAAAAAGGATTGAGTGGTTAAATGAACAGTTCTCAGAATGCGTCAGTTTATTTATTTTTTATCCCATTAATCTTCAGTATACTCGATGGAGCAATCGGTTACTAAAATAATGGGTTACTAAAATAATAGGTTACTAAAATAATCGTTAGTTTTAGCTCTGAATTGCACGCCGTCGCCCCAGCAGGGAGATTGTCAGAATGAGCTGAACGTCGAGGGTCACAACATAAACAAATATCCGTGTCCCGGTCCAACAGCTTTGAAACAGTGAGAACATGAAGGACGTAACACTTTCATCTTTACGTTTCCTTTTTTTTTTTTTTTTTAATTCCTGCTCTGCCGTCCGCTGCTCTATGCAATCTAATCAAGCGCCATTCTGTGGTGATTTTGCAGGTTGTGTGAGGTGCTTAATCTAGACCCCAGACATGTCCTGATTGCAGAAGTAATCTTCACCAACATCGGAGGGGCCGCCACAGCTGTCGGAGATCCACCCAACGTGATTATCGTGTCCAACCAGGGCCTGCGCAGAGAAGTAGGCACTTTCACAGCTCTGTGAGCTTAAACATGAAACACTGAAACAACCCAGCAGCTCGGCTCAGCGTAATCTGACACATAAACCAAGCACCATGGGAGAGCTGCTTTATGTCTTGCGTGTGTGTGTGTGACACGGTGAAAGGGAAATTGCTGATTTATCCGTGCAGATGGTTCAGGGTTGGAGGATGATGAACCCGTTCGGTGTAAATGTGACACTTTTTGTGTCACGTTTTTAATCAGGCGGGTGACGCGTTCAGTCTCTGCTTGACTGAGTTAAATGAACTCGTCCCCGTCGATTCGGAGGCCGGTTCAAACACCGACACGGGAGACGTTAGAGGAAAGAGCGGCGAGGGTCGAGTCGAACCCAAACATGGCTGAAAATGAGCAGACAGTCAGAGACCGGATGTGACGGGGAGGCAGGAAGCTGAATAAACCGAGAACTGCAACCAGGGAAGGTGAACTAAGACTGTTTGCACACCAGATAGTCCTGTAGACTCGGTTCCTTTTCACACCAACAAAATCCAAATCTGTGCCAACTTAACCAGTTAGTAACCAGAGCCCACGTTTTAGGTCGTAAGCAACCTAAAACGTTTTTCACTATAACTCTGTTTATTGATTTATTACACAACGTTCAAATAAAATCAAACCGAGGGAAATCACCATGATAAACATAGTGGTGGCAGCATCATGCTGTGGTCGTGCTTTTCTTTAGCAGGGGACAGGAAGCTGGTCAGAGCTGACAGGAAGTTGGGTGGTGGAGCTAAACACAAGGCAGTGATGGAAGGAAACCTGCACTGGACTTCAGACTGGGTGAGAATGTCCTAGTCTAAGTTCAGATCCAAATCAAACCGAGAATGCGTGGCGAGACTCGAATTGATGTTTGCTTTCCGCTCTGTACAATAAAATGAAAATAAAACCCACTGAAACAGATCGAGGTCGATACTCTCCCGCTGGCGGTTTCAGGCCCTTTGCGTGGCGAATCGCTTTCCTCTGACGAACTCTGTGGCTGACGCTCAGCGAGGCTTGGAGTGGCCTGTGAGTGGCACATCCTCAGGACTCGCCTCTGATTACAGGAGACGCTGTTACTTCTGGAGCTAAACCTCGGCGTAAATCAGAGCGTAATCTGCTCATTTGTTACATTGATTGAGAGCAGAATGCTTATAGTGACTCTTGAGAGAAAAAGTTGTTTCTAAAACCAGCCCAGAAATCCTTAAGCTGCTTCTTTTTGGGAGGGGCAGCCCGGATGTCTGCGTGTTCAACACACCTACCATTATTAACATCATTTGTAATTAGCATGCATTATACCAGTGCCATTATTCCTGTTGATTTTAACCTTAAAGGAGTAATGAAGTAAAAAAAAAACAAAAAAAAAAACCATTTAGATTTTGAAATGAAAGAGTTTTATTTAAGTGTGTGTGATAAACCTTAAATTTATTATCTTATGTTTCCCCAACACTGTCAACAGAAAGAGACAAATCCTTATAATTTATAAAAATAATACACAAATTGTTTTCCTATTTAGTTCGCAATATTCAATGTTATTTAAAATGTTCACCCTGAACTGGTACTTTTTCATCTGTACTAAAATTTAAACGGACTGAACTTATATAATGCTTTTACAATCACTGTAACCATTCAAAGCGCTTTACACTGGAGTCACATCCATCCATTCTCACTCACAAACATGCACATGGTTATACATCGATATGAATATCAGCGGGTAGTTTGAGGTCTAGTGCATTGCCCAGGGGCACTTCAACATGCGGCAGGGGGACCTGGAACCGAACATGCAACCTTCTGACGACTGCTCTACTCACAGAGCTCCAGCTCCTTCGTTGTGCTGAAAAGTTACTTGTATGTTAGTTTTGTCTTATTTCAAGTGCATTCAGATATTTGCACTAGAAACTAAACCAAAAACACTAATTATTGTTTTGCACTTTCTGATCTCAGCTGACAGAGAGGAGCTTTTGTCACAGGAGTGAAGCAACAAGGTGACATAGTGAGAGGCTGTGATCCTCCAATACGGTGCCTTTGATTTATGCCTGATGGTCTCGTTTTCCACTTTGTCTGCAGATCCTGCAGGTGTCACTATTAACCAGTTCTAAATATTATAAGTATTCAGAGTAGACCAAATAAAAACAGCAGGTTTCCTGTTTTGCTTTTGTGCTATAAGGATGAACCTGACCTGACTTGACCCGACGTGGACATATTGATGGTTAAAATCTTCTCTCAGCCGCCCATCTCACACATCGTCAGTATTTAAAAAAACTGATCTCTTGGTTCAGTTTGTGGCACCAGAACACGAGCAGGAGAGATTTGTGAAATCCTGACCATTTTTCTCCCCCTTGTGTTGCAGGGAATTGACTTTGCCAGCTTCACAGGCTACATGTTTCTTGGAATATGCCTCGTCCTGCTCACCTCATTCCCTTTCCTCAGGATGCTCTACTGGAACAAAAAACTGTACAACAAAGAGTCCATTGAAATAGTTGGTGAGTCACTCATTTGGACCACAGATTGTTTGATGGGCAGTAGCTTTAAAAAAAAACAAACAAAAAAACAAAAACAAAAAACAATTCAGCTTTTAGTCTGGTTTAGGTTTGTTTTTTCTTCAGCATTTGTGACAAACTACTGGATGTCATTATGAGAGGTTTGCATAAGAGAAGGTATTTTTATGCCACAAGTAGCAGATCATTTTTTATTTTTTTATTTTTTTTTTAAAGTTTACAGCGACAGTATCGCATTAACACGTTCCTTAAATGTTTTGACTGTTAAGTTCAATGTATCTTACCGGCTTTTCATTCAACAGAGCAACACAAATAAATTAAATTGTGAAGGGGAAGGAAAATAGTTCATGTTCTTTAGATAATCTTTTACTAGGTGTATTTGTGTTGAGCACTACTAAGCTTTGCATAAGCACTCCGTCACAAGTACAGAGTAGCACACCATGTTTCTACTCAAGTAAAAAAGCAAGACAAAAAGCAGTCGTCCAAGAAATGACTCAAGTATAAAAGTATTTTTGTAAAAAGGTTACTGAAGTACCAACCAATCAAAACATCAGATTTTGTGTTTTCATATTATGTTGTCTTGCAGATAAGAACAAAAAGTTATGTACAAATTATGGTAATTATTTGCACATAATACAAATAATACAAATAACATCATTATAAAAAAATACACAATATATAAAACTCATGAAGCTGATGCAGAATGTATTGGATATGTAAAGCACTTCCAGGCACAATATGATCCACAAGTGAAACTAGTCACTCCCCGAAATAAGATATAAATTGTGATTGCAGTCCGACTTTGACAAACGTTCTAGATGTAATTAAAAAAAATCATCTCCAAACCTCATGAAACAGAAGCAGCTGTCCGTCATTCCCTCTCGCTGGCGCTGACAAACGATTCGCTCGTCCGACCTGCAGCCTGGGATCGGCACGTAACTTGCCTCTCTTATTGTCCTGCTGTTTGAACAACAACTCCTCTAATGCGCTGCACCGCACTTGTTTTTATGTCTCCTTTTAATTATCCGGCGGCGGAGAAAAAAGATGCGCTCGCCCATCCCTGAAGACCCGGTGTCCGGAGTCAGAGGAAGCTCATTTAAAAGGAATTAGGAGCACAGAGTATATTAGCTTTGGAGGATGATTTTGTCTTCCATCCAGGAATCTATATTTTCTTGTGCCGTAATCCTCTTCATTCAAGGCCCTGTGGACTTACATAATGGGGACACTAATAAAACAGACGTTTGTGGGAGACTCTTTTTTTTCTACTCTTTAACAATTCTTTCTTGTTTTGAGAAAGTCCCACCAGGGATCATTAAAGCGGAGACCACCAGGCTTTCCTGTGGTCACCCCAGCTCTCTCATTAAAGGAGAAGCAGGCCGACTGTTTGCTGCCACACTGAGCTAAAAGAAGCCGTTCCCACTCATGAGGGGCCCGTCCCGTTCGGACCCGATAACCCATCTGTAAATCCCAACCCTGTGGACTCTCCCGCTTCTCAGCCAGCTTGACGTACAGCATGTGGGTAAATCAGCTCCGGCCTCCCTGCCACTCCTGGTAATTGTGTGGATTTGCAGGAAAGTCTGCTTTTTTTTTTTTTTTTACTTTTTAAACTCCTCCACTTAGTTCCTGTTTAGGTCACCTAGCAACCTTCTAAAAAAAGATGGCTCCCACTGATGTTCGCATGAGAGTCCAGCACCTTCAGGCTGTATCTCTGTTTCAGGCATTGGCTGTCCCTGGGCTGGTCAATATGCTGCATTAGTCCCTCTGTGGGGGACAGTGTAACATATTGACCACCAGTGTCTTCTCATTCAGTCTCAGCTGTCAGCCCTTTTGCCCTGTGAATGAACTGAACTTTATGGCTGCGCTGCTGTGGAGGCCCAGCAGAAACGCAAACCGTGAAAAATTCAAGTCGGTTCCAGCTCTGCTGAAGACAGAATCCTGGTCCTTGAAGACGAATCATTACATATTTAATGCGTTATTTAATCATAGTTCAAGCCGAATGAAGCTTTAAACAAGTAGAGAGCCTTCATGATGTGCTGCAATAGGCGTCGCGAAACAAGAAATTGAATTGTAGTCTGCAGAACGAGTTCGAGACAAAAGACTAAACTTTTCATGTTTAGTCTTTTGAGTTTAACTTACTAGTAAATAAACATATAGAAGTGTTTTTCTTACTCAAGTAAGCCACGTTGTGTCAAACGAAATTGCATATTTAATTTATTACAAAGCACATTACCAAGGACACACACATATAAATAGTTCCTCCATGTATTTGGAGTAAAAGGTAAAAACATGGGACCTTTACCTTTGGCATATATATCATTATTTATGCAACTTTCTCTTACTTTCTTTTACGTTCCATTTTTCAAAAAAAGACTGCAGAAGCATAAGAAACAGAAGAAACATAAAACAATTACAACAGATTGAGATAACATGTAGAGCAGATTTCATTGCCACTCCAGTGTGTTAATATGACTTACAGTCAGAAGAAACGAATTGGAAAAGCTAATTATTTATTCACATTTTATACCTTCAAGATAGTTGGATATATTTAATCTAATATTGAATGCATCTTTAATTTATTGATTTTTGGTGCTTTTGTACTCCTCTGCAGGAGTTGTGCATTGATGCCTTTGTGTGCTTTGCCTCCCCTAAACATGTCTGCTTGTCCTTTAACTGCAGAGCTGAAGCATGAGATCCTGGTCTGGAGGCAAACGGCTCAGCGCATTAACCCGGCCAGCCGCGAGGAGACAGCTGTGAAATGCCTTCTGATGCAAAAAGTGCTCAACCTGGAAAATCTGCTGCGCAAGATGATGAAAACCTTCCAGAGGTTAAACGAAAAGCCCACACTGCTCTTCTGTGTCACTCTCAAAACTGCATGCATCGCCTATCTGTCTGTACTTCCAAAAACAAACCCAAACGTATCTCATTTTAAAGTTTCACACATCCATCAAATAAACATCAAATGTATGTTCAGTCAGTATGGCACGCCATTGTTTTAATTTTTTTTCTCTAGATTAATACGACTTCTGTTATGTGTTTCAAACAGACAAATTTCTCAGGAGGATAAAAACTGGGAGCAAAACATTCAGGAGCTGCAGAAGAAGGTGGCGTCTTGATTTTTCCCTTCAGAAATATTTCTCTCTGTGTAGGAGTTGTGCATTGATGCTATCTGAGTAATGAAGTGGGCTGAGTCTTTGAGAGTTCACTTGAGACAAATACCATCAGATCTGTGATAAAAATCATCTTTTCAAAAGCCAAGGAAAATATGCATTTTATATATATATATATTTTCTTTTTACTCCACAGCACAGAATAACAGACACGGTTCTGTTGGTGAAGTGTGCCTCCGTCCTTGGTGTGGTGATCTTCATGTTCTTTCTCAACTCCTTTGTTCCCAGCATTCATCTAGAGCTGGGTAAGTGCTGCTCTGTCTTCATCAGGCCGACTCGCCTTTACTGACAAGTTCTACCACAATGTGAACTTGGTTATATTTCCTTTTCGAACCATAATCCTGACAAAAACTCTCTGCGGAGCGTGATTGTTACAAAAGGCTACTTTGAAATATAATTTCAGCCCTCTGTGTGTTCAAACGCTTTATCTACACACTTTCACACACGATATGTGAGGTCAGCCAATCACACGACAGGAGCGCACTCTGGCATCTGAATGTGGTGAAGATGACTTCTTGGAACTTAAACTGAATGTGTTTAGTATTATTCAGACGATGGTCTGATTTAAAGACAGAGGACAATTTTCAGACTTTGAGCAACACATGATACGCGTTGTGAGAGAGGAAACAGTCATTTTGATAGAGGCTTCAACATACTTGTAAAAATCTCGCTCTCTATTTTTTTTGTCACTTTTTTTCTTGTATTAGTCGCCCCCTATCGCGTTCGGGTGTTCAAAATGTCCCCAGAGATTAGAAAGGCAGTTTAAAATAGTTACGTTTCAGAATAATTTTAATTAAACTATGCAGCCCACGAAGTGTATTTGTTTCTAAACTGCACTCAAATTAGAAACGGGCTAAACGGGTCGACCGGATGGGGGTTTGTCAACTTCTTAAGCGCCTTTCTGAGTCAGACCTTCATAAATAAACCTCTTTTAATGAGTTTATCAAAGGCATGTTTTCATCACAAACACCTGAAAAGATTAAAGCCTAATGAGTCAACGTAGCTCCTGTAGGTTTTTACTTCCGTTTGACATGTGCATGATTGTGATCACCAGTGTTTTGGGTCATCATTGGAGCAAAAGCAGAGCTTAGAGTTAGCGTAGCAACATGCCTGTCGGGTTCTAAGGTTGAGTAAGAAAATGACTCATCACTCAGTAAAAATACAGCCTTTGTAGTTTCCATGAAGTTGATGTAACTGTGTTTGTGGCATAGAAAGTGGAAATGCTCCATAAAAATTAACATCTATATGGACATTTTGTTTTAATTCCAGCAGCAAGTCTTGTACAGTACATCTCTGTGAACTTTTTTTTTTTATTATTAACTCTTCAGCGTTGCTCATCTGGAGAGTAAAATTTTGTCCACGCCAGTCAGACCCAGACTTTGTTTGATTTAGCTCTGGACTTTGACTAGGCCACTCCTAGCTAAACCAGTCCCATTTCGCATGGCTGCATGTTAAGGACTGTTGGACTGCTGTAGAGATCTGTTTGAGCCACGAAAAGGTGAACAGTTCCTGACGTTGTTGAAAAACCTCCCTGCACCATGACGCTGCCACCACCGTGCTTCCCTCTGCGAATGAGCAAGAAAAAACAGTGTGTGTGGTGCTACTAAAGAAAACTTTTGCCAGACTCAAAATAAATTTTGACTTGTGATGTTTGCAGTCATGGTCCTGCAAACATCATCCAAGTCAAAGATGAACTCTGTGTTCTCCAGTAAACCAACACAAATATGTTCCTGCTTTTAGCTGGACGTGGTTTTCTGCTGCTGTGTTTGCCGTCAGGTGTGTGTGTGTCTGTCTCAGCGGCCGCGCCGAGTTAATTACAGCCGCCGTCTGGGTGACATCCATCAAACCGGAGCGACCCCGCCGCACTGCGCGTCCTGTCGCACCTGGAGGGGGGCCGGCGCCCGTTCAACACACACGTTGCTCATTGAAGGCGCGCCGCTGGTCGGAGTCAGGGTTGACTGCAGCTGCAGGTCGGCCCGGCCTGATCATTCCTTCAGAATCAAGTCTCATTAAAATGACATTAGCTTGACATGTTAGGATTTAATTGCTGCTTGATTGTTCACCAAGTGATCCGACTCCGCTGCGGCGAGTCGGATCTACTGTAGTTGGGGCGAAAAAAAAGCAACTTTTTATCTTTTCTTTTGTAGACGACAAAAGAAAACCTTCATTAAAGGCGAAGGGTTATGGAACACCGACTTTTTGAGTCATAATGTTACTTATGCATTATATGCTTTGTATTGTTGTGGTGCAGGGTTTTTTTCCCCCTAAATTAAAGGAAGTGATGATTTAAAAAAATAGATGATATAATTTTGAGTTAGCTTTCCAGCATATTTCGTTGACTAGTTTTACATTTAAACTTTGGATTGCAGCTTCACTGACTGGCACGGCCTGCAGACGCAGTGGGCAGCTGGTCCAGGCCGTCTGCCCAGCGTTAAATGGCAGGTGGACAATGCTACTGCTAGCTGCTGGATGTGACATTTAGCTGCTATTAGGAGTTAATGGGAGACGAAAACAGCGCCGGTGTTTCAGGTAAACAGTGGTCGTCAGGATAATTCATTCAATCATTTGCCATTACACAATTTTCTCTGACATTTTTACTGGGACTGTCCGCCTTTGCGAGACATTTGGAGTCAAAAGAAATACAGTTTTCTCCCTTATGCCGTTGAACTGAGGCAGTGACTAACAGCTCTGGCTGATTCTTGTGAAAATGCCTTAAAGTACCATCGAGTTTTTACATTCTGCACAGGATTAGCTGCGTCCCCTCTATCCTCACTCTGTCACTTTCTCAGTTTGCCCTCCTCCTCTCTACGTCCCTTCAGTTCCCAAAGGTTTGAGCCAGGCCAATTATTACACCTCGCCTGTTTAATCAAATTTTCTCTGAGTGGATACACATCCATTCCTCTCTTTCAATCTATCGGCACCAGCTCATGTGCTCCAGCTTAGAAAATGTTGGTGTTGTTTTTTTTGTTTTTTTTTAATCGGAATGAGTTAGCATTGCATGAAGGAAGTAATTTATGCAGCGTAACTTGCAAGAATTTCAAAACTATGGCGACGTTCTGGTTTGCTTTCTGTGTGAAACCTTTTGTTATCTCTGGAAAAGTGTGAATACATGAACCAAAGGACAGACGCATGTGTATGTTTAAAACAATTTGCTTTAAAAGCGTCATTTCTCTTGTGGTCGGATATTTACGTTTCATTGCACAAACCACAAATTTCATTGGTTTCAAGATTTCAACCTACAATTTCAACCTAATTCTCTCATTTAAAAAAAAAAAAAAAATGAACAAATTAGACGCTCTCTGTCTGAACTAACTGAACTGGGACTGTTTTGCAGAGATGAACTGGGGACTGCTTCAGTCTAGGACCACTAAGACGTGCAGCTCTTGCCGTAGCAACATGTGGTTCTGCAAAGTATTGACTCCGAAGAGCTGAATGCAGAGCATCTCACTTTATGTTGCTTCGCTGACTAAAATCCCAGTTAATCTAATTGGTTAGGTTAACTGGGTTAATCTGTAACCTCAAACCTGATATTTGAGGTTACAGCTGGAAAAATTCTAAGAAAAGGTCTGAATATATTTAGAATCTACACTCTTATCATAAATTTAAAACTAAAATTGGTCTCGGACGGAGATTTTGTCAGCGACAGATGATCATCAGGTGACGTTTCCTTTCCCCTCTCTCTCAGGTTGGATCGCCATCCTGGGGGCCCTGTGGCTCTTAGTTCTGGCCGACGTCCAGGACTTTGAGATCATCCTGCACCGGGTGGAGTGGGCCACTCTGCTGTTCTTCGCTGGCCTCTTTGTTTTGATGGAGGTGGTGACCTCATGTCCTCATGTGTGACACTTAATAAAAAGAGCGTGTCTTTGTTAATCGAAAGAGGGGAGCAAACATTAACACCTGAGAAAAAAAAATCTTAAACAGCCTCACCTGATGATAAAAGAAAGCGCCTCATAAGTTAGCTTAGCCACACTGACAGCCCGCTTGGGTGTGACCTAAATGCAGTTTGGCAGTGAACTCACATTGTGAAAAGTAATTACCTTTTTCTTCACCGACCAGGCCGCGCTGTGTAGGGAAAGGAAAAGGTTGTCGATGCAACAGGATCTATTTTTTCTTTTCTTTTCTGCCTTTTCCACTCTTGGGCTCGAATGTGGCCAAAACTATTTGTTGGAATCATTGAAGTCTGTATAGTGTTAGACAACCATCTCCCACAAGGACTACCTTCCATATGTGGGTATATATATATATATATATATATATATATATATATATATATATATATATATAGGTCTCAGTGTCAGGTGTGATAACAAGAATGCTTTTATCTCCTTCTGGTTAATTTCTGCTAAATAGAAGCCAAATTGATTTTCTTCTCTTTCTTCTCACCTCTAAGTAATTTTCTGACGTTTTTTTTCGCTCTCTCCCTTCCTTATTATTGATCAACTTTTCATTTTCCAGGCTTTAGCCCAGCTGCAGCTTATCGACTATATTGGAGAGCAGACGGCGCTGCTGATAAAAGTGAGTCCTTCCTTCTCGATTCGCAGCCTCGGCCGTCGTGGCTCAGGTATCCGTTCGGCTGGCGTAACTGATAATTGGGCACAGGTGACTTGATATTGCATTTTTATGCATATTGATCTTTTGGCTCCACACAAGCTCCGAATTCAATTATTTTGTTTACGTCTCTCCCGCTCCTGCCGGCGGTTGGCCGAGCTCGCTGGTCATTTTCACCCATATTCTTGAGGTGCGAGCGAGTTGTCTCTTAGCGGGGAATTGAACCAGTAATGGGGACGTCAGCCCACGTTTAGACGCTGGTCCTGTCTGAGGCCAATAATCACACATGACAGGCGGTGTGCTGCTGTGGGTCCTTAAGTTGGTGGCTTTCCCCTGACGATGGACAAGCGTGCACCGTCTCTGTCACAACCCAAATGGAGGCAAAGGGAAAAACAGAAATAGTTTCTTTTGATCCGGTTGAAGGTGGGAGAGAAAAGAGAAGCTCAAGAGGATTCAAACCAGAGACCTTCTCAGACTTGAACGTCTGCTGCTCGAGTCCTAAACATACGGGGTGGGCGATGTAGACTTAAAGTTTTATCTATTTTGATAAAGATAAAAGTGACCATAAGAACTATTTATTGCTTCTCCTTTATGTAATTGCATGGCAGTGATGGCGTGTCACAAATAACGCGCTTTAGAAACATTCCTATTGTTTCAAAGCACATTCAGCTTCTATGCACCACAAATGTAGAGCTGCTTCCGTACAACAATAAATGAAACACTTTGCAATGACGGCACTTTGAAAAGTGTAATGTTTCAGTCGTTGAGGTTTGTGTTTTTATTGTGCAAAGCACTTTGAACTTTGATTTGATTCAGTCACAAAACTGAGTGCGATGTGCATCACCAAATTGTACACAGTAACTGCATTTAGTGAATTATTTTCTTTTTAATTAATAAAAAAATTCTGCATCAGTTTTTGAAACGATGATATCGTGATTAGAATAAATCTGAATTCCTATCATACTAAGAAATGTATCGTGATGAATGATAAACAATGTGATAAATGCCCACCTCTACCTGGATGTTATCTAGATTACCACAATTTTCATTCCTCCAATTGTACATAGGAGTGTTGTTTGTTTTCAAGCTCTTGCAAAGTTTTTCCTTGGACTTTTGCTGCCTTTTCGCTCATTCTTGTCCTGCTTTCATAAAAGCGATATTCTTGAATGTTTAAAAAAAAATACCAAGCATACTAACGCAAAGCCAAAACATAAAAGTTCATGCTTCAGTAAATGTATTCACATTGTGTCTCAAAGCCTCAGAATGTTTTTTTTTTATTATCATTTATTTTTATTAAAATGTATTAGCATAACTGCTAATTATTGGAAAAACCCAGAATTTGCAGCTGGCGTTTTAATATTCAGCTGCTGTCCAATGAAAAGTGTGAATGTTTCGGGATCCAAACATTAAATAGCATCAGGTTAAATGCAGACAACTGGAAGAGCCTATTTGGTTTAATTAGTTCCCAGACTGGCTGATGTGGGAACATCATGTACTGTACTGGTTGTGCGTCGCTCTGATTGTTTCCCCTCCCAGGCGGTGCCAGAGGACCAGCGCCTGGCTGTGGCCATCATCCTAGTGATGTGGGTCTCCGCTCTGGCTTCTTCTCTCATCGACAACATTCCCTTCACTGCCACCATGGTAGGCCCGCTCAGACTCACTCCTCGCCCGATCGGCTAAAAACAGCAAATGTTTCAATTTAAAGATAAGGTTTTGCAGGTTGAAATGAAGAAATCTTAAGTTTAAAATTGTGAGAAATATCAAATCAAGCTAGTTTTGTCTTACAGATGTGTTTTTTTCTTTCTTTTTTCTTTTCTGAAAACTGAAACTAAATCACAAAGACGTCTCTGCTTTTTCTCTCGCATCGGCTCCTGTTTTGCTGCGACGTGAAAAGTAAAAGTCCGAGGAGTTTTGTTGAAAGATACGGCAGAACATTTCCAAGGACACCTGGTTCAACACAATAAAAGACCATGAAACCTTTTAATGTGAACACGGACCTTCAATGTCCCTCAATGCGTTAAGATCACCAACTGGAATCAAGAAAACCTTCAACGTTACCGTTTAACTTTGTTGATGAAGTTCTACTAAAGGAAACATATTTTGCATCATTTACACTTTGAACGTTTTCTATAAATACCTGATTTCTACTAGAAATAAACTGATTTGCATGAAAATACTCACAAATATATATTAATCTTAATTCATCCGCAAGTAAATAAATATGTCAACAGAAACGTTATCGAGAACTTTTTCAATGTAAAGGAGGAGTATTATGTAAAATTAACTTTTCTGAACTGCACATCATGTTGTAATGTTATTCTGCTTGGATATTTTCACGCATTTTTGAGGAATCCTTTAATCCCCCCAGAGCTCCTTCAGACTAGCCAGCAGCAGTTAGCAAACACCTGGTGGTACGCATCATACAAACTACCGCTCAGTGATGTTATGATGGCTTCCCAAAGGTGGAGTTTCAGAAAGAGCAGGAGATTTTAAAGAGACAGAGGCCCAATTTTAAGGTGTTAAATCAGGAAGTCAAACTTTAGTCATATTTGATATATATTACATTTTTATAACAATGGAAGGTAACATAATTACTTGACCGTCCTGAGGAAGAGCACTATGTGCCTGGAAAAATATATAACGCAGCTTCTTTAAACAGAGTGTTAGCTTCTTATTTCAGAAAAAAAAACAAAACCCAGGTGTCTTTTTCATTAATTAAAACCTATGTGCATTTTAGTGATTTTAAATGTACGTCTGATTCCCCCAGATCCCAGTTCTCATCAACCTGAGTCAGGATGCGGACGTCAACCTCCCTGTGAAGCCTCTCATCTTCGCCTTGGCGATGGGGGCCTGCCTCGGTGGTGAGTTATCAATCTTTAATAGGAATAGGAGCGCATGTGGTTCGGGGCGACACACCACCCAGACAGCGGGGGACAGTTTGATCCCCTTCCTCAAAGGCGTGGATCCATAAGCCTGGCCTCTGGCATCAGACGCTTTAGGCGACAGCCACAGTTTCAGCAGCTGTGCTTCTACCCTGGGAAGGCAGGGTTGTTTTTTATTATTATTATTATTATTATTTTCATTTTTCAGAGAGAGGCTTCAAGGTCCTCAAAGTACAGCTGCTTCAGGCTCTGCTACACCAGGCGTTGGGCCCTTCGTTGCAGTGGCGATCTGTCAGGGTGGGCAGGACAAACAGAAGGGGCTGTCAGAGTGTTTGAGTTTCATCAACTGCAGTATGACAGATTTTGATGGAGCTGCTGTCCACTTCCAGTCCCGCTCCAGCACCTTTTGGACACCAACACACTGGAGTCACTCGCTGACTGAATCAATTGAGAGAACATCAGTTTTTAACATCAACGAATTTCAAAAATAGTTCGGTTTTTGCTGAAATGTTTGCATGAATGAAGGCGAAATATTCTAACATTTAATGTGTAACTCTGCATAAATTGGACAAAGAATACTACAAAATTTAAACTTATGCATCTGAATGTTGTCATTGTAGAATCACCTCAGCTTGAGAAAAAGGGACGTGTAAATGAAAGACTTTACTCTGATGTTCCTGGCTGCATTCAAGCTTCGTTTCAAAAAACCTTTTTCAAACAATGTAATTGTGCATCCAGAGCCCTCCTCCCGACAAGAGCAGGAAAAGCCAAAAGCTTCTATTGGTTCCTGTCCAGCTATTGCAATGACAGACATGAGCGCCACTGAGTGATCGCTACAGGAGAAGCTAAACATCGACGCGTAGATGAAGCTGGGCGTCATCATGTCCACTCGCTCGCTTGTCTTCTTGAAATCTGTGACATTTAAAGGACGCATGACAGATTACGTTATTGATGAACTGAAAACGTTTTCATCATCTTAACCCACTTGAAAACGCCAGGTTGAGTCCAAACAAGAGGAAGATTTTGCCTCAGAGACACGCGCCATTACTGAATGACATTTAAGATGAGGGTCCCTGAAAGAGGATGCAGCATTTTCTTTAATAAAAACGCAACCTTGGAGACGCTCGTCTTGTTTTCTTGCTTTGCCCTTTAACTTTTGAAAGGGAACTTTTGATTGCGCTTTGACTTTTTCCAGCATTTTTATGCTTATGGAGCACAGTATGCTTGTTAACAAGGAGAAATATGTTAAATGTACCTTTGATTTATTTATTTTTGTGACGATCCTTTCAGGAAACGGCACGTTGATCGGGGCGTCAGCCAACGTCGTGTGCGCAGGCATCGCCGAGCAGCATGGATATGGGTTTTCCTTTGTGGAGTTCTTCAAGTAAGCTTTTCTCCTTTGGCAACCTGATCCTGTGCATGAAAAGTAGCTTTTTTTTTTTATTTTATTTTATCTGTTTGGGAACGCTGTGCCACGGGCCACTCTGCCTGAAGGAGGTACTTACACATTAATATCTGTCATATGTCGGAGTGCGAAGTGCCAACAATGTGCAGAAGCTGCAGTCTTTCCAAAATGTGATATTTCGATCGCTGAGCCTGCCGAGAGTCATTCCTACATTTTATAAAATAACTTTTCCAATTTTTTTCATGTTGTCATTCCACACTTCAAGCTAATGTGTTGGTATTTTATTTGATTGAACCTCACAAACAAAAACGAGCAACTGCAGCTTCCGCACAATGTGTTTGGATTCCTCTGCATGCAGCAAACACTCTTTCTCGTTGTGTAATTTGACTTTTTGAAAATAAATTTGCCTCATAAAAATACACCGATTTTTAAAAACTTTTTTTTTCTTATTTTCTTTTTTTCTACCAGGATGAGGTTATTGATCTTTTTTTTTTTGGCCGTATCAAAATTGGTTTATTTTGCAAAACTGCGACGGATTTTTTTTTTCCGCATAACACGAGTCATGTGATCAACAAGCGGACGTTCCCACTGCGCAAACCACGAAGAAGAAGATGACAGGAAGTAGTTGGAGAATCGTGGGCATGTTTTTTACCGACTTACTGCATGAACAAGCCGATTCACGGGTGATATTAATGTCTTATTTAAAGGAAACACCGCAAGTGTGAAATTGCGTCTTTTTCACGCGGTTCTTCAAAGCAGAGTGTACGGAGATCTCTGCTGGGTTCTTTGCTGCACTTCAGGGAGTTTATGAAACTGCAGTATCGTTCAGGAAAGAACCGTGAAGCCAGACTCGCTGAAGGCTTGATGTGAGAGCTGCAATAAAAAACAAAATGCCATTATATGTGAAGCAGGCTGCCTCCCCAGTTTCCACCTGCTCACTAATAATTTCCTCTCCACTGATGTAACAGCCAGACATACCTGCAGTTTGCCTGTTAGAGAAACAGAGGCGGTCAGCAACGATGAAAGGTTGATAAATACAAGTCTGATTAGGCCTAACATGCAACCGTTTGAAATACTTTAAGAGTTTGACTTATCGGGCCACAAAACGCTCTGAGTAATGATGAGAAGTGATGCTGTGGCTGGAGTGAGACTTTTCAAAACTGTGACGTTTCTATTAAGGAACTTCTTCATAATTTGTGCAATTTTATGGATGAAGGAAACACAGCTACTGTTGCCCTAAGTAACCCAGATCATTTCATGCTGAACATGTTTACACATTGTTTAACTTCCTGTTCATTTAGTTTTTCAGTGGCAGTAAAGCCAATTATATCGCAAGGACTACACATGCCACCTGTGTTTTAGGTGCCACTGCCTTACTGTGCCTTACACATAGGAATCTCATTGATAGTGATAAAAACGTGGGAGCTGTCAGTGCGACCTCCCTCTCTGTCGTAGTCGTGTTTACAGTGGCTCGATAGAAGCATTGCTCGATAGAAGCATTGCTCTTGGCTGCAGCGCCGCCAAGAGAGCTGTTCTCTCCCCCAACACCCCGAACAGCTGCTTGGGTTCGGGGTGTTGGGGGAGAGAAGTGTGTCTGAGCCTCCAGACAGCTGGGACTAACTAGTGCAGTGTCAGGTGGTCGAGCAGAGGGGCCAGATGAGCCCAGGGGGATGTAGATGCCTCTGATGGGCCATCACAAAGGAAACTGAACGACTTTCAGCAGCTCAGATCCTCTTTTAGTTGCTTATTTCATGCCTTTGTTATTTTTCATCTCCATCAAAACTGCAAAACAGTAAAAGCATCAGCTGTGTGTGTAGTTTATACTCCAGTTGGAATCTTACATCAACAAAGTGTAACGTATTTATTTATTAGTTATTATAGGGTTTGATTCCACAACAAGTAGTATTACTTAAATAGTAAAACTACTTGGGGAAATTATAGTGGATGAGTGGAGTTATAGATTCAACACATTTGAACAAAATTGGGGTCAAACGTTTGTGCTACGTTGTGCTGGTTTGTGCAGCAGAAATTTTTGTTTGTGCAGGTTTAGTTTTGAAGATATTAATTAAAGTTTAAAGGTCAAAAGGTCAACCGGCCCCCCTCCCCACTCCACTTTCATAAAATCAAACAGAATAGGTGTCAAACAGCTCGGTTACGTTTGTGCTGGTTTGTGCAGAATTTTTTTTGTCTGTGCAGCTATGATTCTAAAGATATTAAGAAAAATGTTTCTAGAGGTCATCAAAGGTCAATGGACATCAATTCTTTTATAAACAGTTTATGCTAGTTTGTGCACTGATTTGAAGTCGTGAAAATAGGTGTTGATGATGACTGTCGATCAGGACACTGAGATAGAAACAGCAGACTAGAAAGTTAGCACGTTTTGCTCTACAGTAAATTTGCTCCAGTCCTGTTTTCAGTCCAGTCTGGGTCCGTCCTCCTACCAGGAGCGGCTCTTGAGCAGAGCATGTCGGCCATTATCTCCTGGAAGCAGCGACACTCTTGTTTTTTTCTCCGTCACGCAGCCTCCACGGTGAAAGCGAGCGCATCCCTCGGGTTTATCTGAAGAGAGTCTTTGAGATTGCATCAGGTCTTTCAAAGAGCTCCCCTCAAATGCAATTAAGTCAGCATGTGAGTACGCAAGGCAGAAAGGAGAGTTTTCAGACAAGGTGAACCGGGTTCCTCTCTGTTCCTGTATTGTGGCAACTATCAACCCCCCCCCCCACCCTCCTGCCCTCTGTCCCTTCACGCTGTGCCTGTGATGAGGAAATGGCGATTGCTCAGCAGAAAAGGATCCAGTGTGCAGAGGTGACCCTCGTGTGTCTGACACTGATACCAGCTTAGATTTCCTCCTCCATCCATCTTAACTGGACACTCGTTCCACAACCACTGACCTTTGACCTTGTGAGGCTGTTCCTGCTTCAACATGTCACTTTTGTAATGAAAAAAACAAAACAAAACATATATATATATGGTCCTGATGGAAGGAAGCAACAAGTTGCGCAGAAGGACATAAGTTATGCTATGGATCAATAAACACATTGCAGACTCTCCCTTAAAGATACCCAACAGACCCAGTGGGAGCGTGGCTCAGGAACCAGTTAAAATGACCTTTAGGAAGCTGAGAGGACCTTTTACGGCGTTACAAACTCATAATACTTTGTGAAATGTTCTCCTTTTTTTTTTTTATACCATCAAAAGTTGATAGATACAGCATAGTTCTATAAATAGTAGCACGTATTTGCAGAACTATGCCACCTCCGTTCTTCAAATGCTGAAACAATTAATATTCACTCATTTTGCCAGACTGATGAGAAACTTTGCCTTCCTTTTTCTATTTAAATGAACCTCCAGCTGCTACAGTCAGTGCTCATATGCCCCAGAGACTCGCCCGCCTTCAATTCATGAGGTAACTTGACATTTCCATGTGCATATTAAAAAGGGAAATCCATATCCATATGAATTTAAAAATAGCCATAGCAATAGGGCGATATTACTAACTTTAATTAACTTTTTGTGAATCTTCTGTTGCCTCTGCAGTTTGTTTGGCAAGCTAGCAGGAGGTATTCAAACAAAACATAAACACAATTCCTAAAACCTCCAACCTTTCTAAGCAATTGTAATATATTGTATCCTAATTGTAGAAAGAAAGCAAGAAAATAAACTTCTGTACGTTCCATAGGTCTAATTCAGCTGATTAATCCCAACCACAGCAGACATTAAGTCCAGAGATAAAATGTAATTCCAAGTAATCAGCTACATGTAAAAATTATGAAAAAATGAACATTGCATTGAGACTTTACTTCCCAACATCCTGAATAAGCACAGGGGGGCAGCGGAGAGGAAGAACTCCAGTAAAATCAGGTTCAGGATGAGTTTACAAGCAGAAGCTTGAAAGGTTGTAAGACATTTAAAGGGACAACGTTATGTACATTTATTTTTTTTTTTCAGCTTTAAATCATCTTATAATGTTATTCCCTCTTCCAAAACATACAGGGAGTGTCGTCTTAATTCTTCCATGCATGTTTGAGAAATCCTTCAGTCTCCCATGGCAACCATTCAAACCCCTGGGTGAACCTACTTCTGTCTTTGAGGATGAAATTCCTCCTCTGAGCTGCAGCTTCCAAGCTTCTGCCTGACAAAGCAGCCCTCTGACAATCAGCTCCTTCAGACTAGCCAGCAGCAATCAGCAAACACCTGGTGGAACTGAGCATCTGCTGAGCTCATTCTCAGAGAAACGCTGGTAAAAACATTGTTAAAGGATTAATAGAGGAGAGATGTTGTGATGACTTCCTGAAGGCGGAGTTTCAGAAAGAGACAGAGGCCCAATTACAAGGCATTAAATTATAAAGTAAGTCATATTTGATGTATATAGCATTTTTATAACAGCTAAAGGTAACAGTTACTTGATTGTGTTATAAACAAAGTTGTGTTTATGTTGATAAGTTGATAGGTGGTCCATGTTAGAAATATTCCTCAGAATAATTTGGGATGCATATTTTTAAAGTCTGTCGAACATCATAAATTTACGAAGCTCATTAGAAATAGCAACAGAGCAGAAGTGCTACATCGCTTTCCTGCTTCCTACACTGCCTTTGCAAAGTTTTCACATCCTGGGAAGTTTTTTTTTTTTGTGTGTCACATTACAAATGCAAACGGGAAAGTATTTTCTGTAATAGAGTAATAGAGCAACCCAAACATTTGCATAACTTGGAAGGGGAAGGAAAATGATATGAGTCATAAAATGTGAAGGGTTTTCAGCCCCTTTGATTTAACTCTGACCAACATCAAACCCAAAGACACCAACAGACATCAGATGTCACCTAATCTTTAAAGGAAGGCTGGTTGTGTGTGATTCAATCTGAGCGTGAATATTTCCTGAGAGACTCAGAGGTCTGTTAGAGAATGTTGACATAAAGACAGAGAAACACAAAACACATTTATACACATAAATGTGTAAAGAATGTGCAAAAAAATTCGGTGTCGAGATAAATAAACGGAGAAAAGCAACTTAATGGCTGGCAGCTTTTGCAAATTCTGGACTCCGGGAATACATATAAATGTGTGCCACACTTCCCAGATTATTATTCTTACTGCAATATAATCACCCATCTTCCACTTTACAGTTATGCACCACTTTGTGTTTGCCAGTCACATAAAATCCCAATAAATCCCAACACAGTCTGTGGTTGCAAGGTGACGTAAAGCGGAAAAGTTCAAGGTGTGTTGATACTGTGGTAATGCACTGCGCCTCATCTCACGTCGCATCAGTTTGGTTAGGGAGGCTGGCAACATGGCTGCTTTCGTTTTAAGTCACGACGTTTAATTACCGACATATAAAATGTAAGTTTGTGAGGTTTTTTTGGTTTTTTTTTTTTTTCTGTCCTCCAATACTGATCTGTGTCAGAGGCTGGAGGCAACCAGACTCCTGGCCCTGAGAGCAGCCATGTGTTCATCTAGGACATGGTCCACATCCAAATGAGAAACCATCTGCAGCGCTTCGGCTTCATGTGAGAGCGAGGACGCTAATTCAGGAGCAACAACCGACACCAGCTTCAGTTGGGCAATAAAATAACTGGGAGTTATCCTACTGCGTGGATTAATCGGGATTTGATTTTTAAAGGTGTGGTTTGTGTTTAACAAGATGGTGGAGAGCAGAGCAGCGTTGAGACTGCTTTCACAATTTCCACTCTGACTGGATTATGTTTAGCACCATTGAAGGCTGAACAGGACTGAACCTGACACAGTCTGGCACTCGGCCCGTCTCTTCTAATCAGCAGCTTTTACGTTCCTGAGACCTTTGATGACTTTGGTTATTCTGCTTTTTCGCCTATCAAGTCACAGAACTTGCAACGTGAAATTATTTGCCACCCGACAGATGTTTTGTTTTGTTTTGTTTTTGCTGTTTTGGCACAGAAAAAGAAATAACAGACACGGATCCTTCACAAATGCAAATTACAGTTCCTAGACGAGGCTTTTGTTTATTAATAGTAATAATGGTCGTCTAAAATAAACCCGAAATTGTATAAAAATGAGCAAATTATTAAAAAGTTTTTTAATCATGTGAACAAACTTACTTTCATGTGATTTTCCTTGCATTTTCTATTTAACGGAAACTTTGCAACTGTGGAATTGAGTTTTTTCGACGTTAATGGAAACACAGTCACTGACAGATTCAGAATATGGAACAGTGTTTCTGTATGAATGCTTGTTTGTGTGTATTTATTTTTTATTATTAAAAGTAATCTACATTTTCTGGAGGGTTTTAACCACTGTGCTTCCTGTCGCGTTCTCCAGGCTGGGCTTCCCCATGATGGTGATGACGTGCCTGGTCGCCATGTGCTACCTGCTGGCCACACACATCGGCCTGGGATGGAACATGTGAACCGCGCCGGCCAAAGAGACGGACTGTGTTGGCACACCTGTGTGTACGTGTGCATGTGTATGTGCGTGTGTGTGTGTGTGTGTGTGTAGCCACTCCTCTAGGAGTTGCAGCTCACTGTCAGTGTGATGCGTAAGCTGACCGACCAATCAGATTACAAGCAGAACATGAAGCACTGCAGCTGTTTTTTTTTGTTTGTTTGGTTGTTTTTTGTTGTTGTTGTTTTTTTTTAAAGCGAGGGGGACGTGTGGACCATCAGGGACAGATTTACACGAGTTTTGAACAAAAGCCGACTCTGAGAGAAGCATTTCTTGGCTGCACTTCATATCTGTGTTCTTGGTGCTACGGCGTCAGAGGGAACAGCAGCTGCCCGTCTGCCGTCTCTCCTTTGGAAATCTGTTTACAAAAGACGTCAAAATGATTTCTTCAATCACTTATTGTAACCCTTTAATGAAAGACACAGCTAGAGACTGCTGGATGATTGTTTTTACCAATCGAAACATCTGAAAAAAGGCCCAGTGAAAGGGATTTTATACCAGTTTGTGTTTGTATTTCACTGCTACAATCCCCAAATTTTCAACGCAATAATTTGTTTTTCTGATTTCAACACATTCTCTGATTGTGTCTGGTCATTTTAACTGTACTGATTGGTTCCCGACTGGGTCAGTCACCCCGTCAAGCTCTGGTTGTTTTCTGTATTTATTGTACGGCTCAACAACACGAACGTCTTCTGTGTTCTCCGAATAAACGTTTAAGAAGACGAATAATAAACGGAGCCATGTCTCTGAATTTTATTTCACTCAATGTGTTTTTCCTTAAGTGGATGGAGGATGATGATGCAGCATGGACAAACTAATTAACGTGTGAATTTAATTGTGTTTCTTATTTAATGGAAACATCCCAGTCGCTAAATTCTGGGGTCTTTTTCTCATTAGCGGAATATTGTCAGTTTTTCTCACGTTTGCAATGGAAATGCAACCAGACTTTCCAAAAAGTCCTGTTTATTTAATTAACTAATTGATGAATTCTGAATATATCTTCAAACTCCATCCATCCATCTTCTGCCGCTTATCCAGAGTCGGGTCGCGGGGGTAGCAGCTTTAGAAGGGAGGCCCAGACTTCCCTCTCCCCAGCCACTTCCTCCAGCTCCTCCGGGGGAATCCCGAGGCGTTCCCAAGCCAGCTGAGAGACGTAGTCTCTCCAGCGTGTCCTGGGTCTTCCCCGGGGCCTCCTCCCGGTGGGACGTGCCCGAAACACCTCACCAGGGAGGCGTCCAGGAGGCATCCTGACCAGATGCCCGAGCCACCTCAACTGGCTCCTCTCGATGTGGAGGAGCAGCGGCTCTATTCTGAGTCCCTCCCGGATGACCGAGCTTCTCACCCTATCTCTAAGGGAGAGCCCAGCCACCCTACGGAGAAAACTCATTTCGGCCGCTTGTATTCGCGATCTCGTTCTTTCGGTCATTACCCAAAGTTCATGACCATAGATGAGGGTAGGAACGTAGATCGACCGGTAAATTGAGAGCTTCGCTTTTTGACTCAGCTCTCTCTTCACCACGACGGACCGGTACAGCGCCCGCTTCACGGCGGACGCTGCACCAATCCGCCTGTCGATCTCACGCTCCCTTCTTCCCTCATTCGTGAACAAGATCCCGAGATACTTGAACTCCTCCACTTGGGGCAGGACATCTCCCTCGACCTGGAGAAGGCACTCTACCCTTTTCCGAGCTCAAGACCATTGTCTCAGACTTCAAACTCCGATTATTCAATATCATAATCGGCACCAATACTGAAGGCAGAAGAATATGTTTGGCATTAGCAGAGAGAGTTTGCCAAGTTTTAATGGTCACAACCCACATACTGAAGTGAGCTGCTCAACCGACCCAAAAATGAATACATGAATTTTTATTTCAAACGTGGCACCATTTAATGAACTGGCTTTCTAATTTCACAGGATTTCCTGCCACGAAGGATTATTTGACCAAACCAAATTGTCCTACTTTCAGTGCATAATATAGATTTAAAAAATGTGCATAGGAAAACAGAAGCATCTCCTTGGATGTCAAACGGAGTTTTTAAAAAGTCTGACAAATATGCACCGGGTAGCAATTCAGTTTTAAAAAATAAAGTTAAAAAACAAAGTCGTTTCACACCAACCTGGAATAAGTTGAGCTAGCGTCTGGTCGGAGGCAACATATGCTGTTGAGGATTAAATAAAAACCTGAAGTTGGGAACCGCAGAAAGTCACTCGGCCACATTCTGCTTTTCATCAGAGCGAATCAGTGAAAACATTTCAACCAAATTTACTGTCAGAAACTTTTCTTAAAAAAAACAAACCAAAACAGTTCCTTCGTTTAGCCAAATGTCTTACATGAGCAAACCCTCCACAAATCCCTAACAATACAGCGCCAGCTTGTTGGCTCCACTGTTTCCTGTAAACTAAATAAGCCATTCGCATTATGGTGGCCTGAATAAATAGCCGCTCCGTTAGTTAAACAATGCAGGCGGAACTAATTTTATGGTAAACAATTTGTGGACATGTGGTAATGTCTTACTTTTATGGATTTAGAGAGGCGAGTCCAGACACAAAAAAGGTTTGGCAAAATAAAGATCTTCAATAGATGGGAACAGTTATTTCAGGGAGACAAAACAAAGGCATTTACAGGTAGAGCTGTATTTTAAATACGATTTTAGAGTTGCAGAATAAAAATGGGCTACATAAAAACGTGCAGCACATTCTTTTAAAAGTTTTGAAAAACACGTAAAATGTCCCTCGCAAGGTTATTATGGTTGACAAGAAATACCAAAAATATGATAGAGATAAAATCGGTAATTGATGGGGGTAAACTATAACTGGAACTATGTCACGCATTTGTAAACGTAAGACATACTAAAATTCAGGGGTGTAATTTTAGCGATTCCACAATATTTATTAATATTTTTTTCCTCAGAAATGATCACTTTTTCATCCGCGATACATTAAATCTTACTTTGAGTTACATGTGCATGAATTAAATGACATGTGGATTTGTCACACATGCAACTGTTCATGTTTAACATGAACAGTTAAACATGAACAGTTGCATATGTTCATTAAAAATGACATGTAATGAAAAAACCAGTTACCATTAATTAAATAATGAAATAGATCAATTACATTATCTAATGTGAGTAAATGGTTCCTTTTCTGCACAACCAAATACACAAATCCACTCAATTAACATTTAAATAAAGCAAATGTATAACAGAAGCAACATCTATTACACCATCAGGTCAGTTCAATCCCAGTCTGTGGAACAGTCACACTCACTTTGACCATCTAAAATCTTTCAGAAAATCATACAAATTTATTGAATCATGTCGTTTGTGGTATATATCGTATTGTGGTAATTTTAGCTGCAGAATTAAAAAAGGTCAAAGTATGAAAAAACAAAAAGTAAGACTATAACAAATGAAACTAAACTAACAATGAACATAATCCTGATCCTTTCCTCTTCATGATCACACAGTACTTTGTGTTGGTGTATCAAATTAAGTCCCAAATTTGTGCTTGTTGTGTGACAAAGTGATGAAAACTTAAAAGGTTAGGGATACAAGACACTGTAATCCATGTGTGTGTGTGTGTGTGTGTGTGCGTGTGTGTGTGTGCGTGTGTGTGCGTGTGTGCGTGTGATATTTTATACGACTTAGAAAACCAGACTAATGTGATGAATCTGCGTGCAGAAAATGTGGAAGTTTGATGACTGGCTGATAATCTGACTGAACGAACTTATTAAAAACTGGGTGAATGGGAAAATTCATTGGGTTTTCCTCAAACAAGTGTCTTGTTGAAGTCTCCTGTTCATTAAGTAGGGATTAAACGTGTTCTGGCCTCTGTAATTAAGACAAGGAGTGAAGGAGCTTAGTGGGATTCACTTTAAAGGTTATTTTTAAAAAAAAGCCTCGCCTTACACACACACTCTCACAACGGGGAACATTTGTGTCTTTTTCCGTGGAGGTTGCAGTGAAACCACGGCGTGCGTCGCGACCGGAACAATAAAGTTGTCTGCAGAGTGTCGTTAGGGGCGGAAAGTGTCACAGCTGTGGAAAACATAACAGAAACAGCGAGCGTACAGAGAGGCTGCAAATGAGAAAAATTAATGACCGCACTCTCCGGCCCAGATATTAGAACACCTCAGGCTATTCTTAGACAGCATAACTCTCACAGACAAACTGCACGAACAAGCTCCACTGGAGGAAAACAGCAGGTACAGTTTCCTCGTCGTTTTATGTGTGAAAGACTTAAATGTGTACTTTATTAGTCACCTGTAAAGGGACTTTAGCATTTCCAATTACGTCCAAATGGATCTCTGTGTTGAACCTGCCTAACCACGTCCTCAGTTTTCTATTTTTTTATTTTTGTATTTTTGGGGAATAATGCCCAATCCAGCACAGTGATAAACCGCGTCGACTTGGCGCCTTATCTGCCTGATCTCCCCCTGTTTCTCCCCAGTCAAGATTTGGTTCCATCTGTCTGCTGCACTTTTCATTTCCTCTGCTCCTCCCGTCCACCTCCCTTTCTTCAGAAGCAGCTCGTAAAAAAAAAAAAAAATTGTTGCAATCGCATGCCAGCCAAAGTTTAATTAAATTTTTTAATTCATTTTTTATTTTTTTGTCTGATGAGTATGCCAGATCATAACATGACATTCATTAACTGATTTTTTTCTTTTCTTTTCTGTGCTCAGACATGGTTCAGCTGGTAAGCTTTAATGAGATATATTGTCATTATTTCCACCTTTTCCAACACTGTAACTGCTTTTTTTCTTCTTCTTCTTTTTGCAGCATTGCTTACTGTGGCTTTATGGTAAGCAATGCCATAAAGCCACAACCTGCTATTGTTGAAAGGTCAGGAGTTCACCTTGAGTGTTTAGAAGAGTTATCTATATCTCTTTCCATCTCATTTACTCTCACAGTCTCTTAAACACCAGAGGTCTGCAGCTAGTTAAAACATTACGGATTGGTTATGTTTCTGATTCTTGTTTTTGATTTGTGTCATAATATCTAAGTTCCTCTCAACATTTAAACTACATTTGGTCGTGGGTTGATGGTCACTGACTACATTTTGACCTTTTAAGTAATTCATCCAACCATTTGAAATAAATGAAATTACATGATCGGAGCCAAAAAAGCCTGAAATATGGAAATGGCCTACATGGTAATATATCATGGCTGTAAGAAGAGAAATTACCATGTCATAGAAGAAAAACATTACTTTATAAAAAACAAATAAACCATAATATGCCTCCTTTATTGTCTCTTTATTGGTGAAAACAACAATTTACTTACTTGGTATCGAATCCAGACCACATGTTTACAGTATCACCCACTACTACTTTTGGGTCTACATGCAAATCACCAAATGGTGGAGAACTCACACTGCGCATGCCCCTGAACGCACCATCTCCACGATGAAACATGGTGGTGGCGGAAGCATGCTGAGCTCGATGGGAAGATGGATGGATGGAGGTTCGTGCTGCAAAAGACTTGAGGTTGGAACGGTCCAGTCAAAGGGAACAAAGATTGAGCTCCATTTGAATTCAAATGGCGTCTCAAGGCTTCAGTCCGACTGGCAGGTTCAGCCGGACAGGAGGACGAAATCTGACGCAACACCTCATCATGACGCCTCTAAGAACGGAAACTCTTAACTCCACTCAGCTCAGAAACTGAGTTGTTTGTGATAATTACGTTGCTGCTTTTGCCATTCAGGCGGCATTCCCTCATTGTTTCCATTTCAACCCACCAGACAGGACGTTTCACAGCTAATGGCTGCCGTGCCTCCTCGTGGTCGGACCGCGGTCGCGATCAGCACCGATCAAAACTCACACGCATTGTGCTGTTGTGTTCCGTAATAACGCGCCATTTGCATATCTGTGACAGAAATGTATTAAAGTCTTTATGCCTTATTGTTTATAAGAATGTATGAGGTGATGGGAAGTAAGGCTGCCTGGCATCGACTTAATTGGATTTCTTATCTCCGCATTGTGCGCTTGATGAAACAGTCCACGGGTGCGAGCACAGAAGTCACGAGTCAAGCGGGCTTTAACTTTTCGAAACTGTTTTCCTCGTACTTGTGGTCAACGGTCGTTTGGTCAGGCTGATGTCATTAATCTGCCGATTAGGGAGCGCTCACAGGCTTCCTAAACGGGTCGGTTTTAACTTCAAAAAGTTTCTACAAGATGTCTGATGAGATACTGAGTCAAGCTACTAATTGAGTCGACATTCAAAATCTGCTTTTGCAACATTCGTTCTGCGGTACGGAGGAATGAAAAAAACAATTTCACCTCTTTGGGAATTCTTCATTTTTTGCGAGTTTGTCCGATGTTAGTGAAAGACAAGACATGTGAACACAAAGTGTAGTTTCTAAATGAAGGTGCTTGTTGTCAAGGGAGAAAATCCAGCAAAGAACAACGAAAAGCGATGAGCTTAAACTGTGAGGAAAACGACTGAAGGACAGATGAACTGATCAGAGGAGATGAGGAACAGCTGCGACTGGGAGGAAACGGGAAACAGAGGGAGGAAAACTAATTAACACAAAGCAAGCTGAAGAGCTACCGGCCTGAAAGGAAGAAGCCTGGCAACAACACAGCAAGTCATTCAAAAAATGTTGCGCCGTCGTCCTCCTGCCACTTCCTGTTGTCTTCGTCTTTTTCCCCAGTGGTGACATTTGCTTTTTGGTCATGACTTGTATGATAAACATTTTTTAAAAAGAAGTGTTTTGCAAAATAAGGAAATTGGATATGGCCAAATAAAACACATCATCCTACGGACCAAACATTTGATCAAAAATCAAGATTTTTTTTATCTTGCCAAACTCAGACACAAGCTGAAAATTTAACCAAAGTATTCATTTTTCTTTACATGAAATAATGTCCTGTGGTAATCCGAAAGTTGTGAGTTTGATTCCAGCTTTCTATCGGTGCATGATGTGTGTTTGTGGACGCCACGAGATAAATGTAGGAGCCAGAAAAAAAAACGGCGTAAATTCAGTCAATTTACCATTTATGATGTTTGCTTTAATGGCTCATTCCACGGAGGCACGCTGTGATAAATACCCATTTACTGTCACTCTGCAGTTCGTTCAAAATGGAGGCGTCCTGTTGTCAGGAAAAGTGAAGCACTTTGAATGATTAGCTGGAGGTGACAGTGGTTTTCATCCAGGTCTTGACACGCTCCGTCTCCACCTGAGCCGGGTTCTGCCTCAGAAGAAACGCTTCACGTCTTTATTTCTGACATATAAGTGTAACTCGGAAAAATCGACCTTTAGATGCAATAAACGGTTGTGTTAATGTCTTGTGTGGCTGCAAAACACAAAGCTGGGACTCGTATTTTGACCTGCGGGGAAAAACAGTAAGAAAAAAACAATTTGTTGATTTATTTATGGGTGTTTTCCGAGGGACAGCCAATCTGTATTGAATTCTGGATTGAAAAGCCTTATTGGATTTCAGACACAGGGAATTAAGTTTAAAGGCAGACTTGGCAACACTTTGTTTCAATTTAAGACAAAAAAAAAAAAAAAACACAAAAAAAAACAACTTTTAATAAATGTTGTTCTTTCACCATTTTGATTGTTTTGCTGAGAAGCAGAGATAGAAGATGACAGCCTCTGCATTATTTTTTGACACATGCTGTAAACACTGAGTCGTAAAGATGATGGTTAACTTTTAAATCTGTTTTATGAATTGATTGTGAGCGCCGCTGTTTGCGCAACAAGGCGCAAAGGGAAGAAATTCTCAGAAAAGTGGAAGGGAGATGACCAACAGCAGCCTCCTGGTTTGAAATGAAACAAAGTCCTGAGGTAAAGGAGCAAACGTCTCCTGCTCACCTCAGCTTTTCAGGAAACTGAGTGCTGAAAGGAAATGCTGCAAATTTACCTTGAATAATTATAAACGACGATTGATTACACTCCTTTATGTTTCGAAAAAAACAAACAAACTTTAATTCATTTTTTTTAATCATCATTATCGCACATTCCAGATATGAAAAGCTTAAGCCAAAAGAGCGACATATAAAAAAAAAACACAGTCACGGGACACCCTTACACTTGTACTCCAGCATATCACTGGATATGACACATCTACTGTACTGCATGTTACACTGCTGTCACAGGAATGAGCGGATTGAAGCAGATTAAGTGAAGTATCAGCTGTATAAGAAAACGTGTAGACAAAAGAAAGACAGAAGTTGAAAATGTGTACACTTTTCAGAAGCCTTATAGGCCTTTATCACAAAAATGGTCCATCGATACACAAATGGACTCGGGTTAGGATTGGGGTTAGGATTAGGGTTAACCCTATCCCTAACACGTTCAAGAATATCAGAGATTACTATGTGTTACGCTGTAAGTTTCTGCTCCAGTGGCAGCTACAGAAAACAAGGTTCCAGTATGGGAGAGTGAACTGAACAGAAGAGTCTTTGGCTTATTTATTCCGACAATACTCACCGAAAGCGAAGCAGTGTTTGCAATTAGTTTGTTGAACTAAATTAACAAAGCTCCCCCTCCCACCCCCACCAAAAAAAACACTCTAATACGCCGAAGATTGTGTCTGCTTAAGGGCCAAAAGACGGTGAATCACGAAAACACGCAATGTTAGTTTTAGAGATGTTGACACGGAACATCAGCAACAGAGGAACGAGTTTACCGCCTTATCACCGACTCAGTGTCATGGACGCCCCAGTAGCAGTTATCCTCGGCGCAGATGATGCAGCACCCAGAGCTGGTTTCCAACAAACATGCAAATACTGAGCCAGGACCCGATCCCAGCCCCAATCCCTCTCTTTGCTTTCCCAATGTTTGGGGGAATAATACTGCATTGTGTGCTCTGTTTGGTCGAGGGACACGATGGGAAAACCATCAAGAAACATAATCAGAAAACAAATGTTGGTCATGGAGAAGCGGTGACTGCCAGAGGAGAATTATTTTGCCAGTTTGACCAACACAACTTTGTCAAAAATGTCATATTTCACATTAAAAGGTGATGCATTTTTAGTTGCAAAAGACAAATACAACAAAAGAGTCATCGTTTTAGCGTTCTGTGCTTATTGCTACAAGTACAGGTCTGCTGGAGAGATCTAACCTGTCATACACTGCAAAAACACTAAATCGTTTGCTCTAGATTTGAACATTTTAATAAGCTTGAAAGAAGACAAAACTCACTCACAAGTAACTTTTCAGCAAGTGATAGGAGTTTGTTTGAAGTCAATAAAATATTAATGTTGATTCAAAAGTACTGAATGCAGAATTTTTCTCTAATAAAATATTCTTTTCCACGTTACACATAAAATTATCTGACATTTGAAATAGTACATTGTATCAATATGAAATAATTATCTTGTTGATAAGTCACTTCTATGTTAGTTTTGTGTTAATTCAAGTCTGCACACATAATCTCACTGGAAACAGAATAAAAATACTCAGTAAGGTTTTGTGTGTTTGCAGTCATTTATTTTATAACAGTGTATCCTCTTTATTTTACACTTAGTTTATAAGTAAATAAAAAAAAAATTAAAAAAAAGATTTTTCTTTTTGGTTTTCTCTGCCTCTGATTCATCCATTGAAAGTGTCTAAATAGTCTCTGAGGCACCAAACTGTTTTCCTCTTGGGCATCTATTCTCCGTTTGCACTTTCACGTCTCCAAGTACCTTCTGAAGTAAACCAGAACACATTTATAGAGAAAACCAGGCTGGTGCCTGTAGGATTTTTTTTGACATGGTAGTTTTTAGGGTTAATAATCAAATGTATTAATAGTTGGGAAGCATCATCCATGATAATAAGTATGATCCTCTCCTGTTGTGTTTACTGATGCATCCAAATTGTGTGGTAAATGTTTCTAAATGTGAAGTAATTGAGATGTGGACCCGTCACCTCTTTAAGGTTTGTGTCGGTTGAAGCGCTCCTGTTTTGTATGGGGCACATAGACTGGGATGAAAGATGTAGGACTTACTTTAACTGCATCCAAAGAGATTTCACCATCTTGTTTTTTTTGTTTGTTTATATGTCCATGTTTGGTGATCAACTGACCTTCAAGGACTTAAAGTGTAATGCTAAATGAGTAGCTTTACGTTGGAAAATGTTTGTAGGTTGTATGTTTCAGAAAGTTACTTGGGCTTCTGGTAAACAAAGCCACTCAAGAGCATCTTCATCGACGCAGACAAAACGCCTGCATAGATTAAGTAACACTGATACGTTTAAACTGAACAATGGTGGATGTGTGCAGTACCCTGGTAAATCTTTTGACATGTCCAAGTTTATTCTCTATAAAAGTGGTTTAAACTCATTTTCGTTTTGGTCCAAATTAAGATCGCGAATGCTCTTAAAGGGGCGGTTGTGCCAGAATGTATCTATAAAACCTTTTCACAAGCTGTTAAAATATCAACAAATTCTTAAAATTACATAATATTATTGAACATCTTTTCAGGATTTTGTGATTTTTTTTTTTTTGCAATAAAAATCAAAGTGTTTGTGATGCGAATTTTGAATATTTTATTTTTTTTAGCAAAATCTGCAGTGAACTCCCTGTTATGTGTTCATGCTAAAAAGTGTGGGGATTTGTTCATTTTGTGTGAATTTCCATGATAATTCTCAAAAAACAGGAGGGACTGACTGATATAATTTGGCAGGAAACAAATAAAAAGAAAAGCTATTGTGGGCCGAATTTGGCCTTTTGCTGCTGCCAGGTAATAGAAGAGTGTTAACTGCTCTGTGTAAGGGAGAGATCAAGTGTGTGACTCGACGACCACCGAACGCTTCGGTACGTCGTTTCCTGCCGTTCCTGCAGTGGAGTCTGCAGAGACAGAGCACATGGCTGCTCTTCAGCCTGGTGTGTTTCTTGAGGAACAGTTTCGGTGAAGTTGGATGCCTTTTAGAAACAGATTTCCAGCACACACTGTTGAGGTCCACTCGCCGCTGCCATTCGTTTCGTGACGCAGGCTTGACCTTTGAAAACTCACGCGTTTGCGACCAGTGGCGCCCCCCGGAGACGGGGCTGGTACCTTGTGAACGAGGGCAGCAGAAACTACCAGGTAACCCACAGATGGACAAACTGAAACGTTTGACTTCTTTTGAAATATTACAGGGAAATAAAAGCAGAAACAGTCTGTCGTGTTACATGAAGTTTCACAGCTTTCTATGCTGCCAGACGCAATTTACACTTGTAAGAGTAGAGAATCATCAGTGGCATCAGCGGTGACTGCTGTGGTGGAAATCCTGCAGCCAGAGATGCTCAGCCTGTTAAAGATGTTTCACACCATCCCGGTGTTGAACTGCCAGCGCTGTGAACTTTCTGGCTCCGGCGTTAATCGAAAACATACATGAGGTCAATTAAAAATCCCCCAAAAAGATTTAACTCTTTGGTGGGAACCTGCAGACACAAAGATCTTGTAGTTTTGCCCTAAACCTTTTTAGGAGCATCAATTTCAAATCTTCCGTAGGGACGTTTCATATACTTTAAGAACAACAACTCAATTCATCATTTGGTTATTCTAGTTTGATTAAGAATTCTAATCCTAATCTACTAATCCTAACCTATAGAAGCTTGTTTTCAGTCAATAATTGCTCAATATTGAAGAAAAAAAATTATTGTTTTTCCATTGGTATATTTTTCATTGTTGTCAAACTGTTTTATTGAGGAATCAAACATGAAGATTGGAACAAACAATACAAATCCGTCCTCTTTTTGATGTGAACATAAAACAGAAAGGCAAAACAAAGTCAAAACAAAAGTAACATAAACAAGGACCATCTCAAAACCCACCCATCTCCCCATTCCCTAGGACTTACATCTTATCACACTGAGAGTCAAATCAGATTCTTTTCAAGTGGAGTTATCAATGTATTGTCAAAGGGGTTGCCAAGTTTTATTGAATCGCTTTAAGTTATTTGTTAATGAAAACCGTATTCTTTCCAGATGAGAGAGCCTTACCAGTTCCTCCAGCCACAATTTGACTGATGGAACCTCTGATTTTTTCCAAAACATCAGCACTAGCTTTTTTCCTATGATGAAAGCGTAAGCTAAAAATTGTCGTTGGTATTTATTAAATTGTGAAAATTGAGCAGAAACTCCGAGTACAATCAGAAGTGGGTCCAGCCTTAACTCTGTATGAAATATATCTGACAAAGTTTTGAATATGCCAGACCAAAATGGGGTTAACTTAGTACACAAGGAGTAAGAATGGAGAAGTGTGGCTTCTTCAATATGGCATTTGTCACACAATGGGGATGTGGTAGGGAAAATTTTTATGTAACTTCACCTTACAGTAATGAAGCCTGTGAATAATTTTAAATTGAATAAGACAGTGTCTAGAGTTGGTAGAACACTTGTGAATATTCTCTAGCGCAGCCTTCCAGGGTTCATCACTGATCTCTGTTCCTAATTCCTGCTCCCAGCCTGCTTTGAGGCCCTGAATGGACGGTGAGGATCTGGATAAGGTATATTTTTCATTGTTATAAGTGAATTGATCAGTCAACAGACTGTACTTTTTCATCAATATTAAGGAATTATTGACTTAAAATAAGCTTCTATGTCTTGCTGCAAAGTTATTTGTCAGACAAATAGTTATTTGTCTTATTTCAAGAGTACAAAGATATTTGCATTAGAATCTAAACCAATAGTACTTGGTAAGAATTTGTGTTTTTGCAGTGTAGGAAGCTCTTCAGGTGACGAAAAAGTTCAGTTACAGTCGCAAAATCAAAGTAGGAAGAGACCATCTACAGGTACAGAACTGAAGAGATTAAAATGATTCAGGTTTTATCTACAATACTGACAGAGAATCTGATGTGTATGTCACAACCAAACTCCACCTCCTGTGTGGATAATCATTGACTGCTGTGTAAATGACCAACCAGTGACATTAAATGTTAACAAAGTAGTGTTAGCATAAATTATCAATGTGATTTTTTTTTTTTTTTAAAGACCGGAGTTGTTTTTAGCCTGCTGTGGTTATCAGACAAGCTGCCGGCACCAACCTCTGGGTCCAATTAATCATGATTTATATTCTGCAGAATGAAGATAAGATACTGCAGACGCTTTTTGACCTCATTTCAGAGTTTCTTTTTTTTAACTATCTCTCTAACGACAAATCCTCGTCCTCTAAACGCAGTTTGAAGGCCAACATCTGGACGGCTGTCAAAGAGAGTCTTACTAACAAAGAAAACACAATAAAAGCACAGTCTTGCATTCAAATAACAGCCGTGTGAATGCCTAATGTGACAGGTTATGCAATCTGTTAATCAGCCTGAATGCCAAACAAAGGAACAAAACAGAAGCGCTGCTGTCAGGCTGAATGAGCAATCACACTTTTCAGCATCTTGTTGATCAGCAGCCGCTCTGGCCTCCTCTGCCGGTACGTCGATTTTTTCCAGTCGCGTAATAGTGACCACTCAGTTTCACATGGACTGCATAATGCTGCAGTTTGATTAGTTAATCAGTCTTCATACAGTGATGGAGTAAAAAGAGAGGCAGGGCGTCGTTAACTTTAAATTTGCCACGGTAACCCGCCGCTGCGCAGCACGTCCTGTACTGTACTGCGCAGCACGTCCTGTACTGCCTGGTTCTGTTTGAGTTCAGAACCTGGCAGACGTCAAGATTTTAAGATTTTCTTCTACCAGCGCAGACAAAGAACGATAAGGTTATTTGTGAGAAATAACTGACAGGAAAACAAAAACCGTCTGAAACAAAGTACCAAAAACATGAAATCCTACAAAGTGTTGTGGATCTGGTTTCTAGCACGTAAATCTTAGAACACTTTAAACACACTTGTCAAACTTGAGGCCTGTGGGCCAAATCTGGCCCACCATAGCTTCTTATGTGGCCCTCGAGATTCTAGACTAAACACAAAGTATGTCAATCAAATTAATGCAGTTTTTTATCTGTTTACTGCCAAATCATATCAATCAGTCCCTCCAATTTCTTGAGAATTATTGTGGAAATTCACACCAAAAAAAAAAATCCCCACATTTTTTTTTGTGTGTGTGAATAATTGGGAGTTTATTGCAGATTTTGCTCAAAAATTGTCAAAAACTTTCTGACTTGTACTAAATAGCTGCCTCAGCCTTGATGTCAGATTATAGTCTATGACCTAAAAAGTTGTATTTACCATCAGAAATAAGCAGAAATATCGCAAATATTTTCAAATTAGTACCACAAACGTTTTAATTTATATATATATATATAAAAAAAGACAGAATCACAAACTCCTGGAAGGACTGAAAAGATGTTCAATAATATTATTTAATTTTAAGAATTCATTGACATTTTAACAATTTGGGAACAGGGTTTATTGATAAATTATGGCGCCACCGGCCCTTTAAGAGCATTCACAATCTTGATTTGGGCCAAAACTAAAATGAGTCTGACACACCTGACTTAAAATTAGACAAAATTAACTTAAAGGACATTTTCAGCAAGACATAGGAGCTTGTTTTAGGTCAATATTTCCTTACTATTTATTTATTAAAAAGTTTTAGTTCCACTTGCAGATTATTTCACTTAGAACATGGAAAAAATGTCTTAAAAGTAAAATAATCGGCCAGTGAAACTAGTACTTTGTCATCAATATTTAAACAAGCTGAAAATTTACTTTTAAGTTAGTTTTGTCTTATTTCAGGTGTTCTAAGATTTTTGCTCTAGAACCTGGATCCAAAATACTTAGCAAGAGTTTGTGTTTTTGCAGTGTAATGAGGTTTTCTGCCTGTAGTAAAAAGCGCGATTTGTTAAAAAACATTATTTTTTTTTAAACTCGCCTCCCTACGGTAATTTTCAGAGGTAAATCAGGTGTTACTCTAATGTTGTCAGCGTCGAGTGAGAACATAGGAAAATTGAATTACTACATAACCAGCTTATATTGAAACAATCATTCAATCTCCGAATGTTTCAAAACCTCATCAGGATAATTGTCAGTTGTTTGCGAGTCAGGAGGCGACAACGATGAGGCCCAATGAATGTGATTGGGCCCCCAGATTACATATAATCCTATTAGATTTAACCTAAGATCCTTAACAGATTTACACAACTCCTCACTTATTCGTTTAAGTGTGTGTGAGTCTTTGTGTGTGTGTTTTTGTGCTGCATGAGTTACAATTGGCATGCAAGGAAAACACAATGTGAGGAGGTTTCCTTTTGTAAAAAATAAAAACTGAAAGTGGGTCTAAGTCACAAGTGTGTTTTTGTACTTCTTGGTCACATTTGATGAGAGGAACTGAGTGACATCAAACCATTTTCAAACTCAACATTTATATATATATATATTTGTTTTAAGGCAAGTTATCTGTTTGCACCAAATACAAATCTGAAACGGACTAAACTAAACAAAACAATCCCTGGAATTAAACAAGGTGGAAAGAAACTGACGTTACAAACCTAAACACACTGAAAACCTACATCAACGCCTCACAGAATGAAATATGGAGTTGACACTAAGCATGGCGTCCATCCATCTGCCTTAAATTAACACGTTTAAAACCAATATGCTTTAAAAATCCTAATCATTTTGACCTTTAAGAAACAAAAACCAACGAACAGAGGTACTAACATGGATTATAACCGAGAGTAAAAATGGTAGAAAGTGTCATTTATCGATGTAGGAATGTAAAAAAAAAAATTTAATAAAAGGTAAAACTTGACATAACTGCTTGTGCATGAATGGAAAAGCAACAACTATCTATACTTCTGCTGAAGTAGCATACTTATAATTATGATTATTGTTTATAGAATAAACACCCAAAACATACGTATATCAAGTCTAACAGTTGAGGTGCTTTAATTGGACCATCTGCGTTAATTTAATGGGACGCCGAGCCGATCATATGGTGTTGGGCGTCCAGAAATATTTCTAAATGGTCGAGTTTGTCTTACTTATAGGCAAAAGCAAAATGGTGGCAGCCTCCGTTCAACCAGCTGCAGTGTGCAGTAACAGGTGGGGGAGGGGACAAGCTGCATTTTTCTATGATCCACACCATCAGAGAAAACACACATTACTCTGGAACTTCCTCTGGCATCTTATCAAAAACTTTAAGTCCTAAACGGAGCGCCGGTGATGCAGCCAAACTTGCAGTACCGTAATTCCGCCACACGCAGCGCCATCTGAAAAATTCCAATGGTTTCTGAAAGGGGAGACGTTGCGCTTTCCAGCCAATATCGGGTTATTACGATAATTTATTTTAGTCACAGGTCATTTAGAGAACTGCGTAGAATTAAAATACGTAAAAATATCAAAGTGGACATTTTAAATTTAGGACACAAATGGTTTTAAAATGACTGTAAAACCAAATATAACTACAAAAATGTAAAAATTTGATACGGGTAACACCTCATCGCTAGTCCCATCAAACAGCTGAAAGTAATGGTGAAGGTATTCCAATAATAAGTGTGTATATTGTACCACTTGACTACTTCATAAACTTATTGATAATCAGTCAAAGCCAGGCTCTTCCCATCTACTCTATAGATGATAACTCCCTGATTATTGTTACGGATAGTATCTACCCCTCCAAAGGAAGGCACTAGGAATGGTTTGTGTGTCCTTGGATTTTCATCGGCTCGAATCGACCGGTGGCTGGAGAACAGTATTCCTACAACACAGAGCCGTCTACCTGCCTCAGCAGACTGGAGTCCCGGTGTGCGGCTCGCTGCCCGTTTGTCCTCACAGTCCTTCCTGACTAGAAACTCTGCTGTGTTGGATTCAGACGCCTAAAGTCCCCACAGCAGAAACAGGCCAGATGTTGCTCTCTTACCCAGGCAGCTCCTTCCAAAGAGCCCATGACTTTCTGACTTTTGATTCCAGTTCTGCCGAGTGTGTTGTACTAAAGGTAGAGATATCCGACCCAGTACACAATGTTGAAGAGCAAGAAGGACGTGGGGAAAAACACACGCGAGTATGCGTCCAGTTCCAGTAGGTCTATGTGGACTCTTCCTCTTCTCCAAGCACCGCCTTTGCATTCTTCAAAGCAGCAGAAGAAGCTCTGGCAGTCTTTCCCGTCCAGACACTCGTAGACGCAGGCGTCCTCGAACTCCTGCCAGTACATGGCGTTGTTTAGAGCGATGACGGTGTGCGGAGGAGGTCTCACATCCAGCACAGAGAAGTTCTGAAACACAAGATGTTGTAGATTGAATGTTTTGAAGCTAAGTTGAGTTTCCAGGAAAATGAACAGTTCTGTCATACGCAGTGCCAAGCCCCCCTCCCCGCCTTGCTAACACTGGACCAACTCTCCATACAATGGGTTCGTCAAGTCTGCAGAGTTTCATCCTAATCAGGACCGTCACATGGGTTGTCATGGAGATCCAGCGGACCTGGAGATTTCGGCTGATCTCAATCTTTAATTTTAGTGCAGCCAGACCAACCATGACTAATGAATGACAGAGAGCTGAAAGACGGCAAGGTTTCTCCCTGAAAACTTGCTGACCCTGTAAAAATGTAATAAATAAGCAATGCTTAGCCTGGTGGGGGCACAAGTAAAGCCTGGTGACCCGCCAGGCTTATAATACACTGAGGGAAACCCTGAGACGGGTAGAACTGAAATCAGAGAAACCATTTCTGGGAATGCACAACTGCAGAATGATGAGCTAAACAAGAATATTTACAGAAAATCAACAACAGACGAAACAATATATTATTTACAAATCAGGACATATGGAGCATATTTTAATTTAATCCCTGTAGTTACTCAAAATGTAACAATAAAAAAGTGCCCACATTTTCGAAGAACTTTTATCAGTCCTGGTGCAATCCCAGAACTAATAAAACTTTAACTGCATCAAATTCTTAAAAAGTTCCAACCAACCAAGATACTTTTTTTTTTTCACTCATTAATTTAATCTCGAGATTATATTTATGCTCACTTTACCTGTAATCCTACTTCAGTGAGAAACACCTGTAATTTGGAGTTGCATTTCATCTGGACAGAATCACAACACGACTCCGCAGCTTCCAGAATCGACATTTGTTTCCTCATGTTGGAAAAACTCAATGACAACTGTATGCTACAGTCTGCAGTGAATCTCCAAAGGACGAGTCCTTCCAGTCCGGACCCTGACACCGACAAGATGATGAATCACTGCACGCACTAATGGCATGAAGTGGTGCGCCGTAGACTTTGTGTCTCCTAAGTGTTCATTGTTGCAGAAGTGGGGCTGTCTGGGTGGATGACGGAGTAACTTGTGTCGTGTGATGTTCTCATCTTTGCAGAAATATAGAGTTTAAACCGGATGAATTTGCTCCAAATGAATTGAACTTAATGAGGTGACAAATGATCACTTGTTACATTAAATTATAAACCCAAGACTTGCTGCTGATCCAAAAACGAATGTTGGATGTTTCTCTTTCAACTTTAGATCTCACTTTACTTTATACATCAATTTATCCAGTTGGTGAATATTTATTTATTCATCATATTTTGTTGAAATCACTTTTGACTTTGACAGTTTTATGCCTTTTTCCGATGGTTTTGTTGAGGTCATCTCAACATGTCAAACGGAGCGAAGTTGAAGGATGGAATCAAACTCCACATAAAGACCAATCTCGAGAAAACCAACTCAACCAATGGAAAAAAGCATGAGGAAGAATATTTTTCTTTTTAGCTTCTGTATTAAAGGGGATTTTGGATTAAAGCCAAATTTTGTTGATTGATTTTCAAAGCAATTCAATGGTAGCACATCCAAGGGGGTCACTATTTATTATAGACACTATAGATCTTTGACACAATTAAATAAATGAATTTATGTGGCGGCTAGGTGGCTTTGCTAACATTTGGAGCTTGAGGTATGCTGTAGTTCTTCCATATTATATATAAAATCCCACTGAGTCAAATTAAAGGACGGATGCGTAAATCACAACGTAGTTTCAGTCCCAGTTGGAAACCATAGAATAAAAGCTCGACTGACACACATGAAGAATCTCACTCAGGCCAAACGCACCAGCCTTTTAGGCTCCATGTAGCTCGGCCTCCGAATGCTGTACGAGTAGTAATTTAATGTTGCGTACTCCATCAAGGCAGCAAAGACAAACAGGAAGCAAACGGTGACGAAAAGGTCCATGGCGGTGACGTAAGACACTCTGGGTAACGACGTCCTGGCCACGCTGCTCAGAGTGGTCATGGTGAGGACTGTGGTGATCCCTGAGAGAGCAAAAAGGGGGGGAAAAATGCATTCCGTTGGAGCAAAGATAACTTTTTTTATTTTTTTTATTTAACAAAATCACAATCCAAAGAGCCGAGTACCTTTTAAATGTACACTGTTTCAGGTGGATCTGAGTTTCGGGTTGCGGTTCTGATTAACGAGCTGAAAACTTAATAAAACTCGATGAGTTTATATTGACGCACTTAATGAAAACATCTTTCAGTTTCTTATACTCCAGTTTTTTCCCTTCATGAGTTTCAACGCCGGTCAAGTTTCATTGACATTCCCATGGTAACCAGCTGGCATCTCCCACTTTTCCTTCATCACTTTTTTTTTTCACCTACAATCAAGACTGTCAGAAGAGTTGTGATAAAAACTAAATACGACATCGATTCAACAGTTCAGCTGCATTCAGACTCAATATTAGCAGCCACAACTTAAACCTTGAATCAGTCTCAAATGCGAGACGTTGGTGGCCAACATTGTGATTAGTTTGAATTTTCCTTATTTCTGTGATGCAGAGAATTGAATCAAATTGTGAAGGAATTTTCCCTCTAATTTACAGCAGCGCTTCAGTTTGAAAGGCTTCAATGTTTACGTCAGCAGTTAGAGGTCTGGACTTTGACTGGGTCAGGACAACGCCTGTATTTTTTTGCTGTTCAGGCACTGAGCGGACCGCAGACCGCTCCAGAAACAGGAAGCGGACTGCAGCGCAGGGCATTCTGGGTAAATGCAACCTAAATAAACGCTAAGAGTCTCGTGCTAGTGGGGAAAAAAGACAAAAGAGAAATTGCAAAAAACACTAAAACCTGACCCCGCTCAGTTTAAGGCTATAATTTGTGTAGAAGGAAGTTGCGCTCGTGTCTTCTTCAGAGGTTTCCGTGTTGTTACAATCAGGCGTCCCTGTTGCAGCGCCACCACAGGCGAGGAGGTGGAACACGTTTCTCGATTTCTTTAGGTTATTTCACACAGCGCAGTGTGAAAACGAAACGCACCAGACGGAAATTTAGCAAATGTAGCAACTTTGGTCCCCAACTGAAATAAATTGGCAAGAATATCAGGTGTGAAAAAGCCATTAGACGCAACTTCTCACACCTGAGCTGTGATGCCACATTTGAGATTTTCTCCTGGCAACTCTTCTAAGCAAGCCGTGATATTTCAGTCTTTATCTGATGTAGACGTCAGGAACCGAAACGTTTATCATGCAAACTAAGTCTTATAACGTCAGAGATGGAGCTCTTCCATCTACAACCTCCAGACGTACGCAGTCTGATCTGCGGGGAATTTACCAAAAAGATTGCCAGCCGGCTATCTTAAATGTTTTCCACTTAAATATTTCCTCAGTGTCCAACGATAGTCATCAAATAGATTGGAGAATGTCTTCTAACCCTTCCAGGATTGATGGGCAGCAACAATTTCGTCTCCAAGCCGTTTTGCTAATGTTTTTCCTGCTGGCATTTTGTCAGCACACACCTGTGCGCTCTGTGCTGCAGAAACCCCTGCTGGTATGGAGTCGGTCACATTTGCTGATGATTATTTAATTGAGTGCATTCGATTAGCAGCACCTGGATGCTGATTTGTCTCTTACATCCCAGGATGGCACCCAGGTCCCCCCTTCGGTTTTACCCAGTTTTTCCAGTGTGATATTGATGGAGCGCGGCGAGAGACGCCACAGCGTCACAACGCAGACTCTGGTGCTGGCTAATAACGCAAACGACAGATATCAAATTCAATTCGAATTCAGAATTACTTTAATGACCCCAAACGGGAACTAAATGTCGTTGGAGCTCGTATTAATTAAAATCCTTCAAAGTGTTTTGCAGACGGTGGCAGGACAGATCTCTTGTATTACAGCGGACGAATAAACACGATCACACACTCACTCATCTGTTGGAAACGCACTGAAAAAAGCAATCAGACGATTCAACTTAAAAAAATAATATTAGTTGGTTACAAGTAATCAAATTAAGGAGTACATTTATGACGTTGTTTAGGTTGTTATGTTGAACAAAGGCAGATAAAGTAACTTTGACAAAGTTACTTTGATTTTTATGTCAGAAATGAACATAATTATATTAAAAGTTGGAGCTCTGTTCTCTTTTCTCAGTGCAGTTGCAGATGAGGGTAGGAATTAATTATATGCTTAATAAAGTCTGGTGAGAAAAAGTCAAATCATTTACCTTTATAAATGCCAGTGGTCTGCACAACAACAGAAAGGACATGCACAAAAAAAAAAAAAAAACGGCATAACAAGACGTCAGCAGCGCTGGTGAACATGAAAAAAACTAATTAATTGGAAAAGAAAAAGTGATATCAGATGATGAGTAAAATGTAAATCAACAAAAGGTAGAAACTTTGCAATTTTGCTCTGAAATGTAAATGACCTAGAGCTGTTCTGGCCGGAGTGGCGTCCTTTTTGATCCAGAAGGAAACCCAGGAGAGAACCACGGTGAGAATGCAGGGGATGTAGGTCTGGATGGTGAAGTAGCCCATCCTTCTGCTCAGGTCAAAGTACACCGTCATCACCACGTAGTCGCCTGTGGTTACAAATATTACAGCAATTACCAAACACTTGTAAAAACGGGCAAATTACACAGCAGAACGTCGAGCAGCAGAGTTGAGTATGTGAGTCGCACCAGGAAAAACCAAATACTCTGTTTGTGTCAATCTAAACCATTTATGGTTCTGCTCATAAATCTCGACGTTTTGCTGTTCAGATGGAACCATCTCGTAAGCGCCAGACTTTACCCGCCATTGTCTTTATGACGTCCGTTGTGTTTCTGAGGCCCATGAAGTCGAACTGGTACAGACGCCAGGACTTCTGGTCGGCCGCCTCCACCGAGTTCTTCCTCCACTTGTAAATCATCTCGTCTTGCGAGTATCCGTCTAGAAATACACAGAGCGTGTGTGTGTTTGCGACACATCCGAATGATCGATCCCCCACAAACACACACACTCACACACACACACACAGACAGAACTGGGGTCACCCAGAGCTACATTTGTCTTGACTTGGAGGCCGGCTTAATGAAAAGTCCAGCCTGGAATGAAGACAAAAAGGAGAAGAAAAGTGAGTCAAATGAAAGCCAAAGCTCAGTGATGTGGCCAGTCGGTTTCGCTGTGGGGCTCAAACTTCGCTCAAATCGAGCCTTTGGAGGGTTTTCACAATCAGTCATTGCAGGAAATGTTTGGGGTTTCTTTGCCAAACTCCAACTGGAAACGTTATCATCTCCAGTAGAAACCCTGACTGAATTATAATCCTGCTTGATAGTGATTTAACGTAATCAATTTTAAATAAACTGTGAATTGTTGGGAAATTGTTCCTCCAATCCATCGTAATTCATCAACTAATCCCCATTTAACGCGACCGATTTCATTAAATCAAGCACAACCTTGTCTCTACACTCACTGCATGATTGGTTTGGATATTCAGCAGATGATAATGATCCGTTCATGAGAATGCTCCTGATTTATAGGTGAAAAAACATTCAGACAGCGTAATCATCAGGACCAAACGTCACTTCTCGTTTGATTGAACCTCTGTGGAATCAGAGAGAGTTGACAAGACGATCACAGTCTCTAAAACACACACTCTACGCTACACCGGCACTAAAAAGGTGTACACACACCTGTAAAAAATTACAGGCTATCAAGAAAAATGAAATGTTCACCTGCATATATTATTTCAAAGCCTTTTTCCTCCAGTCATGCAGGATTTATCTGAAACTGAACAAAATCACCAACAAAAAAGACGGGAGAAATCTGAAAAAAATTATAATAAAAGCACTGGTTTGATAAAATGTGCACAAATGAACACTTTGAATACCCAGATTCCTTCTTCATCAGTTTTAACCTGCCATCTATTATACTGGATCCAGTTCATTTGTCACAGAGTTCAGTTGCATCCTTTTGCTGAGACCATGGCTTGTGGTGCGTTCACACCAAACTGGTTTATGTTCAGTCTACATTGAGGCGCGTCGAGATTTTAACTGTTTGGAGCGTCGAGCGGAAAACGACGGCGAGATCTGACGCGCCTCCGCATGGACTTGGAACGCGTTTGGTGTGAACGCACCGTTACAGTGAGGCTACACTGGATCAAAAATGATGTCATATTAAAAAATAAATCAAATGAAAAGATCAAATTGGAGGAAATGCAGGACAACAATGACATTTCAAAGAACCACTGAAATGCAGCCTGGCAGCACAAAACAGTCATAGCTCCTGTTTCAGGCTCAATTCAAGAGTTTCATCCCTTTAAATATCTGTCAAAAATACACAACTGAGACATCTGCAAATCATTTATTTTTAATAGTAAAGAATTAGTTGAGATTAGGCATCAATTCATAAAACCTGGATGTCGAGTTGCCTTTGCTTTAGAGGCGATTTTTAAACTTCATCTCTTTTGTCTCCAGACATTAACATGAAGTATCTGATTGTTCCGGAGCCCAACAGGTACGGCGGCTCCGAAAATAAATGAAACTTTTTCCAAATGAGTAGAGAGACATCGCCATGGAAACATGCGGACTGATCTCCGGGTGAGGAAATGCATCTAATGGATCTCAGCGGGATGTTTCCACAGACGAGGCCGTCCAGCAGGCAGGTTTTAAGCTCTGATAGGCTGCGTGGGGCGCAATCACACCGAATGGCTCTCCGAAGCCACAAGATGACACATTATCCACACGTCACGCCTCACTTTCGGCCTCGCGCTCCTTTCTTCAAAGCGGCGATCTCAGCAGTCAGATGGACTGGAGAGCCTTTAATGAGCTGAGCAACCAAACACAGGAAGCAACCAATCATGTCACAGAAGGCGACGGCGGTGGACGGAGAATGACTGACAGTCTAAGGACACCGCATCAAAATCTGTGTTTTTAAGACACATTTAAAAGTGGATATTTAATTGTCCACATAGTAGGTGATATAAAAAAACACTAAATACTGAAGACAATTTTTTCAAAATAACATTTGGTAAAATTTAATCTTCAGACAAAAGAGAAAAAGATACAAAAAGATTAAATTCCAAGTCTGTCTTTCCAAGCAAGTTCAGACTGAAAGCAAAAAACAAGATGGTGAAAAACGAAACCCGGAAATGTCCACATGGGACATTGTGGGACGTTCTTGCTGTTTGTTATTTAGAAATGATTTCTGAGTCTAACAAATATGCACATGTTCATTCATGGTGATGATGATAATAATGATATTCAGACTGGTAGCAGCAGCTGATGCTGGAATCAAATCCAACTTTCTAACTCAAAGATTACTTAGGCTGCGTTCACACTGCAGCCTGAAGTGAGCCAATTCAGATTGTTTTTGCTGTAATGTGACCTGGAGCTGATCTGTTAATGACAGTCTGAACAGCACAGGTCGGATTCTTTTCTAATGCGACCCGGGCCACTTGCATCTCTGCTATGTATCCGATTCAAATGCGACCTAAAGTCCAGGTGGGATGAATGCGGCACTCTACAAAAATGTCACTCTTCTGCCTCCTGATAACGGGAAGAAAAACAACAACCATGACAGGCTATCATGGGGATTGTGTTGTTAATATTCTGCTCCGGTCAGACAACAACTTTAAAAGTGTGAGTTATTCTCCACCGTTAGCTTCCGCAGACGCTGATCACTTCTTCCTTTTCTTGTCTGATGTGTTTTCATAAAAGTATAAACAAAACCCACAGATAGGAGTTAACATGAACTCCCCATGGAGCATGAATATTATTTCTTTTACCCTTCTTTCCGGGTTGTAATGATTTATTGAATTTGTTTTTCTGGGTGACAGGACTTCAATTAATTCTAAAAACAAGAATTCAGCAAATAACTTTGAATACATTGTAGATTGTCTGAAGTGGGTCAAAATTAAACACATGGGCTTAACATAACCCAATATTTGAATGATTGTTCCTTTCTGAGCTGCAGCTGAACTACTTTTTGTAGCCGTCAAGGCATAATAATCCTGGCTCATATTTAACCGGCCTTTGTGTCCAAAATGGTTCATTTTAAATTGGTTGGTTTCCTGCTATTCATCATGACCCATAAGTTTTGAAAAAGGAGTTGAAAAGACAATTCCAGAATTTTAATGTAGTCCTGCTTTATTCATTACAAACTCAGGGAAGCAGCCAAATGAAATGAACTCTACCAATTCTGATTATAGGAGTGAAAAAAAAAGTAAATTATGCATATGTATCCACATCTGGCCAAAATGATGCAAACACAGAATAAAATCAACTCAAGCCTCCAATTCAATCCCGTTTTTAAAAACCGTTAAAGTTGCTTGTTGGATTATTGTTCTACCTTCCAGAAAATAACAGATTTTAAAATGAACAACTCTAAAAGTGCTGCCAGAGAAATGTCATTTATACTCCTGTAGCTTTTGACTGGGAGAGCGGCTCCAAATACTCTTCATAAATACTGAACACATTGCAGCAGGTATTAATATAATTCAGTTCTACTGAATCTAAATCCACTTTGTGTTTAGCTAAATACATATTCACTTTAAGGTTATAGATAAACAAATGCTACATATGTTATCTGAGCATTCATAAAGTCTCCCAGTTACGGCTTGCAGATAAAGCACCTCCTGTGCTGCTTGTGACAAATGAACAGTAGTCGCTGGGCTACGCGGCGCGTGGATCTCCACAGTGGCTGGCAGCACAGTGATCCATCTTATTCTGCCAGGTGGGTGAAAGCATCTGTTCTCTGGAAGATTTAAAGGGGCGGTGTTATGTCTTTTCCAGGCACACAGTACCAATTTATAGGAAAATCAACTAACTATTGATTTTAGTGGCTATAAAAATGCTATATATATCGAATATATATCGAACTTAAAAGAAAATTGACTTTGCAATTTAATGGCTTGAAATTGGGGCTCTGTCGCTTTAAAAACTCCTGCTCTTTCTGAAACTCCGCCTTGTGGAAGTCATCACGATATGGCTCCTCTGTTAAACCTTTAAAAACGTTTATTAACAGCATTTCTCTGAGAAGTGACCCCTGTAATGAGCTCAGCAGATGCTCAGGTCTTTGCTAATTGCTGCTGGCTAGTCTGAAGGAGCTGAGTGAGGGCTGCTCTGTGAGGCAAAAGCTCAATAGATGGGAAACGGCAGATCAGAGGACGAGTTTCGTCTTGAAAGCGGCACTAGGTCCCACCAATCGTTTTGTACAGCTTAATGGTTGCCAGGGTACATTTCTCAAACATGCACAAAATAATGAAGGCAACACTCCTGGTGTGTTTTTGATGAGGGAATGAGTTGAAGTAATTTTTTTTTTTGCAAAAAGTGATTTTGGCAAAACAAAAAAGAAGCCACCACATCTTTCTTGTTCAAAAAGAAGTAATCTGGATTTTGACACGCAGTCCGTATAACACACAGATTGGTTTTAAAGTCACTGAGTTCTTGCAGCTGTAAATAAACATTAAGACCGTTAGGATTTATCGAAGCGTCACCTAACGAGGTTTACTCACAGCTGGAGAAGATGAGCGGACATGAGTGTTCATCCATTGGAAAGTTGTGTAGCTGCAGCTGGCACTCAGCATTTATAGTTAACCTGAAAACAAACAACAACAAAAAAACAATAGGAAAAACTGAACCTCAGTAACACAAAGCTATCACGCTACTGACCTTCGATTACACAGGTCAGCAGCCAAAAAATTCTCTGTCAACTGTTTCAGGGTCATTTTGATGAGCTGAGTCCAAACGTCACTTAGGTTTTGCTCAATCGGGTCGACTTTCTGAGCTATGGAGCAACATGAGCGTCAAAATGCACGTTTTTCTGGGTCGGTTTGCTGAGGATCAATGAGTGATGAGCAGGAGGAGAGACTCCATCAGGACAGAAAAGAGACGGAGAAATTTACACAATGAAGACGTAATGTTTAATTCACATTTACTACTTACCCTTATCAGGGTTTATTATTCAATTTACAGAAATCCAAGTTTGTAGTATTTAATTACACTGTTGGAAAACTTTTTTCTCCTAAAACCTTTTTTTGGGTGAGAAATATTAACATAAATAAACTGATAATGTCATGAAAATGTGACCAATTTAATCAGAAGATCGAATTTCCCTAAATCAAGTGAGGCTGCACTCAGTCCGGATCGTCTGGACCTCCTTATGATCATGATGGCAGCCTGCCTCCTCTTGCACATCAAACAGAACCAGAATCAGCCAGAACAGCATGAAAGGAAGTAAGTAGATTCTCAAGCATGAGGTGTGTTTCCCTGATGTGGCTTTCTCCACTTTGTTAGAAAGGATGCAGGATAAAAGCAGCAAATGTAAAGTTAATGGAAGGACACATTGGAGTGAGGAGAGGAGGCAGGAGCTGTATAAAATGAGTTTCTTCTTCTACTTTTGTTTCACAGCGAATCATCCGTCTCCATTTAGTCCCATCCTCTGCATCCTTTATCCTCACACCATCTAGCTTTATCTTGTCTTTCACTACATCCGTAAGCAAAATCCTCCCTGTCAAAGAATAAATGTGTAAAATGTGTTCTCAGATCACTCAGGCTCAGGATGGATTCAGTTACCATCAAAATGCGTAAATGACAATAAATGATCTGCTGGTGTTGGATCAACGTTCCGGACCTCTCAGATCTCCTGGCTCTGGTTCTGCATCCACAGAACCAGAGACAAACAAGGAGAAGCAGCATTCAGCTTCTATGCACCACAGATCTGGAACAAACTTCCAGAAAACTGCAAAACTGACCGGAAGGAGAGCCGACGACGCAGCCGAATTTGCAGTACCGTCATTCCGCCACACGATGCACTGTCTGGAAAACTCCAGCGGTTTCTGAAAGGGGAGCCGTTGCGCTCGGGTTCTTACGGGAAAATCCCTCCCGCTGTTGCAGGAAGTGAAATTAATCTGATGGTCACTCTTTTAAGAGACTGTAAATTGTGAGAATAACGAGCTGGATATTGAAAGTTCCGGTTGATATGGACAAATGGGAAAATGTATTTACTCACAGGACATTTAAAGAACCACATCCAATTGAAATGACCAAAAATATCCAATAACTACTTATTTAACCTTAGGATTATTTAAATTTGTCTTTCAAGTTGCATGAAGAAAATTTCTGATCAGACACTGAATTTATTAAACATCACATTGAATTCTGCTCAGAAACATTTAGTGTGAACATTTTCATTAAAATAAACACCAGAGTCAGATCAACGTAACGCGCTTCCATCTCATGTTTTTCAGGATTGAAAAACATGCCGCTAAGCATTATGGGTAATAGTTTCCACTCCTGTATTTTTTTTTTCCTTCTTTTTTTTAAGTGCTAACCTAAAAACTCTAGTTTATTCAACTCTTGGAGGTTTGACAAAAATTAATAAGTTAAAACAACTTACTACTGTAAGTTCATCTCTCACAAACTGACATCATTTAAAATGTAAAACTCACTAAAATCATGTGACTTAAAGAGTAGAAGATAGTAGATAGTTTTATTTTTGTCCTGGACGGTCAGTTCAACGCCTTCATCTCTGAGCAGAAATTTGAACTCGGTGACCATCGGCCAATAGAAAGTCCATGTCATGCTAACGTGACGGCTAGCAGTCTGCTTTCTGGAGAGAAAGTCGCCCAACCTGCGATTTTAAAGCTATTTTACAGAGACAGGGCTCACATCTCACACGTTTAGACGTTACTTGTAGAGATAAGATACGACGTTGGAAAACACAAAACCCATGTCAACCACAAACTATCAAGCAGGTGGGCAGTGAACACAAATTCATGCCTGGAGTAGAAACCACTCCCTCCCCCTCTTGACTTGTCCAGAGTTAGCCGTGCCAAAGTTTTCAACAGAGACGCAAACAACCAGGAGCAAACATTTCCTCGTAGAAGTCTTCCTCATCCTGACAGCGGAGGTTTACCTTGAGGACAACTATGAGGTAAGCAGCCAAGTCAACAACAGAGCATTTCCTCACGTGGCTCGTCAAAAACGCCGAGACTGAGATCCATTAAAGCGTCGCCCGATGATATCTGAGGACGGCAGCTCAGATGCTTTCAGTCCCGTCTGACGATTTGACGTAAAGAATGGCTGGAGCATCAAAACAGACCTGCGTCAAGGTTTCCCCAATGCCACTCAAAGCTTTACCTGCTGCCAAAGGTGCTTGAGTCACTCACCAGTCCGAATCGGTCCGTCCGTCTCCACAAAAATCGCAATCAATTATTAAACGTTCAGAAAAGCATTATAAGCACTAAAGTTCAGCTTCAGATTCAAGAGTTTGATTTCAGCAATCATTTTCAACAATATTTTTTGCTTGTCTTTCGGCCGGATCAGAGTCGTTACCTTAAGGTGTAAAGTATTTTTCCGTCGTTCCATATCCTGAGCAGCTGGTTTGGCATCGTGATCCAATGGGAGTCTGCGGTCTTGGAGTTTCTAAAGATGGTGTCCGGCAGCCAAATGAGTCCAACCATGTTGCTGTTCAAGTTCAGTATCTTCATTGTGCTGTTGTATCTGAGGCGGGTGTCTGTCCACGTCTGGGCGAAGATGATGTCAATTTGGTACTCCTGTCAAAATAAAAGAGGAAAAGAGCACATGAAAATCTATTCTTTCATTGAAAAACTTCTTAAATGCGTTGTCTTAGCGACGCAGAACGCAAGACAGGCTCCAGGTCCAGAGATCTTCTCAGTCCCTGTTTGTTTGTTGTTGCTTTTTTGCTGACAGAAATGATAAAAGGCTGAACAACAAAGAAAGTAAAATGCGACAGACACGCCACAATTAATCATTCATGCTAGATTTGCCTGTTAGCCCAGGAGACTGTAAGAAGAGTGCATCAGATGGATGATGATTGATGCTACCCAGAGCCTTGCAAAGGCATTCATAACTCTTGAACTTTGTTTCTCTACAACAACAAACTTCAGTGTGCTTTGCTGGGATTGTATTTGACAGAACAACACAAAATAGTGGCTTAGAAAACAATCAGTAATTTGAGAAGTATGGCGTTTGTATGATCCTAAGAGCTATGCTGTCGGGGGCTTCATGCCCTTGGTAGGGTCACCCAAGGCAGACAGGTCTTAGGGGAGGGACCAGACAAAGCGCAGCCCGAAGACCCCTATGATGACCACAAACTTTGGACGTAGTGTTCCCTCGCCCGGACGTGGGTCACCGGGGCCCCACTCTGGAGCCAGGGCTGGAGGTGGGGCACGTTGGCGAGCGCCTGGTGGCCGGGCTTTTACCCATGGAGCCCAGCCGGGCTCAGCCCGAAGAGGAAACATGGGTCCCTCTTCCAATGGGCTCACCACCTATAGGAAGGGCCACAGGGGTCGGGTGCATTGTGTGATGGGTGGTGGCCGAGGGAGGGGGTCCTGGCGGTCCGATCCTCGGTTGCAGAAACTGGCTCTTGGGACGTGGAATGTCACCTCTCTGGTGGGGAAGGAGCCGGAGCTGGTGTGTGAGGCTGAGAGGTTCCGGCTAGAAATAGTCGGTCTCACCTCGACACATGGCTCTGGTTCTGGAACCAGTCTCCTTGAGAGGGGCTGGACGTACTTCCACTCTGGAGTTGCCCACGGTGAGAGGCGCCGAGCAGGGGTGGGCATACTTGTTGCTCCCCATCTTGGCGCCTGTACGTTGGGGTTCACCCCGGTGAACGAGAGGGTAGCCTCCTCCGCCTACGGGTGGGGGGGGACGGGTTCTGACTGTTGTTTGTGCTTACGGGCCAAATGACAGTTCAGCTTACCCACCCTTTTGGAGTCCCTAGAGGGGGGTACTGGAGAGTGCCCTCCTGGGGACTCCCCTCGTTTTGCTGGGGGACTTCAACGCTCACGTGGGCAATGACAGTGAGACCTGGAGGGGCGTGGTTGGGAGGAATGCTCCCTCCGATCTGAACTCGAGTGGTGTTCTGTTGCTGGACTTCTGTGCTCGTCACGGATTGTCCATAACGAACACCATGTTCAGGCATAAGGGTGTCCATATGTGCACTTGGCACCAGGACACTCTAGGCCGCAGTTCGATGATCGATTTTGTCATCGTTTCGTCGGATCTGCGGCCGTATGTCTTGGACACTCGGGTGAAGAGAGGTGCGGAGTTGTCCACTGACCACTACCTGGTGGTGAGTTGGCTCCGGTGGTGGGGGAGGATGCCGGTCAGACCTGGCAGGCCCAAACGTGTTGTGAGGGTCTGCTGGGAACGTCTGGGCGGAGTCCCCTGTGAGACGGAGCTTTAACTCCCATCTCCGGCAGAGCTTCAAACACGTCCCGGGGGAGGCGGGGGACATTGAGTCTGAGTGGACCATGTTCCGTGCCTCCATTGTCGAGGCGGCTCATCGGAGCTGTGGTCGCAAGGTTGTCGGTGCCTGTCGTGGTGGCAACCCTCGAACCCGTTGGGTGGACACCGGAAGCGGCACCTTCGGTGAGGGATGCTGTCAGGCTGAAGAAGGAGTCCTATCGGGCCTTTTTGGCCTGTGGGACTCCGGAAGCAGCTGATGGGTACCGGCGGGCGAAGCGGCGTGCGGCTCAGGTGGTTGCTGAGGCAAAAACTCGGGCGTGGGAGGAGTTCGGAGAGACCATGGAGAAAGACTTCCGTATGGCTTCGAGGCGATTCTGGTCCACCATCCGGCGTCTCAGGAGGGGGGAAGCAGTGTAGCACCAACACTGTTTACAGTGGGGGTGGTGTGCTGCTGACCTCGACTGGGACGCTAGGGTCGGTGGGCGGAGTACTTCGAAGACCTCCTCAATCCCACCAACATGCCTTCCATTGAGGAAGCTGAGCCTGAGGACTTTGGGTTGGGCTCTCCAATCTCTGGGGACGAGGTCGCGAGGTAGTTAAAAAGCTCCTCGGTGGCCGGGCCCCGGGTGGGATGAGATTCACCCGAGTATCTCAAGGCTCTGGATGTTGTAGGGTTGTGTTGGTTAACGCGACTCTGCAGTATCGCATGGACATCGGGGGCAGTTCCCCTGGATTGGCAGATCAGTGGTGGTCCCCCTGTTTAAAAAGGGGGATCGGAGAGTGTGCTCCAACTATAGAGGGATCACACTCTTAAGCCTCCCTGGCAAGGTCTATTCGGGGGTACTGGAGAGGAGGGTCCGTCGGATAGTCGAACCTCGGATTTTGGAAGAGCAGTGTGGTTTTCGTCCTGGTCGTGGAACACTGGACCAGCTCTACACCCTCAGCAGGGTCCTGGAGGGTGCATGGGAGTTCGCCCAACCAATCTACATGTGCTTTGTGGACTTGGAGAAGGCGTTCGACCGTGTCCCTCGGGTGCCCTGTGGGGGTTCTCCGGGAGTATGGGATACCGGGCCCTTTGATACGGGCTGTCAGGTCCCTGTATGACCGGTGTCAGAGTCTGGTCCGCATTGCCGGCAATAAGTCGGGCTCGCTCCCAGTGAGGGTTGGACTCCGCCAGGGCTGCCCCTTTGTCACCGATTCTGTTCATTACTTTTATGGACAGAATTTCTAGGCGCAGCCAAGGTGTTGAGGGGATCCGTTTTGGTGGCCTTAGGATTGCATCTCTGCTTTTTGCGGACGATGTGGTCCTATTGGCTTCATCGGGACGTGATCTGCAGCTCTCGCTGGAGCGGTTCGCAGCCGAGTGTGAAGCGGCCGGGATGAGGATCAGTGCCTCCAAGTCTGAGACCATGGTCCTGAGCCGGAAAAGGGTAGAGTGCCTTCTCCGGGTCGAGGGAGATGTCCTGCCCCAAGTGGAGGAGTTCAAGTATCTCGGGATCTTGTTCACGAATGAGGGAAGAAGGGAGCGTGAGATCGACAGGCGGATTGGTGCAGCGTCCGCCGTGAAACGGGCGCTGTACCGGTCCGTCGTGGTGAAGAGAGAGCTGAGTCAAAAAGCGAAGCTCTCAATTTACCGGTCGATCTACGTTCCTACCCTCATCTATGGTCATGAGCTTTGGGTAATGACCGAAAGAACGAGATCGCGAATACAAGCGGCCGAAATGAGTTTTCTCCGTAGGGTGGCTGGGCTCTCCCTTAGAGATAGGGTGAGAAGCTCTGGGTCATCCGGGAGGGACTCAGAGTAGAGCCGCTGCTCCTCCACATCGAGAGGAGCCAGTTGAGGTGGCTCGGGCATCTGGTCAGGATGCCTCCTGGACGCCTCCCTGGTGAGGTGTTTCGGGCACGTCCCACCGGGAGGAGGCCCCGGGGAAGACCCAGGACACGCTGGAGGGACTACGTCTCTCAGCTGGCTTGGGAACGCCTCGGGATTCCCCCGGAGGAGCTGGAGGAAGTGGCTGGGGAGAGGGAAGTCTGGGCCTCCCTTCTAAAGCTGCTACCCCCGCGACCCGACTCCGGATAAGCGGCAGAAGATGGATGGATGGATGGATGGATGGATGGATGGCGTTTGTATCCAGACCCCAGAGTCAAACGTTTTCTGGAGATACGATTTCACTGTAAGGCTCTTCAGGTAAATCTTTGCTGACTTTGTTCAGCTGGAGACAGAAATGTTGCCTGTTTTTTTTTTCCCCTTTAAAACTCGGTCAGATTGGATGGAGGAACCCCGTGAATGCACATTTTTTGTGCCAACATATGAATATGTTCGATTCTGAACGACTCCATTGTATCTCCAGCTGTATGCTCCTTGTCCTGCTAAGATTAGATTAATAAAAAAGTAAATAAATCTCTGCCCAAGAGTTTTGCAGCGTCCATCAAGTGTTTAGTTCCATCCATCTTCCACCAACTTCCCCATCCCCAAGAAGAGTGTCTGCAATCACCAGGCTTCATTCCCATAAGGGTTTCTTTAAGGTAATCATTAATTATTTTTTCTTAAATCAAAAACAAGGTGAAGAAGAGATAAAAAAAAAAAAAAAGATAGAAACAAGTTGCAGACACTGCTAGAATACCACAGCTCGCTAGCCGCCTGCTGCTGATGATACAAAAGATTTGCATCTTCCCCGTAACTTTCAGCTTAAAACAAAACATTTTTCACTCTTTTTGAGGAATTTGATCATTTAAAAAAACTTAAGAAATGACCTTTTCTTGTTGTGACCCGGTCGAGGGGCAGGGTTTCTTTTTTTTTTTGTACAGAACGCACCAGAACACGGATTAAAATACATTATTTTATTAAACAATTTCTTTAAAACACTTCTTTTAAAATACGGTTTCAAACATTCTTCTTGGTCCCTCGAAGGGAAAGGGGTTCTGCGAAATGATAATTTAAATCATTCCAAAAATTAAATGAACAAACAAAACATGCAAAAGAAAACAAAATAATCAAAACAAAGAAAAACAAATTAATAATAAAGCAAGCACAAACTGTAAACAAAACACTTCAAACAGTGGAATAATTGTCAAAGTCCGATTTCAGAGGCCTTTCAATGGGACCGGAGGAGTCATGCCCCGCCTATCAATCAGTGACAGGTTCCATTCAGAACCACTCAAACAAACACTGACACGACAAGACAGCAGAGCATCCAAAGTGCTGCAATGCCCACAGCGATCACGTGCCTAAAAACAGAAAACGCATTAACTGTGAATTAAAGTAAAATTAAGAAAAATATAAATGGCAGGTAGCTTACCCAGGAGTGGAAACACAGCTACCCGGAGAGGGAGCGGACCAACAAGTGAGGACTAGGTGGAAGCCACACGCCGCAACAATCTCCAGCCGCAACCGCCAATGCCACACCAGCAAAACGCTGCAGAAACGCACGGCAGGTATAGCCCCAGAGCCAAACCACAATCCCAGCCAGATGGTACAAATGGCACTTACGATTTTCGGTAAGCGGATCGAACCCAAAGGCCACCCAGCCAGCCAGCATGTAGCAGTGGAAACAAAGACACACGCACCTTGCAGCGGCCTGTCCAGCTATAAAGGCATCTGCCCCGCACACCAGGTGCGCCTCTCGTTGCACCTGGTGTGCAGAGCGAGAAGGGCGGAAACCATCCCACCACATTGTCTTATGAATATAATCTATAAAAATGATGAGGAAACATGACTTTGATCATTCTAAGATATTCTTAGCTTGCTGCATTGTTGCAACCCCAGTAAATATACATTTGTGCATTCACCTGTATTTTCATAACTTTAAACACGATTTGACTTCCTGGGGATCCAACAACCTGGATGGGAGTCCAGCAGGTCATGGTATATTACTGGACCAAGTGGAGCAAAGTGGAGCAGCTGCTAGCCGTGGCAGAAAAACACCCAACGCGGCCTTAGCAACGGTCGAGTCGCTTGGGTCATTTCTGGCAACAATTCGCAGACGGTTGTGCAGCATAATTAAAATAATGATATCTTCCCGTCTCCTTCCCACCCACGCATTTGAATTCAGCTGCCGCTGCCTGAAATGTTTTGACCTTATGCTGGTTCTGCACAGTGGCTGGAATGGCTCACCAATTAGAATAAAGTCTACATTCACAGAGCCCAGCGTGCGGGTCATGACCTTTAATTGTTTCCCGATTGGGAATTGGGAATAATACATATATAGATAATATATGTATTATCTAAAAGCACAACCAGTTTCATGGTTGTGCTTTTTATCTGTAAACTCATTTAAAAATAATTTCAGGTGACTGGATCGACTCTGACTAGTAAATCTCATCTAAGACCTTTTTTTTACATCTTTTTTTTTTTTTTTTTGTAAAGGTGCTTAATTAATTTCACATTAGAAGGTGTTTTCATTCAAATGAAGATTATGATCCTTCACTGCCCTTCCTGCATAGGAGGTATTGCTGTAAATAATTTCAACTGTTCACTTTCAATTATGATGGGGAATGTTTCTGTAAAGTCTGCTAAACCAAAAGATCCTGCTGTGGATTATAAAAGTACACATGATTTAAAGAAAATGACTCTGATTTATGCTAACAAATGCGACAGTAAAGAAAAAAAACAGGAGATAATTGACCCAAATAAGAGAGATGAACTATTTTTGACTGCCTTCAAAAAAACAAAGCTATTGTTAAACATTAAACACACTTAAAAGTCTCAGATCAAACGAATGTTAATATCAGATTCCCAGAGATTTCAAATGATCACTGCCGTTTACTGAGGGGGAAAAAAACTACTAAAACCAATTTGACCCAATATGTGAAACACTCTGTGTAACAAATTATGTAATAAATGTGATTAATCAAGTTTTACTGGTGATTAAATTGCACCAGTAAAGCACCAGCCCTAATTACTTTCACACCTCTGAAGTCAGAAAATCATTTAAATAGGACCTGTGGGACAACACGAAGTAGGCTAAAGTATCTCAAAATGATTAAAAGAAATTCAAGAGGACATGGGCAGTGAAGTCATTTACGTCTTCCGGTCTTAAACAGATTACAAAACCACTTCTAAAGCTTTGGGGCTCTGCAGCGAGAGCCGTTATCTGCAACTAGAGAAAACATGGAGCAGCGGAGAATCTCCCATGAGTGACTGATCTACCAGAAATACTTCTAGAGCGCATCAACGACTCAACCAGGGGGCCACAAAAAAAAAACAAAAAAAAAACATCATCTAAAGCACAGCAGGCCTCACTTAGCTCAAAGTCAGACTTCATGATTCAATAATAGGAAAGAGAGATTGAGCAAAAAATGGCATCAATGGGAGAATAGTAAGAAACCCCCCACTAGTAATCAAACAGGACTCAACGTCTTGTCTCACGTTTGCTATAAAACATCCTGACAACTCCCAAGACCAGCAAGACCATAATCTGGAGCTGTTTGGATAAAAAACTCTTTAAAGAGGCTGGAAAGAACCAATTGGTGCACATAAGTGAACCATATTCAATATAAAAGACTCATTGAGTGTTACTAAAAGCGATTGATGTCAGCTGCTGTTGCTAAGGGCGGAAAAAGTAGTGATAGGTTTGCGGGGTCTTTACATTTTAACACGGGGTCGGATTGGCTTGGATGGATTTTTCTCCCCCTAAATAAATTAAATTATAATCATATATATATATATATAAACATTATATATGTATCTAGGATCGAACACATTTTGAGTCTAATCGCGCTGTGGTTACATTTATTTCTCAAACAGCTGAAGGAAGCTTCACCACATCGACTCCTAGCATGTAGCAACATCAAGATCAATCAATCAATCACTCAAATCAAATCCAGTTACAATGGCCACCCGCGTTGCAACAATGCTCTCTATTGACGTTCACGATTTTTAAAGAAGTCTATCATAATTTTTGAATCTCTTCTAAAGCTTAACAAAAACAACAAGTCAGACTTTTGTACTGATATGAAAAGTTTGGACATTAAAACATAATCTGTTGCTTCCTCTTTCGCTGCCCTAATTTTCTGTTGATTCCCTACTGACTGAGCTTATAAAAAATCACGTAGCTAAGGTAAAGTATGTAAATCTATCATTTCCTCCTGTCAGCCTGACTGCTAAGTGGAGTCACAGTTAGAAGATTTAGGCTAATGGGGACATACGTCTGCCATTGCAGCTGGAATCATGTAGCCAGATGGGAGGATCAATCATGAGAGAAAATCTGCTGCTCTTGGCTTAATGTCGACTTTGATGCAAGACGAATTTTTCTGAAACAGTTTCATCCGTTGCTTAAAACGAGCAGAAGATGGATTAAAAAAATACAAAAAAAAAAAATAAAAAATGATGGCTGGAAGATGCAGTCAAGTTGTGGAACAGTCTGGGGGGAAACCGTCCAGATGGAGGACGCTGCTGCTGCTGGGGGGCAACTGGGAAACTCAGGAGACATGGTTGACAGACTGGTCCACTAATACAAGTAACTCCTCATTAAGGACATTTCAGATTTAAAAAGATAAATGGTCTCGCTATACCCTCTGACCGCATTTCATCCTCATCACAACCTCCCACTTCATGACATAAGGAGACAGTATTGTGTTTTTCCAGCCACATGATGCCATGTTAAAGCACAACTCACTAACTTTGTTACCTTCAGTTGATTTAAAATGATTATATATCAGATTTGACTTTAAAAAAAATTGGATTTTCCAATTTAATGCCTTAAAATTGGAAATTATCTTTTTAAATTTGACACTGCGCCTTCCAGTATATGTTTACAAATGTTCTCAGGAGCTTTGGACCGAGAAGTAGGGCGTCCGAAGAGCTCAGATGCTCAGTTCCACCAGGTGTTTGCTAATTGCTGCTGGCTAGTCTGAAGGAGCTGAGTCGGTTGGGCTAGTTGCAGGAGAGGCCTGCCCTGTGATGCAGAGGTTCAGCTGGAGACTGAAGATCCAGCAGCTTTGAGTAAATCGGCGGTGCGTCGTATGAGCGCAGATGTTCAGGCTCCCCTAAAATGGTTGCCAGCAGAGATTCAGGGATTTCCTCAAACATGGAAGAAAGAAGCAAAGCTCTGTCTATTAGAATTAGCTTGATGATCTTAAACATACACAAATTTTCACACCTGTGTATTGAATATATAGCAGAGACATTCTTGAAAATGTCACATTTATGTTCCCTAGTGATGCATTTTCATACAATCTCATATATTTATTATCTAAACTCAAGACAAGTTGTGCACCACAGAGAATCTTTTGTTGGTTTGTTCGCAGCTTTTTCAAATTGTTTTGTGGACAATAAATAGAGAAATTTCACATTCTGAAAAATAGACAACAAAAAAAATCTAACAAAGGAATTATTTTTTAAATCAAATTTAATGTGAAATATGCACTATTAAATTGTTTTGTTGTTGTTGTTTTTTTGACATGGAGCTCTTTGCCCTGCACCAGGTTCTGTACTGTAAGTGGGGCAGAGCGTACGTCTCCTCTGCAGTGAGCTGCCACACTGATTATGCAGCGAGATGTGGGGACACAGTGCATACTGTATTTGTGCCGTCCTTTGGGAAATCTTGTCATGCTCCTTTGCTGAATCCAAATCTCTCCTTGAGCCCCGAAAGGTTAGAATGTCGGAGAGGATGGGAGGGGAAACTTTGGGATTCACATGGTGGGGCCGGCGGATCGGGGCACTCAAGTTTAGCAAAGGTTGGAAGCGCTTAGAAACACGTTTCGGTTTTAAAACGATTGTCGACTGACAAGTAATGGGTAAAATTGTGGAGGATGAACTCACAGCGGTCAAATGTTTGGTGAGACCTCATCTGTTTGCAGCCTAACTGTAGCTTTGTGATATGACGATTCACATCTGAGAGGTCAGAGAAATAAAAACAGAACAAACATCCTGTTAAAACAGGAAGCAAAGGCAAATCCCTAAACTCTAAACCTGCTCAACTTTACTTTAGGTGTAGCATTCAGCTTCTTTGCACAGCAAATCAGGAACAAACTTCCGGAAAACTGCAAAACTGCTGAAACACTGAGTTCCCCTACGTCAAGCCAGATTAGAGATGGCTTTGATCAATATGTTGGAACACTGACCAACATATTTGATCTGTGTTTGCTTAAAGATTTCGATGATGGCATTTGACAAAACGTGGCGTCTATTGTTTGTTGCATAATTCAGGCTTTCCCTCAGTGTATCATCAGCCTGGCGGGTCACCAGGCTTCATTTGTGTCCCCACCAGGCTAAGAATTACTTATTTATTTAAGTCTTTTTAAATGTTTGCATTTTTAAGACTTTATCGTTGGTGTTCAGATATTAATCTTCCAATCTTTCAATAATCCATGATTATCAAGTGATATCTTCAAATTGTCTGCAGACTTTAAACATTTTTTTAAGTCACAAACATGACGGGCCTCTGAATGACACCCAGCCACCAGGCTGAGCAAGTTTTCTAGGAAATACCTTGATAATTGATAACTACATGATGTTTTTATAGTGTAAAGCATTTTGAACTGCCTTGTTACTGAAAGATGCAACACAAATAAAGTAGACTTCACTGAATGAATCCTTGTAAAATAATTGTCAAAGAGAAGACAGTCAATAGAGTGGCAAGAAGAAAGCTGGTGTTGATGTGTCCAGATATTTACTTATGAAAAGAAAAACAAAACACTGAATCGTTTTCCTTCAACTTCACAATGTAAGATTGTGGCTGTGGTGTTTATTAATCACTCATGCAGGTTCTGATCTGCTAACACTAACTGCAACAGTGAATGCACAGAACGTCGAGTATTTATAGAAAATTATAAGTGAGACTAGAAACCATGTTTTTGCAAAATGAAACAAGAGTCTCTCTGTGTATTTCCCCCAATGTTCTGAAGTGTTGGTGCTTTAATTATTGTTTGCAGTTTGGGGACGTGACGCTTGCTTCCCTCTGGCAGGCAATTTATGAGCTCCAGCTTTTGCCCCACAGAACCAGGAAACATCCAACTCAGCTACTTTACAGACAACTTGGAGAAAGTCCCACTTTGTTATGTTGTGTCTTCATTTTGGATACGAAGAAGCTCCAAATACAACAAGGAGGGCAGAACGCAAGCAAGAAGAGCTGAACTGAGAGAAATCTCTTAAAGGAAAAGTACCATGTGTGTTCTAGGCAAATGGTACCATTTTATATCTTGCTATAAAAAGGATATATGTCAAATATGACTTAAACGAAATGTAATTTAACGTCTTGAAATTGGGCATCTGTCTCTTTAAGAAACTCCTGCTCTTTCTGAAACTGCGACTTCAGGAAGTCATCACAACATGGCTCCTCTTTAAGAACTTTTTTCAGCATTGTTGCACTGAGAGGCGCTGTTCTATCAATCAATCAAATTTTATTTGTATAGCACATTTCAGCTACAAGGCATTTCAAAGTGCTTTACATCATAAACATAAAATACAAAGTCATGTAACATAGAATAAAATGAAATAAAATAAAATAAAATATAAAAACACGGAATTTAAGCGCCTGTACCGCCTCGAAGTACGTTAATCGGGCCCCGTTCGGACTCCGCCGTCCGTTTAACCACGGGTATTCGCCGGGCCCCGTTGCCCACAACAGGCACGGAATTTAAGCGCCTGTTACCGCCGGACTCCGCCGGCGGTAACAGGCCGCCTATCAGGTGTTTACTAATTGGTGCTGGCTAGTCTGGAGGAGCTGGGTGGAGGAGTCGCCATGGAGGGCTGCTTTGTGAGGAGGAATCTTAAAAACTGCAGCTCTGAGGAGGAGCTGCGCCTCGAAGGAGGGGCCAGGCCCACTCAGGCGACTGAATGGTTGCCATGGGAGATGAAAGGATTTCTCAAGCATGTATGGAAAAAAAAAAATCAAAGCAAAACTCCAGGTATGTATTTGATAAGGGAATAACGTTTTAACATGACGTAAAGCTCAAAACAGTCAATTTGATGCAATACTGTCCCTTTGAAACAAAATAAATTCTAAAAACCAAAAATAAGGAGTAAAGGAAGTGAGGACACAGGAACTGACTAGAAAGCAGGGGCAAACAAGAGAACCTGAGCTGAACATACATAAGGACTGGAGGACAGACGGACGGACGGCAGACATTTAATTTTTAACTGTATCCCTCCAAAGCACTTCAGACAGATCAATAACACTTTCTTATAACCATTACAATTCACATTTCATTTGGGATTTTTCCTCAATAAGTCTCTTATTGAAAACCCTTTGAATGCAAAAATCATCCACTTCAACTTGTAGTGAATCTGTGCAGAAAGGAATGAATCACCATCTGTTGGCCCATGGAGTCATGACACCCTGAGTTTTACGACGCATTGCAATTAAAAACAGTGCAGGAGTGACGACGGAGATCACTGTGAGTGAATTCATCTGCAACAAAGGAGCTCAAAATAGGGCTGAATATGTTTTAGGTACGCAGGCACTCTAAGAAATTTAGAGGCATGTTGGTGTAGCTGCAAACTGATTGGTTATAAACCTAACCACACCGCTCGTCATAATCTGTGGATGCAAAGCAGACTGGAACATCAGAAATATGATAGGATTATTAGGAGATATTACTATAGATATAATAGGAATATTCAGAAATATAACAGGATTCATGAGATAAATCCATTTGGTTACACATATCACCAAAAATTTACATTTCTTCAAAAATAATGACAGCTGGTGTAAAACAATATCGCAGTAAGTAGACACACTAAGAAAGGCGACAATTAACAAAGAAATCCAAAACAGCTCTGAACTAAGAAAAGCATGGCATGTTTCTCATATAACTACGATTCTGCATTTTGTGAATCTCTCCTGGAGATTCAGATGATCTTATATTGAATGGAAAGCTTTCTTTATTTCTACATGCAGTAAAAAAAAAATAAATAAATTGCTAAAATACATTTGAATAAATGATCAAAGTTTCCATTAAAGCCTCCAAAACGCCACAAGCTGCTGGTGAAGTTGGACTTACCATGTTGATTGAAGACACCGGTCCGATGCTGTTCACAAATATATCCACATCTATCACAGTTGGCTTCACTGAAGGAGAAGAAGAAGAAGAAAAATAACATATTTTACTCATCAGATTGCTCACTGTTGCCCAAGCTTCTACCTGCTTCGATAAATTAAAGTGAAGACGAAAAAGAAAAAAAAATGGTCCTGAATTAAAGACACTTTGCTGTTCAGGAGCCTCTGAAGACGGAGGAGCTGCTGAGCGAAGAGGCCCTCAGGGCGTAATGATCACACATTAGTCTTCATCGCAAACTGCTGTGATGAAACACCTCCATCAGTGTTCGCTTGAAAGAGACAATTACGCATCGAATATTCCCCGGTGAGTCGAGCCCACAGCTACACTTTTTTAGACCTTATCCCATTAAGACCCGACTCTCATTCCAAGAACTTTCATTTGGTCTTCTTTCTTTAGTTTCCGTCTCCGTGGCAATCAAAGCTGTGCCTTAGTTTTTTTTTGTTTGTTTGTTTTATTGTCTTTAAAGAAGTATTTCATGGGGAAAAAAAAAACAATACACAAACAATGGATGCTATTGAGGTGACATTTTTCCAACCAAGCTGCAGATTTCAGTTTTCTACACAAAAACAAACAAACAAAAAAAAAACCCCAAGGGCAAAACATTGTGGAACAGAGGTTATTGTGCTTCCCATAAATGCAAAACCTCGATATACACCGACGACAAAAACAACACGTTAAATTTGAAGCTTCTGTAATATAGACTCTTTTAAGAGAGATGCTGCGACTTCGCATGGTATCAATACTCCTTGAACTTTTATGCATTTTATCCCTATACAGCTGCAAAATGTCAACACGCCAGCTGGGAGTATTACGTCACAATAAAATGCAAAGCAACTAATAAATGATTTTCACATTTTCATTTTAAGAGGAGCAGAAAAGAGGGATCAAGCACTCAGGTGGACTTGGATCCAGTGCACAATAAAGATTACAGCATCCTAATTTTCATGATTTACCTACAAAATAAGGTATAACAACTGCAGAAAATAGACGAAAACACATGGGTGAGTTTAAGAATCTGGCACAGAGATGGTAGATTCAAACGCCAAAGCTTAGGAAACCAAAGTGGCCGTCAGCAGAGGTTGGGTGGAGGCCAGGACTCTCAGGAGAGGTGCATGATGAGAGAAAGACTGCAACTAGATGACACATAATGGTCCTTGAGTGAATTCAAGAACAGCAGCTGAAAGAGGACGTCCTCAACCCCATCACAAGGAAAGGATCACAACATGACAGACTCAAAGTGAAAGTCGATGGTTGATGACAACATCGGTTGTGAACTCCACAAATCTCCCGTTTGTGGGAAAGTGGCAAAGGCAAAGCCATTGTTGAAAGAAGTTCAAATTTTCACTACATCTTAAGACGTGCAGGTGTGAAAGAAGGTGTTCTGGTCAGACGAGTACACGCAGACACGTTTTGACTTGTCTGTGAACACAAAGCGCATTCACAGGAAGTGTGGAGGTCCGATTGAGGTGATTGCACTGCGCCCTTCCCCTCCTTGATCTTTCAGATTCCTGCCCATTGTGTATTGCCAATGGGCTCCTCCTCCTGCTCCTCAATAGTGCGGTTAGATAAAGGGCATGAGCCTCCATGATGTGGGGGTTGCTTCCCCCGTACTTCACTGCCAGCCTGCCTCCATCTTGGGCACATTTCTGCTCTGCTGGGGTGCCTGGTGTCTACGGTGTCTGCAGCCTCTAGGAGTTGAGGCAACCTTCCCCTTGCTACCCTTGGGCGCTGAGAGCTGCATAGTAGTAGCTACTCTTCTCATCATTGCCCTGGGAAATGTAGGCAATGGACAATGGGATGTGCCTGAAGTGCCACAACAGAACACAAGAAGAAGAAAGGGTCATTTACTGAAACAGAAATAGATACAAATCTGGAGAAGTCATCCCACTTTTGTCACTTGACTCCAAGTGAACAGGAGGCCCTTGCTTATTTCATCTGATCAGTCTGGCTCACCGTTTTAACTCCAGCTTCCCTCGTCTCTGTCTTTAGGTAAGATGGGAATCTGATACATGTATCCATCTGTAAAGAGAAAAAAAATCCCTCCCATGATTTCATACGAACTTTGTTTGGAGTCTTTGTGTCTTGGACCAATCAGAGGATCAGAATTTCCCCACCTACCAGTCTGCAACTGCGTTCACCTTCTGTCCACCAGATGGGACTCCGAAGCACGCTTAAGGTGAATCGATGCAGAGAGTCGTTTAGTTGTGTGCCATCCAGCAGACGGGGAACAAGCAGAGCCGATCATAACACACGCCTTTAAGCTCTAACATTGGAATCATTCTGGGGTCTTTTACGATAATTCACATTTCTACACAGAGACTGAGCGAGCTCCTGTTTCACGCTCAACAACAGACACTTCAAACAGACTCCTGGCAGGGAACTTGTTGTGTGTAAGCTGTCAGGTAATGATGTCAGCTGCAGAAACAGGATGTGTTTTGCCCTGGAGAGCAGCCACCCAGACAAGCAATTAATTGGAGACAATCAGCCCTGATAGCTGGTTCTCGACGTGGAGCGTCTCCCATCCTCAGCCCTTCCCCTCCTCCACTGACCTGAGCTTCCCTCCCAAGCAGAAACCATTCAAACGCTGCTGTGACCCAGAGGAGGGCTGTTATTTTCACAGTCATGGAGAAATTTATAAAGTTTTCCATGAAGTCATTTCAACTTCTGAAGCTCCACAAAACACTCTGACACGTCTGTGTCAAATCCGGCCCACCGTAGCTTTTTATGTGGTCCTCTAGAATCTAGGCTTAAATGCTAAATGTGCTTAAATATTATGTTTTCAATCAAATCAATGCAGTTCTTATCTGTTTACTGCCGAATTATATCAATCAGTCACTCCAGTTTCTAGAAAATTATCATGGAAATTCATGCAAAATCAACAAATCCCCACACTTTATCTTGCACTGATAACTGGGAGCTTATTGCAGGTTTTTCCCCAAAATTGTCAAAAACTCTCTTACTTGCACTTAACAGCTGCCTCACCTTAGTTGATGTCAGATTATAGTCCATGTTCTGTACAGCGAGTACAGAACATGGACTCCAAATTACCAAATTACTACCACAAACTCTTTACTTTTATTGAAAACATTGTCTAAAAATTCACAAAATCCTGGAGGAACTGAATAATATCATTTAATTTTAAGAATTCATTGCTATTTTAACAGTTGGTGAACAGGTTATATCAATACATACATTCCTTAAGAGCATGCATGACCTTGATTTGGACCAAAACAAAAATCACTTTGTAAAAATCTTGTAAAATTGTTACTTTTTAAACGGTCTGTCCTAAATCTGAAGATGTTTTTGAAATCTCAAAGGTAAAGGAAGGCTTTACATTTTTCAGAGAGTAAACATCAAGACTAGTAAAACTGGCCTCGTCTGTCCCCCAGGTTACTAAGATAAAGTGGCCAAACAATTTAAAATAACGTCTTAGTTATTGAATTATTATTTTAAATTGCTAAAACCTTGTTGGCTGTGACTGCTCTCTTTCTCAGGGTGAATTTGTACTTTACACAAATCAAATCTCCTGGAAGAACCTCTGGGCGATAAGTATTCTGCTCCGCAATAGGAAGCTTTTTCTGCCCTTTTTCTCATCCAGAGGTGAGAAAAAGGAGATCCTGGAATCAAACCTTGTGTAAGATTAATGCGTCATTATGTTGGAAGCTGACAGTGATGCATTAGCCGCTCTCTCTCCAGGAGAGTCTGTGACCAATGGACAGCTGTAAGCCAGGAGGAAACAAACTGCGGCTGCAAGCCTCAGTTTGGCACGAGGCTATTTGTGATGAACATGGTCATGTGACCACACAGCTGGACGGTTTGATTTGCTGTTTCAGGGTGAAATATAATTAGAAACATCCTTGTCAGAACGGATTACCAGGTTGGCTTTACTCGGCGAGACTGAGACAAACCAAGCTAACAAAAAAGAAAAAAATATATATATATCAACATCCATTGCTAATCTAATGAAGTTTTCGCTGTTACGTCTCCCGCCAGTTTACATTTTCACATTTTGCGAAGACTTGAAATATCCAGCTGGACTGAAAATTTGCCAGATTTGAAGATGGTTGTTTGTCCCTCCATGCTGCATGTCATTATCAAACTCATCACCAGGCGCTAAGCAACCAGTTTTACTCTGAGACAGATTTTGGTGGCAACAGAAGAAACTTTCTCCTCTCCCATTATGAATTTTTCTTTAACCACATTTTTACTTATATTTGGACTTTTAATAGTAGCCTAATCCCACACACGTTATCTTACAGATGATCTAAATGAACATTTATTTCAGATCTGCCAGAATTGACTGCCTTTGAAAGTTGTGCATTTTAATATTTTGTTTGTTTTATTTTACAAACAAGAAAAAGAAGATGTTTAACTACAAAACTCAATTAATAAATAATAATTTCAAAAAATGTCAGAGTGCTGGGATTAAACAGATTTATTTTCCTAGTGGTCCTAATCGTCTTCTGCTTATACTTGCTACTTTTCTCTGTTGGATGACAACAGTGTTATTCTTTTATTGGTGGTATCTGCTATCTTTATCCACTAAAAGAACAATGGCGTTTTTGTCATGTTCTTCCCCCCCTACCGTCCTACACGACTGTGTAGGACGGTAGGGGGGGAAGTAGAGACTGTAGAGACAGCAGTAGAGACTGTGTCTCTACTGCTGCCATTTCCAGTCAACTCATTAATCACATCAGCTCACAGGAACTCCCTGTGACACGGCTTCACCTATTCTTGGTGGCGATCGGAGCGGCGGCGCAATGACTGATGGCACCGAGACCTCGGCTTCTGCCGTGCCGGTCCGGGCTCGGCGGCAAAAGGAACGCCAAGGGGCTCTGAAATATTCAAAAAGCAGAACAGATTGCCCACCCCGGGCGGTCATCTGTTACCCGGTGAGCAGACACCAGAGCCGCTGCAAGACGGCTCTTTAATGACCCGACTCAAAGAACTGCACCAAAGGGGACTTAATGTGCAGGCGGTTGTGTGTTTGTCCACTTTGTGTCGCGTAGTTTGACCTTCATGAGATCAAAAGACAGATCAACTTAAAGTGAGGTATATTTTCATCAACTTTAGATGCAACCAGCAATCCAAGATAAGCTACTGGTTTGTTTCCAACATTTCAAGAAAAATTTTATTTTTTGTTTTTTTGGCTTTTTGTTTTCCTCACCCTCACGGCTCTGAGCAATTTCGCCATGTGACAGAGAAAGAAAAACCAAATCAGTCAGTTATTATGATTCCTCTGACAGTAACTGGCTTAGTTACTAAGTAACAGTGTGAACAAAAGGAGCGGCGCATTAGTTTCCACGCGGGCTCTCTGTCTCGTTTATGTCATCTGATTTTGAGTGGTGTGTCATCGCTTTTAGCAGGTCAAGTCGGAGCGCTGCATACAATAGAGGCAAAGTGAAGTTAGTAAATTATAAGATGTCATTCTGATCTCCATCTCTGCACATTTCTCAGTGGAAGTTGCCGCACTTACTTCCGTGTATTCACGAACTTGAATCACGATCCCGCTAAAGCTAGCGACCGACCGGGCCACTTTTGTCACTTCCGATATCGTTCTCGATATCTGAGGTATCGTATCGGCCGATAACTGATTCGATACAGAAGAACAGTGTTGAATCGACTGAAAACGTTTCTGTTTTTGTTTAAACGCTGACATATTTATGAACCATTACAGCACATTTAAATACACCAACAGCTACACAAGCTTGCTCAAACATGCAAAAATAACTTCAATTAGGGATTATAACACAACATGGGGAATAAATAGTCAAGGAAACTGATAAGAACAACATGTTGACTACTTTGGTCAAACTGGTTAAAAAAAAAACTTCTCTCAAACGGTTCAGAAAGAGCAAATAGGAACTCTAAATATAAAGTAATAATCATAAAGCATAGACTGAATAGATGTGTGCTTTTGGGTCAGACACATTGTCATGATAAACGAGCTGTAATTTTTTTCAGTATCAGGACCGATACCGGTATTAATATCGAATTGGTGAATATTTAGTTAAAAACCCAGATGGCTCGGCAATTTTTAAACAGGCCCTCGATTTCTGTGTTTTTCATTTTAAATCTCCAAGTAATTGAAGATTTTATAAAACCTCAATGAGTAATTAAACTCGAGTTGAAAAGTCTGACTCAAAAATGTTTTTCAAGGAATTTTTCCCATCACCCCGTTGGGATGCTGATGGTGTAGAACAGTTACGATGAGCTCCAGTGACCTTGGACGCCAGCTCCTACAACGAGCTCCAAAGGTCGTTCTTTTTCTTGTTTTTCCCATCTTGCTTCACCTCAATCTTTCGTTAGCCTTCAGACTTTCTCACAAGTAATTTGAAAACTTTAATTTCTTCGTTCTGACTGTAGATGTTGACAAGTCGCAGCCTTTAGCTGTTTTCTTGTGCTGATGCATGAGGGTCGACGGCCGTCTGCCTCCCTCACATACAGGAGCGTTTAACAGCCAGAGCTTGGAAATAAATCCAGCATCTCGTTATGACGAGAGAACCTTCTCGCTATAGCAAACTGCGAGACGAAAAATGAGAAATTTAGGGTTATGACAGAGCGAGTTTCATATCTGGTAGCAGTGAGACAGTTCCTAGTTCTAATGATGTAAAAATATTCCCCTCTAATGGACTGCAGCATAAAGAGGCTGTCCTTCTCATAGTGCTGCTTTTATACAACATCTAAATATCCCAAGATGTGTTGCTGCTTTGATGCTGCCACCTTTCTTATTTGAAAAGGAAAATATTTTGGATTTAATGAGAAATAAATCTCTCTCTTTTTTTTTTTTTTTTTTAATTCATTGAACTTTTTCTCGTTTGAATGATGTACCGCGCCTGAATTTATTTCCATGTTCTTGCAGTTAATCATTTCAGTACTTAAGTTCTCCAGTCTTTCCTATTTTGCAAAGTAAAGCCTTAAAGGAAATGAAGCCGTGTGTCACACAACGATTCTGTCCCTGGGAACCAGCAAGTCATAGATTAGCAATGACTAGTTCCTGGTCCTTCTGATCAACATAACCAGAAAAACATTTAGAAAAATGACTTAATTACATTTATTTAATAGTAATTGTCAATGCAGGCAATGACTCTGCCACCAGTTTTTAAAAAAAATGATTTCCATTTCTTAATCATTTTATTTTTCCTTCCGCAGTAAACGCAATCCAATTAAAGATGAGATTTTTCCTAAATTACCTATAAAATGTCATGTTACTGTAATGAGAGATAACATATACTTTATATGTTTTAGGACAATTTACCAGACAACGTACTGGCAAATGCATATAAACATTTTTATTTTACTTACTCTTTTTGCAACTCAAGTATTTTGCACAAATAGAAAAGCAATGCACGTGTACAAGGAGGCCGGAGCGCAACAGCAATCACTACTTGTGAACGTTGAACGTGTGTTGCATCATCAGCATAGAAATCCATTTGTATTCGAGCAACGTGGTCGGAACGGCCCTCGTTGCTCAAATGCAAGCTCAAAAAGTCACATTCATTAAAGCAGAAAGGACGAGCTCAGATGACTTTAGGCTGCCGTCTGTCATCAAAAGCCCCACGTAACAACAAATGGCTCTCTGATTTACTTATCTGCGGTCGGGGGAATTAAAAAACAAGGGCTAATTGCCTGCGCCGTGTTTCTCATTAGTTCCTTGAAGTCACCCACACAAGTTAATTTCGTCCATTTTGGCCGGGCAATCAGCAATGAATACAAATCTGCGATGCACTACAGACTCATAAATTGTGACTGTGTGTGTGTGTGCGTGTGCGTGTGCGTGTGCGTGTGCAGGGGTGTGTGTGTGTGTGTGTGTAACATAGTTGCAGCTCAGTGAAAAGGACATCATTTTTACAAATAGTTGCCATGCAACTGGACAACAACACCTGCACATGCTTAGAGCATGTGCAGGTGTAAACGTTCCCTCAGGCTTAAAATACCGCCTCTCGTTTTCTTTATCATCCATCCCAGGACAAGATCCCACCGATTACTGGGGACGTGTGTGTGTGTCTGTGTGTGTGTGTGTGTGTGTGTGTGTGTGTGTGTGTGTGTGTGTAGGTGTGTACGTGTGGGTGCGTGGGGGGTTGGATATGGGTTGGTACACCCTGGAGATCCAGGCCATCACTGAATTACAAGACAAAAAAAACAACAAAAAAAACTCACATAATTTGGACTCGCCAATTAAACGAACAACATATTTGGACAGGATGCTGAGTTACCCAGAGGAAATAATTGAACACCCACTCCAGATATGTGAAGAACACAGTGGAACAGTCCACAGCTGTGGCCTTCAGCTGTGCAGTTAAAGCTGCACTTGGTAACTTTTATTAAAAAGTATTTCTTTTTACGTAATTGTTGGAACTGTCACAGTGTGAGTTATAATCTGTGAAAAGAGTGGAGCTCCTCTGTCTCCTTCCACTGCTAACAAGAAATAGTTCTGCCTATTTCAGCTCCTTTAAGATCGCACTTTTAGCCCAAATGAGCTCCTACCACCGACTGCAACTCAACGTGAAGACAGCTGCAAACCGATGCGCAATTGTACAACTGTACATCTTTGAAAAGCAGAAGTGGAGCCGCCTGCACGACCAGCAGAAACCCAGCAGGTGGTTTCTGGATGTTAAGCCAACAACAAAACGCTTGTCTTTTCCAGCAGCCATTGTACAGCACACACTGTGGTAAAGCCAGCTGATCAAACTTGCTGGAGCTCTGCCTTGGTTGCTAGGTAACTGGGGGGGAGGGGACAGAGCTTGGTTCCGGTTGCTAGGTGACATCGCGGTTGTTTGTGACTCAACCGCGATGTTGAGTCTGATTTGGGTAGGTTTTTGAAATGGCTCGTTTCCTATAGGTACCAAAAACCCCCCACATCAGCTTATTGCCAAAAACGCCTGGATGTTTGTTTTTTTCTTTTCCTTTTTTTTTTTAATAATCTTGTTCCTGTTTCTTTGTTTAGATCTTGTTGTTTGGCTTCACCTGTTTTGTTCTAATGTTACAAGACTTAGTCTGTTAGAAAACCAGAAAGATTTTGGCCATGGGGAGGATTAGACGTCAGAAAACCAAATCCACCAACAAGAAAAAAACAAAAAAAAGTCAAAATGTCTGCCGATGCTGTTTCCTCGTCACCTTTCCGGATACTTTGACTACGCAGCTGCGCAATTGCCATGTGGAGATACATCAAAACTTGCTTTTACTCAAATAAAAAAACAAAATGTGAAAATTAATTTTACTGTAGATGTTGGACAGACTCACAGCCTGTAGAAGGTGATGGTTACAGTACATTATAGTTATACCATACTGTAACTATGGTTACAATATACTAGTATGTTGAACATGTTTTATTTAACCTGGTTGAAAACAGAGATGGTTTGAGCTTCCTGCTGCATTACCTCATCTACTCTGGGTTTAGGGTCCTAGTCCAAGTATAAACTTGTTGAACAAACAGCAGACAAAAACCTGAAATTCAGGTTTTTAAAAAACAAAACAGAATATTATATGAACCGAATGAAACTGAACACTGAAACAGACATTCAGGCAGCACTCAACAGATGCATCAATAGCTGCCCACGGCTCCTTTTTGCATCGGCGTGGCAACGCATGACCTTAAGGGACCTTGATTCTGTTTCTAAACAAAAATGCACATTGTGCTTTAATTAGGACGTCAGCACACACACAGAAAAAAAACACCCAGTCCTTGTTTTCCTCAGTCCAGTTTGGATGCATCACAAAGAGGGCAGCACCGGGTCCAGGATGCGTCTGTATTTCTCTTCCAGCTGCTGGGATTTTTCCCTCAAACACTTTTTTCTTCAGAATCGTCTCACGGCTGCAGTTACACTTGGTCTGCCGCACTTTGTCCTTCCACTCATCTTTCTGTCTGTCATTGTTCTGCAACGACCTTTGGTGAAGTCCATGCCTGCCTCAGGCTTGAAACTCTTTATGTTAAACATCTTTTTATTATTATTTTTATTGGTTTTAATGTGAAATTCTACTTTTCTAATAAGTAGACATGAAACATGTCAGCAGTAGAATACATAAAATGTAAATGCTCAGTTTTGGAGCTGATTTTTAGAACTATAATTAACTTTTTTTTTTTTCCTTTCTCCCAAAAAAGAAAAGATTTTTATGCCCGCGTTTCAGGGGAAAAAAAGAGCAATGAACAAAAAAAAAGCGAGTCTTACCTCCAATGTCCGGCCTCAGCTTCTTGTCATACTCCTTGAGTAAATTATTGAGGATTTCCGTGGTGTCTGTTTCCTGGGATTTGGGAGCCAGCATCTGGTTCACAGTGACATCCTCGTAGTCATCCTCATACTGCACTGCTAAACAACTGGAGAGAGGCGAGGAAACAAGCTCGTGTTTAACAGGACGCGCAGTGAGCAGAGAGCATGCGTTTGGAGGAACTTAGACATAAAGTTTCAAAGAAAATCTCTGCGGCGAGGATATGGAAATCCCTTCCTTTTCTCTTTTTGGAAGAAAACGGAAAAGAAGGAAAGGAAGCAAGGGGCGCCGCTTACCAGGTGAGAAGGATCGACAGAAGTCCGACGCCGGCCGGGGAAGCGCGCGTCATGCTTCTCGGAGGGAGAACCACAAGCAGACAGAGACGCGTCAGCGGACGGTGTCTGTGCGCCACTCTGAGCGGAAGCAGGAGCGGGAGGAGCGGGGCTTCATAGTATCCAGTCCAACCAATATGTCTCTCGGGGTGAATAATAATAGTGAAAACCATTCATATCCTTCCCCGGTGGCCGGTTCCCCCCCACCCCCACCACCCCGACCCTCCTCCAGACACAAACTCAGCAGTTTGTCACCGCTGAGGACTGCAGCGCTCCTCCATCCACAGCGGACGGCGCTGCGCCCTTTCCGCAGGTGCGCACGGTGGCTGCGTTCTCCGAGAGGCAAGAATTCATCAGCTGAGAAAAAATAAAATAATAATAATAATAATAATAATAAAACCCAAAACAAAATAGAGAACTCCTCGGTGGCGAAGTCTGCGTCACGCAGGAATCGTTACACCTGCACGGAAATACTTTTTTGTCTAGCTTTATGCCTTCGTTTTTCCCTAAAGATGAATCACTGTAGAGTCCTGTAGAGTGTCTTCAAACGCATTCGCAGAAGAAAACAAAAGACTTTACTGATTCTCTTCTAATGCAAAACCTGAAAGAAAAAAAAAAACAGAACTAAGTAGAACACGGGGACACGCAGAATCCACAAAAAACCACAGCATGATGCTGCCACTACCGTGCTTCATTGATTAACGTTTATTAGTAGAAACATTTTCCTTTATACAATGAAAAGCTTACTTTTGTCTGCAGGAATGTTATTTAAAAAGGTGTTGTTTTTTTTAACAAAATGTAAAATAACCGAACAAATTCGAGTTTAAATATAAATTTGATACAATAAATACCGCTGTTAATATAAAATGTCGGGAACGTGACATAATAATACAACTTATTATTGTATTGTTAATAATACAATAATAAGTGTATTAATAATAAGCGAATGTAAACATGGGCGGGCCACACTGTAAAAGCAAAGATGTATATTTGACGGTGATGAACAATAAAATGAAACAATTTAGAATTTGATGTAGGTTGTTTTCATGCTCATTTAGAGAAAACCTTCTTTTTTATTTCATTTTATTTTTGTCCTTTAATTTAAACCATTTTCGTTTACAATGAATTATTGAATCCAGCTGAAATTTTTCTGACTGTAAAATCAGAAATAACACTGCCATCAAACCATAACAGGAATAAAAATAATAAATAAAATTCTAGTAATTTTGCATCCTGGCAACCGCAGCTGCCACCATTTTACCATTGAATCACCATAGTGATGATGATGATGATGATGATGATGATGATGGTGATGATGATGATGATGATGATGATGATGATGATGCACCTGTTTCTTTATATTTGAAACATTGGAACTGTGGATTGAGTGGAAAAATAAAAATAAAAAATTGTCCCACGTTGCGAATCAAAGTCGCCTCTTTGACTCTTCTTCATTTTGGAAGTGTGTGTGAGATGCTACACATGTGCAGCGTCAGCAGCATGAGAGGTCAGAGGGCGCTTTAGCTTTAGCATCTCAGCTGCAGAGCCTCTGGTCTCGGGCTGTGGAGTTCCGCCTGACTTCTGTCACCCTCTAGTGGCCAAAATGAGAACTGCGCACACTTTAAACCAAAAACAAAAACACATCAACTCTGACTGCTGTCGTGCTGCTTTTCTCCCCCACACATTTGCATGTGCCTTGCCAAATTCTGTACAGTTTTGTGCAACACACATCCAGAGTTTCTTGAGTTTCTGATGTCTGCACATGCGTTGTTGTTTTTTCCTACGGAGACGCCATTGTAGGGCATCTGCATTGCGCTGAAAGACAACTTTGAAAAGCGGTCGAGCTGGGAATGAAACCAGCAATTATTCCCACTTCCCCACTTAGCCACATGATCACCTACTCACAGCCAAACATTAGCATAATGCAAAAGATAAAGCCCAACCCGACGGGCCCAGAAGGAATCAGCAAATGGATTTAATGGGCCGCACTCAGAATAAATATGGGCTTAATGAACTTATAGTTGTTTTTGTTTTTTTTAAGCTTTATGCTAGATGAAATCACCCATGAGTTTAATTTGTGCTGCTACCTCCCCTGCATATTTAGCATGTCCAGCTATACACTCTGCATATTAATCCAACAGTCTGCTGAATAAAAAAGCTTGAGCGTGTACGATGCATTTGCTCTCTTAAAGAAATAATATGCTGACACCCCCTTAAAGAGTAGAGTTGATCATCATCGCTGCACAGCTCCACACGTTTGGGCCAATTTCAAATGCCAAAGTGGTGCTTATGGTTTTCAAGCTGAATCTGAAAAGTGTAAATTTGCGTTTGTGTTTTTGCCGTCTTTGATGCTCTTGCATAAAACATCAGTTCAGGTGAAAGTTGTGTGCTCCTCAAATTCATACAAAAAGTGCTCAGAAGAGAGAAATTGTTTTTGAATAAAAAGCGACGGTCCGGTTCAAATTTCACAACAAGCCAAACATTGGACACGTAAAGTTGTGGAAGAAGAAAGCGCTCTGTTCAGAAGAAAACCAAAAGGACATTTAAAATCAAAACAAAACAAAAAAAAAGGTGTGATGTGTGGCAGAAAACCAACACTGCACTTGTCCCTGAACCTACCATCCCCACAGTGGAACAAGGTAGCGTTAGTATCATGCTTTGGAGACGTCGATTCTTTAACCGCATGTGAACTTCCTTCCACTAAACTTCACCCTGAGCAGATCTCCATGATGAAACCTACTGGTGGCAACATCACAATATCACCAAGAGCTTTGAATTGTGTTAAGATGTCCTCTTTATATTCCAGATCTCATTGACATATTTTCTTTTGTGCATTTTCATGTTTGTTTCTGTTTAATTAGGTTGGATTTTTTATTTTTTTTTATCTTTTCAAACCTATTTTTACACAGATTCTTTTTGCATGTTTTTTCCACAATATTAGCATCATTATTTTAAAAACATAGCAAATAAACTCAATGCTCCTTTTCTAATCTTGTTCAGCGACTTCCAAATGTGGGCTGTCCCTTTAAAGGGGCAGTACTATGTAAAATCTACTGTTTTGAGCTCACAGAACTCCCTCACTCAGCTCCTTCAGACTAGCCAGCAGGAATCAGCAAACGCCTGGTGGAACTGCATGTCTGCTGAGGTCATTATAGGAGCTACTGCTCAGTGCAATGCTGGTAAAAATGTTGTCAAAGGGTTAATTGAGGAGCCATGCTGTGATGACTTCCTGGAGGTGGAGTGTCAGAAACAGCAGGAGTTTTTTTAAAGAGACACAGGCCCAAATTCAAGGCGTTAAATTACAAAGTCAAATTTCTTTGTTTCACATATGAAGCATTTACTGAAGGTAACATCGTTTCTTGGCTGTGCCATAAAATGACGCAATGTGGCTGGAAAACAAACTCCATTTAAATTCTCCCTCACTTCTAAAACCTGCAGCATCACCTCCACGTTTTGGTACGTCCCCGAGATTTGATATTCACTCCCTTCTCTGTGTTTTTCCCTCCAACACTCCAATCTGTGACTGATGTCATTTGGTGCCATCAGCGACGGCTTAATTTGACGTCGACTCCGGCCCAACCAAACCAACTTAAACGGAGTTAAATCCTTGAGAAGCAGATGTGAGCCAGATGTCACAGCAGCAGAGAGACCCCCACCCCAATCCCCCAACAAGATGGGTTTAGTACTCTAACAACTGCAGAAGAGGCGTTGGTGTAATCAAAGGCCGAGCAGCACGGGCACAAAGTTGTTTCTATCAACTAGGATTACGTTTTGGTTTTGTCACGTCGAGTCCCGCAAATCCACAAATTTGTAGGCTCGTATGCAGTTAAACAGCATATGATTTTTCTGCATATGTTATAGAATAAAAACATGGTCTGTTTCCCTCATTCTCCAAGAGTTCTTCAGATAGAGCGAAAATTCTTGAATTAGTTTTGCTTGACAATCGTCTCAAAGTTGCAGTTAGACCAATTTCCAATGTGTCTTTCCAATCACACTTTTTCCTTCCATTCAACTTTCTGAGAAAACACTTGAGCCAGCAAAGAGCTTTTATAGCTTCAACACTGTCTTCAATGTCAACAGTCACATGGTTGGATGGCCATAATAACTCCATAACATTAAAACAATAATGTTATGTAATTTTTTTGCAAGGCAGAACTTTGAGTGTTTTTGTTATCTGTAAGTCATCGACATCGAAATGACAACAAAAAAAAAGTCAAAATATTTTACTCTATGTGTGATGAATCTATAAAACATGCACCCAGGTTTCACATTTTTTACTTAGTTCAGTTTGATTTCCGTGAGAAAAATAACAGATGTTTTTATTTTTATTAAGCGCAGACAATCTGGATTCGCCTGTCTACATACTGCGTTTCTTTCAGAATGAAGGAAACATCAGTCAGAAGCCTTTCATTAAAGCTTAAATGTCAGCAGCAACATTATTGCTTTATTATGACTGAGCACTAAGAGCCGGAAGACGGTGCGAGTGAAGCTTTATTGGGATCAGGTACAGAACAAAGTGCACGTTTTTGACATTAGCACAGGCCTTGACATTTGTCACATGAAAAATGAGATAAAAGAAAAAAACACAAAAAAAAAACTATAGCAATGCATTTATTAAAAAAGACGACTGGCGGATTGATGAAAACCTAATTAAATACATGTAAAATGTTGACAGTTTTAGCATGAACACACACACAAAATGTCATTCACTTCAGCGTTATTTATTGCTTCAGGTATTTGCTGTTAAAGCACAGACAGTTTCTGTTTACTTCAATTTCAATATACAATATTTCTAAAAAAAACAAAAAATCAAAACGGTTGTAAAGCGGGCATTAGGTCACATGATAAAGTTCGGACATTAAAGCAAATTCAGCTAAAAAGAACGTTTGTATTTTCTGAGATATGGGTGAAAGACCCATTACATTCCATTGTTCTGTTAAAGTGATTTCCCTTTTTAGAAAAAAAGGAATATGGGCACAATAAATGTAGCTTTTTTTTTAAAATAGACTGAATGAAAACATCGCGGCCACTCAAAATGTCGACTGCGGCTGTGAAGAGGCTCAGTTCAAAATGAAATAAAGAAAGCGTGGCTGCATTTAATTGTCTGAAAGTACACAGACATGAAAACAAAACTCCAAAATGAACAATTGAGGTTTTTCAACGTGTCAAAAATCTTAAATTTACGACATTGCCAGAAGTGCTGAGACATGCCATCAATGTGCCAATCCCCTCCAAAACTGTTAAAATGCAACCAATTAGCATCTAGCACGAGCTAGCCTGCGATCAAGGTAACAGTTTGTGTTTGTGGGTCACGTGAACTAAACTTCACTTCAAAGTCTTTTCAAGTAACTTCAATGAAAAAAACGTGACGCATGAATGGAATAAAATGAAGCAACAGCAGGCTGGTTCATTTTCCCCATTCTCTTGTCTTTATGCTAACTAGGGCTAAGCTAAGCTAAACAAAGCTAAAGACATCAGGAAATAGCTGATATATTTTTTTTTATTAATATTGTTAAATATTTCTATTTGAACCATGGTGACGTGAATTGGTGTGGTTGTGACGCTTTTCTCCAGCCAGCACATATTCGTCTTATTTTCATGCCAAAACAAGATTTTTTAATTTTATTTATTTATTTTTTTCCTCAAGGCTAATCGTCGAGTATGCTAGCTCTTAAAAAAGACCAAAGAAACAAACTTATATCTATGAAAAAAAAACAAAAAAAACCTGAATGTTTTCCTAAGCATAAAACCTTTTTAACTTGCCAGGGTTTAAACTACTTGGCTCATTTTCTTATTGAGCACTAAAACTAGCAACTAACAATGCTGTTGTGTAAGCGTTACATCGATATAAGTGCAAACTTTACCGGCCTAGTGGTGCTTTTCTAAAAGCAGGGCAAATATACAACTGTCTTAAGCTACTCCCGTACCTACTTATGTACACGGTTTAACCTCGTAGTTTAGAAACACACCACTTTCGCTTTTAATGTTTCCCGCTCGGACAAAAACTCAGACCGACTAAACTCAATCGAGGACAAGCCACCGTAAACCGAAAAGAAAAGTAAGAACAAACAAACAACAACAACAAAGAAAAAACGTGAACAAGTAGAGTCCACTAAATGAACTTTCTGAACCGGGTTTCAGAGTAAGGTTGTTGCAGGAGTGCAGAGTTCAGTGCATTCATAAGGAGTTATCGCACTCTCAAGGCAACACATTCAGCATGGCTATTCGGCTGCTTTAAACAAGAAAGCAAAGTTACATTTGCCTTGGTCCTGTTTCACATTCATGGACCTCAAGGTTAACATTTACTGTACAAAGACTTTACAAAGATAAAAAGCGGTTTTGAATGATACAGTACAAATTGTTTACTTTGCATAGCATTTGGCCTTGCTTTTCCGTTTCCAACTAAAAACTAAACGACAGAATACAAAATGCCAAATGCTCAAAATTAAAAAATATATATATATGTTAAATACAACCAAGTTCTGAGTGAGCAATCATAAGTTAATCTTTTAGGTTGGTAATCATACATGTACTAACTCAAGGCAAACATGGCAGCACTTACCCGAAGCAACACACATGCAATAACTTGTAAATATCTTAAAAGAACAACAATTATGGTACAAGGACAAAGTGCTTGGCGTTTGTTGATTAAGTTCTCGTCATCACTGGCCCTCAGTCTAGAACTCACTCGGCTCCTTTAATCACCGGCTCCCTGTTGAGGTACGTGGCCCAGTACACCAGGTTGAAGGTCCCAAAAAGCACGGGGAACACAATCCTGGACATCTTGTCGATCTTGCTCACGCTGTTGTAAGTCTTTTTGGGGTCCGGGGCCTTGCTTTCAGACGGTTTGAGCTGAATAGTTGTGCTGTTTGAAATGGTGGAAATGGACGCGTCCTTGGTGAGGTTGGCTGTGTAGTTCACACCGGCGGAGCAAGTGTTGTTGGGCTTCATGGACAATGCCAATGGGTCTTTTTTCTGCAGAGAAAGAGAGAAGCTGTGGTTCTAGTGAAACTGTGGTGGTAAATATTGGTAATATAAGTTAAGGCGATACATGGAACAAAAGTAAAACCTGAAGGTTTTGCACTTGGTTTGGACTAAGGGTCTACCGGACTAGTCTGCCTGACAGTCCAGTAGGTTCAGATGGGGACCAAATTGCAGCGTTTTACATTTTCAGCTGGTGCAGCTTTCTTTCACACTGAACTGTGTAAAACAAACTAAACTCTCTGAGAAACACTGTTCCCCTCCTCACCTGTGGTGGTGCTGCACCAAGAACTACTAAGGAAACAAGACAAAGATATGAATGCAACTTTCTTCCTCACAAAATGTGAACAAAATGGAATAGCATAATTTTTTTAGCAGATGTAGGATTTCTATTGTGTCTTTAGTAAGAGAAAACAAGCCATTTCTCCAGCTAGCGCTAGACACAAGCATTTGTTTTGGTTTTATTTACCCAGCATGCCCAGCGCTATTGTTCACTTCCTGCTTTTGGAGCGGTCTTTGGTCCGCTTGCATCCACATATGCATTCGAACCGTGTCAGAGTTCTCTTCAACCAAACAGAATGCAATGTCTTCGGGCGGACCAGAGTTGGGGGTTTTTTTGGTCCGCATCCGAGTTTGATTCCAAATTCACACCTACCCAAATGAACCAGACTTTCTAGTTCAATTAAAGCAGACTAAATGGCGCTGGTGTGTTTTTTGAAAAAAAAAAAAACACACACATTTTCAAGCATTTTCCACAAATGTTTCCCCTGATGATGCTCATTTTCTAATAGCTCAGCAAGTTTTGAACAAACTCTTCAAATATTTAGCTCTGAAGTCCCCATCTTTGTACTTTGACACCAAACCCAGCGTACGTACCTTGGGCTGTTGGGCCTCCATCGCTTTTTTCCCGTCCCAGGCCCAGCTCCTTTTGGTGAAATAATTCACTGTGGCAAATTCAATGAGGGCTGAGAAGACGAAGGCATAGCACACCGCGATGAACCAGTCCATGGCGGTGGCGTAGGCCACTTTGGGCAGGGAGTTTCGAGCGCTGATGCTGAGAGTGGTCATGGTGAGGACCGTGGTCACACCTGGCAGTGAGAGAGAAATCTGGGTCAGTCTTAGATATCAGAGTTGCAGTTCTGTTTCTATTACAGCAGATTAAGGCTTGGAAAACAGCCGGCTGCGTAGGAGAGTATTATAAACAGATCACACAGTAGTAGTAAGAAGAAGAAAAAAAAGAAATACTGAGAAATATTCAGCCTCTAATCGTGGAAAGAACAGCTAAAGGTCTCTTTGGGAATCCTCCTACGGGTTCTGATGCTGCCGTTCCAGCTGAAACATTTCGACCAGCGCACAGCTCGACGCGTCTTCCAGACTCACCAAAGACGGTTCTTGCTGGCACCGACTCTCGGTTGAGCCAGAAAGAAACCTGGGACAGGATGACAGTCATGAAGCACGGCATGTAGGTCTGGATGACGAAGTATCCGATCTTCCTCTTCAGGTAAAAGTGGGCCATCATCACCGTGTACTCGCCTGGAGACAACAAAACAGATGGACTGTTATTTCTCTGTGTGCTTTTGCTGTATATATTTAAACTGTTTGGACAGGTTGTAATGTCACATAGAGCTGCATACTGAAACCTTTATTTAAAAATAAAAAAATAAAAATATGAGTTCCAGTTTGTTTGGCTTTTCAAACTTTTGTTCTTTGCTTTTGGGCATAGTGACTATTTCCAGTAGTCACTATGGGTTTGAAACGATTAATCAGTAATTGTGATGTTTCAATTATTGGAATAATCGTCAACTGATTTAGCAGTCGATTAATCACTAACTGGAGTATGAAGACTCAAAAAAAAAAAAAAAACACCATTTGCTGAGAGAACATATTCAAAGCAGTAATTAATCCAGAATTGTACAAAAACGTCCATTTTGCATTTTGAAGGCCCACTTTTAAAAAAATGCTACATTATTGCACTAAAGGCCAGAAAATGTTCACTTTCTTATATGAAAAGAAACAGAATTATTTGTTTACTCGCATCTTTTTGGTGCATTTTGTAAAGCTGTTCAGTGAAAAATCGGTAGAAAGTTTTAACCTGATTGATCGATTAATTGTCAGGATAATCGATGGAATAATTGATTTCTAAGATAACAGATAAGTCTGGCCCTAACTCGCTGCAAGATCCTCACGCATCTCCCCTTCTCAGGTTTAAGTTTTGTCACTAAAGTTTTGTTTCTGCTTCATGGAAACCGTAAAATGGAGACGCTGGCGGGCCAACGTAACAGAGAACTACTCTAACATTAATATTTGAGACTTTGCTCTGAAAACCACAACGCCGTGGTTTGTTTGTTTGTTTGTTTTAAATGAAGAACATGCTCAATCTGTGGCATTTCTTTTCCTTCCTCTCATTAAAGCACCTGCGTGGCGCCCGCCCCGCCCCGCCCTGATAAACCTTCTCTTTCTGGGTCATCCCGCCGGTGAACTCTGGCGACTCGGGCCGCGCTCACAGCCTCTCGCTGCACGCCCTCTCTGCGCAGTTGCTGCTTTCCCATTCAAATGTAGCCCAGATTAAAAAGGGATTTTGAAAAAAAAAAAATAAATAAATAAATAAAAAATTGGCAGATTTCAACCCTCATACAAAACCACACCTTCAGTAACTTCCAGCAGAAATAAACATGACTACTCTCCCCCAAACTCCCTGTCTAGGATTATTGTGATTTGAGCTGAAACTAACGATTATTGTGGGAACCGATCGATCTAATAATAATTAAAAAAAAATGCTACATTGTGCAGCTTTTTCACTTGACCATTGAGACATTATTAGAAATACACTGAACGACACAAATGCAAAAATTCTACTTTTAATTAAGAAAAACATTTTATTGCCTGAAATGTAACACTATAGCATTCCTTTATAAAATCTGAACCAGGTGAAGTTCAAACTATGACACTTGAGGAGTGGTTTAGGTTATAAAGGTGTTTTTATCTTAAATGGAAATTATATATATATCCATATATATTTATCTTATATACAGTTTTGGCCTCATCACTGCCCTGAATATGTTTTCTTTTTCAGAAAATTACCTTTTTTTTTGAGTCAGTACGCTAGAGTTAGCAATTAATCAAATATTAAATTAGCTGACGATTATTGCAATAATCGATTAATCGCGATTAATCCGATTAATTATTCCAGCCCTCATTGCAATGAAGATAAAAGTGATGAGAAGAAAATGTTGGGCAATAGATTGATAACTGAATCTCATCGCATTTTCAAAGGAAGTGATATTGAAAGAAACGCTCATGGTGGATGATAATAATAATAATAATAATAATAATAATAATAATAATAATAATAATAATAATAATAAAATTATATAATTATGCTGGCTACACTTGCTGCCTTTAAATATCTGCTTTTCTGTCACATTATCTGACATTGACCAGTTCTCTCCTTTAAATGAGTGATGCATTTATTTTTACAGGGAAAGAAAAAGTAGTTTGTTGGAGGAGTGGGGGGGGGGGAGAAAAAACATTGTATCCTGTTAATCAAGTGAAGATTGCATTTGAATGATTTCCTTGTTTTGTGAAATCCTGTCGAGCTGCCGAGGCTGATAAACTATAGAAAATCCACAGATGACTGCTGCTTTCTCCTGGCAAAATCGGATTTTTCTGTCTCGCTAATCCCTTGTCACAATCTGCACTCTCTCTCTCTTTCTCTCTTTCTATGTGCAAGCACCACGTACGTGTGTGTGTGTGGGTGCGGGTGCGTGTGTGTGTGACACAGTCCATCCCATTCTGTCAGGCCAGGCCACTCTTGATTGGGGAAGTTCATCCTCGTCTCGCCTGAGCGAGACCGCCGAATTGGACCTGGACCGCATGCAGGTGTGCGAAGTGAGGGTGAAGGAGGGCAAGCGAGAAGCGGAGGGGACGAGACGGGAGCAAAGTTTGGACGGTGCGAGCCATGCAACAGGCGGCGTCATGTCTTCGGTGGAAGGGGTTCCCGGGTCGCCTTCGCTCTGTGGACTGGTAGCCTGCAGACCTGCCCTGTGGGCGGGGGGCCACGGCGTGGGGGTCTCTGCTGTGATCTGACCTCACCTGACCTCACTGCCTTCTGGGACTGAAAGTGGATGGAAACCTCCCGGGTGTAAAACAAAACGAACAAAACAATGCGGTTGTGGTGGATTTTACTGTCTGGGCTCTGGAGCGTCTGTGGGGAGCTGCCATTTATAGCGGAGAACAACGCGGCCATGCTGGTCAACTGGTGAGTAAAGGTCCATCTGTTGGGCTGTGATCTGGAAGCAATGTCATGCATTTAATAAAGAAAAAATCAAAATAAATAAAATAATTCACAACTTCTGCTCCTGCAGCCGTGTTTGCATCCAGTCTGGTTAAACCGGTCTCTTCCACCACGTGTGCGTCCAGCACTGCTGATCTATTCCGGGCCCGCTAAGGAGGGTTTGGACCTCAGATTAGCTCGGCTAATTAAGCCCGTGCTGGCTCTGGGTGACTCGCCTTTACCTTTTCAGGCGGCGCTTTGCTGCGTATGCAAAAGGACCGCACTCTGCAGAACCTGCTCTGATCCGGGGCTTCCCACCACAGATTTGTCTCATAAACTGTTTCTCTTTCGTGCGTCACCTCTGTTTGCATCTCTGGGAAGCCCCTGTTGCTCTCCCCTTCTCCTTTGTGACAGACTAACAACCAAAAACCAAAAGTATTATTCTTTACATAAGGGAATTAAGCAGATGCTGTCCAGCCCCTCCGTCGCTTCCACAGCAGCCAATCCCTGCGCTGTGATGTCACTCGGTAAAAGCACAACTGATGGGCCTGCGTACGGATTAACCCTACAGACCCAGTGGCTCAGACCACGGATAAGTGATTTTTTTTTTTTTTGTCCCCCTCCCCCTTCACCCTGCCCGCCCCTCCATGCGTCTGCCACCTCTCCTCCTGACAGCCTCAGAGACAGCTGGCTGTGTGTGGGAGGCCCACTCAAATCCTGGAGATTCATTCATTGCCCCCCACTTCTCCTCTCCTCCCCTCCTCCTGCCCCTTATTCAGCTTGATTTGAAAACCAGGTCCAGGCTGGAGCTACGGTACGACTGCTGAGCGACTGAGGAAACGGGGAAAGCTGACTGGCTGCTTTACTTCCTCAAGGTTCTTGAGGGGGTTAAGTAAAGCCTGGTGGCCCGCCAGGCTTATAATACTGAGGGAAACCCTAAGTAATGACAAATAGCCGTCTCTGTATTCAGAGTGCTTCTTCAGGTTAAATATTACAGAACATCTTTTCACAGTGATATAATGTGGCAGTATACAGACATATATAAAAACAAAAACCTGCTTAGATTTGACTGGTGAAACAACATTTAAGCAGACAACTGTTATTCTGATGGCTCCATTTGCACAGCCATCTTGAGTTTAGTGGGGCCACATAACTCGGTACTGTGGGCCAGATTTGGCCCATATGCCTTGAGTTTGACACATGCTTTACACATGCTTAGGACTGGACAATAAATCAACAACAATAGATTTCAATATACCAATAGATAAAACATCTGATAGAATGTTCAATAATGTCACTGAACTCCGACCCAGAACCGCACAGCACTCTGGGAGACGTACGCAGAGGAAAGGCTTTAGTTCTCAAGCACCAAAGTCTTAAAATTCATTGAATTTGTACATTGTGCCATGAGTCCACTCTTGAACTGGACCGCCCCAGTAAACCAGTAAACCAGTCACCAGACGTGAGCAGCTCTGAATGATTTTAGCTCACAGCTCCAAAGCAAACAATGAGATGTTTACGGGTCTTTGGGTGTAAAAATGCTCCTTTTAGCTTCTTAAGGGAAATTTCTATTAGATTGAGGTCAAAGCTTTGATTTGCCCACATAAGAATATAAACTGTATTCTTTAATCATTCTTTGGCAGATTAAATCGTGTGCTTAGGCTCACTGTCTTACTGCTTGGCCTATTTTCTCCAGAGACTTGTTTCAGTGTCTCGACATTTTGCTTTAGAGTACAGTGGTATGAAGCCAGATGTGCCGTTCCAGCAGAGGCAGCAGGTTGTCGGGGGGCCAAGAAGCAGCAAAGCAAAGTGCAAAGGTCAAGGATAGAATTATAAAGACATCATTTTAAAAAAGTTTCAAGAAAAGTTGTGTTTTGCATTTATATTCATTCTTCAGCCTGATCAATGAATCTGTTGGCACCAATAGACTTCAGTAGGTGGAGCTCATGCATGGAGAGCATGCATGATCTTCCTGCCGGAGTGAGTTTACGGTCGGTCCGCTGTACCCCGACTGGTGTAGATCTCCTCCGTTCCCGCCGTCTGGCCAATCAGGTGGTACTGGTTTAGCCTTGAGCCTTCCTCTGCCACCACCACAGACTTGGCTGCGTCCTCAGTCCACTTGTAGATCACTTCTGAGACGGGGTAGGCATCTAGGAGAGAGGAGACGATGTTACAGGTTCATAATCGAACACGTAAATGATCATGATCCATTTCATTTATGTTTGAGATTGTAACGTTTCTTGTCCTACTCCATTTCATGTCTTGTTCTTGGTTGTCGTGTTTTTACTTTGAATATTCAAAATGCCTTAACTTAGTGAAGCGTTGAGTTCTTCGCTAAGTTAAACTTCATTAATGTTTATCATGTTATCAGTCAATTGAAAATGGTCTCAAAACAACATTTATTGCCATAATTAGTGGGAAAATTTGTCGTCAAACAAAATGTCTTATGGTGACAGGCCTGGTTTAGAGGTAATATTCCTAGATTACGTTTGAAACAAAATGGCTTCTTTTAAACCTTCCTGCGTATAAAAACATGGAAAGCGTAGATGTTCGGTTTGAGGCAAGAAAAGATTTTTCTTTAACATTTTTAGGACAACGTGTATATTTCAAGCTTCTAGCGTTAAAAATGCTGTTTCATCGTGGTTAATCACAGCGCTGGACTGTGACGAATCTGATTTAAAATTTTGATTGACCGACAGCACCAGCCTGGACCGTCAATTATCAAGACGCAAAATATTTCAGCTGCATTTCACATTTATTGGCATCCCTGGTGAAGATTTGCTGAAATTCTTGAAGTACTGCACAGTTTTTGTTCAGGAGGGTAAACTTCCACGATTAGAAACAATTGTTTTTAATAGAATCACACTAGTTGTTTTTGCTTACCATCAAAGTGAAAACGTGACTGAAGCTTCGTTTATTTCTATTTTACCCTTTTGATCCGATCGGCATTTCTTGACATTCCTAACAAGCTACATCTTCCTGTGGTGTAAATTTGACATGAACATCAGAGCAATAACTAAGAAGTAACAAGAGAGGATGTCCAGCTGTCTTATACTTTGGATTATATCGTCCTGCTTCTCTTCCAAACGTCCTAAACACCTTGTTGAAGAATGCGGCATAATCGACTCTTAAATAAAACATTGAAAACAATTTGGCATCCGATTACTGATATCTGTATTGGTATTGGTACTGACAACAGTTCTAGATCCGGTGTGGCAATGTTTCATAATTCACTTTGCACCATATTTAATATTCCTAGTTGCCCTTTCTGAACCATTTGAAAAGTTTGTTGCAGTTTATTTTTTGACATGTTTGACTAAAGTAGGCAACCTATTGTTTTTGTAAGTTTCATTCTTAATTATTTTGCATTTTTAATCGCAGTGACTGAACAAATTCAAGTCGTTTTTACATGCTTGACCAAACCTGTGAAGCTATTGGTGCATTTATGAGTCCTTTATTGGTGCAGACTTAGCGAATAAATGTGCGATTCGGTACATTTATGTCTCCGTTCAGGAAAATAAACGTCTGTTTTCCTGCATCCGATCGGTATCGGTCGATACTAAACCTCAGATATCTGTATCGGTATCTGAAGTGGACAAAAGTGAGTCGGTGCATCCCTGTAGAATATTAACCCGACAATATTGACAAATCAACCTTCGTCCACGCTCAATAAATAAAACACCACAATAATATAAAACAAGCTCAAAAAAACCCTTGTGGGTTTATCTTAAGAGAAGATGCTCTTGTTGTGTTGTGGTGGGTTGTTTTTACAAGTGGATAAATTTTACTTTAAGCCAAAAACTAACAGCATCTAAGATTTAATGCTGAACCCTTCCTAGTGCCAATATTAGCTTCACCTCCTCCACTGATAGACGTTACGTAAAAACTGAGCTGCAAATCACCTCTCCAAATGTCACGATGTATTTACATGGCCCCTGGACGCATCTTTGAGGGGAAATAAAGTTTGATGAATGATGTATTACGTGAGTGTCGTTATGTAACGGATATGTTTCTCACAATTTCCAAATACTACAGGTGCGCTGTAATATTTAATCCTGTGTTCAGCAGATGAATTAATGCCGATCCATCCTTCTGCCACGACGTGGAGCTTAAAACGCAATAAAGTCACGGATATTTACTCTCAGCTTCACAGATATATTCATAACCGCCATGGAAAATGTCCAGATTTTATGTAAATAATGTTCTTATTTGACGGTAGGAACATTCAGCTGAAATGCTCTGCTAAAATGCTGAATTAAGAAAAACAGTTTTTTTTTTTAAATCTATATTTTTTTTAAAATCACTAATGTTGTGCAACTGCACAAGTTACAGAAAACCTTCAGAACCCGAGAAAAACAAAGCAAGAGGCTAAAAGCCTTTAGGCTGGAAGGCGTCGAATTCAAATGAAACATTACAACAGTAAAATGGTCAAGTTTTCCTTCATTTTCCCTCAACGTCACTCAAGATAAAAATTAAAAAAAATATGGCAGTACCTGCCATTGCATTTTATATTATAATAACCACTTATTTTCTACTGTTGTACATAATCTGGGACCCAAAACCTTTTTCCACGTGGCTGAGAGAAACTAAACCAGCCAATTTTGCTACCAGCTGGACCGGCATTGCTTTGGTGTGGAGTGCTCTAAATAACGTCTTGAACATTTAATTTCCTGTTGTCGCGACAAAAACAAATGTTTGTTCCCTCCTCTGAGTGAAAGTGCTGATTGTGTCTCGCGGTCTTTGCTGTATTGAGCTGAACTGTGACATCATTAACGCGGTGGATTAGAGCAACTGTACAAAGTAATTTAAAAATACTTAATTTCATTCCGATCTCATGATGAAAAATCTCTTTAATGAAATAACAGAGAAAGTTCCAAACTTGCAGGCATTTTTCACAGCTCAATGCTTCACAAGAAAATGTTTTTAGTGAGACAACTGAGAGGCTAAAAGAGTGGATGTATTACCTCTCCAAGCTTATAGCTCCTCTAATCAATCAGCTTTTTCATCTCGACAAACTCCTAGCATCATCAAGAGCGGACGACACAAACCACTAATATTAAATATTCAACACAGCAAGCAGATTTTTTTTAAAATTCTCATAAATTTACCTGACTGCTTCTGACTGAACTATACGCTGATTCTTGATGTTGCTAAATATCTTTAGATAAAAAAAAAAAGAAAAGTCGTGCAAATATAAAACCCCTTGTCCACATTTGAAACTTACTTTTAGACACAAATTCTCTCTCTGCATGTGCTTCTACGAATCAAGATCAAACTAGTAAAGAAAAGGCAGGCAACATTATGTTAGCAGCAGCAAAAGTAATGACTGTTGTAATTTTTTTTAATAAATTTGTTACACTTTGCAAATGTTAACTGAACTAAAAGGTCCAGTTAACGTAGAGATGGCTGAAAACAGAAAGACCCGGCCACTATGACCTAATAGAAAAATATATAGCAAAAAAATTAAATTAAATTAAATTAAAAAAAATATATAAATAATAATAATAATCATACTCTTTCACAAAGTCACTTAAGCTCTTCTAATAGTAACGTAAAAAGCAGAAAAAATAGGGATCTAACTGAAGAGTAATGTCTGTAGTTTACAGCCTCATCACTCAAAAAGGCCCTAATAAATTAAAATATGCCTTTCAAACTTTTACTGATTCTGTTGTATACATGCAAAAATATCTAAAGTACTACGTTTAAAAATGGCCGAGCTGCTTTAAGTTCTTCCTTTGGCCTTCATGCACCTATTTCTACATAACGTTTGGTGAAAGTTATTATTAGCCACTGTGAAGGGGCATTAGAGCTGCAGGTTGGAGACTCCTGGGTTAAGCTATTACATAATGCGTCTTCAATCTGCACTACAAATAAGACCCAGTCTTGACCTACAAAGCATCTGGACCTGTTGAATGGCAGACCAGATGAAAAGAAACGCATGATTTCATCTCCCTGGTTGGTTTGTGTCAGGTGATCCTCGACACGTTTGGGATTAACCCGTGAAAAGTTTCCTTTCGCCACAAATTCTGCACAAGAACAGCAAAGTGCTCCTCGGAACCGCCGGGACAGAAGCGGGTCGACGTTCACAGATGTGGAGCACGTTCACGAGGAAGCGAGTCCCGTTTCACAGCTTGCATCGCTGGCTATTTTTTGCCACGAACTTGAGAACAAACGAGTGGAAGCGCGGCGTCAGCAAAGCGAGGCAGGTGCAGCGGCTCCTTCACAGTCAGCCGCGCGCCGTGACGACAGAGTCTGTCACAGCCTGTGTTCCGCGAGACATCACGCTGCTCATAAGAGGAAAGATGGGCAAATTCCTTCATGTTTCGCTTTTTGCTTTGCAGGGATCAATTATTTTACTCACAAACTGTGGTTAAACACACACACACACAAAAAACAGTGTTTGATACCAAGCAGCAGTTCTTAAAGACTTAGATTAACAAAAAACATGCCGACATGCAAAATCTGTGTATCGACGCACGTTTTAAAACAGAGCTACAATGATTTTGTTAAAAGACAAACAGAGAAACAGCAACATAATTGTTCTGATCCATCTATACCAGGGGTGTCAAACTCAAATACACAGAGGGCCAAAATGTAAAACTTGAACAAAGTCGCGGGCCAGCATTGAACAAATGAACCTTTTAATATCAGAATATCTGTTTACATATGTAAAAGACAAAGGTTTGTCTTTTACATATGTAAACAGATATTCTGTCTCCCACCTGTCCAGAAAGCTCCTGTTGTCTGCCTTTCTTTTCGGTTCTACAGTGACAGTTGTAGCTTGAGATCGCTATAACTACTGTCACAGAGGAGAGGGCGTTTCTGGGACCCGTCCTGATTGACGCGCCAAAACAACAGCAAGGCATTATGGGATTTGTAGTATTAGCGATGAATGAATGCGCTGTATCATACCGGTGGGCCAGCTCGTGTAGTCATTTGGTAGTATAGCCTCGCGGGCCAAATATAATTACACTGCGGGCCAAATTTGGCCCGCGGGCCAGAGTTTGACACCTATGATCTATACTGTCAATCAAAATATGTAGTTAATTGAGCGCTCCATTTTTGCTCAAAAAATGGAAATTTCTAGGTTTTAAATCGAAAAAGTGAATCAGAGGTTCGTTAGGGATAAATTCCCATCTCAACTCTCCGACCTCAAAATCCAATATGGCTCCCTTGCACATAACACCTGTGTTAGCCTCAGTGTTGAAGCATCACCGTGTGTAATGTGCCATTCTTTCAGGTGTTTGAAGGCAAAATTGCAAAGAGGTAAATTGGTTTTAGCTTGCATCGCTAAGAGCACTTAGCGTGCTCAATAATTATAGCAAATGACAACATAAAACATATTATATTACGGGAGGTTAAATTACAGTAAGTTAGGTTTGATATGGCAACCTTAAAGGTAATTAGTTGCCACCAGTACATGCTCCTGGTTAGATTTTGTTCTCAAAATGAACAAACTCGAAGTTCTAAGTTAGGCTCAGGAACTATTGTCTTTCAGGAAACCTTTCGTTAAGCTAGCAGGATGCGGCTAGCTCTATTGTTAGCTGTCCCAAACGATGTAAAAAGTTGCCTATTTAGCAGATGTATGTTATTTCTAAAAGTTTGAGCCAAAGCTTTGGTGGTGTAACAAAGCTTTACGAGTTACATCAGTTTTCAGAGCCATGCTATGGTGATGAACAGAACTCATGAAAAGAGCCTCATGTCACTGGGCTACCTGGCCTGTCTAAACTACTTTAAACATAGAAAACTGGTCTATCATGACGGTTCTCATGTCTTGTAACAAATTCTACATTGAATTTAGGTCAAGACAGTGACCTTAAACATACTGGCTGATAACATACAGTCAAAGTCAACCCATCAACTCTGACCAGCTTCCTTGCTTCTGTTTAAGAAAAGCTTTCCTCACTCATGATGCTTCGCTGTGTGGTGGTGATGTGCTTTGTTTGTCGGGTGGATTTTGCTCTCATCTTCTACATGCTTTCTTTGTTGTAAATTCGCTTCACCTGGTTTTCTTTAAACAGTGGCTTTCTTCCTCTGTGCTGTAAAGGGCAGATGCAAAAAGTCAACAGACACTCTCACCTGTTCTGTGGATCTCTGACGTAAGCCTGCCTCAATAAGCAATCGATCGATTAATCGCACGATAAATTAAAATGAACTAGATGTTATCGAAGGTCAGTTTTGGATAAAGAGATTTCATAATGCGTTTTATTTCTGGTTTTGTTTGTTAGTGGTTTTAGTTTACTTATTGTTTTTGGTTGTTGTGTTTTATGTGATATAATTAAAATATCTTCCTAAGTATTCTTTACAAAATATGTGAAGTTTTCTTTTTTGTCTTTTGGTCTTCGGGAGAAACGACTTGCACCGTCGCACCATATTACCTAAAAATGGGCTCAATACAACCATATTATCATTAATGCAGTAACTACTGGGACAATTTATCGTCCAAGAAACTCAGGATATGAATTTTTCCTTATCTGTTTTTTTTTTTCTTTTGTTGAAAAAAAAATACTTTGTGTCCATCCGTAAATAAACTTTAAATAAAACACTAAGTCTGTGGTTGTAAACCGACTCAATGGTAAAAGGACTCCAGGGTGCGAATACTTTTTCAAAGCTCTGTTTTAACGCAGGACAGACTTTAGCAGATAGACGCAGATCAGTATTCGAGTTGCGTTTGACGTGTGTTAGATTTATTTTCTTTCTTCAGTTACCGTCTGATGCGCAGACTAAGTGGGAATAATTGGCGCCAGCCAAAATAAACTACAATGCTAAAATTTGACGTAAATGGAAGTCGTCCTCACAATATGTGTGGGGCCAAGCACTTCTGTCCCTCTCAAACTCTGCCTTATAAATCGCTGAGCAGTTTGACGGACACGAGTTACAGCAGGAAGAGAACGAGGCTGATGGAGGCAGAGTTCAGTCCATGAAAGGTGATTAACTCAGCGCAAAAGGACAGGTCTACTTTTGCTTTGAAAGCCTTGAGCTCCTGGGTTAGTGCTGTCCATTAGGTCAAAGGATTAGCTGAGGTTAATGGAGTTTGAGGAAACAGGATATACGGCCAAGCAAATTTTACAGCTACACAACCGCAGAGTGCCGAGGTATCAGTGGAGCTTACACGTCCTTTTAAGGCCAGTACAAGACGTCTTGTGACAAGACATGTTGCTCCCCACCTTCAGTGTATAGAGTGTACACTTATTATCGGGTTATCTCTGACCCGCTTCATGATGCTGCCACCACCATGCCGCTCTGTGCAGCCTTTAGGGCGATGTGCAGTGTTTGATTTTAAGCACACATGAATGCCTTCTTTGAAATGTCCGCAAAATCTTACGACATCGTTCTGTGACATTTTTCCTCTGATTTCTTCCGTCAAGCGCCAAAGTCTTTTGGATGCTGTTGGGGAACTATTGAAGCCTTTGCAGAACAGCTGAATTTAGTTTGAAGGCAAATTGTTGAAATGGATATTATTTATGGGTATCTCTTCTTCTTTGAGATGTGATTGAAGACCCGCTGGATGGAAATGCATTCGGTGAGTTCAGATCGGCTGAAGCGGCACCAAATTACGGTAAAAGTCACCTCGGGGCGACATACAAAAAAGGGAAACGGGTTTCATTCAAATCCAATTACATACAGGGCAGTTCAGTCCATTTACAATCCAATCCACTATTCACAGATTGAGCAAATTCAATTTTCTGGCTGAGAAGTCTCTTTTACTGTTGTTATCCCGTCTTTCCCTATAAGAACCATAAACCTCCTGGATGAGCGGGAAACAACTGGGATAAAATGAACTGAATTGACAGTAATCCATCAGAAATTACAGCCAGACTGACTCTAAAGTCCACCAGGCAAAGCCCTGTGTGCTTAAAGTTAAGATGAAGAGCAAAGGCGGCGTGATGAGCGGTCTTGCTGGCGGCGTTACAGGGAGAGTGGAAAGGAGCCTCGGTCGGCTGCCCTGATTATCCCTGCCTCCGCGCGGCGTCAGCTGTGGGTGGAGGTGACCAAAGTGGGCGTGGAAGGGGGTAAATGTGGTGTGATGCTGTTCCTGTGAAGCCCGGGATCACCCTCCATACGTCAGAGGCAGGGAACACTTTAAATGATCGTCTTAAGCCTGCAGGGCAGGAACTTCCCACATCGTTTTGGAGCTTTGTGAATCGATGTTGCAAAGATGTTGCAAAGTGTACAACTGGAAGCTTAAAGGTTGAGCAGAAGGCTCTTTATGTTTGCGTTTTGTGAGCGTGTGAACATGTTTACAGATACTGAGTCTTATTTATTTATTTGTTTATTTTTGGGACATGGCAAATAGGTCCGGGAGAAAGACAGAGTTAAGTTTAAACTAGTGGTGGAACTCAATTTTAATCAAAAATAATGATTTAATTGGATTTACTTTATTTGGTAGGGACAACACACATTAACTGGCATTTCTGTAAATGTGCCAGAATTTTCCAAAAGGACATTTTGGACAATTTGCCCAGTTTATCTTGTTAAAAACAAACGTAACTGCTAATATTGTCAATTCAAAAAAAATAATTAATAAAAAAAAAAAAAAATCACTACAAATAATACAGACAAAACAAGAATATAATTAAGAACACAAAAAAACACATTTATCATAAAATGTATAAGAAGTCATTAAAACTAAATGAATCCATTTAGATGAGAAAACACAGATGGTCACATGAAGGCACTAGGAGAAGGTACTTATTTAAAATGTTGAATAATAACAAGCATAATTCATCACATTTTAATCCAAAACCATATTTCGACAAAATAAGCAATATTTTCAATTAAAAGCTCTTTTTTTTTTCTTTTGCTGCTAAATGATTGAGTAAATAAGCATATTTATTTGTTTTAAATTTGTTGTTTAGGTTTTTCAACCACCAGAGTGATAATCGGTGCATTGAAACCCAATCAGCTTTCAGATGTTTCAGGAACTCCTGATCGTTCGTGGATCTTCTTTAAAAACTCGGACGCTGACATCAGCGTCAGGGGCGTCTGCACTGCTGCGACATGTGTAGCACTGAGACGCTATTTTAGCTCGTAGGCTAAACCTGAGGGCTTCAATTAAAAAAGAAGAATAAAAAGAGGCTCGGGCCATGCCTAGAATACATCTAAAATGCTTTACAGAGTCCAGTAAATCATTTTAGATGATTTGATATTTAGATGAAATATCGATATTTAATCCTTACTTGATATCGATATTTAAACAATATTTAAACATGTTTAAATATCGTGTTTTTAGAATCGTTTTTGTATTTTTCGTAGCAAAAGATACAATTTTTGTGGCCATTGACTACTTTTAGCTCCATCGTTACGGTTAGTTTGAAGCTTATCCAGTCACAAAGTTCAACTCTAAATTCAACTACGAACATTTTTCAGAGAGTCTGTAATTCGACTGGTTTTGACCTTTTTGAAAAAAAAAATGCGCATGAATTTCAATTTTTCTAGACGTGGAAGACCGGTGGAGTGACACCCTGAAGGACTGAATGCTGGTCCTTCAGATTTTATTTGTAAAAAGGAAAAAAAAAGTATAATTTTCCTTGCACTTCAAATCCCTTAAACGTCACTTAAAGTTTGCAGTTCTGACGCAGCAGCGTGCGGGAAAAGCGTGATGGGTTTTCTGCAGTAAGCAGAGTTGAGGCGGGATAACGGAGGAGGCCGGGCTGCAGCGCTGACATGTTGATTAATGGCTTAATCAGGAGGAGTGTGTCAGAGTCTAAACGGTTGTCTCCTGCACCACCACAGCAGCTCTGCACCTGAAGGATGAGGGCTGTCACACACTCTGAGCTGAGCAGCATAAAGACCCCGAAACCCAAGCAATGTCAAATCGGCTCCTGTCCGGGTGCCCTCGTGCATCCCGCTATGGCTTATATTCCTTTTCCTTTCCTTCATCCGGTAAAGAAGCAGGTGTGTGTGAGCGTGTGTGTGGCAGGAGGTGTGTTAACTCACAGCTTCCGAACTTAAGGGGACAGGCGTGGGCATCCATGGGGAAATCTTCCAGCTGCATGGGGCATTCTGCTGAGATGGTGAGCCTGAAAGAGGAAACCCAGATTCAGAAACTCAGCAAAGATGTGATATGTTGTTTTCTTTTCCTTTTTTAAAAAATAATAATGACCTTGTTTTTCTCTGAAATACATATAAACACACTGTGTGAAACGATAAGAAATAATCCTTATTGTTCTTCTCGGTAGCAATGAATAACCACCAGAGGAACTTTTGTACAGTTAGAAATAACAGGCTGGTGCAGCTTTGGGTGTGTGGAGTTTCCACCTATCTGTGGAAAGGAAACAAATGAGTTCCACGCCTCGTGCAATGGCGCCCCCTGCTGGGATGTGAGAGTCAGAAATAAGATGTTTAGTTAAGGGATTTGATCGATATTCTGGTTATTAATTTATAGGTGATCTCTGGTCATTTAAAATTATTTCACAACTCCACTGGAAGCATAACAAACTAGAAATATTTACAGTCGAAATCAAACACTGTTTGATACCAAACCAGAAGAAAAGTTTGATCTTACATTTTTAGCTCAGTTAGAATGACAAAAAGTATTTTAAAGTCCTAAGGTTGACAGAAAATTTCAAAAGCTTTTTGCATTACAAACATTCTCTCAGTAATTGGCAACATTTTTCCTTTAATCTGTATGATTAAAGGAAAAAATCATGGTTTGATATTTGTAAGACAGGGAACTTGGTTGAAATGTGCCAAATTTACTATTTTGTGACCTTAGGAAATAAAGACTTTTAATTTTTCGAAGCACAAACACGGTGCTCTCATCACCTGTTAGGATGATTGTAAAGTCGCAGTCTGCAGTGAAGACAGAAAGCTGCTGTTTAATTCCGACTTCACAAAGTTGATAGTGCAGAAATATTATCATGGCACTTTAAATGTGCAAAGTTAATATTTCAACTCTGAGTGTTGGTCTTGATTAGAATGACTCTGCTTCCAGAACCAGCCTAAAAAAACAAACAAACCCATAACCAACAGAACACACTACTATGGGAGGCAGAATTACAAAAAAAAAAAAAAGTGCAATTTCTGTTGATTCACACACAGTGTGTAGTGGAAGGTGTTGCACAGCATCAACTGGAACTGGACGTTTCCTTAGAGAGAGAGCAGCTGCGGCTCTGCAGACGACAGTATTTGCTCTCTGAAGCAGGGAAGAAGCGAGCGATGCATGCATGCATGCATGCGAGCGATGCATGCGTACCATGTTTCTCGTTCCCAGAGCACAAACCCTTTGACGGGTCGTGAGCTCATTTGTTCTCGGTTGCCCCACCGGGAAAAACGTAGTGAAAGTATGAAGGAGTCAGTCGTCGTTTTTTGACACACAGCCCAGTTCATCTGCTCATGGTTTCCTTAATGTTTGACCTGGTCGATTTCTGGTTCTGAAAGGACCCAACACTGAAATGCAAGTGGATCTGAGTGACACCTGTATTAATTATGCCTCTCCTTCTATTATTATTGATGCTTATTAAAGCTGGGGGAGGTTGGAGTGCAGCGCTGCGTGTGGCGTTGCTGCCACAACAACAAATCCTGCCGGACGATAGGTCGTCCCAGTAGTTCTCACGATAACGTTGTTGTTTTGAGACCATTTTCAAGTGATGTAATGGTAATGCTGCAATGGTGCAAGCAACACATTCTCAAAAATCAATAAACCTTAAATTCTAATAAACATTTAACTCTGGACCTGGAAGACATTTTGAATATCTAAAATGAATGGAGAGAAACAACTAAATAAAAGAAGACTTAATAGAATAATAAAGTACCTGTAAGAAAAACTGGCCTTAAATAAAACGGGCAACTTCTTTTTACCCAGTTTTTGGTAGAAAGAAAGAAAAGAGAGGAAAAAAAACAAAACATGAATCACGCAAATGTAAATTATTCAGCTCATTTTATGACACAATAAGATTCGTTGATGCATTACTTATTGTGACAGGCTTTCTTGTGTTTGTATAAAGCTTTCACAAATCCAATAACACATTCGCGGCGTCTCACACCCGTCAAACCGTTTCACCGTTTGTCACATCGCAACCACAAATCGATACGTTTCAATCTGATTTCATGCGCTGGACCAACACAAAATAGCATGTGACTGTGAAGAGGCAGGAATGTGTGGCTTTCTGGGTTTTTGACAGATAAAAAATGAAAAGTGTGGTGTGGACTTGCATGACAAGCTTTGTACGCATAAACTACTTCTTCTTCACGCATGTTCACAAACCTCAAAGGCCTTCAGAGGAAAGTCTTTTTATCGAGCTATTTACTGATAAACTGACTTCTGAATCACGATACTGTTACATTCCTTAACCTGACAGGTTGAGATGTATGGTTTTCATGATAAACTCCAGACCAATGATGTTTTAAAAAAACATCAGCTGTCCGTATTATTGAAATTGTAAGTTTTACTATTTTCTGCTCAATGAGAGAATCAATAGATATTAATACATTTGAAAATGTGATTAAGTGCAGGTTGCTGTGCGTCGTTCAGGGATGCAAATCACATTTCTTCTGCGTGTGTGGTGACCTAAAGCAGCATCGCTATCTTCTTCAAGAGCAGTATTTGTATTTATGAGGCTGCAATTGCTGTGAGTAACTTAAAAAAAAAAGAAGTAATGAATACTTCTTATCATCATTTTTATTGTTATCACACTAGCGCCAAAAAGTATTGTGATAAAACTTTCAGTCTGCACTGCCCACACTCTGAAGGAAAATTAGTTGCGTTGGACTATCGGAGTAAGGAGGAACAAAGACAAATGAAGATCTTAAGTGAAAGAGTTTTTAAAACCTCTCTAATTCTCTAATTGTGATGATCTGTTAAATAAATATAACGATTATATTCCTGACTGCTTCTGAGTTTCCAGAGCATTATGAAGAAGAAAAAAAAATATATATAAATATATATCTGTGTGTTAAAATGGTAACTATAGTGGAGCTACTGAGAGTGAGGAGGGTCAAAGCAAACACTTAAGATTCGCCTGACCCTCTCCAGTTCAGAGTACGGGGACAACCACGATGATGTGTCAGTGCCGGGTCGGTGAAAACAAGCGTGTGGGCTGTTTTCAGTGCAGCGGTGCTCCACTGAAGCAGCAGGTAGAGGTTTTAGTCATGCCTAATTGGATTACACAACGTGTTTCACTCAGCTCCGACCAATCAGCAGCTGCGCTTCCATTGCAAACGTGAGAAGCAAAGGTTGTCGATTTTCTGCTAATGTCAAAAAACAACACAATTTAACGTGTGTGGTGTTAAATAAGGAACACTATTAAAGTCACGCGTGAATAAGTTTGTCCACATGATATGTCATTGAAAATCACGCCTCCGTCTGCTTCCTGTTCATCTTCTTCTTTGTCTTCTTCAGCAGCAACATCCGGTTGTTGGTCGTGTGTCTCGTTTGATGGGAAAAAAACAATCTCCTTTGCCGTTTCACAAAATAAACCAATTTCAATACAGCCGCAAAACCGCTTCAACTAGGGGCAAAACATTTCAAAGAAAAACAAGGTTTTTTCTTTCTTTGAAGCGTTTCCTTTAAGTAAATTTAATTTCAAAATGTGAAATTGTGTGACTTCATGTTGAATGAAGAGGCAGCCTGTGTTGTGAAGGCTGATTGAGAAACAAACAGCTGCTGCCTTTCCATTGACCACGTCCTTGCGCGATTTGAAATTTCAAAAGTAAATCTGCTTGATGGCAAAAAATCAATTTAGAAAAAAGTCATTTTTCAATAGGTTTTGGCGCTGGGATGAGGTTTGTCTTGTGAAACTGATCAAATCTAGTGAAACACCGATCACATCACACAAATCACATGATCAAAAATCAGACGTTCCACTGGCGCCAACCACGAAGAAGACAACAGGAAGTGGTAGGAGGATGATGGCACATTGTGGTTTTTAACAACTTATTGACTGAACAAACTAATCTACGTTGGATTTTAGTTGTGGGGTCTTATTCAATGGAATCACCGCATTTGGAAAATTTCGTTTTTTTTCACCTTGTTGTCAGAATATCGACAAACTTCTGAGCACATTTGCAGTCGAACCGCAGGCCCTGGTGCGGCGGCGGGCCGGCGGCCTGAGAGCCCACCTCATGGTGTAGAGGAGCGTCCCGTCGTCTTTCAGCCGCAGCAGCTTGTTGGGCGTGGTCATGTTGTGCGCAATGGACTTTTTCCCGTTGAGGAAGAACGTGTCGGGGGTCCAGATGTTGCTGGCCAGCAGGTTGTTCAGGGCCAGCATCTCCATCGGGCCTTTGAAGCAAAGCCTTTCGTCTTTCCAGCTTTGACGGAAGAACACGTCGATGGTGTATTCCTGCGGAGAGAAGCTTCAGTTGCACCGAAATGGAACTTTATGTGGACGTAAATAATGCAGGCCTTTGTACGAGAGCAGACGTTTTCCCTGATGTTTTTCTGGAGAAAACAAATTACTCTTGAGAAAACAGAGATTCGAGAACACAAGACTATTGGTGTGTGTGTGTTAAACTTGACTCTAATGTCAGGTTGTCCTCAATCTGACATTGTCAGCTTGAGTTTGTTCTTGCTGAGGTTTTAAGGACACCGAGAAATTGATCGTGAGCATTCAGGAACACATTATCGTCTCCTTGTCTTGCGAAAATGGTCATTGTTACTGTGTGATAAAGACACACATGACTCATTAACTCAAGAACAAATGCTACTGAGCTCAGCTGTCGTACATTTGAGGCATGATTTATATACAGTAAAACGTTGAATAAGAAGTACTGTGTGAAAGATTCATAAAAAGAGCTAAATAGAGCTAATCTGGGGGAGGGGGGAATTGCGTACCATTTCTGTGTCGGAGACCGGACCGAAGCTTGTGACAAAGATGTTGGTTTTGATCTCCGTCACCTTCTCTGTTGGAAAACACAGAAAATTATTACATTGAAATATTAAGTATATAAATAATTATTATATATATGAATCCCATTATTAAAGTGATGGAATGTAGATTAATCCTAATGAGGTTAATCTATTCAGGTTTTTTACCGACTCCACAAATGTTATAAGTTGTGATGTTCCTCAAGGCCCTATCTTGGGGACATTTTTGTGTGTGTGTGTGTGTAGTACTATGTATTCCTCGAACACTGCATATGCAGAGAGAATTATTTTTGAAACTTTTTAAAATTCCTTGTTTCATGTAATTCCGGAAAAATACATTTAAACATTTGGAGTGATCGTTTCTACAAAAAATTCTTAAGTATACTTACAGTACATTCATAATTAGCCAGACTACAAGTATACAAACGTATTATGCTCAGTACGTGTGTCAAACTGAAGGTCTGGGGGCTGAATTCGGCCCACCATAACTTTTTATGTGGCCCTTTGGACTCTAGGGCCGCACAAAAACAACTTTAAAGATACGTTGTGCTCTTAAATATTATTTTATCAATCAAATACAAGCATTTTTATCTTCATACAACCCAACTGCATGATTGTGAAAAGATGTGTTTAATCTCAAAAACAGAAAGTAGAGACAGCTCTTCAATAATACTTTTAGTTTATTACATAGTTTTATCAATACACTCTGCCACAACCGGGCTTTTCAGAAAATTCATGACAGTTATTTTAGTTTTTCTTTCCTTTAAGATTTTTGTTGTCTTGTTTTGGGGTTGGGGATAATAAAAATATCCATCACTTAAATTAATTACATGAAAAAAATAATAAAACCACCTATGGGATAGTCTTGTGTGCCAGTATATGGCGCCCCATGTACTGAGACATTGGCCCTTGTTCCAGCTGTCTGGGGCTCAGTTCCCAACCCGGGGCCCTTTGCTGCTTGTCTCTCCCCTTTTCCTGTCTTATTTCCTGCAAATTAAAGTCACCAGTGACAGAAAAACCTCTATAAATCTAATTTAGTTTGACTGAAGCATGCGGACTTTGGTGACACCTAGTGGTCGCAATAAAAAAGACACTTAAGACTGATTATTTGCAGCATATTGTCACCTTCATAAAATAATGGCCCAGGGCATTTTAATCTTGCCAAAGGATGATTTAGGGAAACAAACAAACAAACAAATAAACAAACAAACAAACAAACACAAAAGACCTAGGCCGTTATATTAGGAAGGCGGAAAAGTTGGAAAACAGACTTTTCCAATTTTATTCAAGGCCTGAAAATGTCAGTTCTTTTTGTTCCCTAAATGCTTCAAAGCAAAATAGAAAAATGTTTCATTTTCCAGCAGATTTTTTTTATATATATAAAGTTTTAGTTTAAAACTAACAGGAAGGTAAGAGCTGAGCTTTACTCAAATAAAACTGAAAAGTGCATCAGAGATGAGCATGTGGTTAAAAAAAAAAGGGTTAAAGTTCTTAGTTTTATGTATTTAATGAATAGAGGGAGCTGATCTTTTATTCTTTGACCACACTATTCTGCCTCGTCACCTGTAAAATTAAAAGTTGTTGGGTTTTTTTGAAAAACCAGAGCTGCTTTGCAGTCGCACTGATGTTAGAGCTCATGGAGAGAAGGTCTGATCAGACCAGCTGAGTCTCATGTCACATTTCTTCTTCTGTAGAGATCAAACCGCGGTTTCATCAACACCTCCTCTCCCTGCAGTAATATTCAAGTGCTGCTCCTATAAAAAGCCTGTAACACAAAGAGTTGTAATGGCTTATTGATCCACCGGACTCACCTCCCAGACCGGGCCGGAGTCTGTTGTCGTAACCGTCCAGCAGTCCGTCCAGGATGCGTGTGAAGATGGTGATGTTGTCATTTATCTCTGCCTGTTTGGGGGTTCCGGCTAAATCCTGGGAGAGGCTGGATGAAAAACAACTTTTTGTTGTCGTTGGTGTTTCATTTATTTATTCATTTATTTATTCATTTATTTATTCATTTATTTATTTTTTAATGATAGCCTCTGCACTACGCAAACACGCCAGAAACTCGGTTCCTCACCTCAGACGGCAGGTGATGCTCACAAGCAAGACACAGAAGCATAGACGTCTCATTGCAACGCTGAAGCACATCCCATCGCCCATTCCTGAAAATGCACACACACACACACACACACACACACACACACACACACACACACACACACACACACACACACACACACACACACACACATAGTGGTGGCTTCAGCATGGATGGTGCAACATTAAGGATTCCCAAAATCAAGTAAAACAACAAACTGCGTCTTATAATTCAGAATTCAGTGAAGAATAATTCAGGTGAAATTAGAGCTGTCCATATATATGGACATTTTTGAAGAAGAAACATGTGGATGAAGTTTAGTTTTCCGAAAGAAAACCCCAAAAAACACAGAAGTAGCCCTTTAATTTGGCGCCACTTTACAAAATCACATACCAACTTCAGCAGCAGCAGAGTTCACAATGGACACACTGCAAAATGAATGTCAACAATAAAACACGTCAGTGCCTAAGTTTTTTTTTGTTTGTTTGTTTGTCTTTTTAAATTATTTCAATTAATTGCCACTTCCTTTTTTGAGACAATGTGATTTAGGTTGAAAAAAAAGAAACAAAAAGACAAAGGCCATTATTTTAGGATGTCATAGTTGACAGATTTGTTATGTTCGTGGCCGTGGCCGCCCCCACAGTCCATGCCGCTCTGGGCAAAGAGCCGTGCATGCTTTTAGCATGGGGATTTCACCAGCAGCGCCGTTCAGTAAGTGTTTCATCTCTGAATAAACTAGATTAGACTTGATATCTTTGCAAAAAAAAAAAAAAAAATAGAAAAAAGAAAAAAAATCCTGTTTTTGTTCTGCCCAATTTCAAAAGGAGGATTAATTCGCACATAGGAGTACGCTGATTTCATTTTTTGTCTGTTTGTTTGTTTGTTAATATATATAAATATAATGGTGTAAAAAGGATGGAGAGAAAAAAGAGCCAGCATGCACTGAAATCTCCAGATCAGGTGTGTGCAGAGAGCCAAACACAGTCGCCCTCCTCTCTGCGCAAGAAGACATTCCTTTAAACAATAACAATAATTTAAAAAAAGACAATTCAAACACACAATCAAAAATGCTCAATTCCTCCAAACATCAGAGCACCCCCATCTGTTTTGGACCCCCACCCACCCCACGCAGCCCACCCGCCTCTTGCCTTCCACTCCTTCATTAAGCTGCTTTCTGCTGAGGCTTTCACGCAGGAAAATACCCTCAACCCCTGACAGTCTACACACATCCTGCACCACAGCTGGAGCTCGGTGTACCCCGAATCATCATCATCATCATCATCATCATCATCATCATCATCATCATCATCATCATCATCATCATCATCATCATCATCACCCCCATCCTCACGCACATCCACGACGCATCCCAACTAACCGACCTCGAAAATCCGTCACGATCTCGGCAGAAAAGCTCCCCTCTCATCTGAAAGTCTAACCGACGCAGCAGCAGCGTCTCCTCCTCCGATCTCTCCACACACACACACACACACACACACGCACAGACACACACACGCACACACACACACACACGCTTCCCGCTTCTCTGCTGGCGGACGACCGCGCAGCTCGTGCCGCAGTTCGCCGAATCTCACCGCGGCAGAGGCTCAAACTTGTGCTGCCCTGACAGACTCACCGGCTCATCCACACACCCCTGTAAGATAAAGACTGCTGCTCTCAATGTCAGCCGCAGCTCTCCCCGGAACGATTATATATATATATATATATATATATATAAAATAATAGAAGAAAAAGAAAGTAGGCGGCAGAAAGGAATAAGGTCCCCCCCCCCCCATCCCAGCCCCTCCCTCCTCTCCAGTTGTGCGGACTGACCATCCTTTAGTTGGTCTCCAAGGTGCCGTACGGCGAGCGTTGCACTAAATCCAACAGCGTGTTCAGCGGGAGAGGACGTAGTAAGATCCGGAATCCACTGCGCACTGAGCAGAACTGGGCGAGAGAGCAGGAACAGCAGGAGGATGAGGAGAGGGAGAGGAGGAGGAGGAGGAGGAGGAGGAGGAGGAGGAGGAGGAGGAGGAGGAAAAGGAATGGATGGATGGAGAGAGGGTGAGAGGAAGAGAGGAAGAGAGAGGAGTCAACAGAGACATGAAGAAAAGATTGAAACCGTCTTTTGAAATGAACGCGCTCATCTGACTCGCCTTTATGTTCTCTGACTGCATTACGCACTTTCATTAGCCAAACGTGTTCTCCTGAAAGTTTTACCAGTCAGATGAAGGTTTCACAAATCCCACTGGTTTTAAACAGTCTGCTATCAGCTGAGAATGTCCTAGTCCAGGTTCGGGCAATCAAGGTGATGGAATCGCCCTTTAGCCATTTCCCGAATTGGAAAACCAACTTCAACTTCAACCGAGCAGGAGCCAACATGCAGATTCTAGTCAGCATTTTCAGTATTGAAGAGCTTCATGTGTATGTAGGTGTGCGTGTGTGTGTGTGTGTGTGTGTGTGTGTGTGTGTGTGTGTGTGTGTGTTTAAACTGTGTGATCAAACGTTTGTGACTTGACATTGGGAACTGACCCAGTCTTATTTATGTTGCCATCGTGCTATTTAATAATCAAGGGTTCAGTGAGTGTGAGAGCTGCCCTTTGTCAAACCAAAGGTATTGTGGACGTTTCCATAGCGATTAAACAAAACTCTTGGCATAAAGTGGTTCATTAAGCTCCACTCAAACAAGCTGGTGAAATGAACTCAAACAATTTGATTTCTAAAAAGCGACTGTCATCTCTGGGGGTTTTTTTTTGTTGTTTTTTTTGTTTCATGGCCTAAGTAGGACACGCAGCTGAAAACTGCTGCTTTTGTTGTCGGTGGTCTACATTAGATTGCAGGAGGCGAAAATATGTCACACAGAACCTCTGCTCGTCTACTTCACCTGCTCTCTGCATTTTCTCCCCCCACCAAAAAATGTGGATCGGATCCCTTCCCAGAATGCCGCAGAAAGGCGGGAAAAGCTGCGCCAAAAGTGGACACATCTAGAAGCACAGCGCTCCGAAACGAGTCAAAACCGCAACAGCAATGACGAAAAGAGGGGGGGGGAAAAATCAAAATAACGTTTGCTCTTCTGTTTTCACAGGAACGCCGTGGATGGGAATAAAAAGCTGTACGCCATTTACGACACAAGGTAAGGGAACTCCTCGCTCTCCGACAAGATCGACCTCTTAACCCCACTTCTTTAAGGTTTGTGAAAATAGCGCCCCCTTCATTTCCGGAATGCAATAGTCCCATTTCAAAATAAGGTATGGGGCTGACAGGTCCCCACCCCTTTCTGTTTGCTGCAGCAAAGTCCTTCTCCTCTCTAAGGGGAAGCAACAGTTAGATGCTTTTTGCAAATGTTTACTGAAATCACTGACGAAAACTTGTGCTGATCTCTTTGCACAAATCAAGAGAAATCGTTTCCGAGGATCTGGTACGTTCCAGTTCCTTGCCGCATTATTGAACCTCTTTCTCTCTCTCTCACTCTTTTTCTCTCTCAACCGCAAACGCATTAGCAAGCTGACAAAAAAAAAAAAAAAAAGCGCTTAAAAACATTCTCAGGAAATCCTCACAAGTAACTGTAAGCACTTGGCTGTTCGTTTTCCTTTGCTCCTCCATCTCATCCCTGAACTGCTGTTGCCCTCCGAAGAAACCTGACCAAAAACAACCAATCAGAGCCAGGAGGAGGGTCTTACTGCTGCCAATCATCCTCATCTACTCACTAGGGAAACAACTTATCGTTACACGAAAACCATTTATCGACGGCTACGCTAGCTAGCCTTAGCATTCACGACATGCTCTGCAAGCTGCAGGTAGCTTAGAGGAAATGGGGGGTAGTGAGCAACCACAGGAGGGTGATTGACAGCGCTGAGACCCCCCTGCTGTCTCTGCTCGGTTGTTCCTAGTTAGCAGTGGGAGCAATAGGAGAAGGCAGAAAAGCTTGATTTTTTTTTCTTCTTCTTTTTTTTCAGATTATTTGTCTCGTACTGTACTGTCAGCACATAGTGACTGTTTCAGAAAAAACACTTCTGCATTAGTAGAAATTGTTTCTACCGATGCAAATTGGTAGAAATTTGGAGAAATCTGGAGCCAGATTTGGCAGCGCACCAAATCTGGCTCCAGCCCTGCAGGGGCCCACATCCCGGCCAAAACTCTTCTCCGACTCCAGCTCTCTGTGGGGGTGAAATGTTCAGGATGAAAAACTGAATCTGACAAAAATGCAGATAAAGTTGAAGCAAAGTGTGGTTCTACAAAGTTTGACCGCAGAACGGCAAAAACGTGCAAATGCACAGCGCGAGGTTTACTTTGCGGAACATTTCGAATGCGCGTCACTTTCCTTCCGTCATCTCTCAGATCATCTCCAGTGAAACAAACTGCAGTGTGCGGCTGGAATGGGACAAAATATTACAAGGCGCGAATTACTTTTGCGAGTAAACAGAAGCACACGCACATCAAGACTCCATTAGAGCGTTTTGAACGTCAACGTTGAACAGCAGACAAAAAAAAAAAAAAACTCCCCGCATGTTGGAGCTCTAAGTGCTCGGTCGCTGCCTCCACCCAGGATGACGCCGGGAGCGCGGAGCGGCCGCCGCGGGGCGGCTGTCTGCGGCTCCGCCGTCCACTCCCTCCGGGACGGATCGTCCAGGTTGTCAGACTTGACACAGAGGCGCAAGTGATGCGGAGCGGCTCCCGCCTCAGCCGGAGCTTCTCTCGCGCCTCCGCTCGGTCGTTAAAAAATTTAGCCACACGCTCAGAGAGTCCCATCAGGCATGTGGGGGAGCCTGCAGGACGCCGTTTCACTGCCGCTGGTCGCGGCTGTGATGTGCTGCGCCCAGAGGTGAGGGGCTCTGCTGGGGGTCCGGCCGGGTTTCTCCGGGGAACCGACTGACCGCATTTTGTGTTGTTTTTCAGCGTCAACGAGCCGGGAAACATGTCGTTTGTCAAAGAAACTGTGGACAAACTGTTGAAAGGATATGATATTCGTCTCCGGCCAGACTTTGGAGGTATGACTCAGGCTGTTTACTGCTGCTGTCACATTTCATCTCAGTGTTTCTCCAACTGCTATTTTAAATGTTGACAGTTAACAATTGTTTTCCTTTATTTGATTGTGTCTTGTTTTGTTTTTTGGTTGCAGGTCCACCGGTTGCTGTTGGCATGAGCATTGATGTGGCGAGCATAGACATGGTGTCAGAAGTTAATATGGTGAGTTGATGCCTAAACTGTTTGTGCTAAACTTTTCATCACATTCTGCGACACGGGTTGAGTCGTTGGAACTGAGTTTTAAATGTAAAATCGACTTTTCTGAGCTTTGCGGGATGTTATTGTATTATTTCCTCATCAAAAAAAAAAAACATAGCTAGAATGTTGCCTTGATTCTTTGATGCATGTTCGAGAAATGGCGACCGTTTAGCTTCGCAAATTGCTTGGGAAAGACTGAGTGCCACCTTCGAGGAGGAAGCCTCTCCTCTGAGGTGCAGTTTACAAGCTTCTCCCTCGCAGAGCAGCACTCTGCCTCAGATCCCCCGCTCAGCTCCTTCAGACTAGCCAGCAGCAATTAGCAAACTGTACATCTGCTGAGCTCATTATAGGCGCTACTTCTCAGTTAAATGACTGTTAAAAAAAAAAAAAAAAAAAGGGGGAAGTGAAGATTGGTGAGTGGAAAGTCTCATGTAGCCTCTGGTTTTCAAAGTCTAAAGTAAGCAAACAAATGATCCCCCATGTCATTACACTGCCACTATTGATGTAAGCCTAAGGGAGTCCATGTTTTCCCGTTGCTTTTGCCAAAAATCTGATCATACCATCTAAATATCACTGAAGTTTTGACTCATTAAAGCAGGCAATGTTGAACAGTTCGTCATTGTCTTGGTTCGGTCAGGCTGTGTGATCTGTTGATTCTGTGGCCTGCTCTCATCTGGAGCGCAACAACGTGAACATGCAGAATCATGATGATTGTAGCGAAACTCGTCGTCGTTGTAAATATGTCTTTGTCGAAAGAATCAAGAATCAAGGTTTATCTGCTGCCTCCTGTTTTCACATAGTCCATGTTTGACAAACTGCAAAAAGCGCATTGTTTCGTCGGGCCGAGTTCAGAAGCAGGGCCTCTGCTGCGACGCTGACGGTCCAAGAAAAGTTAGAAACAACTCAAATCAACAAACTTGGTAGATAAAGTGACTGAGAATAAACTGTCAGGGTGATATAGAGGTAGAGGGTTTGGATTGTGTTGTTGCATGTGGTGAATCAAAGGGAAATCTTCAAGAAGCCTCTCATGATTTGCCAGACTGAGAATAAACCAGGTGCATTTAACACTTGGTGCAATTTAATGGCTGCTGGATAATTTCTCTTTTTCAGAGCGTTGTCTGTAAACCTGAGAGGCGGGAAAAAAAAACCCGTAGAGCCGCGGTTTTTGAGACTGATTATGAACCTCCTGTTTTCCTCACATTTTATCTTCAGCTGTGTCTCATTGAATTCTGTCCTGCTGCAATCACAATCCCTGAGTCGCTTGTAGCGAGAGCACTACAAAAGTTTATGAATAATTTAGCAACAATTTACAAGCACCAACTGCATGTCCTGGCAGAAGATGCTAAAACTCGTGCACCACCCACTGTAAGTGCCAAGAAAATCACCAAGTCCAAGTAGTTAGCACCGCCAAACCTTCCCCACCTCCACTATATGGCCCTCTGGTCTGTTTATTCACTGTAAATGTGGATTATATTGGATTTGCACGACATATCGAATGTCACATAAGCAGCTGAGGTGGACTCAGCAGACGGCAAACTTCACAAACGAAAAAAGCAATGAAAACCTCAAAGAGGAATGTGGATAATTAATAGTTTATGTCCTGAAACCCATCATTAACCTCGTTGCCATTTGCTTCACATTAGCATCCATCAACCTTTCTGGACCAAGAGACATATTCTGACATGCAAAGACGAATCCCTTTCTCTGGCTGAGAAAAAGTACATTTTTGCTGTTTTTTTTTTTATTTATTTATTTTATTATATCTATTCAATCCAACCTCGAAGAACAATTCCCTGTTTCTTACATGAACATCATCTAATTTATGCTTTTTGCTCTTTGGTAAATCCTTATCGGACTTCATATTTTCAAGCTTCCACAAAACATTGTGGAAATAGAACATTAATGACTTTTTTTTTTCTTGCAGGTCAACGCTGTAGATTGCAAATGAAGATGCTACGTTATAGGTTATAGCCTTTTTCTCATTAAAGGGTACATAATGCTGTAGACATAATGTCTGGCGTTAGGAGGGACAGTGTAGTTGAAGTTGAGATGAGGTAACGTTGCAGTCAAAGTGCTTCATAACCCAATCTGGGAATGGATGACATCACAGCTGAGTCGAGCAAGTCGGAACATCAGAGGCATTTTATGACAACTTCAATTTGGTGCTGCTGGTTAATCTGACAGAGTTTGTTTAAACTCTTACTTTTAATTATTTTTTTTTAAGTGTTTGATTAGAGTTTCGTGATGAGTAAACGTTACAGTGCTCACTTGCAATAGAAACTGTGACCGAATCGACTCTTCACCGATGATTTATGATTTTGTGTATTTCCTACACGAGAACGAAGGTAATTCAAACAGGAAATGACGTAACACTCTGGCAAAATGACGTATTCCTCATTCATCGTGGGCATATGTTGAAAACAACACGCAGATTTGCATTCGCGTCAATCGTCGACTAATTTATTCTGAACATTTTTCAGCGTATCAAAATAAATAAATAAATAAAAGAATACTTAATTGGATAAAAGCAAAGGCCACCCCCACTTTTAGCTTGGCTGTCGCTGTCCGCCGGGCCATGTGGAAGGATGCCGTCCGTCTCGTCTGTGGTGATCGGATCAGACTGTCTGTGCTAATGGCTCCGGGCATGCAGCATGCAGATGGGGACCCAGGAAGTGCATCTACCCCTCCGGCATGAGGAACGGTCTCATCTAGAAGATAACACCCCCCTTCCCCTCCACCCTCAAATGGCACTTGAGCATGTGTTAAAAACGATCCGGCCCTATTAGCGATAATGGAGTTGCGTCTTATGACTCGTGAGGCAGCTAAAAATAGCCTCAGCATCTTGATGGGCTATACATCATCAAACACACGGGATCACTGACAGCACTGCTTTAACTCCACCTCAAAGCATAAGCTTTTATTTTTAATGCCTGCAGCGACTGTATGTATGATTTCACCATAGGTGTGTTTATGAAGTCTGTCAGTCAGAGAGAGGACTGACTGACAGATCCACCCATCTGCACGTGTGCGGTCAGCAGTAATCACTCCGGTGTTGCCAACTGAGTTACTTTGTTGAGAAACGTTTCAGACAAAAAGAATAATTGGAATCGGTAGATCAGCAAGCCTGTAACAAAGTTTGCCTGACGATAAATTGTCCCAGGAGTTATCGCGATAAACGATAATACTGTTATTTTGAGACCATTTTCAAGTGATATAATGTCAATGGCAAAATAATACAAGAACACGTTCCCACAGATGAGTAAACCTTAGATTCTAATGAACATTTAACACTGGAAGTGGAGGACATTTTAAATATCTAAAGTAAAGTTACCAAACAACAGAAGCAACAGATGAAAACCATTATAAAATCTCTGTAAACAAAACTGTTCTTCAAAAAATTGGCTAAGTTGGACCAAAGCACCAGACTGGAGACTTTTATCATCCAGTTTTTGGTAGAAACTGTCAGAGGAAAGAAAATGATAAATTATTCAAATTGAACTTATTGAGCTCATTTTAATTCATGCGATCAATTTGATTTATTGCTTATTGCAGCAGACCCAAAGACCAGGCTTTCTTAAAGTGGCATTGTAAGTAAGATAAACCTTTTTGAGCTTTACTTCATGTTATACAATTATTTCCTCATCTGGAGTGTTGCCTTGACTTTTTCATGCAGGTTTGAGAAATCCTTTCATCTCCCATGGCAACCATTCAGCTGTTAAAATATTGTTAAAGGGTTAGTAGAGGATCGATGTGATGAACTCCTGCAGGTGAAGTTTCGGAAAGAGCAGGAGCTTCTTAAAGAGACACACGCCCAATTTCACGTTGTTGAATCAAAAACTCAAATTTCTTTAAAGTAATATTATATACATGTGCAGCACTTTTATAACAACGCTGAATAACATGGTAACACTTTATTGTGCTACAAAGTGGAAGACATATAATGCTGCTCCCTTTAGGACTGTGATTAGCCAGAAACACGACCGCTGCTTCAAGACATCTGACTTTTGATTGTGTCCCTTGCTGTCTGATGCGACCTCTCTGCAAAAGAGTGAACTTCACCGTCTCCTGACCAAACGCAGACAAGCCCCAGTCCAATTTAAACATAGCTTATGCTGCAGAGTTGGAACAACAGCAGATTCAAGATGGACAAGAAAAGAAGTCGCCTATGCAAGACGTTTCGTGATAAAAGTCACTGGCAACTAGTTGCATGTTCCTATACCATGTGTAGCAATTTATCTGTTTTCTATTAAGGTACCAAAAAAAAACAAAAAAAACACTTCCAATCTGCAATGTTTGCTACTTATATCTATTCCTACTTCATATTTACTTGACATAATTGGCAAATAAAGGACAAAAGAAATGGGACAGATACAACTATTTTAGATCTTAAATGCCCCCCTGTCCATGAAGCTTCTCATCCAGTGAAGCTCCCAGAGGTGTTTTTTTTACACGCCGCCTCGGTATGAGTCAGTTGAAAGACAAGTCCATCATGTGCTGAAACGTCCTCATCCATTTTGACACTTTAACACAAAGCAACTTTCTGCCTCAAGGAAGCGTTACCCTTAGAAACTACAGATGTTCTCCAGGATTTTAATGGATGGGGCTTCAGTTAATAAGTCAGACACACGAAGCGGTAAAAAGCTGCAGGCTCCAGCTACTCATGAAGTAAGAAGAACTCAGCTGGTGTAGTTCTCTGTGAGCAACATGCAGGGCTTCACACTCCGTTACACAACGCTAAGATGTGAGCCAGCAGGAACAGAAACCCCTTTAACTCCACTCTGTCAGGGAGCTTAACGCTGCAGGATGTAAGTTCAACAAAAATATGTCTTTTTTCCATGTTTGTTAAAACTGTCACCATGTCGTGACGGTGTGATATGAGACAGGTAATCTGTGAAAAGATCAAACTCCTCCCCAAGCTGTGCTATTACCATCTGAATAAAAGCAGTTAAAAACAACCAATCAGAGCAAGGAGGAGGGTCTTAGCGCTGTCAATCAATGCTATTGGTGAAAAAACAACTTACCATTCCAGGAAAACAGTTTTTACGCCGTCATCTACGGTTGACTAGTTATCGAGTTACCGCAGATAACTAGCCACACGTGAGCCTTTATGGCTGCGTAGTCATAACTAGCTAAGCAGCCTTAGCATTTGTAGTGGTTGCTACACATAAAGACAGGAAGGGAAATACAAAGAAAGGAAAGAACAAAGGGAGGGAAAAAGGAAGAAAAGAAAAAAAACGAAGCGACTAGGAATGAAAGAATTTTGATTTGAACATTTATTTTTCAATGACTATTCATTGTGACATAAAATTTTACACCCAAGAAACATTCACATAAACACAGAGTTAAAAACTAATTGTCCATCAACCGCAGAAGGCACGACATTGTTAAAACGCCACTGAGAGAAAAAAACCCTCAGTCTGGTTACTCATCATTGAAAGAAACAGAAACTCGGCCATATTTTTCCACTCAGTAACTTCGTTTTTTTTTCTTTTTTTTTTTTTTTTTTTTTGTACAGCCTGCACCGAGTATGAAAGCCATTTGAGACCAATGAACTCCACATTTCTTAAAAACCAATTCCAACAAAATAATCAGTGGTGCAAGTCACTGGCATTGAAGAAATGATCTGAAAAGTAGTTTCTATTTTCTGGCAAGGGAAGAGAGTGCTTTTATTTTTAGACATTTAGTATCAATTAAAATACATGATGACATCAGAGTTTTACACCCTATTCTCATAAACATAGAGTCAAAAACTAACAGTCTATTCAGGTTATTAACTATGAACAGAAAATCAGCTTTTGCTCTATATTTAGCCATGACTTGTGAACTTCTTCCACCCTTTCTACTTATATAAAAGGAAAAATGTGCTTATACTATAAAAATTGAACAATTTCTACTCAGTAGCTTTGTTGATTGTATAGCCTGCTCCGAATAAAGAAAGTGGTAGCATGCTGCTGACCTTGATCTGCTCCACGAAACCCTCCAAAGACCCAGTTCTATCTGATGTTTAACTTCTGCTTTTATTCACTGTAATGAGGCTGAATAAAATGATCCAGCTTTACACCAGGCCGTAAAAGCTAGATTCACTAAAAATAGTTAAAACCTGGACCTCATGTGTCCACTGCATGTAACAGAAAAGAAATTTAATGGATGCAGAGAGAGAAATCATCAAATGCTCAAAAGAACACCCATTGTCTTGCACTTGAATCCTACAGAGAAGCTCTGACTGTCTGGTGAGGAGATGATAGACACTCCTTACACAGGGCAGGAACACTGAGCGCTATTCTTGTACTCCCAGATACGGCGGTGTTAAGTCGACATAAACAGTGTTTGACTGGCACGTAGGAACCATGTCTGAGTGTGAGACAGTGAACTCTCCACGCTGGAGATGACGGGCTCACACTCCCACCGGGTCTCATTTAGTCTCTGTTGCTGAAAACAAATGTTTTTCAGGGTCCCCTGTGGCCCGCATGACAAACGGCAGCCTGAAAGCGAAGTCCGTCTGCAGGCGTCTTTACACTCGGCTCTTAGAATATCTGTGTTTGCGAGCAATTTTTAGATCGCACGGAGGTTCGTGTTGATGTTGATTTGCAAAGTGAAGGTGATGCTGAAGCATGTGGCAAGTCTTAGGAGTTTTGTTGTCGACACTGCTGCTTTATTTGTCGAACACTTGTAATGCAAAGGAATACATATTTTACAGAAAGTAAAAGTTGAGGTTTTATGCTCATTCATTATTCTTTAGGACACATTCACACCACTCTTGTTTAGTCTGCTTTAATCAAACTCTGGTTCATTTGTCTAGAAGGTCCGATTTGTTTGAGGAAATGCGAACGCACAATCAAACCAAAAAAGCTCACTGTGGTCTGCCTGAAAGTCTAAGTCTCTCTTTGGTTGAAGTGAATTCTAGTGAAGTTCGAACATATATGAATGTATGTGAACATCAAGCGGATCAGAGACCGCTCCAACAGCAGGAAGTGGACCCTCTAAAATGAGGGAACATCGATGTTCGCCCCTGCAGCGACTGAGAATATGGCGATATTAACAGTGGGGCCTTTTCCTCTTTTGACCCAACTAAAAGGCCTAATTTTAGTTGGGTCAAAAGTTGGGTCCAAGCTAACGAGGAAACGAAGAAAAAGAGTCCAGGAGACACGAGGAAAAAATAAACCGTCTTTTGCATAGAGAGAAAAAAAAAAAAAAAATCCTACTGCAGTTTCCAAGTTTTCCCAGACTTTATCTTAAGCTTCGTAGTTTTATCTGATCATTTATTGCTGCTCGACGTATGAAAACAGCAGCAAGAGGGAGCAGAGGCGCACCAATAATGTTACGTTTTGTTTGGTGCTGAACTCATACTGGATAAATTAAGACATCTGTGTGGCAATGCACTTTGGAAAGTGCATTGTTGGACTTCCCACTGCGGATCTCTGTCTCAGGTTCCTTGTCTCCCTCTAAAATAAAAGCCGAACTTGGGATAAAAATTGCCATTGATGCATTTCAGGGGAGTGCAAACCCTTAATTAACCCCTACATACAGCAATTTTAATAATAACCGCATGCAGGTAGCCGCTCTGAAGTTTCTTCTTTTTACAGTACTTTCTAGCAAAATCAGTGGATCTTGTTCTGCCCACAGCAGAACAAAAACACAGGAACCAGGAACTACGGGGAACTAACCCGACTCTCACTGCAACCCGGCAGAGGCAGATGAGCAAACGGGTTGCAGGAATCAGACTGAGGAGAGAGAGAGAGGCTGCAGGGGGTGAGGGCAAGCTAACGAGGAAACGAAGAAAAAGAGTCCAGGAGACACGAGGAAGAAATAAACACTGTAAGGCAATCACTAAATAGAAATGAGCTAAAACAGAACCAAGGCTGATTTAATCAAAGGAAGAAACAAAGGAACAAGGAGTAATAATAATAATAATAATAATGACATAATCAAAGCCCCAAAACGCCTGCTGTAAAATAAAATAGACTTGACTCATCTAGACTGAATTGTTCACCCCACAAAATGCCTTTGAACATAGATTATCACGTGTTTTTCTGAGTTTTCCCAGGATTGTTGCGATAATCTGTACTTTAATCTAAACCATTCCATTAAAGCTCCGGCGCTGTGTTCTACTAATAACTAATTTGCAGATTTTCTTCCATTGTTTCCCTGTTTCACACCATTCACTTTCATTTCAACTGATGAAAAGCATCCAACCAGTGCACCTTGTCGCTTCTGCAGCGGTTACCCTAAAACCTATTTAGGGATTTCAGAGCAGAAAAGACCGGATAGAGATGAAAAAATAAAAACACTTTTCTGAAGTGATCTGTGTGGAGAATAATTTCAAACCACAATGAAGTGAGAAAATCACAAATTTTGTACCTTGTGCATTAGGGGTGTAGAAAAGTGTTTTCGCTCTTCGTGATTTTGAATGCATTCAAGGGAGGAAATGCATTTCGAGAGAGGAAAAAAAAATTGCAAGCCTTACATGGCTCTCTGTGAGAGAAAAAGTGATTTTTCGGTGGTGACCAACCGAGGCCCGGAACGCGTCTCCGCTCGGACCGGATCAGCGAAGAGACATGTTGGAGGTTCTGCTTCGGAGAAGCTCGGGTGTCGTTTTAGGAGAGCTGCTGAAGTGGGATCTGAAGACCTTGAGCTGTTTAAAATAGCCACAACCCAGACGTGGAAGGAGTGTGTCGGTAGAACTTCTTTTGCCAAAGCGTAAGAGCTGTTGTGCAACGCTGATTCATCAACCCACATATGCAGAACGGCGTCCTGCCTTCAGTGCGGGAGTCACTCTAAAAAAGCAGGAAAATCAACCGAATAACCCCATCAGCATGAAATGGGTTTCGAGAAAATAAGGTGGATGCACTGCACAGCCATCATATGGTCTGATGGATGAAAACGCCTGCTGTGTGGTTTAATAAAACAAATGAATCAACACACTGGAAGAGACACTTATTGTACACGGGCTCAATTATTTATAGCACTATATCTGGATCGTATTACACTCTCAGATGGCGGAGTGTAATTCATTCAGCTCAAAACGAGCTGGACGTTCGTCAGTCCTCCCTGGAGGCGAGGCGCTTTTTACGCCCGGCATAGTTTCGTCGCTTCGGTTTGAGATTTTTTTTTTGTTTTTGTTTTTTTTATTTTTGCCCATTTTCGCAACGCTACATCCTGCAAATGTGCCACTTCAGCGAGCATTTTGGGTGTTTTTATTTCTTTCCCCGAGACCCGCTTATTTATTTAAGGGAGCATTAGTCAGCAGAACAAAACCAGGAGAGCTTGTAAAAAGCTCCATTAAGAGCCGGGACAAGCTCTTGTGTTTGATGGATCAACGTATGGGTGCTGCAAATGAAAGCTGAATGAATGATTCATGCCTCTGCAGGTATGGCTGATAGTAATTAATCATATCTAAAAAAAAAATTAAAAAAAAAAGACCGTTATTGATCAGCTTCAAACTGAATTGATTTGAGTTGTTTCAGAGTTTGACTGCGTTCCTATATTTTCCACAGGACTACACGCTGACCATGTACTTCCAGCAGTACTGGAGGGACAAGAGGCTGGCCTACTTGGGGATTCCCCTCAACCTGACGCTGGACAACAGAGTCGCGGACCAGCTCTGGGTCCCAGACACGTACTTCCTCAACGATAAGAAATCCTTTGTGCACGGGGTCACGGTTAAGAACCGAATGATTCGACTCCACCCGGATGGAACCGTCCTCTACGGACTCAGGTGAGAGCCTTTAGGTCTTCCTGTGAGAACGCACAAGAACGCGCGTCTGATATTATTTAAAGTTAGCAGCTTTGACAAATGTTTTATTCAGGATAGGAATAGCTACTGCTTCTCAGTATGTTGTTAAAGGTTTAATGGACAAACGCTGTTTTGATGATGTCCTGAAAAGTTTTGGAAAGAGCGGGAGCTTCTTAAAGAGACAGAGGCCTAATTTTAAGGCATTCATTTTCTAAGTCAAGTTTCTTTTAAGTCATGTTTGACATTGCACTTTCATTATAGCTTAAGGTAACATAGTTTCTTGATTGCACTATAAGATGGCTCTATGTGCCTTGAAATACGTAACACTTCCCTTTTACAACGATATCAGTTAAGAAATGTTTCCACTGCTACACATTTTTCTCTGTCTGGGTAATAAATTGACATCATTAATAAACATAATTTTTGGTTCCTTGAACATTTAATTTTTGGAAAATCTGGATTTTTTACATTTTTTTTCACCAATGTGCTTTTTTGATTCCATAGTTCTGAGTAATGTCAGCACATTTTGTTTGACGGCCATGTTTTCCTAAGTCAGGCTGTAATTATAGTACGAGAATAAAGTCCTAAAATTACTAGAATAAAGTTGTAAATTTATGACAACTCCAACACAAAGAGAGTTATACAAATTAAACTTTGGTATGAGTTTTACATATAAGTAAATACTCATCTCTGTGGAAGCATGTTTGTCATTAAAAGCAACTTTTATTTTTAAGACATTCTAGTAAAACTGAGTCTTTATTCTTCCAGTATTATGACTATATTGACTATAGCCCGGCCCTTCTACTCCGTTGTTCAACTCACAGAAGGAATGACTGTAATAAAAGCCGCTTTTGAAAATATTTTCTATAATTTGTAATTTAACATTTTTTTAAGAAAGCAAGAAAAAACTATTAAAATCATAATTTGGATCTGGAGTGAAAGAAATGTTATTTTTAAGCCATATGTTCCAGCCCTACTTTTCTGACTGATTTTGGTGCAAACCCAGAACATGTCAGGTTCGCGTCCCACTCCCTCCTACTTTTGCTTAAGCTGTGGCTCCAGGTCGGCTCTTTGTAATCACTTCCCCACTTCTCTGTTTTGGCGTCAGAATCACGACAACGGCGGCCTGCATGATGGACCTGAGGCGATACCCGCTGGACGAACAGAACTGCACTCTGGAAATCGAAAGCTGTACGTCTCGAGCCTCTTTTGCTTAGTAGAAGAAACCTGGGGCCGATGGCCTCACTCTCCCATCACTTAAAATTACGACGAGCGCGGGGAGTCTCATAAAGGAGACCCTTACGCTCATCGTCTCGTGCGGGGGACGGAAACTGCACAGGCAGCTGAATTGCTCTGGATTTATGAGCCTGTCATATCTGGGCGATGTTACTGGCTGCAGACTGGTTGTAGCATTGGCAAGCTCTGCTTTCTGAGGCCGCCATCTGAGCGGCCATTAAAGTATTGACAGCTATTGATCCCATGCAGCCCTTTTCATCTCAGTCGATCGAGAAACAGATTCATTTTGTCCGTCCACCTCATGAGAATCACACCTTGTTCCTTGGCTTTTCCTCGCAGACGGGTACACCACAGACGACATCGAGTTCTACTGGAAAGGGGGAGACACGGCCGTTACCGGGGTGACCCGGATCGAGCTGCCTCAGTTCTCCATAGTCGACTACAAGCTCGTCTCCAGGAACGTGGTCTTCTCCACTGGTAGGTGGAAGGGAGTCGGGGCAACGGGGGTCAAAGGTTGCGGATCGGATCTTGCATTGCGTCATCAGCCAGAGCTCAGAGCTCAGGTGCTCTGAGCTCTGTGACTCAGAGCACCCAAACATTGTCCTCGAGTAAGAGCAGAACTACTACAACTTTCTACTCAAGTAAAGGCAAAAAGAGGAAATTTTACTCAAGGAAGAGTCGCACTGCCTCATAATAAAGTTGCTAAAGTAAAAAGTACAGCATAGTAGTACTCCTAAATCTAAACGTAACTAGTTGGTACCCAACTCTCACGTCTGCTTGAAGGATTAGAGAGGCTCTGTGTGTCCCTGTTTGTCTTGATGAACAATAGAGCATAATGTAATCACTGCCTTTACTTTAAGCAATAAATTATTTTCTCTTTCTGTTGTTGGAAGCAAAGGAGAGCTTGTTCTGCACAGTTAATTAGGATGTATTATGTACAGAGGGCTATAAAATCTTGCTAACTCTGTTATGTTTACAGATGCATCTCAATAAATTAAAACATCATCAAAGAGTTTATTTAGCAACACAGGGAAACTTTATTGTGCTGCATAGATTCATTACACACACAGAGTAATTTGTTTTTCTAGTGTTTATTTCTGTTGACTTTGGTGGCTATGGCTGACAGAACATTAGGTTTTCACCCAAAATCTGTGTTTAATAAATCCGTATTGCATATGTTTTCCTTGTTTGAGCTGATTTACTCATATGAATGAACTTTTTTAATGATGTTCATCCCCGTGCAAAACACCACCAGGCTTTCAAACGCTCCTCATTTGGTCAAATCTCCTTTTTCTTTTAATCTGAGTATTCAGAACTTTGACACCAGTCCTCAAATCAAACTGAAGTGACGGGCGAATCAAAGCCAGCTGCTTCCTCTTCCGCCTCGTCTTGCAGGTGCCTACCCTCGCTTGTCACTGAGCTTCAAGCTAAAGCGAAACATCGGATACTTCATCCTGCAGACGTACATGCCCTCCATCCTCATCACCATCCTGTCCTGGGTGTCCTTCTGGATCAATTATGACGCCTCAGCTGCCAGAGTGGCTTTAGGTATGATGTGACCCGAGCAGGAAATGTTAACATACTGGTGTTTGTTGAAGAAGAAAATAGACAGATTAAAATGTACAGTAAGTAGAGAAAGGAATGGCAGATAAAAGCATTCGCATACGTTGAAGTTTTTGCGCATTCTGTCATGTTGTGACCGCAAGCTGTATTTTATTAGAATTTTATTGCTAGCTCAACACAACATAGATCATCACTGTAAAATTGAAAAATATATAGACAATATTCAATGGTTTTATATATTATATGTGAAACCCGTGTCATAATACATTCATTGTTCATTTGCATTTGTTCCAAGGAGGATTAGGGTAACTAAAAATCAAAAAATACATTTTTGTCTCCAAATTCTGACTTTTTTCTCAGAAGATCAAAGTAAGAATTCAGAGATCAAAGCCAGAATTCAGAAGATCAAAGCCAGAATTCAGAGATCAAAGCCAGAATGCAGAAGATCAAAGCCAGAATTCAGAGATCAAAGCCAGAATTCAGAGTAAAAAAATTTACAGATCTGAAATTAAAGTTAGAATCCTGAGGAAAAAAAGTCTAAATTCTTTTATTTTATTATTATTATTAATATTTAGTTGTTCGTTCCCATCAGCCTGTCTGAGGCTGCAGCCTTGTCATGTAATAAGATACTCATATAGATCTACTGGCACTGGGAGTAATGGTGCTTTCAGATGGGAACATCCTTACAGGAAGAGTCTTTATAACAGTTAGAAAGTTAGAAATTTACCGAAAGCTCAAAGTCCTCCAGTAACGGAGGGAAAATTCAAGCTCAGCTGTTTCCATTCGAAGCAAAGTTCCACAATCGGTGTCAGCTGTGCTTTCTGAAAACACAATACTCCTCCTAACTCGATTCCCTTAATGGAAACCCTCATTCAGCTTCGCTGTGCTCTAAGTGCTCCCCGCGTTAGGAAGAGCACATTACGGCAAGCGATCATTAAATCTCAGCTTTGCGTACAAAGTGATGAGATGATGTGGAGTATTTCAGGAGCTTCTGTGGACAGGCGTGTTGGGAAACTCCTCCTCAGACTTTTAGCTCTGTAGGAAAGCAGGCTCCTGGCGTTGGTCTCCTCCAGTGCCGTCTCCTGGAGAAGGCCGCGGTCTGAGGCGGCGCAGGATCAATGAAAGTTTGTCACAGAGCCGTCTCGGTTCAGTCACAGTGCGGGTGATGATTCACAAAATATCTTTCTCCCCATTTTGGAATAACGACAATATAAGAACTACTTGAACTGAATCGCTTGTACAAGCTTGAATTTTTTTCTCTGCTCTCCATGCATTCAAATATACACATATAATATGAATAAATTATGCATATTTTACACATATATACAGATATTCAGCTACATACAATACACACCCCCAATAACTAGGGCTGGATGATCTAAGACTTTTTTTATACCAAAATTTGATTTCCCATTTTATTTAATTATTTTTCTTGATTTTTGCACTTTAATAAAAGTGTGAGACTTTTATTAAAAATTGTTTTTTTACATATTTGTTAAAACTGTCACCATGTCGACAGTATGTCATGAGAGGTGATCTGTGACATCGATCTCCTTCAACTCCTCTCTGTGCTATTGTCACTGTCTGAGGAACTGCACCCCTTCCAGTCAAAAACAAGCAGTCAGAGCCAAGAGGAGGACCTTAGCGCTGTCAATCACTCGTATGTACTTGCTGCGAAATTTTCTAATAGCAGAGATTACAGGCAAACCGTTTGTCCACCGTCGTCGGTGGCAAAACTGAACATTTATGACTGGCTCTGCTAACTGCAGTGTAGCAGAAAGCAATATTAAAATTGAAATATTAAAATAAAATGATATGAAAATGACATCCTGCAGCTTTGAGATAAATTACAACTGACAAAACATATTTTCAAAAACGGGCTCCTATTTCAATTGTCCAAAATCAAAGTCCAGATAACTGCAAACTGTATGAGCTGAAAAAATATATCAAATATTAGGGGGGTTTCTTTTTTTAAGAAATTGACTTTTTATATCAAGTTGGATGCTTTCAAAATTAAGGTCCCCCCCCCCCGCTAACCGGACTGCGATTCCCTCCAGGGATCACCACCGTGCTGACCATGACGACCATCAACACCCACTTGAGAGAAACCCTCCCCAAGATCCCCTACGTGAAAGCCATCGACATGTACCTGATGGGCTGCTTCGTGTTCGTTTTCCTGGCGTTGCTGGAGTACGCCTTCGTCAACTACATCTTCTTCGGACGCGGCCCGCAGATGCAGAAGAAGCTGGCTCTGAAGGCGCTGAAGGCAAACAATGAGCGTGGCAGGTTCGACCGACCCAAGGTGAGAGCGACCAAGTTGATGACAAAATGGAAATTGCCACCGTCGTGCTACCCGTGTTCTTGTTGTCGTTTTGCACTTTGCCTGGAATCCAATATTGGCAGCAACAGCGAGACGGAAACGCATTTGAATGTACTTTGTTCTGCTTCAGCCTGGAGTCATTAAAGTTAATAAAGTTACAGCAACTTGCGGTTAGATGAGATGTCATTTTTCCAAAAACAAATAGGCGGGAAAAAAATTAAGATGGTAATGATTTGCTTCATTTACAATTTTTTAACTTACTGCAGTCTCTGCTGTGGGAGAGTCCTGACTTTTATCCTTTTTATAGTGGCAGAGCTTTAGCAGCAAATTATTTAAGCTGCTGATACAAGCTGTGTCATCACCATTGATTCGTATTTACTGCTGCAGGCACAGATAGCCTCCATCTTTACAAGTCAGCATGGAAGCAATAACCTTATCTGAAGGTTAAGAGCCAAAGTGAGAATGGAGACTGCACACACTTAGTTGTAACAGAAGGACGGTCTGGTCAGAGGTCGGAGGTCGGAGGTTTATCTCCATTGACAAGGAATCGTGGGTATGGCCATGAATTCATTTCAGGTTGTTAATTATGCATTTGTGCCTTTGTCTCTTCCTCCAGTGTGAAAAACCAAACTTCTACACATTTTAAAAACTATGTTTCATTGATTGAATTTTGTCTCGTGTCCTCTGGGTCGAAATTATGCTTCCATGCTTGATATCTACATACACCTTCACTATTATTTATTTAACTGAATGTTGCATGTTTTCTGCGTGCGTGTGGTTTTGAAAACTACGTTCGACCAAATATTACGATCCCTTTGTGTATATTTAATCCTGTGAGTAACAGTGACTCTATTTCAATCGTCCCAGTGTTCATCTTCTTCAGCGCGAACCTGATCAAAACTCAAAGGACATTATTTCTGTTTCTTTCGTCCGGCTAGTCCATTCTGGAGGGAGTCAACTGGAAGACCTCGTCGTCTCTTAAACAATCCAATCAGGTTCAGAGTCGCCGTCACTCGCATCAGGTGAGCACCTGCGTTTTAAAAACCATCATTTAAAAACATGTTTTAGTTCCAACTTAAAGTTGCATTCTGTCACTTTTACCTGCCTCCTCTCAGTGCAAGATAGAAACAGAGCCAGGGGACGAGTCTTGGCGCTGTCAATCGCAATCTCGTTTTCTGCTACGCTACATCTTCTCCCCGTCAGCAGAGCCTGTTGTGAATGCTAAGGCTAGTTAGCATGGCCACCGATTATGACGGATGAAGGTTTTGTTTTTTTTTTTCTGGACAGCAAGTTGTTTCTCTGCCATCAGCTCATTTAGCACCATGTACCTGAGTTGATGGACAGCGCTGAGATCCTCCTCCTGGCTCTTGTTTTTGGTTGGGAGCGCTGTGTTTCTTCAGATTTCCTCAGCCAGTGAAGAGGTGGAGGAAATCGATCTGTCCACATATTTTCTGTCTTGCCTTACACTGCAATATGACAGTGATGTCATATTTGAACAAATGTGTAAAAAAAAAAAAATTCTTAAAACACTAAAGAAAATTCAGCTTTAAGCTGATTTTTTTTAGTGTTGTCAATCATTAAGTATGTATTTTGTTTTAAGCTTTTTTTTTTGTGATTTTTCTTCATTGAATTGGATACGTTTATGGACTTGTACTGACTGTTTTTACTAACCAAATTGTCCCGTGTTGGTTGTTACACATCGCTAAATACGTTTGTATCATAAACTTGAGTCATACCAGATTGGACTGGAAAGCGTCTCAGTTTACATTGTTTTATATCGTCACCATCCTCAAATAATGACCCAAGAAATTTTTTGATAAAAGTTATTTTATCAAAAACCACTATCTTTTTCTTTCCAAAAGATGTTTTAGGCAAAACAAAAACAACACTTTTGGCCATTATTTGAGGAAGGTGACTATAGAATTTGTTACGTTGCAACGTTGTGCCCTTTGTATTTGTCTCAGCTTCCTGTGATTTATCTCTTCTGCATGGAAAGCTGCACTCGCCATGACAGTAGTAACAGGGGCACCCGGTGCAACCTTGATCTGATTTGTGTGAAGCAATTTAACTTTGGGACAGAGGGCCCTTCTCCCGAAGGCCGCTCTGCGTTTTATCCCGTCCGTGACGTCATCGAGGCTGTTTTTTGTTTGTAAACCCGGCTGCCGTCTGCGTTCTCTCCCAGGTCGACTCCCGCGGAAACGTTCTGCTGACGTCCTTTGAGATCCACAACGAAGTGGGGAGCAACGAGGTCACCACCACCACCACCCTGAGCGAGACGCACAACTCCACCTCCATGATGTTCGACAACTCGGGGGTCCAGTACAGGAAGCCCAGCGCGCCCAACGAAGCGGGCCGCCACAGCCTGGACAGGAACGCGCAGTTCAAAAAGACCCGCCTGCGGAGACGATCGTCGCAGCTCAAAATCAAAATCCCCGACCTCACTGACGTGAACGCCATCGACAGGTGGTCGCGGATTATATTCCCCTCCGCCTTCTCCCTGTTCAACATCATCTATTGGCTTTATTACGTCCATTAACACACTGTGGTTTTGTTTTGTTTTTCTTTTGTTTGTTTTTTTTTTTATTTTTTTTTTTTTAAACCCATCTTTGTCTCGTTCCGCTTCGGGAATCAGAGAGAACGTTTCGACGCAACGCGCCCGACGTGGTGAAAGTCCCGAACATTTCTGGGCGCAGCCGAGAGAGCCGTCACTCAGACTGTGCAACGTCACATGGGTTTTTACCGGGGCAGGAAAAAAAAAAAAAAAAAAAAAAAAGACTTGCCTGTACAGACTGCCACCCTCTGCTGTGACCTCTGCGAACAGCTGGGAGTCGAAACATCTTTGCACCGCTGGAGACCTGTTGCTAGGACACTGGTGTTTTTAACGTGATCGCGTTGTCGCAGGTGTCTTTATAACAGCTTTGTTTGTCTACGAGTCTTCACTTTGGCCAACGTGGACGCTCCGATTTCCACCTGCAGACTAAAATCTGTCTTAATATTTGGCTGTTTTTGAGAAATGTTGTGGTTTGTAGCTCAGTTCAGGTGAAAATCACTGAGGAGTCTTTATAGTGCCTTGCAAAAGGATTTAAACCCCCTGAATGTTTCCCCTTTTTATCACATTTCAACCACAGATTCGAATGTATCAACAATTATTTTATGTGATAGACCAACATGCACAAAATTGTAACATTTTAGGGGTGAGATAAGCAATTTTGAAAGTCCACACGATTTCATCGTTCCTTGGAGTTCATGACGCCGTTTGAAGCTGGATTCTTACTGAAATTAAATTACACACACCTGGTTTCTGTTTACGTACTAAGACTCCTGGTTGGACTGTACTCCCAATTTCGTGTAGGGCATTAGTGTGTCGATCTATCACATAAGAGTCCCGGTAAAATCAAACCAAGTTTGAGTGTGGCATGTGATGAAAGGTGAGACGTTCAGGGAAGTTTGATCGCTTCTGCAAGGACAGGAGAGCCTGCAGCCTGTTACGTCAAAACTGGAATCGGGTCAGAGCCGGCGACAACGTTGCCAAAGATCCAAACGTTGCTTTGCTTTGGGGTTGATGCCACTAAGTTGCTCTTTTGCTTGCTGGAACCTCTGCAAACTTTCTGACATGCAATGAGCCAGGGTAAAAAGCATATTCATCGTTACATGTTACTTCACCTTAAAATTCCTACTGTTGTTACCGCAAGAAAGCGCGATCACAGCCAGCACATCACTCAATCCTACTTTTCTTATTCTCATCCCGACAGACAAAGAAAGCTTGGAAATTTGTTTACATAAAAATAATAATAATAACTGATGTCAATCTGTGTGTTTGTAAAAAAAAAACAAAAAAAAAAACTAAATAATCTTAGGTTTAATTTGGTCTGTCTTACCTGAAACAATTCATGTCATTGTGTATTTGATGCTAACTTACACTATCTAACATGTTTGTTCAACACCTGGCAAGGTATAGCCTACCCTTTTGCTTTGTATAACATACAACATACTGCTGGAAAGGTAAGATATTTATTATTGAAAGAATGCCAAGACGAAAGCAACCAAAACTAAAATGTTTAGCTAAAGGCAACTGGTATATAGCACTTCCAACATTAATATACATATATTTTCACCAAGATTTTTTTTTCTGACAATCCAGTTAAGTAAACGGGGCTCTGTTATGACTTGGACAAAAAGGATAGGCCATAACTCTGTCACACTTCCAAAGAGAATCAGGCAGGAAAGCCAATTTCCATATTGGTTGTTAATATTGGCTCAGTCAGTATCAGTCTGGCGGTGCCGATAAGTTACATAACGACTAATACCAGCTGATGCTGATGTTGTTGCCAATGTATTGTTCAAATCTCAACTAATAATGGAAGTAAATAAAGACAAATTTACTCCTTTCCCAAGTGAAACAGAAAAATCCTTTCAATAAAACCTTTAAGTATCTTTTGTACTGTTAACAACTCTGGACAAACAGCTGGCAACACATGAGGCTTTGATTAGACCACGAAAAAGTTTTGGTTAAGTGCTAAAGCTCTGACTGGTCTGACTTCTTATATGTAGGCTGAACTTCATGTTTTGATGCGAAGGTCCATAAACAGACGTCTGGCTGTAAAACAAAAAAAATAATAATAAAATTGCTTTTTTTTTTTCTTCTTTTTTTACCAGATGTTGGGTTCATATGAAAAACAAAAACTTGAAATGTTTTCCCAGTTTTGTCATCATGCTTTCTGTACCAATCTGTTCTTGATATTTCTGTTGAAACTATCATGTACAGCGAACTTCACACCGGACTTTTCTTTCTTTTTTGTCTCGTCGCCTGGCGTTGGAGAGGTGACCGGGGTCGTCGTTTCAGAACACTCGCCCTCAAGCTGTTTCCCTTGCAGTCTGGATGTACATGCTGTGACAGGACGTTTCCTCTCAGCGCGACTTAACTCACTCTGGCTATGTTGTCATCATTGTTTTGCTCAGTGATTTCCAGCCTCGCCTTTCGTTTTGGTTAGTCCTCGCGAAATATTACAATTTCCTGGCTGTGATTGAAAAATATATTAAAAAAAAATAATAATGATTTTTAAAAATGGAAGAGTTTGAGATGATCTTCATTCTTTTCCTGAAGGCCCAGCCAGGAGGTGGATTCCCCCGCTTCCCTCCAAATCCTCTCCCTGCGACGTGAGGAAGGGCCTGCAAAGTTTTTACAATAACTGGGGAAAAAAATGGGGTTAAAAAAGAAACGAAAAGCTGCTGGCAGACGCGGCTCGTGATGCACCATCTGCACTGCTTGCCTGAGCGGCTTGCGGTGCGTAGGAGTGACACCACCTGTCAGAAGTCCGCCGAGCTCCCGCCTTATGGAGCACTGGTCTCTATGAGAAATCAAACAAAAACAGAAGAAGAAGAAAACACTCATGTGAGTTTGGGAAGGTTTCTGATTATTCAACGAGTGGCTCCTTTTGAAAACTTGTCCACCACCACCTACCTCCACAGAAGAAAATCAGTCATCGGTTGAGCTGCACATGGGATCCGCTAGGAGGAGCTAAGCTCTCTGATTTTGAACAGCGACACAGATTTTCTTCGCTGTTTTCCAAAAGTGGGCCTCCGGAAGAGGATTAGGGCCACTTAGAAAAAAAAAAAAAGAATTCTGACTTTTTTTTTTTTTTTTTAATCATTCTGAGAATCATTCTGAGATCAAAGTCAGAACTGTCTTATTTTGTGTTTTTTCAAGTGGCCCTAATCTTCATCCGTACAGAACCGGACCCAACACTCGCTCTTAGGTTTTTACACCACTCTGCAAAGCGTGAACACATAAGGTGCTCAAAAAAGTTGCAATTTTTCTTGTGCAAAAGTGGCAGTAGCACAAAAAGTGCAAGCAGTTCTGTGAGTGTGGAAGCACTCAGCCTGTAAACGCAGGCGTTCAGGATGTTCACAGGCGACAACTTCCCTGGGAAATAAAATGAGCTGACAATGCAGTACGCTCCACTAAAAAACAATAAATAAATACATTTAAAAAAAAAAAAAAAACACCCAGCAACCCTGTCTTTAGTATTTGACTGCATAATTAGCATTTTTTAAGGGAAGCTGTCAGATGGGTGGGTGAGAAAATGTCAGGCTCACAAAAAAAGACAAAAAAATAAATAGCTTGATAATTAGCATTCAGACCAGAGCCCATTCAAAACGGGCCTCCACAAGTGTTAGGAAGTGAGTAAACGAAAATATACATGGAGAAACATTTAACCACTGGGATCAGACAACGACGAGAAACAAAAAGATCCTTAACTCTGTGTCTTCATATCTTCTGATAATGGGGCCCAGGATGTGTGTGTGTGCGTGAGTGTGTGTGTGTGTGTGTGTGTGTGTGTGTGTGTATGGGTGTGTGTGTGTGTGTGTGCAATAATAATAAAAAAATAAATAAAAAAAAAACACCAAATGGGAGATTTGATTGAGTTTCTTTGGAAAGCTGAGAAGAAGATAATTAGACCGTGGCAATAATACATTTCTTGGTGTAATGAGACAGAGCTGGAATATCTGCACGCTCGCCCACAATAATGAATCGAAAAGAGCGATATTAAACCTGGAGGCGGATGCAACAACACGAGCTTCCAAGAGCGAACCCCCCACAGCGACTTGGACCAATAATGCAAACAGTGATATTACCAGCAGCCTCCCTTTTGCTTGTTTATTGGAGCCTTTTTGGCAATAACGCCTGAGAGGAACAGAGGCGGAAACGCTCAGAGGATCGAAACCGTTGGTCTCCACACTGATTCGACGAAACAAAAAAAAATCTTTTTTTTTTTTCCAGCCACCTGAAAACGCCACACTCATTATGCTGTTTTTGTTTCTTCTTTTTTTCATGCAGATGTCTCCTCAAATTATGTCGGCGACTGTTCGCTTGGAGAGCAGGCTCACTGAAACACACAGTTACCAAAACCCCGGTTTGATGTATTTTTCATTTCATAGCACAATCAGCCGTGCTACCTTCAATTGTTAAAATAAAATGCTGTTTATTTCAAATATGACTTAGAGGTAATCTATAATTGAACACCTTGAAATTGGACCTCTGTCTCTTTAAGAAGCTCCTGCTCTTTCTGAAACTCCGCTTTCAGGACGTCATCATGACATGTCTCCTCTGTTCGCAACGACGTTTTCACCAGCATTTCATTGGGAAGTAGCTCCTGAGCAAAGCAGGCGCATGCTTCCAACAGGTGTTTACCAATCGCTGCTGGCTAGTCTGAAGGGGCCGAGTGGGCAGAGGGCTCGGAAACTGCAACTCTGACTGAGTCAGGAGGAATTTTGTCCACGAAGGAGGGGTTAGGTCCACCCAGGCATTTTGCACAGCTGAATGGTTGCCAGGAGAGACAAAAAGATTTCTCAAACAAGCATGAAAGAAAGCAAAACTGTTTTTGATGAGGGAATGACATTACATATAAAAAAAACATAACCCTGATAGATAAAACTCCAAAGGTAAAATAATTACAAGTAAAAGGTAAAATAATAATAATAAAAAACCTGCACATAAAACCTAAATGTTTTTCCATCTAAGAAAAAGTGAAGCATCATTCTACAGCTGCATTTTTTTTATTTAACTTACTTTGACTGTGAAGGTCACACTTCAGAGATCCTCTATCGCTTTAAACAGTCGTCCATTTTTTTATTTGTCTCAGAACTTTGCACCGAAGCTTGTGCTGAGTGCAGAAAGACTTTTTAATTATGGAGTTTAACGCTTTTTGCATTGCAGCATCTTTTAAAAAGTAAAGATGCTTCACCACCAAGCAGCAACGTTTCGATTTTAGCAGCAGAAAGTGGTGAAACAGTTCCGAAAGCATGGAAACAAGGTTTAAAACGTTGGAGACAACATTTTAAAGGGTTGCCGATTTATCGTCATTCGGTTCCAGAACAGCCAGTGCCGGTGCGCCACAAGGGTGAGTGTTTGCCCCACTGCTCTTAAGTTTTCAAATAGCCCGATCCAAGATGGCAGTCGGAGGACAGATGACTTGCAGTTTGTAACGGTTACATTTTTGTTTTCATGTCATTTCCATATTTCATGCTTTTCCTTCGAGCGGGATGGAGCGCCAGCTTTGAAACCCAGAACTAGCTCAGAGCAGCTGAGCGTTTGTTGACGGTGTGTCACTCAGACCCGCTTCACCACAGAACTCTTGAGTTTTCAGGTTGGCACAGCGAAAAACACCAAGGCTTAAAAATCCACACAGTCCCACAACACGAGCAATTTACGTCAGCTGTTGGCAAATTGTGGCACTCCAGACTCCAGACGGCGGATCAATAATTGACTATATATATACTTTTTGAAATTGTATATGTTGTTGAGTATTCATTGCTTATAAAAACTAGTAAACCCTCTCTAAAATTGAATTGATCTCGACTGACGAAAAGTCACAGCAAAATAAAACAAAGCCAAAACCAAAAACTCCAAACTAAACTTTGTCATCAAACGCTTTTCTGCCTCTCAGATTCAAGCTGATAGAGCAAAGCTTAGCTTGCAACATCGGCTTTCTTTTATCCTCTCGCCGTCCGAAAAATGAAAGTGAAATGGAGTGGAATTGTAAGGAATGCGTGCGCTGCACTTCAGCCGCTTCGCAGGGTTCACTTTTGTGGGCATTTAGATCATTAAGCTTAAATATCACTGGTTTCCAGGCGGATTTAGCTGAGCGAGTGTTTCGCTGCTCCAAACAGCGCTCCACGATTAGCGCAAGGTCAGTAACCATCACAGACAAAATGTTTCTTTTTGTTCTTTTTTTAATTTTTTTTATAATTCCTTTCACATTTCTTATAGATAAAGTAAAGCGACATCAGAAAAAAAACCAACTGATTGTTGTTGTCATGTTTGACCTTCCTCTGCTTTCTGGTTAGTGTCAGTTCTTCAGCTTTTCTCTGCAACCCCCCTCCGTCGCCCCACCGCTCCTCGTCTAGTGACCAAGTGTGTTTTCCTCCATGTTTATGTCGTGTTCACTGGCAGGAGGTGAAATGGATGTGATTAGTCAAGTGTGTGAAATGAAGCAAATTAGGCAGCCAGGGAGCTCACCCACATAGCTCACCGAGTTCAATTATCTTCTGTTCTGTGTACAGTGGGAGCCGCTGCAGCTCAAGGTAATGGAGATTAAAGTGGCCTTTAACTGTACATTTGTACTGATACGTGAAGGTTTCTTTTGTTTTGTTTTGTTGGGTTTTTTTCTCTTGAACCCGCACGTTTTGTCCTGTTAAATGTTTTCATGCGTGCAGGAGACAGAAAGCACAAAAGACGCTTCTGTTCATTGAACCTTTTCACGTTTTTTCCACCTTGAAAGTACAAACTCCACTAATGTTTTTTTTTTTTCTGTAATCAACAGAAATTAGAGCTTATCTAACCATAATCTGATGGAAATCTATTGCAAGCAAACAGCATCAGAATGTTGTTTGCTTAAATTGTGGGAGTTTGTAGAAATGATTAAATGTGGATCAAAAGTTTCACTGCGTACCGATTTGCTGATATGTGCTTTATGAATGAACTTGGCATTACTCGTCTTGAAGAGTTCGTACACGTATTTATCAAAGTTGCCCTTCATTTTTGAGGCTTAGTAAATACTGTAGAATAATTGTCCTTTTCCAGGCTTGCATACTAAAAAGCTCCAGGTTCAGAAAGTCTGTCAAGTTGAAATGCGACTCCAGAGAAGCACAATTTGTTTTAAAATGGCACAATCAAAGTCATCCTAACCCAGTGCCCTCAATGGAGTCTTTTACATCTTCATATCTAGATAAAAACTTTCATCCAATCTCTATTTTTATCAGAATCTTCTTCATTTTTTTTTTTATTGTTATTTTTTTTTTTTTTTTGTAACCAGTGCAGGCCGATCTGTGGTAGAGAACAGATCTTATGTGCAAGAAGCAGCTGAAGGGGCAGCTTTGAAAACAAAGAGCTGATGAGCCAAAAAAAGAGAGAGAGAGAGAGAGAAAGGAGGAGAGGCTGCCAGCTTCAGCAGCAACATCAATACGCTGCTCTATCTCCACAGGAGCACATCACTGCTACTGTACATTTAAAATGTAGGAACTGAAACACACACACACACACACACACACACACACACGATTTGAATGTAATCCAACTGTTAAATCATAACAGATATGTCAGGGTTACTCATCTTTCTTTGTTGCTTTTAAAAAAACAAACAAACAAAAAAATGCTATTTTTATTGTTGAAAGTACAAGACGTCCAGAAAGTCCGTCCGGTGAGATGTGCGAGTTGGAGCTTGTCACATACAGGGGCTACTGCATCAGACACTCTGCGCTCACTTTGACGCAGCACCAGACTTTTTTTTTTTTTTACTCTGAGAGGTGTGAAAGAGCTGCACTCTGCTGCGAGGAAGCAGAACCCACGTCTCTGCTTTTGCTCCTTCACACGACGGAGAAACGTGCGACACAGCAGCGGAAACATATCCTTCAATAACTTCCTCACTGTTTTTCCATATGAATCGAAAACTGAAATGGAGTCTGGCTTTTATTTTTATTCATTTTTTTTTTGTATTTTTAAACGTTCATTTTTCCTCGTTTATTCAGCGTTTATTATGCTTTATGTCATAAAAACACAATGCAGTGAAACAAGCTATTGCTTTGTCATGCTTTCTTTTTTTTTCAAATGAGAAAGCATGTAATCAGTAGGACAAGAGAAAACATGTGCAAGAACAAAACAATTAGCTTACCACTTCCTTTCTGTTTGGAAAGGAGTAGAAAGAAGTGAATGCTCATTTAATCCGACGCCTTATCTCAGTTTAATGAAATATATCACTTACAGACTCAACGATTATCAGAAATTTGTCATTAAAACCATGTTATGGTCTTCAATACGCTGTGCTAAAGAACCAAGACAAAAACAGTTGCATAAACAAAACGACTACAAACTGACTCATAACGCCGCAAGAAAATCTACAAGCCCATATTAATAATAAAGGCAATAATGAAAATGGCAAATTACAACCAGATATGCAGTGTCAGAATGAATACCAACTCCTTTCCAAAGTACGGCATATATACAGTATATGTAATTATCGAAGAAATATTGCATCAAAATCATCCAGCAAATATGTTAATCACCAGCTGCATTTTCCCTACAGATGTGCGCCAGAAATACAACTATATTCCACTAGTGTAGGAAACAAAAAAACAAAAACTTTTTTTGCAATTGACAAAGATGGAGGTATGCTGTCGAAACATGTCAGGCGTGTCGGAAGAAATAAGTGTCTGATAAAAGAACCGAGAACATCGGAGTTTGGAGTCGTGACAAAGCGTGAAAAAGTCAAAGGGTCGCGGAGACTTGTGCAAAGTTCATTCCAGGGTTAAACTCACTTAGTCATTTACCGGCTTCAACAACAACCAGCCGGTGGCACCTCCGTCCTCCACATGCAATGTGTAAACGTGTGACTGATGTGTGAGACCGTGTCCACGGCGCACTGTGGTGTTAATTCAGCGCCTCGTATCATATTCCACATTTTACGGCAAAGTTTTCACAAAATTGGGTAAAAACACTGGGTCTAAGTGACTGCTGTCTCAGCCTTACTTGCAGCTATAGTCCGTGTTTGATACAGCGATTAATAAAAAGCCACATTAGCACAAAGACTGTGAAAATTCCTTCATAATATTTTTAAATTAGCGCAAGAAAGTCTGTCATTTTGGTTGCATAGGTACACAAAAACAATCATGATGGACTAATCAGTGTGATTAATATCATTTAATTTTAAGAAACGCTTATTGAATGCTGCTCATTGATATGTTCCAGTTTCATGGTTTTATCAACACATCCTGGCACAACCAGAACATTCAGACTTTTGATATGGCCCAAAATGGAAACAAGTTTAAATGGTAAACATCACATGTGCTTCAGGTTATGCACGTGATAATCGGCTCGGTTAGAAAGGTTTCTTATTTAAAAAAAAATAAAAAAAAACTCATCTTGCAAACTCATCTTGGCGCTTAGTAATTAAAGGTGCTTCACCTTTCAGCCGAATGTGCAAATAGTTCATGCCAGACTTCTCCTCAGGGCGAATTTCCCCTGAGCCTCCGCCAGGCTGCACGTTTCTGCACACTCGGCGAAAACGTCTCCATTGTGTAGGGAGATTCATCAAATCAATTATTGACTTAATTACTTGGATTTATCGGGGGCCTCTCTGCACGGCTGGCATCCGAGCGCATTATGCACTCAAGGAGCAGTCGGCTAAATCTTCCCATGACTGGATGACGATCATGTGAGAGGGCAAAGAGAAACTCTTCCTGGCTCTGATTGGTTGTTCATGGCTAAGCTGTGTGTTTGTGCATTTAGCAGAGGAGGAGGTGGAGGATCTCAATTCTGTTACGACGAAGTTTTGTACACGTTCAGAACAGTAGGGGAGCAGTTCTCGATGTATGTCCAGGAGAACTTTTCCAAATCCTGAAGCAAATTTTGTGTATTTTCTTTTACCTTCACTGAAAAAGTGAAGGTAAAAGGTTTGTTGTATGGGAGAAAAATTGGCCCGATTTAAATTGGCCACAGAGAATTTTCAAGTTTTCTGATTTGTTAAAGTCTCAAAAATTCCCCTTTTTCTGACGCAACAACATGGCTGAGTGAATTCAACAACCCAAGCTGTTCCTTTGAGGGTTGGGTCGCGTTAAGAAGATACAGAGCCCCCTACGGGACATGGAGAGTTTTCTTTCTTTTTGGGTTTCCACGCACTAAATTAGCAAATACACTTATGTGTATTTTGTATTTGGTCACAGTGACTTCAAATGTCATTCTGAACTTGCAAATGCCTTCAGAGTTCCTCAGTGAAAATGTGAATAGACATTCTTATCACTTAGGTGCAAAAAGAACAGTTTGATAATTGATCTGCTACTGCCTGTTCATGTTTGTTTGTGTGAGGCTGAGATGGGACTGCCAACACTAAAACACACAGTCAACACTGTCGGATGATTTTAATAAAACACGAAAATAACTCCAAAGTAGTCCAAATAGTTTGAACTAGTTCAACTATTGTTCAAAAGGAAGTTCGTGTTTCCATTTCACACAAAGTTTCTGTCTGTCTCACAAGGAACGGAAATAGATGGGAAGCCCATGTTTGACCTGCTTTGCTTTGGCTATTTGCACATAAGTTTGTCACGCCTTTGTATCCTAACGATAAGCATTCAGATATCTCACTGAGATCAACATGCAAGGAAAAGCCTTACAAAATCCCCGTATCACAGCAAAAAGACTTTAGCTCAACTGGTACATTATTACGAGAGAACGCAAACGAAAAAAGTTGCCCCATATTTTGTTCTGTACAAAATATTGTCCCTACATGGATGGGAGAAAACCATGTGCACCCAATTCTAGCTTTTAAAAATAACTGAAGATTACTATTCCACCCTGAAAAGGTTCAATAAATTACTAAAATATGCATATGTATATATAAATGTGTGAGTGTGGATTAGTACAACACACAAGTCTGAAATGTCTGTCGATTACTGTCGATTAAACTCGCTCTACGGAGCAGACCTTGGTTAAACGTGGATTCCTGTATGCTTTTAGATGAATGAGTGCAGATCCAGTGCAATGTGTGCTACAACATTGCTGAAATGCAAATGCAGAAAACCTGAGTTACGGAATAGCCCAAGCAGCGAAAAAAAGGGAACAATCAGCCTCTGAAATGTGCTGCATGAGCAGAGTCACAATCCTTTCAGAAACGGGTGGGGAAGTACAAGAAAGTGCATCGGAACGAAACAAACCGGCTGGGACTAAGAACACGTCTGCAGAACTGAACGCATGGCGAAGAGGGAAAAATTGCAGTCCTCAGAGGATAATCGTAACAAATCAAACTCGTCGCTCTGGTGTTGCACCGAATCTAAAACAAATCTTTGGTTGTGAGACTTGGAGCTTTTTAGTGTTAATGGAAAACAAACCTGAAAATGAAGCTCTCTATTAGAACACGAGGAGGCTTTTGATGAATTATTTCCTGAGCCATAGCATCTGCAAACTGATAACTTTTGTCACAAAGGCCTGGAGTTGCTGTTCATTAAACCTTACAGTTATCTGCAGCTTCAACAGAGTCACCAGCTTCATGGGTGACTCACCTAGACAGGAACACACTTTACTATCTATGTAAAAATACACTACAAAAAGCATCCATCTTCTGTATTCTTTGTAAGAAGGGGGGAGGACGGTGTTTTTCAGTCGGTCAGACAGATGCTTTTTCACATTTTCTCTCGCGCATCCGTCAGAGTCGACCTACTTCATCATAACGCGGCGATTCAGGTGCTGACATGTTACTGACACGCAACCAGTCAAAATGAAGGACCTTTGTCGAGTCACGGTGGCACATTCGCTCTGATTTATGAAAACGAGGGCCATGCGATCCATCCTGGTGTGTTCGTCCCGAAAATGTGTTGCATGGAGACTGCAGGAAAAATAAAAGTTTGAAGAGTGTAAAGGTGAACACATATTAGCATATCAGCAGATCTGAGTTTCTGGCAAAACTCAGAACTGAAAGAAGAAAGAAAAAAGTGTTTTCATCACCCAGGAAACATTGGGCTGACAAGAGTAACCTGTAAGCTGGATGAATAAATAAAACAGGGTAAAACTCACAGGATGGAAAGCCTTCAGGTCTCTCGGGAAGAGCTATGGCGCAAATGCAGCAAATAAAACATTTTGTTTGCTTGACCTTCCTGACATGGAAATGGTATAAACTTCCAGTTTCCTGGACATTCCAGTCCAGATGTGTTTATCAAAGGGCAATATAGTGAAAATCTGTAGTTAGAGAGAAGAAAGATGATTTATTTTTCTTCCAAAGTTACCCATTCTTACATGTGTTAGAGTGCCTCATTGGAGTATCATGCCCTCTTCTGGCAGGATGCACAATGTCTGCGTCTGGTGACCTCTTTTTTTCTCCGAGGCATTAAGTCAGCTGACTTCTAAGTAATGTTATCAACTTTTGATCACAAAAAAAAAAAAAACATTAAAAATGGTCGAGACTGTGTTGTGTCCAAGCAAGATCCAGAGGATAGTAATGGATTTTTTAAAATTTTTTTATTTTTTTTACAATTCTGAGCTGGTTACCAAACAGCATCCCAAGCTTTGAACATCTCAGAAAATTGAGTTTCTCAATAGAAAAGAGCAATTGAATCGAATTGAAATATAATTTAGTTTACAATGTGTGTACGTTTGCGCAAAAGAGCAAAAAGTGTTCAAAACATGTCAACAAGATTAAGAATGATATGTGGCACTAGATTGTCAAACACTGTGCCGTTATCAGAAAAGGAAACAGTGTGTGCTGATCCAAAGGATGTTCAATTGAGTAGGAACAATTTTTTTGTTCAGTACATAATATAAAACCTGAGAAGACAAAAATATTTATATAATTCTGTTTTATCATGTAAACAGTATATTTGATGTTGTTATCTGCCATAGGATACATTCTTGGATCTGAATGGTCCTCACAGATTCACTTTCACAAGTGGAGCGTTACGGTTTTTGAACATTTCAGAAATTGCACTAGATGCCTGGAATATAAGTAATACTGCCACTTTAAGAAAAATGGGGGAAAAGAAGGAGATGCCACGAAAGACTTGCACCTTTAACTCCAGTGGTTCTGCAATGACTCTGCAGTGCCCAGATAAAATTGTTTCTGTCCTGTTTAAACTGAAGCGGACAAAGTGTACAAAATCTGTCTCACCTTAGAATTATTTTATTTTCCTGGAGGGAAAAAAAAAATCATAACCCTTTAGGGGTTTTTTTCTGCTGTCTCTTTCAGTGCGGCAGCTGGGCGTTTGGAGGCCATACTCAGCCGGTTCTTTTAGCACCAATCTCTCTCTGCTCATTCATCATGTGGAAATTGAATTGTTCTCAACGCCAAGACGCCGCAGTGTACAATCAGCCATTATTTTTTGGCCCAACAGCTGGATGGTGCTGTAGCAAATTGCTGGAGACCGCCCTGCAATAGGCCTTTGATTTATCACCTCCAGTGAACCTGCTGGCTCAGGAGGTGCTAATATTTCAGCACTTTCAGAGGCCTGTCCTTTGGGTTTATAGAGGGCGAGATGGGTGACTGGTTCCTTTTGGGGTGTTTCCCCATAACGTAGTAGTTCATGGTGTCTGTCAAAGATAGTGTATCTGTCACGAGGTGTTGAAAGGGGTCGGTTTGTTTCCGACCCCTGGTAGGAAACAAATTGCATGCTGTTGTCTTTCTGTATTTGGGTCTAAACAAGTTTTTATGTCAGACAAAAACAACTTTAAGTCATACATTTGGAAAAAAAAAAAGAAAAAGATCCAGTTTTCAGATGGTGTCGGATAAAAAAAGCTGTTCCAAATATTTTGGCCTAATGTGAAAATCTAATTGGCCTCCAATTCTAACAACTGGTTGTGAAAACTGGTGATGAGTCTTTTTACATCTCCGTGGAGAAATGTTGGCCCATTTTCTTTAGCTTTTTTGAGCATGAATTGCATGTCTTTGGACATGTCACAGTATTTCAGTCTAATTTAAGTCCAGACTTTAACTAACCCCCTCCAGAACCTTCACTTTGTTTTTAGCTATTCAGAGGTGGATGAGTTGGTTTTCTTTAGATCTTTGTACTCCTATTCAGGAAGTGCGTTTGAGTTTACTGCCACAAGTTTACTATGGCTGGACAATGGACTTGAAATGTCCTCAAGTCATCAAACAACCACCATCGTGTTTCATAGTAAGTATGATTTGTGTGTGTGTGTGTGTGTGTGTGTGTGTGTGTTTATTCAAAGACAAATACAAATGGACTGACATTTTTTTTTTTAAAGTTTGTTTAAGCTTTAGCCTTTGTCATGACTTGTCACTTTGAAAAACAGTGTTTTTCAAGGTGCGGGCCGCCAGGGGGCGCTGCTTTGACTTCAGAAAGTTGGAGGAAAGATCAGAGAAAGAAATGTGCAAAAATAAAATTTATTTAATCTCCAAATGTTTTTTTCTTAAAATCTTCACTGTAATTTTGTTGTAGTTTTTTCAATCACGTTCACAAAAACAGAAGTTAAAATAATTGATTCAAATGTTATGTCTGATTCTTATTTTCTGTTTGTCTGCACGTCAAATTCATAGAAACTGCTTTGCTCCTCAAGCAATAGAAAAATTTCTGACAAAAAAAAGTAGCACTAAGAACTGTGGGAATTTCATTAAATTTGATTTAGATGTATACTGTATTACATATTTCCATATAATAAGAAGAGGGCTTTGTAATAAAAATTGCATTGTCTGGTACAAGTCAGATCACGCTATCTGATAATAAAAAAAATGTTCGCGGCAATCTAAAATCACAAGGCATAAGGTGGCATTCATGGTAAATGAATGTATTAGTTATTGAACAGTGAATACAAAAAAAAAAAAACATTCTGAAAGTTGTTTCTTTCCATGTTTTGTAGCTTTGCATGTGGGTTTGCAAAGGGGGTTCCTAGTCAGAGGTGAATACTGTTCGGCAAGAAAATGTTTGGGAAAAATGTCATCTAAAACATTTAAGGGTGACAAAGAAAAAACGAACAAAAGCAGAAGAAATCAATAACCGGGAACTGCTTACTCTCAGCACTGTTCACCATTCTGACTCTCCATTTCTACGCCTCAACCTTTCTACTCATGTGCTCTTCATTTCTTGCATTAGACACACATGTTTATGTCTGTCAGCCACTTTTATAACATGTCAAGCAGTATCTTCTTTCTTTTTGTTTTTTTGCAGTGAACATCGCATCTTCCTGTTTAGAGACTTGAATCTAGCAAGGTTGTTTTTTCCAGAGGTGGCACTTTTTAAATGTGCATCAAAGGTTTTTTTTCCCTATTATAGAGTTCGCTGAATACAGTTTGTAGCAATGTTCCCTTCCTCCGCCAGCCTGAATGGAGCTTCATGGTTGAGAACTTTGAAAGGAAGCGTGGTCAGAAAACATCCAGACACTGTGGTGGCCGTCCCGGGGGAACACGGTGTCTTCTGGAAAAGAAACGTGACATCTTTGAATGTAGCTGAGCTGTGAAAATCACGTTAGAACAAGTGACAGTGTTTCTTGGAAATGGTGGAGATATTAATGGGTATATTTGGTTAAACACATGGGCCACAGTCAATATAAAAACAATATAAAAAATAAAATCTAATGCTAAACCAGCTGCATGCAGGGTACCAATACATTTAAATTTTAATCAAACGCTCATAGCTATTTTTTATTTTATTTTTCTTCATAAGGGCAATTTGTTTTTGATGCAAGTGTTTTGTGGTATCTCTCTCTTTTTCCTTTTTTTTTTTTTAAGTGCCAGTATTACATATTTTCCAGGTATATTGCCATTTTATATCACAACCCAGTAACTCTGTTACCTTCACTTGTTATTAAATTGCATTTCAATTATGACTTAAAAGAAATTTGACCTTGTAATTTCAAAACGTCTTGAATTTGGGCCTCTCTCTCTTTAAGAACCCCCTGCTTTTTCTGAAACTCTGCCTTCAGGAAGTCCTCACAACATGGCTCCTGTTGTTAACCCTTTAAAAACATTTTCACCGGTGTTGAACTGAGAAGTAGCTCGTGTAATGAGCTCATTTGATGCTCAGTTCCACCTGGTGTTTGCTAATTGCTGCTGGCTAGTCTGAAGGAGCTGAGTGGGGGAGCCGTATATGAAGCAGACGCTTTGCTTGGAGACTGGAGCTTTGTGAAAAAGGCGGTGCTAGGTGAGACCAAACGCTTCTGCACCCAAAATGGCCACCAGGGGAGATTAAAGGATTTCCCAAACGTGCATGAAGATGAGTGACTAACATTATAACATGATGTAAAACACAAGTCGATTTCACATGATACTATCCCTTTAATTTCTTTTTTTCTTCTTTTTTTTTGCATTTTGTGCAATACACTTAAAAACCCATAAATTTGATATTATTTTTATATTTATTGTTGGCAGTAATATGCCAAATTCCACAAAGTTGGTACATTACAAATTGCAGAGTCATTTTACGGATTTTTAGCTGTTTTAATTTTTATTATTTATTAGGTTAGAATGCTGTAAAACCGAAGCAATTTACACATAAAAAAAACTTTATGACACATTTGACAGGAACAATTCAGTTTTTTCAGTCTTCCTGTTGGCTGTGTAAACGAAATTATACCGCGTGGCAAAAAAAAAAAAGAGAGAAAAAAAGGCTGGGTCGAGGAGGGGCCACCGGGTCAGATTTCCACAAGAGTGCGACCCGTAACCCACTCACAACCATCCCATTATGCTAAAACTGCGCGCAGTCGCTGATCTGTAAGCAACCCGTCAGCTCACGGCCTCCGCCTTGTGACCCATCCATGTGCTTTACAGATCTGCGCTCCAAGCCCTCCCTGCTCCCCGAGCATCCTTCCAAACAGGCAGGGGGGGGAAAAAAGAAGCCAAACACGCAAAAGTTTTCCTGTCGCCAGAGCAGGAGTCGACATGGATAAAAAGGAGAGGTTTTCGTGACCGAAGCAAACAACTTGGGTTAACTTTTTTTTTTTTTTCCCTTTCGCTAAAAGAATGATAACATAGCCTCCGGTTTTCGGTGGTGTTTTTGTGTGAAAACGGTAACAGTGGAAAAGTTTGAGGCAGCGTCAGACTATGGCGGGAGACGGAGAAGACGCCGGGATGGACAAGGCTTCAAGAGCCAAAGGGCAGCGAAAGAAAAGGCCGAAGGAGAACAAAACCAGGACCGTTCACGCCAACATCCACTACGACAACGCCAAGGGAGAGGAAAACCCCAACAGACACTACGCTAGCAACAAAATCAAGACCACCAAGTACACCGTGCTGTCATTCCTGCCCAAGAACCTCTTCGAGCAGTTCCACCGCTTTGCTAATGTTTACTTCGTCTTCATCGCTCTGCTCAACTTCGTCCCGGTCGTGAACGCCTTCCAACCCGAACTCGCTCTGGCTCCCGTGGTCTTCATCCTGTCCGTCACTGCCATTAAGGACCTGTGGGAGGACTACAGGAGGCACCGGTCGGACACAGAGATCAATCACATGGACTGCCTGGTCTACAGCAGGTAAGGCCGGCCTGCAGTCCGCCGGGCTCCTCAGCCTGGACGCTTTCTGCCTCGTTGCAGACGCGCAAGCTGTCCTGCTCCCATGCATCTGGTCCACTCGCATCAGCTGGCGACGAAAACTTGGGGAAGAAACAAAACAAATCGGTAGTCTTTAAGATACCTGCTGACGAGTCATGCCGATTCAGCTGTTTTCCCTGCTTCCTCACTGTAAAAACACCAAATCCTACCAAGCAACTCTAGTCTCGTTTCCAGCGCAAAATATCTGAAAACTCTTGAAATAAGGCTAAACTAACCTAGAAGCATCTTTTCAGTGAGATACAAGAGCTTGTTTTAAGGAAGAAATTCCTTAATATTGATGAAAAGTACTAGTTCCATTGGCAGATAAATGAAAACAATGAGAGAATCTGCCAATGGAACTAGTATTTTATCAATATCAATGAATTATTTACTTTAAACAAGCTTCTACATGTTGCTGATGAGTTACTTTTAAGTTAGCTTTGTCTTATCCGTGTACTAAGATATTTTCAGTAGAAACTAGACAAATGTACTTGATAGTGTGGGTACTACCAAAGCTTTCTTGTGTACTTCAGTGGGATTGAAAGTGATTAAAGTAGAGCATAGAGGTAAAGAGGAAGGAAGACGGTCTGTGGCTTTTCCAAAATAAATGCATGGATGAAACTCAAGCTCAGGCAGATTTAAAACTTGCAAACATCAGACTTAAGGTTGTGCCACAAATTCTCTGTTGAATCTAAAACATTCGCTTTCAGCTGAATGGTGCTGGAAGAATATTTACCAGGTTTAAACGTTTTAGCTCCCTGGTCTAAGACAAACGTTCACCCGCTTGTCAAAAGGATCTTGAGGATTAAAAATGTTCTTGTACATACTCGACTACAATAAAGTACTCTTTTTATTATTATTATTAGTTTGCTAGGTAATATGTTCTTGTTGCCTGGCCCTGATACTACAATCTCAAAGAAAGGATACTGGAAATAAAAGCCAGTCTTTTTTTTTTTTTTTTTTTTTTTTATAAAAAAAAAAATCTGTCCTGCTCCCATGCATCTGGTCCACTCACATCAGCTGGCGAAGGAAACTTGGGGAAGAAACAAAAATAAGAAAAAAAGAAAATTGGACATGGCATAAAAACAATCTGAGATTGTATTTTGAAGCCCAGCTCTGGTGTGTGCCATGTCGTTTTTGGATCAGAGATCTCTGTACGTTCAGAATTTATCCCTGACCTGTCCGATACTGTTTGTTCACTGATTTTCTGTAACAAAACTCCGAGGCCTTCAAAGAAAAGCCAAATTCACTCTGAGATTAAATTACTGTACAAACTGGTTAGCTGATCAGTCTAAGTTTGAGATTTTCATCTGTTTAAAAAAATTTTGAAAATCCAGTATTGTCGACATTCTACCTAAGAAGTTTGCACTACCTCGTCCTGGTCTATCCATTACATAATATTCTTATGAAATACATTGACATTTGTGGCTTTTAATGTAATTGGCTGGAAAAAAAAAACAAAAAAACATTTCAGTGCTTTCCATAGCTTGGTATAACACAGGCTGGCCTTCATGCATGTCACCTGAATCGTCACTTCCAGATCCAACTCTTCCGGCCTCCGGGCTAAAGCTTAGAAACAATAAAATCCTCCGCAGATGTCCGTCAAAGAGATACAAAAGATTGTTTTGTATATACTGCAGCATTTGCTTTTGGTTCCGACTCTATTAAGTCTGAATGGCTTTCCAACCTGACGGCCCGTTTCTGACCAGTTTCCTGAGTATGTGTGCCCAGACTGTTCTTCCCTAATGAAAAGCAGCACTGTCGTCCTCCCTCTATAGAGCATAATTCACAGGCATCAAAAGCCCCTCAGTGTTTGGCGGCTCCAAGGTGTTTGCACACAGACTTGACCCGTGTCGTTGTCAAGTTTGGACATAATTGGATTGTTTTTTGTGGCGGCGACAGTGTTATGCTAAACATCCCAACCTATGGAGCTGCTGACCTGACTAAACTCATACCGTACCCTGCACACCTCTGCTCATGCATAAACATGACGGACTACGAATCAGCGCTCATATGATGGGTATTCTGTAATGCAGCCACATTCCTTTTAATTAGAGGGTTAATCTAATGAAGTTGGACCTTAATTTTTAAGGAATCTAAATATTAGCGTTGAAGTTTTGAACCGTATTGTTTTAATACATCGGTGATGTTTCATTCGACCGGTGATCATAATGGGCTGTGGCTGAAAAACATGGATTGTCTCTTGTTCACTACGAGCTTCAACACTGAAAATACCCAGGGTTTTTTAATTCAGTGTGTGAAAGCAAAATCAGATAAAAGGAATATTATTTTTCTGCTGGCTCTAAGAAGGAGCCCAACATATACAGACCAACCAACGGGAGTTTTAATATTTTGATAAATAAAACGTTGAAACCAGAAGTTTACATGCACCAATTTTACTTTATTTATCTTTTTTCCGCTGTGTGCAGTTAAATAAGACCAAACGTCTCGTTTTCTGTCAGTTAGGATAAACAAAATGATTTATATTTGCCAAAGGTCTAAAAATTGGCACATTTTCCAAAGATTTATTGTTGTAACTTTCTTCAAATTCAGAACTTTACATACATTTGGTTGGTATCAGAACCCAGAAGGTTTGACTCAAGTCATACAATTTAAAAGACAGTTATCTCTCTGATACTGACCAAATGTATGTCCGCTTCAAAATTCAAGGAAAGTTACAAAAACAAATCTTGGCGCCAAGTTTTGTGCCGTTTTTCGGTGTATGTAAATATCTGGTTTCAACTGGAAATTAAACTCCATATCTATTCGAATTTTGCAGTGTCATAAAAATAGCCTGTTTTCAGTTTTTGACAGGTAAACATAATCCATAATACATGGAGAAAATTTCCTCAAATGCAAAAACATCCAGCATTTAAAGTTTTTGAAGGCCAATCATAGGGACAACAAATCCCACATCAGCAGTAGCAGCTTGCTTTCTTAGAAGTAGCACAATGTCTGTGTGAAGTCACACTAAGTGTACATTGTTCCGGCAGAGAGGGCAAACGCTATGTGGAGAAGTACTGGAAAGAGTTGCGAGTCGGGGACTTTATCCGGCTGCGATGTAACGAGATTCTCCCCGCCGACGTCCTGCTGCTGAGCTCCAGTGACCCGGATCGCCTGTGCCACATCGAGACCGCCACGCTGGACGGAGAGACCAACCTGAAGCAGAGGCAGATCGTTCGCAGCTTCTTCGACCTGGTGAGACTGAAACAAACGTTCTCGACCTCAGTTCATCATGTGCTTGCTGCTACATTTTGCTGTGTCGTACGATGATCCCTTTGCTTTTTAAGTGTAGTTTCAGGTTTTATGACTTAACAAAATTTTGATCACAAATTGCAGGGAGAAGCTATCACTGCTCACTCCTATCAGTGAACTGTGGGCTAAGATGTAATAGAAATGCTTCTGAAGATATTTACAATCTACAAAAGGCGGTTGTGATAGAAACTCAGGTGAAGAATCTCAGTTATGGACACAAAAAAAAAAATGTATTCTCCGGTTGACGTTCCTGAGATTCTTTTCAAAACCCACCTGATAAATAAAAAGGAGATAGTTTTCAGCTTTTGAGACGAACAATCAGAATTAAAAAAAAGGGCAAAAATATTAACAAAATAAGTACAGATTAAGTTCATCAAATACTTGCATACACTGGAAAAATGATTATGTGGAAATATTGATGCAGCATCTCAAGACTTCAGCCAGAAAGCTGAAGGTTGGACACAAATGGATCTTCCAAAATGATACATTTTTCCGCTCTATTAAATGAGGCTAAATTTTTTTTATGTCTTTCGCTCAGTTTAATAACAAAACTTATTGTAGTTACAAATAGCACAATAATAAGTATAATATACATGTTATAAACATTCAAATCCAGAAATGTTCATACATTTCCCCCATGATTGAACTGCCTTTTAAAGTTGAACTTGATTAAAAGTTTTGGTTATTTTGCATATACGTCTATAAGTTTCACATTTAGAAATGTGGAGGCAAAATTAACCAACTTCCTCTCTGAAGAAAAAATTTTTTTTTCAAGAACAGAGGCATTTTGCTGCTCACACCGCCACAATCAGCTACTTTCTAATTTGCGCTGCGGTGTCGAACTCGACTGGAAGAACAAAATCAGACAAAAGTCAGATTGTTATGCTCTGATATGAAGCCAATGTACCCATTATATCAATACAATGCATAAATTTCCCCTGAGAATAGTTGGCTTTTTCCACATACATCTTAACTTTGTCTATTAATTTCAATGGGCTTTGTGATGGCCGCTCCAAAAAACTGGTTTACCTTAACTAATTTGTCTGTTTGGAAGATCCATTTGTGTCCAACCTTTAGCTTGAGATGCTGCATCAATATTTCCGTATATTGTTCTTATCTTTTGAATAGAGAAAATTTTACACACATCTTAGCATCCATGACCAAAAGTGAAGTGGGGGCTCCAAATATTTTCTCATTGGGTGTTTTTGTCTTCACAGGACTGTGACTTTGACCCGTTAAAGTACAGCAGCATAATTGAATGTGAAAAGCCCAACAATGACCTGAACCGATTTCGAGGCTACATGTGAGTATTACTTTTTTTTTGTCTTAATAACTTTTAGAACTTTTGATTTTCAATTGCTCTTGTACCTCAGTGCGGCTCTATTCATTTCTATGTCCAAGTCAAGCAATTCACAGAAAATTATCAATATAACCAACATCCGAGAGAAAAGTACTGATTATAACAACTGCATTTTTTTGTGAAGATTTTTTATTATCATTTGTCTTGGAAGAGGTGGAAGATGTAAAAATTTGTCTTTGAGGAAGAAGGCTTGAGACCTAACAAACTGGCACCAAACCCAGGGATTTAAAAGTTACCATAATATTCTTTCTGTTTCTCTCCAGTATTGTTACTCCTAAGCACATGGGTGTGTGGCAGCACTTTTCTTAAAATCACAGTCCCAGGATGTTTATGTTAGCAATCCAAGCAACTGTGAATGGAAGTAGCTGAAAATCCCACATTTCAACACAATCAAGTGTTTTACTTGTGACAACAGATCAGCATTTCAGGAAAATAACCTTCAAAATTTTGAGCACTCGCAGTCCCTCAGGGTGGGTTTCTCCTCTTATCTCTTTCCATATTAATTATTTTCTACTGTAGTTTTTGCAACAGAAGAACAACTTTTACACGTTGAGGAACGTGTAAGAGGAACATCACTTTTTTAAAAAAGGAATTACGTTGAGGAACATCCAAAAGTTGTTCTGCTTTTGAACAACTTATCCGATTTACTTTCACATATCTCAGATGAAGGCTTATGGCTTCTTTTTGCAGATTTGTTAACCAGTTGTCTGTACTGTCTTCTTTTTGTTTGTTTTTGTTTTTGTTTTGTTTTTTCATATATGCAACCTTGTTGGCGGTCCCTCCCTGCTGTTAGATTTGTTGCGTCATCATCCATATAGTGCATGGTCATGGTGTTTTCTTCTGAAAGAATGACTTATCTGCTTTGAAAAAACACTGAAAGGCACATTGTGATTTATTTGTGTCACACATTCAGTTTTATTTATTCATTTCTGGCACTAAGTTCTAACTACTTTTTTTTTCAGCGTCAGAATGCCAAGTCTATGACTGGTTTGCTCTTATTTAGATGTTACATTTTCTCTGTAAATGATCTCAGATGGTGGTTTGTAGAGAAGTCAAGAGTTTCAAAGTTAAACTTGAGTTGTGCTCAGAACTGAAACAGAATATCTAAGCAAAGGATATAGTCAGCCTTGTTTGGATGTGAGTTATGACTGTGCAAATTGCACAAACCTCAAGGTATGCAACAAAAAAATTACATACCTTGATTATGAGCAGCTGTGTGTCATCAAGTTTCTTGAAGGGTCAAGTTAAAGTTTTGTATCCAGTTTCAGTATTTGTACTGGAAATGATTAGGGTTGTTCTCCTAAGGTATGCTTGCTACAGTAAAAGTAAATGGAGATTTTTTCACTTTTCTCTGCTTAGTTCATGACTGGTTTGGATGTCCAGCTGTAATTCAGTCAATATCAATCATTTGTAATGATTTATAGATAAAGCTTTACAAATGCAATGTGTCATGTTACACATCATTCAACAATGAGAATACACACAAGAATTTCCTGTTGTGAATTTTCTTCTTTCCGCTGTATTATATAACATTATTATTTGTTTTCTAGAATTGTGTCCTTAGTGTATGCTTTTGTTTTGTTGTTGTTGTTTTTTTGTTTGGTGTTTTGGACAAATTTCCTTTGGTTTTAGATGTTGCACAGCTGACACTTATGGCTCTGATATTAAAAAGAAGAGCACTCGTCCTTTCCCAGTTTCCAAACATATTTCTGCCAGTTTCGTTATTACATACCACTCCGCCTCTGACGGTCTCACTTCCTGTGTACGATTTTATATGAGAACGACTTGACCGGGGTCAAACCAATGGCTCTGTTGTGATTCCAATCTGTTGAGTGTAAACCAGCACCCCCATTTTTTTTTTGAAGGACTTTTTTTTTTTTTTTACAAAGACTTGATAATTATTTTTTTGTCGCTTCTGTAGTTCATTAGAATTTAAAGTTTAGAGATCTTTCAGAAGGTGCATTTTCATCGTCATATTACTTGAAAATGGGCTCAAAACAACAGCACCATGGTATCGAAGACAAATTATCATCCAGTACAAATTTGTTAGTGTGGCTGGATCCCCACCACTTCTCATGATGTCACCACATAAATACACTGGATTTGCTGAGCTCCCTGTAAAGGATCCATCGCGACTCGTCTTCAAACTATGACACGTATTCTTTGCTTAGAAGCACACCAGATGCTGCAGGTATTCAGTTGCCAGGCTACAGTGGAGCTCAAGGCTCACGAGTGCTTTATTATGTTACGGTCAGTGACACCCGGTCTAATCTGGCTTCCCCTTCAAAGAGTGAGAGAGAGCTCAGAGAGGTTATCTCTTTTTCTAGCTATGCTAGCTGTGAACTCCAATAATCTGTGTGTGTGAGCGAACTGCTTAGGGATGGGGGAAACTCGTATTAATCCAGTGGTGATGTGTTGGCTCGGTGTCAGAGGTCAGAGCATGACCTCTGTTGTTGGAAAGCATTCTGATGGTAGCATTGCAGTGTCAGTAATGTTTCAAATTCCTAAGAGCTACAAGAAACCTCCTGAAACATTTGTTAAAAAACTGATTCAGCTTTTGTCCAAAAATGATTAGGTCTTTGGTTATGCAATCATAGCGCAAATCTGGGGCGTACCGGAGCGGATGTTTTCTACGGACATATTCAATCTTACATGAAAGCTAACAAATCTCAGCTTTTTTTTCCAGTCAAACTTTTCTTTTAATAAGGTGAACATGCAAAGCTTTTTTTTTATTTATTTTTTTTATTTTTATAAAAGCTTTGGATCTAAAATTATTTAGATTAAAATGTCTGACAAAAATATTTAAAATATTGCCTACTTTATTTTAGCAAGTACATATAAAACACAATATAATTTAGAATATTTTGTTGGATTTAACTGAATTAACTTATTGGTTAAATTCTGGATATATTATATGGAGTGGTGTCAGATTAAAAGTTGCTGAATACAAACGCAGACAACACTCAGATATTTAATATGTTGTTTGTGGCTATAAGAATCGGTTAAAAACCTGTAATTTTGTGATTGAAATGGGACATGAAAAAGTTAATGGGGTGTGGATACTTCTGTGAGGCCATTCAGATGTCGGTGACAACTGAACAATAATGATCTTTCTTTCATCTGAGTCGTTACTTAAATTGAATTTTCCAGAATCCACCGAAGCGGCAGAAGAGACGCACTTCACAAAGAGAACCTCCTCCTGCGCGGCTGCACCGTCCGCAACACGGAGGAAGCCGTGGGCATCGTTATCTATGCAGGTCGGTCCGACCCGGCGCCGCCGGACCGAGTCACCCTCCCCTTAAGACCTGCGACCAACACGCCTCGCTTCTGTCTGTGCAGGTCACGAGACCAAGGCCATGCTCAACAACAACGGGCCGCGTTACAAACGCAGCAAGCTGGAGAGACAGATGAATGTGGACGTGTTCTGGTGTGTCGTCATCCTGCTGGTGATGTGCCTGTTTGTTGCTGTTGGTATGTAGAACTTTGTTTCGTAGGCACAAATTTCACACGTCGCCGTGGAAAACCATCAGAGGCCAGTTTATTCTTGGCTTCTTTTTTGTCATATTTAAATGTTTTTAGCTCTACAAACAAACGTTTGTAAATAGAAAACTTCAAATGATGATTTAGTAGTTAAAAAGAAACTCGATGTTTTTCAGCATATTTTTGATGACTTTCAACCACACTCATTTTTTTAAGTGTAATGAACAAAATTGCTTTGTCTTATCGTCCCCGTCACCTTGTTTGCTCTTAAAGTCGCAAACTGCTAGCTGGACATTGCGTGTCAGGATTGTCCACTAAGGAGCAAAATGAATACTTTAAGTAAAGCTGCAATATGTAACTTTTTATTTTAAAAAAATGTATGTTTTTTTTATATATTTGTGAAAACTGTCACTATAGTGTGACGGTATGCTATGAGATAGGTAATCTGTGAAAAGATGGAGCTCCTCTAGCTCCTCCCAGAGTTATTACTGCCATCTGACCAAAAACAACCAATCAGCACCAGGAGGAGGGTCTCAGCGCTGTCAATCACCCACATGTACTCACTGCTCAACATGCTAATGGTGGAGAAAAGACTTACCGTTAAAGGAAAATTGTTTATCCCCAATCACCTATTGCTATGCTAACTAGCCTTAGCATTCACTGCAAGCTCTGCTTGGTTGTTTCTAATTAGCACTGGGAGAAATCAGAGGAGCTCTTTTTATCATATGGTATCTTATACCATTTTATTACAGATATGCAATGAAATATTTATATATATATATACACACACACATACAATATTTATTTTTATGCTCTTCGTCTTTCTGCTGACCTTTACTGTTGCTGTTCCAGGTCACGGGCTGTGGATGTTTCAGTATGGAGATAAGAGACCCGTGTTTGACGTTCTTAGTCCTGAAGGGACAAACTTAACACGCTCGATGTCAGTCATTTATCTCTTCCTCACCATGATCATCGTCTTTCAGGTACGAAACTGGGAGAAGGGGGTGCGGACAAAGACCAAGTGAAACCCAGATAACGCGTGCAGGGACAAACCGTATCAGTATTTCTAAAAAAATTCTCTTCCACTGTACGCCGGCAGCGCTGTAAATCAAATTGTTAGCTGAAATTATTGCAACCTCTGAGCATATGACCTCTAAATCTTTATCTCCACTTAAAAAAAAAAAAAACCTTGGTAAGCAGTGAGGATGTATGCGCTTCATGCCTCACACAACCTCTCTGCTGTGCAAGATCAAGTTGGGGAGGGAAAAGTTGTCACTATTGATCTGTTTGCTTGTGACCTGGATCATCGGTGAACGTGTCACGCCGCTCCGTGTCATAAGCAGCGGTTCGGTTTTGATCTGCGGGGTTTATGTAGAAAAGGGTGAATGAAAGTCGCAGTGGCCAGTAATGTGCTTTAGCTGTGTAAACAGCGGCTGCGTTTGCCATGAGGGGGGGAAAGCGTGCAAACTTAACTGCCTTCCCAGATGTTATGACTCAGTCTTCTCAGCAAAAGCGTTAATGGAAATGTCCCATCTCGGCTCACGCCAACCTTTTTCTGAAACAATTGAGCAAATGCGGTTTAAAAGACTTTTGAAACAGTCTTCCTCCAAGACCATACAGTACTTTTCTGTTCGTTTTAAAAACTGCACAAAGCTTTTTTTTTATTTAAATGTTTTTAAACATTCTGACATTTAAAAAAGATTTTTTTTTTAAAGCAATGACGAGGCCTTTCTGGTCATTCTTAAAATATTTTCTTCATTCATTCATATGTACATCAATGGCTTAAAAAAATCATAGCAGATCTTTTTTCATTTCTTCTCGGTTTCCTTTCTTTTTTTAAAGTTTTATTGGCTGTAGTGGCCTTTATTTGACAGTGAATTGAGAAGAAAGTGGGTAATTAGAAAAGGGGGAAGACATGCAGCAGAGGTCGCCAGGCCGGGAATCGAACTATGGAAACCCACGGTGTGCGTTAGTGGGGGAATATCGATGGCAGTATTTTAAATGTTAAGCTCTGAGAAGTGGTTCAGACTGTCTGGTCACTTGTGCGTTTTGTGCTCTGAATCCTCTGGTACTTTCCTCTCCTAGGTGCTGATACCCATCTCCCTCTTCGTGTCGATTGAAATTGTGAAGATCTGCCAAGTGTACTTCATCCATCAGGACATGGATCTGTACGATGAGGAGACGGACTCCCAGCTGCAGTGCAGGGCACTTAATATCACCGAGGATCTGGGCCAGATGCAATACATCTTCTCTGACAAGACGGGCACACTGACGGAAAACAAGATGGCGTTCCGGCGCTGCACAGTGGCCGGCGTGGAGTACTCGCACGACGCCAACGGTGAGTTCCATCGGCCGACGCGCAACGCTGGTTTCCCCTTTGAGGCCCTTCCTAACGGCTGGGTCTCTTGGCGTGATGCAGCTCGAAGGATCGCCATGTATCAGGAAATCGATTCCGAGGACGAGGAGTTCATGTCCCACGGAGGCACCCTGCCCAGACGGGACAGCGTCACCAGCCATCAGAGCGGACGCGTCGTGCTGCGCTCCCACAGCACCAAGTCCCACCGCAGGACGGGCAGCAGGGCCGAGGCCAAGCGGGCCAGCATCCTCTCCAAGCACACGGCCTTCAGCAGCCCCATGGTCAGCTCAGCACTCCGTTCAGCGCCGTCCCCGTCCGCTCCAGTCCCCGCTAATGCTTCCCTTGTCTGTCCTGTAGGAGAAGGATGTCACCCCCGATCCTCAGCTCCTGGACAGAGTCAATGAATGCGGCAGTCAGCTGGACTTCATGCGCTTCCACCGCCAGTCCATGTCCCACCTGCCCTCCGGCCTCTCTGATGTCATAGATTTCTTCATCGCTCTCACGGTCTGTAACACCGTGGTGGTGACCTCGCCTAATCAGCCCAGGCAGAAGGTAAGGCGTGGCGGCTCCCACAGGACTTCTGATTGATTTTGTGTGTCCTATAGTTCTCAACTTTAAAAAAGTCAGAATTCTGTTTTTAGTGGCCCTAATCCTCTTCTTCACATTTCTTATGGTGTATTAAATAAATACAGAATTGAAGATGGGTAACTTCTCTGAATGAAGAGCAAACATGTTTCAACCAAAAATACACTTGCAGTTTTTGTAAGTTTCATCAGTTTCTTTCTATAAAAATATTGAAAGAAAGTGATTTGTAAAATTTTTCTTTTGCCTGATTTTATTTTTTCTTGTTGTTGCCTATATGAATTATCATATTCATCCTTAAAATATAAAAAAATTTCCACCTAACTTTATATTATGAGTTGATAATTTATCATTTACTCAGTGCTTGAGTCGACTTTTTACCAAATACGTTTTTAGCTTTTCTTGGAGAAGTCAAGACCCAAGAAGGGTGAAGTCAAGTGAATGTGCGTAGCCTGTAATTTAGTTTTCTAAGTTGCAATTTAATGACTGGTTCAGAAAATTGCTAATATTTGTGGCATAATTAAGTTTTTTATCTTTTAGGTAGTCAAAAGAGTTGAAAGTACTCAGTCATCCTTCCCAAGCTTCCACCTTCACCAGCTACTCTTTTCCTAAAACTTTCCAAATTAAAGCAAAAATGTCCATGTGCACGTACCTTTCACTGCCATTCTTTGATGTGCTGTGTCCAAACAAAACCGTGTATCCGAGTTTTGTTTTGCCTCTATGTGAGCCTGGGTGTGGTTGTCCTGTTCTGAGGTGATATCCTCCCCACCCATCACACAGCTTCTCCCCCTCCACCTCCTGTCCTGCCCTCTTTTGCCCCCCCCCTATTCACCACCCAGAGGGATGGAGCTGTTGCGATTAAACTGTACAAAATGACACATTATTCATGTGAGTGTGTGTTTCTCCTTCAAGGTTATCGCTTCCAGTGAAGAAAAAATACAAGCCTGGTGCAAAACAAAATCAGCAGCTTCCCTCCAGCTTTCGTTTTTGCGAAAGCTGGAGGGAAGCTTGTTGTGATTTGTTGTTCCCCGCGATTGTTCACATTTTATTAAGATGCCCTTGTAGCTAACCCAGCCCATTGAAGGATTTATACTTGTGTATTTGTGAGAGCCGTGACTCTTGCAGTCAGGAGAGTCACCCTCTGTGTTGTCGTGCACAGATTTTTGCCAGGAGAGGCATTTTCATCAGTGCAGGAGTGTGTAGTGATGGATTGATGCTAATTAAAAAGAAAGGACAAAAATTGCTCTGAAAAAGTCCTAATTTAACCTGCATATAAAATACCTTTAGTCAATTTTCTAAAAGTTGAGAACATTTCTCGATCACATTGGTGCTGTTTAATATCATGTAAGTAATGCATTGATTGAGAATGTATTGATGCCCGATTTGTTTGACTAAGTACTTCCAGGACTGGGCCTGTCATCATAGCAACTCAGAATTGTCCCAGATAAACAATAATATTGTTAATTTCTGTAATAATTTTCAGGTGATTGAATGATAATCCAAGTACACCCTCTCAAAGATCAATAAACTTTTATTTCTAATTAACATTTAACTCTGGAAGTGGAAGACATTTTAAATATCCAAAACCCTGAAATTATTCTTTTCTGACAAGGAAGGTAAAACAGGACTGTTTGGAAATATGTTCATTCAAGAAAGACATAGACCCTTTGCTGCTAATTTATTGAATAACTAGACATGCAAGTGCAACAACATAGATTTTTTCTTAATTAATCTATTTAGATTATTCAACTGTCAGATTACTAATTTAGCTTTCAGAAGGTCCTTGTCAATCATGACATCTCTTTGAAAAACATACTTCAGAAATGTGAACTGTGGACGCTGACATTAGCGGACGTCAGTGCTGCTGCGACATGTTTTGCATTTTGGACTTTAGTGACAGTCTAACACCTTCTAGCACAATTTGAACACAACAATATTCTTTTTCAGATCATTTCTTGGAACAGAAATTGACCCCCATCGACCGAGAGAACCGACTTTTTCATCAATCACCATTTGTGGGTGTCGCTTGTGCGTCAGAATTATAGACATACAAAAAAACATGTGAATACAAAAGTTCCTGCTCATGATTTTTGTACGTAAAAGAAAAAATTTAAATAAAAAAATCCTGGCCCAACTTTTTTTTATTTTGAAATTGGTTCTTTTGACTTTTGTGACTCTGAATTACTTTCATACAATCTCAGTGGTACTGAAAATGAATTTGAGTTCTGTTCTTGCAGTAACAACTTCCACATTTGAGGGCTGTTGTGGTTAACATGACCTTTTTCCAACAAGTAAACAAACCATTCTTAGTGCTGCATGGTTTGTTTACTCGTTGGAAAAAGACCCGATTTCTCAGTTCCCGGCAATCCAAGCTGGACGAACTGCTACACATGCACTCCTTCTGAGTACCTAAACCGGTAATAACCTTTTGGAAGTCAGTTCAGTTTCAGTATTACAAACATCACCGTTGATTTGTTGGGTCCTTTTATTTTATCACAGGCCATTTGCTGTTGCCTTTTATTTGATCTCCTGACAGACTGTGGCATGGTGTTCAATTTTAGGTGGTAAAATGTTGAAACAGCCCTAGCAATGCTACTCCACAGGGCAGCAGCTGTTTCCAGGCAGTGTTTACTAGTAGTTGCGTACTTTCAGGCTGAGTGTACCAACCTGATGTCCCAGCCTGTTTTCCTTCAGCAAGTCTTCCTCTGCTTAGACTCCTGTCTTTCCCAAAATTAGCTCAGTGTTTGCTCTCCTCGCCGATGCTCATAGTTGGGTCACATGGGTGAAAACTGCTTACGACTGACTGCCAGGAACCTTTCAGATTTTTTTTTCTATGCATGTGTGAGAATATAAAAGTGGAAAGTATTTGCCTGCTGTCAGGAACCAGCTGTTTGAGATCCTACAGTTTTGCTTTGTTAAATGTTGCAGCTACAGCTTGCTTTTTTTAAAAAAAAAAAAAACCTTGAAATATTCTCCCTTTCATTCACTTTTTATGGTACATTTACTTGCTTTTGATGTGGCCAAGTTTTGGCTCAAACGACATATCACTGCAGATCATCATGTTGCCTGTGTGAAAAGTTTTGGTTTATGTCTTCAATACCTATCAAGTCCATGTCATCGTGACTAAGTTATTATTTGTAGGGTGCAGGGTTATAGATTTATTGTAAGTCATGTCGTTACCGTCTGCGTTAAATGAAAGGGTGTTGTTTTATTTTATGCTCTGAAATTTAGAAAACACTATTCTAGGCTGTTTTTTGGACAGTGTGTTGCAAAAGTATTCGTATATAAACCTTTTGCCCTTTTTTGTCATGTTGCCACCAAAAATTTATTACATAATTTCCAGAGTTTCCCCCATAAAACCTGCTGACCCCGGTGGTAGAGGCGCTACAGCAGCCCACCGTGATTTTGTGATAAGAAATGTTAAAAATTTCAACAATTCAGAGATGCACCAGTAGATGTCATAATAATTTGGAAATAATAGTGTGAGATCAACAGCCACAGGCACAACGGATAAAGCGCACCCTTAGCTTTATCCGTATTTACTATCACTGGTGTATTAAAAAAAGATTTGTTTGAATTAAGCAAACCTTGCTTAGCCTGGAGGGGAGGCAAGTAAAACCTGGTGGCCCACCAGGTTTTTGATTCACTGGGAGAAAGCTTGAATTCATTGGGCCTTTATGTCATAAACGTCACTCAAACAAATAAAATGATTGACTGGTTTGATCAAAGTGACTTTGATTGGGCCATTTCTACACATAAACCTGTTTTTATGTAAACCGCCCCATTTGACCTTTGCCTATATGATCAGCAGTGCTGTCCTGTCCTTTTAAGTTGTTTTTATTCAGGATTATCGTCTATTTAATTGAGTTATTAACCATTTGCCAGTGTTATTATTGCAGTAACTATTTAGTGAATAATCTTACAAATGTACATGATTCCTCTTTGCGCCAGATAATGTTCCTGAAAAAAGTACCCCTGTATATTCCACATACAAAAACTGGACAGTGGAAACGTACAAGTTGAGGAGAAACATCAACACAGCTGTCTGTTGGCGTCTTTCATGCAGAAATGCGCTGAAACTTCTGACAGCACTTTGAGCTCTTTGGAAACAGTTCAACTCGGGCCTGGTGTCAAGTTTGGCAGGCACTGAAATGGCGCAATTTATGTCATGTCCCCAGGTCAATGATAGCCAATTTTCAACTATAACACTGTAAACATAAGATAATATAGATAATGGATGGATGAATGGATTAACACACCTTGCTGTTCATTTAATTTTCAGATGTTGGATTGAACAGTATTCCGATGTCCAAAAGTTTGTGATATTATTCTACAAACTAACCCTGTTTCAACTTGTCCAAAACATTCTCCCTGCCCATTAATGTTTGGGGTTGTAAAGTGATGAAGTTAAGTTGAAAGGGTTATGAACACGTAACCCAAGTACCACAGATGTGTATTTATCTTTTAATCTTTGTTTTCAAGGTCCGAACAAAGTTTGAATTGAAGTCTCCGGTTAAGACCATCGAAGACTTTATCAAGCGCTTCACCCCCAGCCGCCTGACCTCAGGCTCTACCAGCAGCAGCTCTTCCAGTCTCAACCGCTCTTTCAACAAGGGCTGCTCCAGCTTGATCTCCTCCACTGAGAGCACGCTAACCAAGCTGAACGAGGAGCGTCTTTCCAGCACCCTGGAGCCAGGCTTCAGCGCCATTTCACCCCGCTATGACGGAAAGCCCCCCGACAACCCCGAGAAAGGAGAGCTGCGCTACGAGGCAGAGTCGCCCGACGAGGCCGCATTGGTCTACGCTGCCAGGGCGTACAAGTGCTCCCTGGTTGGACGCCTCCCTGACCAGGTGACGGTGGAGCTACCTCACCTGGGGAAGCTGACGTTCGAGCTGCTGCACACGCTGGGCTTTGACTCCACCAGGAAGCGCATGTCGGTGGTGGTGAGGCACCCGCTCACCGATCAAATCACAGTCTATACCAAAGGAGCGGACTCCGTCATCATGAACCTCATCAAACCCCCTGACACAGGTAGGGAACTCGGCATGTTCAGTCATTTCAAGCTGTTTTCTGGGTTTGTGTAGTTTCAAGAGAAAGTTGGTGGCAGAGGAGGCCGATATGGACTTAAAGTGTTATAATATTTTGTGGTACTATTGTGGTAACAATAAGTGTGAAGATGGGAACTATTTATTACTTTTTAGGTGACTGTGTAGCTGCGATTCCGTGACAACAATTATAGCCTCACAAACACAGATATTGTCCTTAAAAAACATTCATTAATAATTGATTTGTATCACTAATTTCAACACAGTACGTGAATTTAATTATAATTTCAAAGTTATTGATGCTTATTGATACACCCTCATTGAACAAACAATGGAGAAAAATAGCAACAATAATAATACAGACCATTTTCTTTTAAATAAATAAATAAATCCAAATATTATAAGAAATGTATCATGATAAACACTGCGATAAATGCCCACCTGTAGTTGGAGGTGATCTATGTTTTTGTGGTGAATTTCCATTCTGGTTTAGAGTTGTTGAGCTGGATGGAGACCCTCCTGATCTTAAATTGTTTTGCATTTAAGATTAGTCGTGTTGTGTTGTAGAGTTTAACACAACTCTACAACAAAATTTATGATGCCACTTCTCTGGGCAGCACAATATATCACAGTTATCGTTATTGCAGTACCATATGAACTTTGACATGCTAATGCTGTATGTAGTCATAGCAGCAGAGGCTCGCACAGGACATGGACAGACAATTGACAATGTTTACCAGTAATTTTGCCACCACAAGATTTTAAAATGCCATGAAATCCCACTGCTGTTACACTTATGAAAACCTCTGACACCTTCCAAAACACAAAGCCTGTTGATTGTTCTTTTGGAAATAAAAGGGGCTACAGGTGCAAGCCACACTTGGTATTTATGTTTGTAAACATGTATCATTTGTGCTACTTTACTTTGTGTTAGTTGTTGCATAAATGATAATAAAATTCATTGACATTTGAGGTGGTAATGTGGCAAAATGTGACAAGGTTCAAGGATGTCTAAGGATGTTTTCACACCTGATAATCTGGTTGACTCAGTTCGATTTGGGACCAAAATTTCAACATTTGTTACATTTTTTTCAGCTGGTGCGGTTCACTTTCACACTTAGCTATGTCAAATGATCTAAACCAATTGGCAAAAACTTTTCTCCTCTCCGCCTCTTGTGACGCTGCACAAAGCACTACTGAAGGCAACGACAAGGAAACTCCTGAAGAAGACACTGAGCGCAACTTCCTTTTTCACAAAATGCAAACAAAAATGGAGTGGCGACATATTGCTATTGGATTTGTCTTTTGTTTCTGATACGCAAGCTATTTCTCCCACTACCGTGAGACTCTTACACCTGTTTTGGTTGTATTTACCAAGAATGCCCTGCTCTACAGTCACTTTCCTGCTTTTGGAGCGCGCTCCGGTCCGTTTAGCGCGGTTCGAATACATGTGTGGATGCCAGAGTTCACTTCAACCACACCGAGACCTAAGTTTGCAGGCAGAGCAGTTTGCATTTTTCAGTGCACATCAGAGCTCAATTGCGCATTCACACCTTCCCAAACAAACCAGACTTCATAGACAAACAAACCAGAGCTTGATTAAAGTGAACTAAATGGGGCTGGTGTGAATGTACCCTAAATGTTTTCACCATCCACCAAATACTCAGTATTAGCATGTCAGCCCACATAACCACTCCTTGTTGACTCCTCAGTTCTACATTCATTAGTTTCTCTCTCTACCAACAGTCAAATTTCTGGAGAACAAATCTATCTGAGCTTTTCAGCCGCAGCAAATATGTCAGATTCTTTTTTTCTTTCATAACTAATGTAATATTTCCTCATGTCCATTCACTGAGCTTTCCTCAGAATCCTCGCCTCACTCTTTGAAAACCTCTCTCTTAGAAGATCCACCTCTTACCTAAACTCTGCTCCTTTCCATGTCAACAAACAAGATGGCTGGTTATGTAAGAACTCACTTTGAGTTTAAAAACTGCTTTCTGCTACCTTCCACAAATAAACTTCCTTTTTTCTTCATTTGCCTGGTTGCATAATCAAAGTGCTCCTTTATATTCTAATGGTAAAGGCGCAACAGGTTGTTAGTATTCCAGGCACACAAAGAGACACACTTACTTATGTTTTCTACTAAATCTGTATACACGTTAAGGATTCTTGGAAAGATTCAGTCCACATTAAACTCGACGTTTGCATCTGAAGTGCTGGCTTGCTATACAACAAACTTTTTCGTAACTGAGAAACGACAGTTATTTGTCATCATGTGGAGATTCAGCAGATAAGCTGAGTTAAAAAAAAAACGGCGTATTGTGTTTTATTTTAGGAAACGGATCAGAGCGAACAGCAAGACAGTTGGAGGCATATTCTTTTGCCTTACTGAGGTTTGGTCACATCCCTCCACAAAGATGCAAGCAAAACACAAAATAGACTTTTTAATGTGACAACAGAGCACACACAAGCTGCATTCATGTCAAACAGAGCATTTGCTCTCCACATAAATACACTTCTTCCCCCTTAAAACATTTTTTAAGAAATCATTTGCTGTTGTGTTAGAGGAAGGTATGTAGTTTCTTTGGAGTTTAGGAAGTGAAGGCCTTCTGTACACTGCAAACATCTTACCCATGTCCATGTTCAGACAGTACATGGACATGTACTGCAAAACCATCTTCTACAAAACCATCTCTGTAAGATGGTTTTGTAAAAGAAAATGTAGAGGAGCACCTCAATAGTCCTTTCAGAAGCCACAAATCCTTCAACTCCATCTCGTCACAACAACAGAAACGTCTTCATAACTCTATTTAGCTAAGCTTATGAAAAATGGTCAAGGCTCGCATTAACCTTTCCCGTAAGACATTTTGCAGAAAGTGATGAAGAGGGAGGATAAATTAAAGTGACATTGGTTAAAAACTCTTTATCTCCTTGCTTCAAATAAGATGCATACAAAATCAATGTCTTTGTAATCCACAAATACTTTTTGTTGTGTCGTTGGAGTCTGTAGGAGAGCAGAAAAGTTGAATTTAGTCAATCTTGGTTCTTTCTAAACATCTGTTTGGTTCATATTTCACATTTGCAAGGTCAGTCGATAACTGTATGAGAGAAGAGGCAAAAACAGGTAATTATGAGCTCATACTCATACTTAACTGTATAATAGTCAGAGAAAAGATTTTAAGAGAGAGTCTGTGTTGAGTTGCAGTTTAATCCCCCTGCTTGTCTATGTTACACTTGTTAATTCATTTAGAGACTCCAGACTGCAAGGCCAGACACATTAACATGGAACTAAGGCAGAAAAAAAAGAGTTTGATGATTAAAGTGTTTGCCTTTTAATGTATTAAACTCAAGTTTAAAGTGAGGGAAGTGTAATTTCAACAGCAGATCATTACAAAAGCAGATGAGAAGTTAGTCAAGTGAAATACTATAGACTCTCCTGAACATTAACAGGTCCTGTTCAACTCTGAACACTGCAGTGAGAGGAGTAGTGTGCTCTGTATTATGGCTGCAAAATATGAATATAACAACACGACAATAAGTTACTTTCATCCAGAGAGCTACAACAATTTAGTGTTGGTTGAATTTTATTGTCTGCTATCTTGGCTCTTAACTCTTTGAGTAATGATTGTACACTTTGGTATTTTTCTTTCTATTTTTAGCTTTTATGATACATTCGTTTGTCTCTTTTTCTATTTTTCTTTCAGTCTGTGCTTTCATCCTAATAATTTAATAGAAAGTAACCTGTGCACTGCTTTTCCTTGGCCTCCTGTTAGGGAATGCCTGCTATTATGTCATTTTTTACATTTTTCTCCTGCTCATTACTAACAGAAAGTTTCAGCTTCGCAGATAAATGAGTCCCCAGATATGTTATCCTCCTGTCCTGAGTGCAGATAGACACTCCTATTTTGGTTTCACGTGTTTTTAGACTGGCATCCCCACATTCTCTCTGATAAGGCTGGATTGCAAAATAATTAGTCAACTCAACTTCCATTATGAGAAGAATGCAACTCTCTGGAATCCAGGCTATGTGGTTTGTTTATCATTTATGCAGTTTCTCTGTGAAATCCAGCACAATGGTGAGATTTTGGCCTCATTCCTCCTCTAGCAGATTTAATGGCTAATAGGTTGTGTTCATGCAGGTTGTGCTTCCCCACAGCACTGATCTGTGCAGTGATAGCTTTCAGACGAGGCTGTCATTTAGTGTTGCTTTAATAACATCGCACACGGAGGCGCTGAATGTTGTGTGAAGTCCCTTGAGCCTTTAGAAATTGCAGCACGACTTGCAACAAAACTCCAGTTTCACCACTGCTGCATGGTCTTGTGTAAGAAACTGTATTACTTTCTGCAAGTATTGTGCTTTAAAATGAAAATAAATATGAAAAAAAACTTTAATCTTCATATCTAGGTTGAACATGTTATCTGTTAACCTTGGTACACAGTGTTCATACAGACTTTTCTCTTTCTTTTTTTTCCACGTTATTACTGCATAGTGTGTTTTATTTATGTTTTATTCTCTTAACCCCCTCAAAATTCAGTTTGTGGTACTAAATCTGTCTGATCTGATCGCTTTCAAAGCGTCTGCAGTCATATTGCATTTCGTCTAACTTTTAGGTTGTTCTGCACCAAACAGACATTGGCTAAACATTACAGATATGAAACTAAGAAAGAAACGTGTGTTGCTGGAGCGCATCATATCACAGTCTCACCACTCTTGGTTCTGATCACATATCCAAACAGACTTTTCTACAGACGTTGCAGTCGATGCTCCACAAAAAGCTATTGGTCGTTATTTTCTTTTATCAGCAACCACACCAAAAAAAATGGGACTCAGCAAAAATAAAATGCATCTTCGTGAATGCATCTTTGGTCTTCTTTAATTTCTGAGACCTTCACGGAACAACAAAACCAAACCAAATTTACTATTCCAGCAATTTCTGAAAACAATATAGTTGCACTGGGTTTTATTTTGGAGTTCTGAATACTAAATGTAAATTGATGCCACACTTGGGTCCTTCATAACAAATTTTGCTGGACAATAAATTATCAAAGAAATCATTGTGAAAAATGATGATATTGCAGTTGTGAGACCATTTTTTTTAGCAATATATTGATAATGGCTCAAACATGAATGAGCCATAGATTTGTATAGGACAAGCCGACACGGGAATTGGAAGATATTTAAAACATCCAAAATAAAACAACAACCAAAAGCAAAAAAAAAAAAAGAAAAAGTAAGTAAAAACCACATACCACCATATCTGTCTGGCGTTTGAAGCCTGTTGCCGCCGCCAGTTTGCAGCTCATTTGTTCCTTTTAGTAAAAATAATTTGCTGCGGCGGTTCGTGCGTGGTCGTCGTGGCCAAGCTGGGCTGTTATTAGTGAGATTACATGGCTGGCAATCAGAGTGCTGGCTGGTGCATCTGTGTCAGGAGAGCCGTAAAGCCAATCTGTTGGTGTGCTGTTCCCTCTGGCCAAGATGCGACGCCGCTGAGTCCCATCGGCATCGCTCCGTTACCAAACATAAGACCCAACATCCTCAGCAAACCCCACATGCTTGTATTAAACCAATTATGTAACGCGGCTGAAATAGGATGGGTTTTATTTTTGTGAGATGAAGAACTTCTGCCACCAACCTGTGTCTGCTTGATGAGTACCGTGACGTTTTTGTGAAAAATATTGAGATGCATGGTTACTGTAGGTGTGAGCACAGATGGTGCTCATGTTTCTGTTAACATCTCTGTCGGTTTTGGTGCTAAATTTTCCCCACAGAGAAAAGAGTATTTGATCTTATCTAACCAATTCTTTCTGTTGTCGTCTTATTTTATTTTATTTTATGTTTTAAGGCAACACCAAAGGAAAACGTCAGAAAAAGATTTTCTGCCGGACACAGAACTACCTGAACCTGTACGCCGCAGACGGCCTTCGCACACTCTGCATTGCCAAAAAGGTAAGAGTTAGGGTTGTGCGTCTCGCTGGATTCTGGGCAAGCTGCGATTGTAGTCCGGCACAGATGACTGCGCGGGCCAGCCCTTCCAAACGGGACATGCTTCATGACTCAGCTGCAATCTGTGCCTCGTTCCCAGGCTGCTAATTTATGCTTTCACAGGCCGTGTATTCCTTGCTTTTGCACAGCCTGTCGCCAAAGCCGAGTGATGAAACACCTCGTCAAGGTTTCACATTCTGCTGTGCAGGAATCACAGCAGTAATGTTCCGTTTTCCCACTAGAAACAGAAAGCAGTGACTCTTTGCTGTGTGTGTTTGAGTGTAACCTTCTGGTGTGTTTTGTGTGTGTGTGTGTCAGACTTTGAGTAAAGAGGAATACGCCCGCTGGCTGCAGCGCCACCTGGAGGCTGAGACGGCCATCCAGGGAAGAGACGAGTTGCTCTTTGAGTCGGCGTTGAGGCTGGAGACAAACCTCCACCTTTTAGGTTTGTTGGGTCACTCTTCAGTTTCAGAACTTACTTCATTTTTTAGAGCAGAAAAAAATGTCTTCTGGAGAAGCATGGAGTTTGGTTTCCGTGTTTTCCAGATTTGGAAAAGAAAACCATTGTTTGTCAAATGGTGTGTCCTTCCCATCTTTTCTTTGTGTTTTTTGCGTTATGTACTACCTTCTATCCCTCCTTTTTCTTCTTTCCTTTTCATGCTTCTCCATTGTTTCTTCCTTCTATGCTTCCTTTCTTTGATGTAATCTTCCTTATGTTCTTTTCTCTGTTGTGTTCTTACTCCCTTTCTTCCTCTTCTTTCTTATTTCCTTCTTTCCGCTCAACTTTCTTTGTCTCTTTCTCTTTTTCCCTCTGTCTTTGTGTCTTTGTTCCTGTCTGTCTAGTAACATAAATGACAGAGAATTGTGGGAAGTTGAGTCTGGAAAAGTGTGAAATATGTCAATGAGAAACGTGTCTGTGTAATACTGGCGGTTGGGAAGCATTGCTGCAGACACTGACATGCGTCCGTCCACAGGAGCGACTGGAGTTGAGGATCGGCTGCAGGACGGCGTCCCAGAAACAATAGCTACGCTGCGGCAAGCCGGCCTGCAGATCTGGGTCTTGACGGGTGACAAACAGGAAACGGCAGTCAACATCGCCTACGCCTGCAAACTGCTGGACCCGGACGAGGAGCTTATGACGCTGAACGCCGAGTCCCAGGTGGGCCGCAGCACCCAAAAGCTCATCCTGTTCACCTAATCCAGGCCGTATGCGGCATAATCAATATATTAATCATGTGCAAACCAAACATTAACGTAGGCTTCAGGCAATTCAATGAGTCAAGACGTACTGTTTCAAGACAGCTACGGTTTCAAGACTGCTAAAATTCTCCATCATACCGTTGCTATGGCGTCAAAGCCTTTTCATGAGAAGCCAGAGGAAGTGAGAAAGTTTCCTGCTGCTGACTGGAGCAACAAAGGCACTTATATTTTCCCTTTGCTTCTAGGAAAGGTCTGCACCAATCAAACCAGGACTAATCGACCTAATTTTGATGACTCATTATTGAAATAATCAACTAATTTAGTAATTGATTAATTATTACCTGGAGTATACAGACTCAAAACTGTAATTTTCAGAAAAAAAGAACACAGTCGGAGAGGTTACAGAGACTAAATAAACACATTTTGCATTCAAGACTCTTTGTCAGTAAATATGTTACCCAGAACTTCGTTTTATTTGTTGTTGTTTTTTAGCTGCAGATGCATCATTTGCTCCAAATGATCAAGCATTCTCTAATGGAATACAGTTGCTGCACTTTGGTTAACAAAATGCATCTATTTAACAATAGAATTGAATTATTTGCAACTTTTAATGTGTTTCTAATATTGTTTAGAAGGAGGTTTAAATGAAAAATCTACAGAATGCACCAATTCATGAAATTGATCTTTCAAATAATTGTCTAAAGATTAATTGATTACTAAAATAATCAGACATAGCAATATGACCGCCTTCCATATGGTGTGTGGGTCCTGCGGTTGCTGCTAAAGCAGCCCTGAGCTGTCAAATGATGGCCTCCACTCGACCTGTGAAGTTGTGCTCTGCCAGCTTGCCTTTTTCCGTTAATGCATCCTGGTGCCAGGAGTTTTCCAGAAAAGATGATGCAATTTGTTGGAATCCCTTGCTGCTAAGGCATGTGGTCTCCAGATGCAAAGCTGCTCAGGCAGTTTAGACATCGGCGTGTTGGTGTTGACCTCTACCTGACCCCGTACTTCTGTGTAATCCAGGAGGAGTGCGCTGCGTTGCTGGAGGAAAGTTTACGTCACATCCAGTCCAAATTCCTCTGCAACTCCGGAGACCCGTCCACCAAGACCTTCCCGAGTAACATAGCGGGCTTTGAGATTTACTCATCATCATCCCTTTCCTCCCAAACCGCTCACTTCATTGTGCACCGGCTGGGCTTGGTAATTGACGGGCGGACCTTGGCCTTCGCCCTGGACAAGAGCCTGGAGGATAAGTTCTTGGCAGTCGCTCGGAGCTGCCGCTCGGTACTGTGCTGCCGGTCCACGCCGCTGCAGAAGAGCATGGTGGTCAAACTGGTGCGGAACAAGCTGAAAGTCATGACTCTGGCCATAGGTGAGCACAGAGTGAATGATGGAGTGTGACAAAAGTTTAGTTTTCAGTGTTGCCAGGTTTTGCTTAAATCCGATGGCCCAGCAGTTTTTCTGAAACCTAAAAACTGCTTCAAGTACAATAGAAGCAAAATGTTTAGTCTTACTGGGGTGCATTAAACACGGTTCCTAAGAAGTCAGGAATCCAAATATTTTTCCTCTAAATTTGAGTGGCTGGAGAGATGCATCTTTCTGTCCATCCAGCCATCAAAGTAGGAAAGTGCGATACATACAGTATACAGTAGAAACAATAGAAATTGGGCCTATGATAGAGATCTGTAGTCTACCAGCTAACCGTGTTAATGCTTGTTGATGACGTAATCATCTAGCATCAAAACAGAGAAAGCGGGAAGCGACGTGTCTGAGACCACAAAGGAAGAGCTCAGTAAAAGGTCAGGTGCAAAAACATCAATTATCCGGATCTGATTCGGGTCTTAGAGCTCAGGAGGAGCACGCAAATGTCACGGTCGGACATCGAGGAATGGGGTGGGTGACACAGTGATGGTCTGACGATCCGATACCGCACCAAAAAAAACCTTGTAAAATCGCACAGTGCAACCAATCCAGACTGTACTGAGATTAGAGAGATGCTTTGGTCTGAAATCTAGTAACTTGAAATCTAACCTCAGTCTGATGACATACCTTCCTGAAAGTTTATTTGGAACCCAAAGAAGTTTTCTGTAACTTCTCCTGAAGGCACCGTCACAGTAAATCGAGTCATTTCAGTTTTAATGTTTGTAAAGGGACGCGATATATAGTTGGCTATAAAATTGCTGCATGCTCTGCATTTTAAATTCAGCTTGCTAATAAAGAAATTGCCCATTCAGATGATTTATTCTCTGCCTTCTATACCTTTGCTTAAGAATAAACCTTAAGGACAGAGATGCAGTTTCCGTCATCACAGTATTTGAAAATAATTTCACAAATGAACGTTGTCCCAATGCAGCTCTAATCGGAAAGGTCATGACCTTTTTGTAATTGGACTGCTTCAGGCTTGTAATTTTTGCTTTGCTTTAATCATCATCAGCTGTGATTATACCTGCTGTGGTATCTGGGTCATTAAAAATAATGACTCAACATTATTGAAATCTAGCAGTGTCCCTCAGGTGCAAGTACAGCTGAAAGTCGGAGCAGGAAATGATTCTGTTGAATTTAATGTTTTCTTCAAATTGTTGCCTTTTAAAATCTACACTGAGCAGCTTGTTATTTTGGACGTTTGAATATAAGAGATGTAACCGGCTATGCCGACAAGCATGAGGAGCAGGAGGCATCCGAATCCTGCGTTGCGCCACGTGTGGGAAAAGTTTTGGTCTCATAAAAACAAACCCTGCTGGGAAACTCGCTGCAGCCAAACAATCCAAAAACACTCTGGTGCCTGTTTGGCTGGGACTCTTCATCAGATGTTTTTTCATTACCACTCGTCTCGAAAGTTAAATTGTTAGTGTGTATCGTTACGTCGAGCTTCGATCATCCAACTCAATAAATCACACCAAACACAGCGACAGATTCTGTTTGCTGTTGACAAAGAAGATTTTACCAGTTGGATCGATGCTCCGAATTAACGTTCGCAGGGGGGCGGTTTCTGTGGGATAACTCTGCAAAAACATTAAATTTTACCAAGTAATTTTAGATTAGTTTCTAGTGCAAATACACTTAAAATAAGTAACTTACAAGTAGCTTTTTAGCATGATATAGGAGCTTATTTTAAGTCAGTTATTTCTTAATATTTGTTCCACTGGCAGATGATCTACAAGACATTTTTCCCGTGACGTACGTGAAATACTCTCTCAGTGGAACCAGTGTTTTTTTTATCAATAATAAGGGATTATTGTCTTTAAACAAGCTCCTGGATCTTGCTGAAAAGTATCATGTAACTTGTCTTATTTCAAGTTTAGGGAAATATTCGCACTAGAAACTAGACCCAGAACTCTTGGTAAAATTTTGTGTTTTTCTGAGGCTGTATCAAGCAGCTAACGCAAACATTCATCAGAGAGTGGGCCAAAATGTCGTCTCCCTCTACCCACCATTGCTACTCCCACTCCCACACCTGAAGGAACAAAAACAAATAGTTTTTTTTTTTGTTTTGTTTTTTCACAGTAAAACAAAATCAAGGCCTGCTTGTTAGTTCAGCTACACAGGGACAGAAGAGAAACTGTTATTCAGCACCAGACTGCAAAACCAACACAAAGAAAACTGCACCATCGTAAATCTAATCTATCCTTCTCTGTACGCTTGACCATCTGAGCATCATCTTATTTGATGACACAACTTTTTACTGCCTCCAGGCTGTCGGCTTCTCCCTTCTGACCAATTATATTTTCTGCATCTTTCCCGCTCTGAGGGACTGTTTCGTGTCTGTCTCCCCGACTCATTAATCACAGGTGACGGAGCTAATGATGTCAGCATGATCCAGGTAGCGGACGTTGGCGTGGGAATATCCGGGCAGGAGGGCATGCAGGTAAGGGTGAAATAAACCCACAGCAGATGGAGAAAGCAGCAGCGTATGGGAGATATTGTGTCAGAGGTGTGAAGGTGGGAAGAAAAGCAGGAGTGCTTATTTTTGCGTGTAGTTAAGGACAGGGCTATAAATAGAAATGCTTTTGTTGTGCCGAGTCAGGAGACTGAGTCCTGCATCCTGCAGAGAAGCAGCACAGCTTGCGAGTGCCTCTGTGTCAGATTCAGATCTAAGGTCTCAGAGCATCTTTGCAATTGGCAGTGAGGGTTTCAAAAAGAAGGTTATGTCTTTCCTCTTGTGGACTCACTCAGTGCAGCGTCCAGTTTCAGAACGGTTGACTCTCACTTCGAGTTTAGATCGGGCCTAAAAAACATCCAGCCCGACCCCCAACCCAAAGGCGTCATGTCCGAACCTGAGCCCAAAGTAAACCAGACATATTGTCTCGATCACGATTTTACTGCTTTCGCAGGCTGTCGTTTAAGTTAGCAGTGTAACTTCTCTCATCTTCCAGTTCTGTTTTGTTGCTTGTTGTAACGGTAGGCGAGTCGAGTTCAAATCATATGGGACGCATGATTGACAGGAGCGGCGCAGGGTGGAGTCACATGTTCATGCATTGGGCTGCACTTGTTACAGTGTGATCACGCCATGCTTACCGTCTTTAATTCCTCAGCAGGTTGAACTGTAGATCAACACATTCTTTCTCCTTTGGTTTTCTTTGTGCTGCATCTATAGCAGGTTTATTAAACGAGTAAGTATTTGTGGCTCGACCCTGCCTGAATTTAGGTTGGGGTCAGACGCAGGCCATAAATATAAACTCTCACTGCAGCAGCAGCAGAGGTTCCCAATTAACTTCCTGCAGAGCCTTCAGCCACATGCTGCTGCACAATACATCCGCCCGCTCCTCTGTATCCTGACGTTAGCTGAACTTCTAGCTGAACTGGACTTTTATTGAATTAGACCAGTCACTTTAAAGGGTCCGAATATTTAACAAAAAAACACTGTTTTATGTTTTAGATTTTTAACTGTCATCATTTTTGCAGAAACTAGATCAAACAGCTATATGTTGTTAGTCAAGACTGATTTCTAAAAGCAAAGTAAATGGTTAAACATCCAAGCGGATGAGTATTTTTAACAGGTGCTGTTCTTATTCTGCGACTTCTGATGTACGTCGGCTTCGCTTAGGGAAATCACAAAGTTGATGCCTCATTTTGCGTCACAAGTCGCAGTAAACTCTGGATATTCCAGCTCGTTTTGAAACGCTCGGCCGTATTTCCTGCATTAAGACTAGCAGGCATTTACTTCATTAAAGCATAACCCAAACCAAACAATGTTTCTGCTGTTAATTTTGCTGTTGGGGGTGTCGTCTCGGGGGGGCCTTAGATGCTGATGGATGAAACTGACACTTCCCTACGACTGCAGCAGGGGAATCCCAATTGGTGCACAACTTGTTTAAGCATTATTGCTTTGGAGAGATTGCACCCATTAAAGATTGATTAAAAAGAGGCGGTTGAGTGGAGTAGGTCCAGATGTGTTGATGATCGGAGAGTCAATCTGGGCTGCCTCTGGTGCTTTGCAGGCGGTGATGGCGAGCGACTTTGCTCTCCCTCGTTTCCGGTATCTGCAGAAGCTCCTGCTGGTGCACGGACACTGGTGCTACTCTCGGCTGGCGAACATGATCCTGTACTTCTTCTACAAGAATGCCGTAAGCCACTTTGTCTGCTGTGTTTGTTCATTTCGAAAGAGGGTCAAAGTTTCTGACGTCTGTCGTTTCCATGCAGATGTTTGTCGCCATCATCTTCTGGTATCAGTTCTACTGTGGCTTCTCTGGTTCATCCATGATCGACCAGTGGTATCTCATCTTCTTCAACATGATGTTCTCCGCCTTCCCTCAACTTATCACTGGTACTCTGGACAAAGACGTGTCGGAAGAGACGCTCCAGCAACTACCTCAGCTCTATATGAACGGCCAGAACTCTGAGGTCCGCTCTGACGTTAAACCACACCAGATCTGAGTTTTTCACAGTTTCATAAGGGATTTTCACCCTCAGTTCCATCAGGTTTTCTGAAAGTTACTTGTAGATTTTTGTATTTTTTAGACAATTTCCAATGTCTGATTTTTTTTTTTTTTTTTTTTTCTTAAATTTTAATGTCCAAATACAAATAATTCACAGCATTAAAACAAATTTTCTATCCTCCCTTAATTATTTATGTTAGTTCATAAGCGACATGCCAACCTGTGTGAGAAGCGTCACTCGTCATTTTGCAACTGCTGTTTCCAATAAATAAGAAACGCAATTAAAATCATGCGATAAATCATCAAACGTCATAGCATCTCCATATAAGCGAGTAGTTTCGTTAGGATCAGAAACTATTAGTGTGAGTGTTGCCTAGCGATGTAGACCCTTACCTTAACTCTGCGATGAGTTTTTTTTTTTTTTTACCACAATTTTAAACTTTGTGTATATCTAAGCTAAAACAGAAGAACAACAGGGAGGCTGGGTAATGCTACTCGGGAGGCCAAGAACTGATCTTTCAAGAATAACCGAGCTATAAACCAGAAGTTATTTTATTTTTAAGTTCAGTCATTGACCAGTAATTTTATATCCCATTCATAGTTTTTGTTTTTTTTATTAAATTGTTTGGCTTCATTTCTGTCACCATATTTGAACTTTGAGATCTTAAATATTATCTCTCGCTGTCAGCCAATCTGGACAGCCTGGATTAGCAAACAGCGATTGTTTATCCTTTTAGTACTGCAGCTAATGACATTTTTTATTTTATTTTTTATTTTTTGGATTAAATTGAGAAATCTATACAAGGACATTGGACATTTTCCTAAAGCAGAAGGCTACAGCAAAGCTGTCACTTCTGAGAGAGGAGCCAACTAACTGTAAATGCTGGGATTTATCTTGCAGGAATATAAGCCATACATGTTCTGGATGAACATGATCGATGCCTTCTACCAAAGTCTGGTGTGCTTCTTCATCCCTTACTTTGTAAGTTTCCATCAGCTGGCGTCTCTCAGTATTTTTGCTTGTTGTTGTTTTTACTCGATCATGGTTTCCTCTGTCCACACCCTGACCCTCCCGCGAACCGCCCCTCAGGCCTACGCTGACTCAGACGTGGATCTGTTTACGTGGGGAACTCCCATCACTGCCTTAGCTCTATTCACCGTCCTGATGCATTTAGGGATCGAGACCAAAACCTGGGTAAGAGAAACGCCTTCAACTCCGGTGACTGTCCTTCTTCCGAGTCTTTTCAGCTATTTGCTCTTAGTCACATCCTTACTAGCATCCAGGTTTTGTGTGAAAACAGATGTGAAACCAGAAATTCAATCAAAAAGACAAGATTTCATGATTGTTCCTGATCCAAAGTCCTGCCTTTTTATTCCACTCTCTTTCTGCTTTACATTTAGCTTAATTCCCGTGGATTCATGTCAAAGTGTCAGATTACACGCCCCCCCCTTAAAGGTATTTTAGGCGACGGCAGAAAGCGCTCTTTTCACTTCCCCCCTACAATGGCTGTGAGCCTGTAATTAATGGCCGTTTTTGTACTGGAGTCAAATTTAATGACCTGTTGTAATTACATACTGTCAGATCAGCCAGTGTGTTCAGCTGCAGCTCAGCAGCCGTGCATCTACCGCCCACCATGTGCTGCATGGTGACACACACCCACTGAATCTATGTGCAGAAAGCCTTAAACATTCAGTGTTCTTCAGCGGCTACTTTGAATCTCTAAATGAGAAACAATCTGATTAAATTATCAAGATGAGAGAGCAGTTTTACATTTTGAAAAAGAAAACATGAAGACATTTTCTGTCTTCATGTAATTTCTGTTGCTGCACAGACACAAAAGTGACACGCTACCATGTAAGCAAGAGTAGAAACTCTGAATGCACATTTTATTTTAAATAAACTTGAATTCTGAAAAATTATACTGGGAAAGTCATTTTCAGCATAATTAACGATGATTAAGAGATGTGTATTTCTTCTTCTTTTCATTATTATTTTTATCATTAATAACAGTAATTAACAAAACCTGTATTGCATGTCCTGTATCCCAGGACATTCTGCACTGGGTCCATCACCCAGGACATGTTTTGTTACTAACGGCATCCCATATTTCACCGCATTAGAATCTGTGGCAGAGCTCGCATCTCCGTCAGTGACTTCCTGTTCAAAATAAACCAGTTCTCAGGCCATTGCTGCCAGCTGCACTGCAAAAATGTCAGTAAAAGTAACGCAACATTATGATTGTATACAAAAAAAAATGTTTTGTCGCAGTAGTGCTCCTGCTTTGTTGCATTGCACGGCAGTAGCAGCAGCAGAAGAAGAGCTTACAGGAAGTACACTCTTCTTCTACTCTTCACACACAAACAAATTCATCTTTGCACAACCAACGTTGCATCTTAGTAGTTTTACTGATGGATGTTGCTTCTTTTTTTATACTCCCAAATACCACATCAGAGCCTATGTTCACTTTTAGGTGGCATTATTCCCATATCAGGTAAAGAATTAAAAATGACGAACCTAAAAGACGATTAGCGTCTCCTTGTTGGCCTCAGTGTGAAAACTGAAACAAGAAATCTGTTCAGCTACCAGCTAACATATTACCTCACTAACTATCAACTGCAGTTTCAGTAAAATGTATTTGTTCTAAAGACACTGAGTGTTGTTTTTTTTTTTTTTTTAAGCCGTTGTGTGACTTGCACACCCTGTTGGCAATCATACACACTCAATTAGATCCCTGATGATGTCTGGTCTTAAAATCAATCTTTTAATTTGTCCTACCTTTCTTTTTTTTTTTTCTAAGGAGTTGTTCCACGTTTTAGTTCTAAATGAAGCTTTTAAAGTATGAATTGATTTTTGTCCTGGTTCCTCTCCTCCGCTGACTTGGAATCTGATGAGACGACGAGATTTTTTTATTTTTTTTTAATTGAGGCGCATTGATCCCCATTAGATGAGTAATGTTCCTTCTACTTACTCTCTCCCTCCTCTGCAGACCTGGATGAACTGGCTGTCGATAGCCTTCAGTATAGCGTTATTCTTCACCGCCGCTCTGTTCTACAACGCCTCCTGTCCCATCTGCTACTCCCCTTCCAACTCCTACTGGACCATCCAGAGGCTGCTCCAGGACCCGCTCTTCTACCTGCTGTGCGTCGTCACCCCCGTGTTGGCGCTGCTGCCTCGGTACGCTCCGGCTTCCATTTCGCAGACGTCTGAAAAGCTCAAGCAACCTGAAATATTTATGAAGCGTGCCGTGAAAACTATTTCTGCGATTGATGCCAGATGTTTTTGTTTATCCCGGCGTTCATCACGGGAGCAGAGCCGAAGTATGTCCTGACGTCTTGACTTGATTTTCTTTTCCAGATATTTCTACAGGGCGTGCCAAGGCACTCTATTTCCGAGCCCGGTGCAGGCCGGGAGGCAGCTAGATAAGCTCCCTTCCGACACTCGCAGGAACATCCTCAGTCTGAGCAGGTTCAAGATGAGGTCGCTGCTGGGTGCCGGACCCAACTTCCTGTCGCTCAGCAAACCCAAAGTTGGCCAGACGAGCACGCCCGGCGCCAGTCAGGACAAGCAGAGCTCTGTGACGCATACTCATAAAGAGAAGGGTCAAAAAGCCCCCTCGGAGCTTCCCCGCCCACACACTCCGTCACACGCCAGACACAGCCCTCGGCTCCCCGGCAGCTCAAAGTCTCATTTCACCAAACACTCGGACGAGACCTTACTGCCGCCGGGTCCGAATTCGCCCGGCCAGGCGGCTTCCGCGCCGCTGGGCACGCAAATGGTCAGCATCCACCTGAACATGCCCACCGACGGAGCCTCGCAGTGCGTTACATACACACACAACTCAGAGGGGGAACTCGGCTCCGGCTGCGTCGCCGAGCCGCCACACAGGACCGTCCCGGCGGCAGAACCGGCGCCACACACTTCCTTATGATGTCCCACCGTACAACTCCTGGCAAAAACTTCGGGAGCCACTAGTCTGTGGGGGGGGGAGCTCAGTCAGTCTGTTTTACTTTGTAAATGCTACAAAAACACTAAAAACTATTTCATTGAACAGCTGAACTCTGGTGAGAAAACTTCAAAAAACCTGTAAGTTGTGTTTAATGGCGCTTTTTTAAATTTTTTTTTAGTCCATATCAAGTAGAGAGAAAAGAAAAAAAAAGGATGAAACGCCTCGATTATTAGATGAACCAAAGAAAAAACCTCACTTGGAAGAAAATTGATCAACCAAGTTCCAGTATTATAATAAGCAGATCAGCTTCATGGACACATAAAGCATCTATAAAAAATTTTCTAGCAAAAATTTCTATCTCCATTATTTAGTTTTTCACTTTTTTAACATTAAAATAAAAATACATTTTTTTATTATCTCGTTATATCTTATTCTTATTCTCTTAAGGAGCAAGAATAAGAAAAGTATGACAGTATAAGTTTTTTTAGCATTGCTGCCAGGAGCCATCATTAGCCATTTCTTGTTGATTATTTTAATATTTTTAGGAAGAGAGTCAATGCCATGCTGCGGGTGTCAGAAAAAAACGTCAAAAAAGATTTTAATATTTTGAGACAAATTCAGAATTATAACTTGGTTGCTATATTTAGCTGTCTTTAGCATCTTTTGTTAGCATTTGGAATTGCAAAAATGACTAAAATGGCAGTCTCCATTCTGTGTTTCAGAATCTAGATTCTTAACTTTAATTTTTGTAAATTCCATGCTGTCATAAATCATTTTTTATTCTTCATTCTTAGTTTTTAATCACTCCTGACACCAAAATGGCTAACGTCCTCACTCAGTCACCACTTCCACAGTAAAGAGTGTTGTCGCCAACTTAGTCTTAGTTTTTCCATCTTCTTAAAAAAAAAAAAAAAAAGTGGTATGATTTATAGGATTTTTCTAAAAAAAAAAAATTTAGGCACGTTTTATGACATCATTAAATAATAGCTTTTATTTTTTGTTTTATTTTTGCTCCAAACGACTGACTGACCATCCTCACAGAGCAGTACATCCATATTTTTTGGCAGGAGTTGTATGTTACTCATTCTCAGTTTTGCACAATAGTTTTTTTGTTTTTTAAATCAGTTTTATTGTTTTTTTTTTTGTACTATTATTTCTTTAAAACATATGCAGAAAGGTACTTTACTTTGTTTTTCCATGTAGAGTTCATGTCAATTTTGCTTTAAAGATTTGGGAGAGGAAAAAACTGGAAAATCTCCTTTAAAAAAAAAAACAATTCAGCTTTATTCCTGATAAAGTCGTGACTTCTCAAAGTCACGCGTCTCGTCGTTGTCGATCAGGTTCCGTTGTGCGGGGTCAGAACCAAGACGTTCCGCCGTCAGCTTAGCCGGCGGGGGCATTAAACCTGGAACACACACCGCAGTGGCCTTGAATCCTCGCTGCAATGACTTCCAAGGATGGAAGCTTTAAGAGAAATCTCCTGCTTTTTGGTTTGTTCATCCCAGATAGTGGCCGCACCGCTGAACCAGTTTGTCCATTCTGAAAGCAAAGCATCTTTATAGCTGCCGTGTTGCACAGTAAATTACACTGAATTGTGATTTTCTTTTTTCTTTTTTTTTTTTTCTTCCTCCTCAGCTGCACTTTCAAGATATAGTTTTTCTCTTGTGAGAGTTCACAACAGATCTTTCATTTCAGTCTGTGTACATAGACTTTCCAGGTGGGTTTTTTTTGTGTGTGTGTGTGTGTGTGTGTGTGTGTGTGTGTGTGTGGCGAGTGTGCATACATTTTTTTTTTTTGGAGCCGGGAGGTTTTAGTTTAAAGAGTAAAAAGTCTGAAAGTAAAGTGTTTTCATGTTGCATTGCAGGAGAATCATTTTCTGTTTTGTTTTTGTTTTTGTTTTTAATCCAACCGTTTTTAATTTCAGGACATAAGCAGAGAAATAATCATTCATTTTCTTTTTCTGTTTTTCAAAAGTCCAAATTTGTTCCCGTTTTCAGTGTGCTGGCATCCCGTTAGACTTTAGTAACTACAACGCAAACAACCGGGTGGCATACAGATGGCCTTAAATGGCTATTTAGACCCAATGGCACCGAGGTATCGCCGTTTGCTCCAGTTCCACAGCGGTAACCTTTGGTGTTTAATTTACTTTGCCATCCTCGTCTGTGACGGACAGATAAACGCGGCTCCTTGTCAAACAAGTGGCTGTGAAGGAACGGCCCTCCTTCATGCTGTTAAAAGCCCAGAGATACAGGAAGTCCTGCTTTACCAAATAGACGTTCATTGACGCTCTAATGAACAATGCATTCACGGCTCTAGAGCTAACCATAGAACACCAGCACGAAAGGGAGGTGGATGAGGCCTTATGTGTTTCAGATACCTTTTTTTTTTTTTTTTTTAACTTCCTGGCTGATTTCAATTAAAAGTAAAGTTTTTTTTTTTGTTTTTTTTTTTTTTTCAATGGAGCGTTCATTAACATTCTCGTCAAAAGCTCAGGAATTATGCGACTCTTATAGTTGTCTGTTTTAGTCTGGAGTTTGGATTGAAAAGCCGATTTTTTTATTTTTGTTGTTCTGCCAAAGAAAAAATCTTTTTACCTTCTTGAACGCTCCTTTTTTTCCTGGATACAAAAGCAAGAGTTTATGTTGGCGTTTGTCATTGAAAATGTCTCGACAATATAGCTGCTCCAAGCCAAGTAATTTGAAAGCAAAACATTGCCAAGATACCGAGGTGCTGTCACTGCCACAAGTAGCCATGTTGTCCGAACTCATTTGTTTTGCTCTGACTCTACAAATGTTGAGCTTTAAATCTGGTTTAATAAGTTTGTTAGCTAAAGCTGAACTATTGAAGTGTTTAATTGCCAGCGGTGACATGATGAAGTCAGAAGATATTAAAATGAGCAAGTGTCTCATTTTAGCATGCGTTTCATGAGTGTTTTGCCGCCATAACGAGAAATCTTATCATCTAAATGAGACGCTTTCTGTTTTCTACAAAATTAATTGATAGAAATGAAAGCAATGTTTGAGGCTGGAGAGACGAAGGCTAGCCCTAACCTGTGTTTAGAGCTACAAAAAGCCTACCTCTTACAAAGCTTGCTAAATGTGCTAAAGTGTTCACTTAGCAGAGTTTACATCACACTGAAATGAGTAACTAGATAGTTGCATGGATTTTTAACAACAAAATAATAATAAAACAAAACAAAAAAACAAAACAACCCAATTTCGCTTTAAGAGACACAATTTCCATACTAGCTCTCATCATAGCTATATAGTTACAAGGTTAGCATCCAGTCCTTAGTGCTAAGCTCGCTGTTTTCTAACTGCTAGCTGGTACTCAGCAGGCAAACAGAACAAAGTTCAAGCTAGCAACCAGTTTTCTTAGCAAAAGAGATATTTTGAAGGGCTAGAGAAGTCTTCAGAAGCAGATTTTAACCACCAGCACAATGTTATGAAAGTTTTGAAGCTGTATTTACTTTTGTTCTGCCCAAAGATAAAGAGGCATACGAGGCCACGTTAATGCAAACCAGTAAAACCTCCAATGAGTCACTGCACTTCACCCAAAATTATCTGGTATTTAACTGCTGGAAAATAACAAAATTTAGTTGTTTTTTTGTTTAGTTTTTTACCAAATGGGACATATTAATTAGTGGGATTTTGAGCCTCTGGGAGGCAGCTTTTCTTCCCAGTCTAAGCTAAGCTAAACTAAATCGACCTTTGTGATTCTTCAACTTTATTATCGTTGAAGCAAGTGTGCAGATATAAAACTATTGGCTTGAAGCGCAGCACAGAGCCAATTTGTTGTTCCTTAGCATGTTCTTACTTGAAGGGCCTCATGAGAACTTCTGTCACATGCTGGGTTTGTTTTTTGCTAGCCAAGTGTGTTTTTGCCTGTGTTTCGCTGTAAACCAAATCCCCAGTGCTGAACCGTCTTTCCAATTGAGATTCCTTCAACATTTGTATTTGCACTTTAAAGCATTTCATCTGACCTGAAATTACTTATTGAGAATTTCTGTTGCACATGTTTATTCACATGATGTTGCAATGCAATATGCAAAAGGAATGGGAGGTATTATTGTGTTCAACTAACACTATCTATTTTATTTCTTTTTTTTTTTTTTAAAGTGTGCAGAAACCAATGGGAAATTGACCAAACTGAACTTTTTGCTGGGAAGCATTGCATTTACCTTTAACTGTGTTCAGTGCATTTTTTTTTAAAGCAAACCGAATACCAAAAATAATTTATATCTACCTTGTTTTTCTTCGTAATAGTAAGTGCCTTGACACTGGATAAGAAATTGCTGGATCTGTTTGATTAAATATGATTGAGCATGTTTTGTTTTGTTTTTGTTTTTTTCGTATTTTGTACAGATATTTATGAGGATGTGTGGCATCTTTGCCCCCGACTTTCCCCCGCCGCCCCTCTTGTTTTCATTGCCTTTGCACACAAATTCCTTCTCTGGCATGTTGTTTGGTTTGAGACTCGTCAGTCTGTTTGCTGTGTTTCATCTGTTCTGTTCGTCCCGTACCCTCCGTGTGCCAGAAAGAAGCTCCATCATGTTCTGCTGCATTCCGTGGTGCTGATTTCTACTTAATACAACATTGAGCTTTTGCACAACAGATATCCATGAGTATATGTGATAATTTAGCTTTTTTTGGAGGTGTGGGGGGGATCATCCACTTTTTGTCCTTTCTAATAATACCAAGTTCTGGTAAGTAAAACGTTGGCGAGGAATCCTGAATCGCTTCAGCTCAGTAAAGAATGTGGAAAACTGCACAGGGTACAGTTCCACAGTTTTATGTCAGGTTCATGTTGTTTTTAGTTGTTCCAAATGTTCTGTGTATGGCTGCTTGTGATCAAAATAAAACTGCAAGAATAAAGTATAATTTTTACAAAATTACTTATTAGACTGCAAATCTCTTTTTTTATATAGCAAAATGTAACCCCCTCACCAGGCTGCACACTTATATTAGTGCGTTTCTGTGATATTAAACCTGTCAAAATGCATACAGAAGTCATTTTTTGACCGAACGTGCAGTAAAAAGTGATTTTATTCCTCGTTAACCAACTCCACCTCAGGCTCCCAGTTGTTAAAAACGATTCATTTGGGGAATTGCACCGATGACTCGTCCAGAAGGTCACGGAAGAACCCAGGACCTCGGACTGAAGTAAAGTGGGGATAAACCACACACACAAAAAAAAGTGGTTGCGTGTTTCTGCAGCGACTTCTAGTGTTCACAATGAAAACTGCAGCCACGGTTTACACATTTGCATGAGGAGACTCAAACCGAGGACAGAATATTAATAATACAATATAATAACGTAATAATAGAACAGTTATACGAGAATAATCTCCACTTTACTAAAACAATTTTACAGTGAACTAAGCACACAGAAATGAAATAAACCAAGTAGTTTGACTTTTTTTTTTTTTTTTTGTCATTTGTTTTTCTACTTTGTCCAGAAAAAAATATAGAGCTTGCTACATTCACACAACTCACTTTTTAAATAATTTAATGGATCGTGTCCTGATTGGCCCTTCTCTCCCTCCTTCTCTCCTGCGCTTTACCTGCGGCGCTCGTTTCGGGTGTTTCCGTCACTCCCGACTGACAGACCGTCGTGCGTGTTCAATTGCTGCGCGTGTAGGTGAGAGGAGCGAGCGAGCGTGCGTGACGTTCGACGGCGTCGCGCTGCATGCCGGGATACAGCTCGTTCTTGTTTACAAGATGACAGAGAAAACCCGCTACACCCTGACTTAAACACGGAACAATAAGTCCACTCTGTGACGCTGGCACACCCGAGCCGTGAACACGCGTGTAAAAAAAAACAACAACAAAAAAACAACACGAGTGGTTTTTCTGAGACGGGAGCACACGGAGCTGTCAGTCTGTCAAGCCAGAGATTTTTTTTTTTTTTTTTTTTTTTTTTTTTTTTGCACCGTCACTGACAGGCTGAACTATCTGTCAAATCACAGCAGGTTGGTTGTTACTGAGTTCTGCAGGTTCTGCAGGTTCTGTGTCGTTTCCTTCGTTTAGATCAGGATCAGCCTGTAATAGAAACGAAGCTCTACTTCCTTTTAAAGTACAGTGCTGACAAACTTTGCTTGTCTCTTCCTCTTCTGTTAGCTGCTGTAGTTTAGGCTGCTGTTCAGCAGATCTAAAGGTCGACAGCTCATTTATCACAGCCAGTTGATTTCTATGTGTGACTTGTTGTCTTCCCTATGATTGTGTAACTTCATTAGTGAGGGGATTTTTTCCCTGTTAGAGAAAATACACAATCATTATAACGTGAAATGTCCTTGCCAGTTAAATCCCTTCACAATATTCACACATTCAGTGCTTGTGTGATAAACATTTTGTAGAGTCACCCTCAGCTTCAATGGGGTCCACTTTGTCCTTCTGACCCGCTCTTCTTTTTAATACTGCCTGAACAGGTTGAGACTCGCAGGCATAACCTTATACTCTGTATTTCGATTGGACTTAAAGGGAAATATTGCAGCACCTTCTCCTGTGGTTCTGCTGCTGTCTTTGGTTCTGTTGGTAACCCAGTTTCACTTCAAGCTTCACCTGTTGGGCTGATTTGCTGTGATTTGGTTTCATTTTGTGCATTTAGTGTCTCATCTCATTGAGAGGGAGCGCTTGTTTTTATGTGTGTGTTTTCGTTGCAGTTTCTCCTGGCAATGCGCAGTGTGACATTAGGGCAAGTTTGTTGAGACGTCCACTTTCTTAAATGTTTTTCACATTTTGGGGTAAACATTCTCGCTCAAGAATTGCCTCACAAAAAATTTCAATCATTTCTCCTTAGATGTTTTCTCTGCTTGATGAAGGCCAGGGATTTAAACCCTTTCCCATGAACACAGGATGTGTCTTTCGACATGGTTGTTTCAGCAACAAGAAGCTACTTATTGCATCAGTTGGGGTTGAATAACGTTTTGCCAGCTGACAGGCAGGAATCGTCCAATAGGAGGCTCCGTACCTGTTTGCTAAGTTACATCCAGGTGGATGTTTTTGGGGGCCAGGCGGTGTAAAAACCAAATAAAGTCACTGCTGATGTTTTTCCTTGACGTTGCGTTAAACACACAATGTAGTGTAAAAACACTACATTATCATTCACATTTAATTTAGTGGGACCTGGCTGATGCTTTCTTGTTCTCTTTGGCAGCTGAAACATTTTTTCCCTGCAACTTTAGGCAACATATAGGATATTAATATGCATCATTATCGGCTCATGCATCTTCTTACTCTGCTGCAAGTATGGCTTGTAGGGCTGCTGCTGCTCAACAGAGTAGCAAATTAAATCTTCAGGTTTCAGTGGAGAAAAAGTAGTCACCAAAGCCTGGTCAATTAGTACAGTTTGGGGGTGGAGTAAAGATATTTTTAAAAATGTGCATCAAATAATATAAATTTATACTTTTGCCTGTCATTCTTTCAGCTGACTGTCCTCTGGCCTGCAGAGAGGAGTCTGAATCCAGCCGAATGTAAGCCTCCTCTGACTTGAATCCACAATTTTTCTGTTTGTTTCTAATAGACGTGTTTTCTCGTTTCCTCATATAATGCTGAATAGACGAGGTATTTGTTTCTAACTGGTATCTCACTTTATTTAATCTGGAAATATTAACTTCTTCTTACGCGCTCTCTAACAAGAAAGTGAGGTATGCAATGGTTTTACAGAAATACAGATTTGAACCTTTCTTAAATTTTATTAAGGGAATGCTCTGACCCCAATCTGGTAAGCTGCAGGCTGCAGGCTGGCTGCCTGTGCAAGTACATACTTTATATTTATTACTGGTTTACTGTGAGAACGCCATGGTGGCCCTCTGCCTACTACAAAACCAGTGTTTTGTGCATTTAAATTATAGGCCTGTCACCATAACACATTTTGCTGGACGATAAATTCTCCCGGAAGTTATTGTGATAAACAGTTCTGTTGTTTTTCCAGAGCATCTTCAAGAAATATAACAATTATGGCAAAATAAAGCAACAACACACTCTCAAATCTCATTCAACTTTAAATTCTAATGAACATTTAACACTGGAACTGGAAGACGTTTTAACTATCATAATAAATAAACAACAGAAGCAACAAATAAAATGTATAATGAAGTCTCTGTAAACAAAATAGCCTAGAATAGCCTAGTCAAAATCCAGACCTAATTGGAAATTGTGTTAGAACTGAACCGATGGTCTCTGTTCAGCCTTACGGAGTTTGAGCTATTTTGCAAAGAAGAATTGGTAAAAATTTCTGACTGAATGCAAATGCAAGTATTTTTTAAGGCCATCTTCAAAAACAAATTAAAAAAAACCCCAAAATGTCTTATTTTTCTTCATCTTTGTGATCAGTATATGGTGTTCTGTTACATACAACTCAAATGAAACACACCGAGGTTGTCAAAATGTAGCATATTCAAGGAGGATGATCATGTTTGAAACGCGTACATTGCTTATATTGTAAATAATTGCGCCTTGTTTGTGTGTTTCTCACAGGAACAGAGCGACTGCAAAGCGGTTAATTGAACGCTACTTTCAACAGTTGACTCAGGGCTGTGGAAATAGCAACTGCACCAATGAGTTTTGTGCCTCTTGTTCTGCTTGTCAACCTCTGGGCAACAACGCGGCAGCTGCTAAAGCTCTGGAACTGTTCAAGGTTAACGCCAAACTCTGTGACTATTACCCCTCTGTGGAGTCCAGGTCTGACGAAAACTCTCGGCTGGAGCGTGAGATGAGCACCGAGGAATTCTCAGGTACTTTCAAAACGGACTATGGACTGTCGCAGATGTGGGGTTTAACAGTTTGGTTTCCGTTTGCAGATGTTCACTACCTCACAGAGCACACCGTGCGTAGGATACTGAGTGTCTGCGAGGAAGAAGGGAACTACTCTGCTCTCGTCCGTGTCATTGGCAGGATATTCTCCAACGCGGACGCTCTCATGAAGAGTTTTCGGAAGGAAGAACCAAGTGCCGCCGTCAGAACCCTCAACTCTCTTAAGTCGAAAGACGAAGAGAAACGGAGCGACCAGTCGTCAGAGAAGAGTCTCACCTCCTCTGCTTCCTCGCCCGACGAAACTCCAAACGGAATCCCCAACTCCTTTGAGCCTTCGGTAGACATCGACGCAGTTCGAAGGGTCTACGACAAACTCCTGTCCGTCGACCAGGTGGAGTCTGCCCTGGTCAACGCCCTCATTTACCTCACTCCAAACGTGGAACTTGACCTGGAATATCTTGATGTGTACGAAGCAAACCCAGATTATCTGAATATTTTCATCATAGTGATGGAGAACAGCAACCTTCACAGCCCGGAGTACCTTGAGGTGGCGTTACCTCTGTTCTGCAAGGCGATGAGCAAGCTGCCGCTCATGGCCCTTGCTCGCCTGTCCAAGCTGTGGTCGACGTTCGGCCTTCCGCACGTCCGCCGCATGATGGAGACCTTCCAGCAGCTCATCACCTTCACAGTCGTCAGTAATGAATATGGCGCGGAAAACCTGATTAACGACGACGAGACGGTGGTGGCTGCCACCAAGTGCTTGAGGGTTGTCTTCTACGCAAGCATCCTCGGCGGGGAGGTGGACGTCGAGCACAACGAGGAGGAGGACGACGAAGACGCCGAGACGGAAGAGCTGACGCTGCACGAGCTGCTGGGCGAAGACCGGCTCTACAAGAAGGGCCCGCGGGTCGACCCTCTGGAGAAGGAGCTGAGCGTCCGTCCTGTGGACAGCGTCAGACCCCTCATCCCGTTTGAGGATTTTGTCAATGAATCGGTGAACGAAGTGATTGAAATGGACAAAGATTTTACCTTCTTCAAAGTCAACGCGGAAACCAAGTTTTCCTTCCAGACCTGCCCTTTCATCCTCAGTGTCATCACCAAGAGCCAGGGGCTGTATTACGACAACAGGATCCGGATGTACAGCGAGAGGCGCCTCACCGCCCTCTACAGCATGGTGCAGGGCCAGCAGCCAAACCCCTATCTGAAGCTCAAAGTGCGCCGAGACCACATCATCGACGACGCCCTCGTCAGAGTGAGACTCGGGGCGTTGGAGGTCTTGGTTATAACGTGGTTGGAGCCGTCCCAGTGAGTGAATACATGGTAACGTTTTATTTCTTGCAGCTGGAAATGATCTCCATGGAGAACCCGTCAGACCTGAAGAAGCAGCTGTACGTTGAGTTCGAGGGCGAACAAGGCGTAGACGAAGGAGGAGTGTCGAAAGAGTTCTTCCAATTGGTTTTGGAGGAAATCTTTAATCTGGACATAGGTCAGGCTTGCAACAATGTTTTGTATTAAAAGCTAAACGCCTGCGTTTTGCAACTGTTGAGTTTTGGTCACGTTGTGGAAATCGTCAAAAACTCACGACTTTCTCAACAGGGATGTTCACCTACGACAACGACACCAAGCTTTTCTGGTTCAACTCGTCCTCGTTGGAGAACGAAGCGCAATACACACTTATTGGGATCGTTCTGGGGCTCGCCATTTACAACAACTGCATCCTGGACGTTCATTTCCCCATGGTCGTCTACAGGAAGCTGATGGGCAAGAAAGGGACCTTCCTGGATCTGTCAGACTCACATCCAGTACACCAACTTTTTCTATATGATGCTACATGTTCATGTGAATGTGTTGACATTTTACAGACATGCAGTCTGGAAGCTTCCCTTCCTTCCGTGTACTCAGTATTTATTCTTACTTTACGTTGTGTCCTTCCGCTCTTTCTGTCTTTCCTTTTCTTTGTTTCCTTGCCATCCTTTCTTTGCTACTTTCTTTTTAGCCCTTCCTCTTTCCTTCATCCTTGTGTCCTTCCTTTCTCCCTCCCTTTCCTTCCTCCCTTTCTTTCCTTCCTTCATTGCTTTCATCCTTCTTTCTTTCCTGCTTCCTTCCTTCCAGTTTCTGTTTTCCCAGGTCCGACATTTAAAGCCTGATTATTTATGTCAGAATATCAGGGAAAGCTAATGTAAAAGGCCTGGAAGTCTGGAATTTGAGTCTGAAAATGTCAGAAATTTTCCCATAAAAAAATGTGAATTACCCCTCTGAAGAGAAAATGCAGTTCTTTTACCGTAGCCGTTCAGCTCTCATGTTCCTGCTGTGGCAGGTTCTCTACCAAAGTCTGAAGGAGGTGCTGGAGTACAGCGGCAGCCTGGAGGAGGACATGATGCTCACCTTCCAGATATCCCACACGGACCTTTTTGGAAACCCCGTGCTGTATGACCTGAAGGAGAAGGGGGACCAGATCCCCGTTACCAAGGAGAACAGACAGGTGAGCCGTTTTCCAACTTCACTTTGTTTACATTTCTTACAGATAAGGTCGTAAGCCTCAGTTTAGGAGACCACATGATGCAAATTCCTAATTTTATGCAGGTTGAATGAATTACTTTCCATCGAGTCTGAAAAGAGCAGACTTTAAAGAAATAAATCCCACAGATTCAGTTTGGTTGCAACATTATTTGGGATGAAGACTCTGGTTTTACGTCTCGTTACACAGATATAAAAACATGCTGGTTCCTCCGTTGACTTAGGTGTGTTTCAAAATTACGAAAACAGGAATAAGAACTAAATGAAATGACACACAAGCTCAGCTGATCACCCTGGACAGCATCCAGGACAACAACCCCACACCGACCTGTCATTTCAAGAAAGACAACAAAACTACAATAAAATGTTTGAACTTTTTAAAAATGTTCTTTCTGCGTGCGTGTGCGTGTGTGTGTGTGTGTGTGTGTAATACACAGGAATTTGTTCATCTGTATGCAGACTACATCCTGAACAGAAGTGTGGAGAGCCAATTCAAAGCCTTTAAGAAAGGTTTCCTGATGGTGACAAACGAGTCGCCGCTCAAATACTTGTTTAGACCAGAGGAAGTCGAGCTTCTGATCTGTGGGAGCAGGGTGAGAAAATAAATAAATAAATAAATCAGCAACCTCCAGTTTTCATTTTGCAATGAATTGAACCAAAGTAGAAAACAAAATAACTCATTCTGTGACTAGTTTTATGCAATTTAGAAAATCTAATGTCTGGAATTTAAGTGAAAACTTAGTGAGTGTTTTATTTTTTTCTTCATAAAATTTGATTTGGATGCAAATTATAAGCTGTAATATAGAAGAGTAAAGTTATTGATTAACGTTCTAAACAAGTCTTTGTATTCTAAGTGTTTGGCAATAATGGACAGATATTCCTCTGATCAAACTGCATCCTTTAATCTCATAGTTCGAGAAAAGATTAAAAAGTATTAAGAATTGATCCACATAAGTTCTCTCTTTTTTCCTTAGAAACTTGACTTTGAAGCACTTGAAAAGACAACAGAATATGACGGAGGTTACACTAAGGACAGTCAAATCATCAAGTAAGTCCATTCACTGTCTTTAAATTTGATCTCGGCTATAAATGTTTTAATGTGGTTTTATTGGAGACGCTGAAAAAATAAGGAATTTTGAAAACTTGATTTTATTTTTTGATCATTTTGTACTAATGGGAGCTTTTGAGTAAGAATGTAACGATGTTTTCTGATAACATTCAGATACTGTTTTGTGAACTGACGGTCTGGCGGTCCTTTCCTTCTAGTTTCTAATTCCTCCAGGTTCCACATTAAAGTGGAAATATAGGCCATAAAGCCACAGTGAAGATTAGCCTTTTAAAGCACTGTGAACTATGAAAACTTGAGTCTAGAAATATATATATATATATATATTTTTTTTTTTTACATGCGGAATACAAAGGAATCCTGAATTGATGTTTTGTTTTTGGCTGCAGAGACTTCTGGGAAACCATCCACTCTTTCGGAGAGGAGCAGAAGCGACTTTTCCTCCAGTTCACCACAGGAACAGACAGAGCTCCGGTCGGAGGTCTCGGTAAACTAAAGATGATCATCGCGAAGAACGGCTCCGATTCAGACAGGTACAAACTGGCGCAGGCGACTTCCCGTTGAATTTCAACACGCTCGTCTCGAATAAACTTTTCGTTCTTTGTTTTCGTGGCGGTTCATCGCAGGCTGCCGACCTCCCACACCTGCTTCAACGCCCTGCTGCTCCCTGAATACTCCTCCAAGGACAAACTGAAAGAGAGACTCCTGAAGGCCATCACTTACGCCAAAGGATTTGGAATGCTGTGACGGACTTCCAAAGAGAGTTTTCCGTCTGTGTGGGAAAGAAACGACAACAACAACAACAACAAAAAAAAAAAGGGAATACCACCAAAAAACAACAACAAACAAAATGCTGCAATAATAATTCTGTGCCTAATCAGTCTCTCACAGACGAACTCCACTGCTGGCCTTCCGCGCTGAGCCCTCACTTGCTTTGTAACCTCGTCACTTGTGTAGGCGTTAGAAATCCCAAATAAGTTCGGCCTTCTCCCATCCCCACATGCCCTGGTTCTGAAAAGGCGAAAGCCCCGTTTGTGAAACTGTGAAAGTGCGCTTACGTGTAGCACATAAAGTATATTTATGACGTTAGTTTGACTTCCGATGCCTCTGACGTTTTTGGAAATGTAGCAGTATTTAGTCCTCACTGGGCCTGACGGTGCTCCTCGGCCGCGATTGTCAGTTCAGTAGACTTGAGGTGAAGAAGCCTTTTATATGACCTGCTCTCTGACCTTCAGTCCATCTTATGATTGAAACCTTTGTGCTGTGCCTCCTGTAGCGGATATGGACTGAATATCGTTTGCTGTGATCCTGATGTGATGGTGTTGGCTACGTGTTTTAAAGGGGCAGCGTTATGCAAAATTGGCTTTTTGTTGTGGCTTTACATCATGTTATAATGTTATTCCCTCATCAAAAACACACCTGGAGTGTTGCGTTTTCCTGAATGCTTGTTTGAGTGATCATTGAATCTCCCACGGCAACCATTGTGGGTGCATAAACACTCGTTCTCGCCTAGCGCCACATTTTCCACTCCTTTCAGCTCCTTCAGACTAGTGGCAGTAGCAATTAGTAAACTACTTGCAATGCTCCTAGGGACGGCTGTAAGCGACTTAATGGAGAAACGTGATAACTTCCTGAAGGCTGAGTTTCAAAAAGAACAGGAGCTTCTTAAAGAGACAGAGGCCCAGTATCAAGAATTTAATTGCAAAGTTAAATTTCTTTCAAGTCATGTTTGATATACAGTATACAGCATTTTTATAAGTGGCAGTAACGTAGTTACTCGATCGTGCTGTAAAATGGCAACACGTGCCTGGAAAGTACATAACGCTGCCCCTTTAAGGTTGCTTGGCGATTGTTTCAGTGTGTCAGATCTTTTAAAAACGCGTCTCTTGGCTCGTTTCCTATGAGTTACTGATTTGCACACTTGCCAAATGTGCAAGGCCCGTTTAAGGGAAAACGGCCACAATAAGTGTTCGATTTGTATCTCAGGTATGTAAAGAATTTGCAGAAAATGTGAAAACCCTTCTGTAAACTCTCCAGTATGCAAGGTAAATAAAGCTGAGAAATTGTAAGTTTTGTTGTAAATTCCCTGTATCCGCATGGTGTAAAAAATAACTGTGGCGAAGACACAGATTTCTTTTCCGTGCCAGGACGCTGAAGAGTCACATCCTGGAGTCTTGAAATTGCCACAACTGATAACAGCTCAGCCTACTTTCTGGTTCATGTAGCTATTAACAATTTGACCACACGGGGGAGACAAAACATCCCGTGCTGGTTAAAAAATGGCCAAAATAAATAAATAAAAATGGCAACTTTAGCTCTATTGAGTAAATCGTGCACTGACAAAACGTTATACGGTTCAAAAGGTGACATTGAAAAATGTGGTAGGACTTGACGTTTCCTCAATATGAACATTTTATTTGCATGTAACATTCATATTTGTAAGAATACGCTGGACAGTAACATATAAACAGTACTGGCTTTTTAAAATGTTGACATTTTTATACAGTAAACAGTGCAGCTTAAGAAGAGCAATACATTTACCTGAATAATCTGAATTCTTCTCAGGGGGGGAAATGTTATCCTAAGGCTATGAAAAGCCAATTTTTGGCATAAACAAGAGCTTCCTCTCAACACACTCAAATTGTTTGAAGACGACAAAAGTAGCGGTTAATCAGAAAGCACAAAAAGAGACTCTCTGCATTCACTGTACACAGTTTGACACATAATGTGATGATAATAAACACGACGTATAAATGGTTAAAAATGTGGGCATTTATATGACATAAAAGAGAATCACTTTCACAGTTCTCCAGTAATGTTTTTTTTGTTTTGTTTTTTTTTTCACTGGACCTTTTTGTCTTTGTCGGCCACCACTTCGTCGAGGTCCTCCGGTTTCACAGATTTGACTTTTTCCTCCATCTGAGTGACCCTCTGCTTCAGCCGTGCCTGGGTGGAGGTAAACTCTGCCATCAGCTGAGCGAACTTGGTCTGCATCAGGTCCAGGTTGCCCTGCAGTTTCACAATCTTCTCGTCCAGGTCTTTGGGGTCCGCGCCCGCATTCGCCACCGCCTCGTCGATTAGGTTGTCTTTCATCAGGATGGCTTTGCCCTTTTCCTCCAGAGCTTTCTTGGCCTCCGGATACTCGGTGAGCGCCTCCATCAAGTCGTCTTTGGACAAGGCGAAGAGATCGGAGTAACCCACGCTTCGGATGTTGGCCGTTCGTCGGTTACCGGCTTTACTCCCCTTGATGCCTAAGATGCTGATTTCTCCAAAGTACGCCCCGTCGCTGAGCACCACAAACTGAGTGACTCCGTCATCAGCCACCACTGCCAGCTTTCCTTCCTTTATAATGTACATCTCCCTGCCAATATCCCCTTTCTTACAGATGTAATCTCCAGGACTGAACACCTGCGGCTGCAGCTTGAGCACCAACTCGATCAACAGACCGGCTTCACAGTCCTGGAAAATTCGCACTTTCTTCAGCGTATCCAAATGGACGTTGATGGCAATCTCTGCCTTCAGCTTGTCCGGCAGCGTTTTCAAAACTTCTTTCTCATCGCAGGTCTTCTTTTCAGTCCAAAGGTAGTCGAACCATTTGATCACTCTGGCCTCCAAGTCTCTGGTGACTTTTCGAAACTGCATGTACTGCTTTATGGAGTCGATCTTTGCCTGAAACTCGGCACGAGAGGCATTCATGTTTGAGATCATGGCGCCAACGTTACCGACGATACTAGCAAAGATCAGCACACCGGTGAGAAAGTCCCCAATGACAAAGAGGAATTCAACGTCTTTCACTGGTGCTGGGGTTTCTCCGATGGTAGTGAGGGTGAGTGTCGACCAGTATAGGGAGTAGATGTACTTTCGTGCCAAGCGACCGTGCTCTGGGTGACTGATGTTGGGATAGACCCACGTGTCGGATCCAAAGCCAATGCTTTTCGAAATGGAAAAGAAAACGCAAGCGTTCCAGTGGATGATGATGAGGATGTAGAGCACGAGGTTGCTGATACGAAACATGTTCGGGAAGCTGGTTCTCGTCTCGGTGCGCTCAAAGAACTCAAAGAGCCTCTGGATTTTGCAAAGACGGTTGAAGCGAAACTCTGGATTGTCAAAGCCGTACTGCAGAAAGAGCAGGTCTGTGGGTATCATTGAAATCATGTCATACTTGAACCGAGACGTCGTTCTGTATTTAGCTCTCAGTTTTTTGGCGTCTTTTACCAACAGCCCTTGTTCCAGGTAACCTGAGAGAAGTAAAGCACAAAATAAGAGACCAGCCCACGACATAGCGTGAAGATTAAGGTAACAGTTCTTTTCATTGAACATTTCCAGAATTCGGACCTGTTCTTGATCTGACAAATGTGTCCATGTAGTAGATGATGTCTGAGGTATAGTCCAAGACTATCCAGAGTTTGGTAAATGAAGACTGGAGCTCATTAAAGGAAGCCCTAGAGAAAGAGAGAGGAGCAAAAATCAGCAATCAATCAATTTACGTATTCAGGAAAATAACAGGAGTGCTAATAACAAGACAGCACCTTGTTACAATCATGATCAGGTTATAAAATACGGGGCCTGCAATGACGCTCAGCCATCTGTAGTACTGGTCCGCAGATGGATCCATAATCCAGATTTCTTTCCTGAAAACAAGTTGGTACTTAATAATGGCAATATGAAAAACATTACAGAGAAAACAGACTTTTTTATGTGTTTTTTCTTCTAAAATTCTAATTACAGGCTGGACCAGCATCGGCCTAACGCAGTACTCACGGAGGCTCCTCTTTCTTTTTATCGTCTTTCTTGTCATCTTTCTTCTCGTCTTTCTTTTCATCCTTCTTCTCGTCTTTCTTCTCATCCTTCTTCTCGTCCTTGTTTTCTTCCGTCTTCTTGTCTCCGTCCTTGTCGTCTTTTTTCTCCTCCTCCTTCTTCTCCTCTTTCTTGAGCTCGTCTTTCTTGTCCTCTTTTTTGCTAGAGATCACAAGCTCAGTCTTAACGTCGCTGGACGCGAACCCGGCGCAGGGGGGAGGAGGGATGAGAAAGGTGCAAGACACAGATCTACACAGGGAGGCAACTTCGGGCAGACTGGCTCGGAATGGAGGTTTTCTGTTGCCAGGTCCGATGTGGGTCATGCTTTCGGCCAGCAGGTGGCGCTGCGTGCTCAGAGTTCTAATGGAGGCAAGTTTGTCTCCAATTTGCAAACCCACATCCACTTGCAACACAAAAAGTCAAGAAGTGGAGGGGAAGGTGTCGTCATCACCACAATTAGCATCGCTGGTTATTTTTATGATGCTTGTGAAAGGAACAGGAAGACGGGAAATACACTTTCTACGGGTTTTTTTTTATTTTTTTGCTCTTGCTACTGGCTCGTTGGGTTAGTTACAAGAGGCTGCAAATACAAACAGTGAATAAATGTATCACGTCTGTATTTGCTTCTGAAATTGGGTGCACTTACTCATCTGTGTTGTTGCAGTTATTTGTGTTGTAAGTGGCGAGAGGCCACTTACTGGAAAGACTTGGGAAAAGAAAAACGGAGAGAAATGTCTTGAGATATATGCAAAAAATGCACATCAGGTAATATTTTATTCCGAATTAAAAACTGAATGTAATTAGTTTTCCGTTCTATTTTCACTACACGTCTTTCTGTCTCCTGAGGCCAGGTGAAAAGATGCTTTGGCAAGCTCAATCATAACTGTGCAAACCCAGTTTGTACATTATGATATTTGGTTGAAAATTTGTTTAACGTAGCGCCTTTTCAAAAGGCACCGTACTGTAAACGGACGCCGCCGTACGGTGACCGCAAAACAACAGCGTACTCACTCTTTCTTCCTGCGTGTTTCGCTGCGGTCGCTCTCCCCGCTGGTCGCATGTTTAAGGGCCGGGCCCCTGACGCGCTCCGGCAAGGAGTCGTTCCTCTCCTCTGTAGGGGTCACTCTGTGGGATTCCCAGACCCGCAGCATGAGGAAGAGGTAAGACAGCCGAAAAGGTCAGCGGGAGGTCAAACGGCACCAAGTGACATCGCTCTAGGCCGGGGATGGATTATTCGTCGTGTCGGCTTACAGGAAATACAACTAATGGAGGCAACTAATGTAATGACTCAACAGAAAATACAATGAATAGTGATTCAGGGGGTAAAGTGACGTGTCGGGCCTCTAGATGGCCGTTGGAAGTAAATGTACATAAACGTATTGACGGTATAAACTTCCACCTGCTCAAAATGCCCATTGACATCTGCTTACTGGTGTTTTCAGTTTCTCCAGTCTTTGTCCTTTTTCACCCCAACACACAATTGAAACTTGAACTTTCTTAGCTCACAGGTTCTGATTAAATCTGGGTCAAGCGAAGGAAGGCATTGACGGTAAGGAGAGCACATCCTCACTTTTACTTTTGCTTTTCACTTCCCGGCTGCACGTCTGCGCTTACAGTAACCGTGTCAACATTGACGGTACGACTGAGCAATTTCACAGTTTGAAAATAAACTCTCTTAATGGAAGCATGGCAATAAAACGGCGATGCAAAGTCTTGGTGCTGGGATGAGGCGGTCTTTCGACCTAATTGAAATTGGTCTTATTTTGCAAAACTGCAAAATAAATACTTCCTTCGCATCTGCTTGTTGACCAGTGGTTTCTGGTGCATCACCGCAAAGAAGAAGACGACAGGAAGCAGTTGGACGATGGTGGCACGACGTGTTTTTTGACGACTTATTGCATGAACAGACTTATTCACGTCAGATTTAATGCAAAAGCCTCGATTGTTCACTTTTTCTGCTAGAAGAGATAAGTTAGGCTTTGCATCTTTACTTCCTGTCTGCAGTCCACAAGGCATAAATGAGTCCAAACCATTTCAACCTGCCTTTTTGGTGCAAACATCCCCGTGGAGAGCAAACAAAGCAAACTCTACTTGCCAAGGAAAATCATCAGAAGACTTATTAGAGAATAGCATATCTCTGAAAACACCAGCAAGTCTTGGCCTACATCTCTGTTTTCTTGTCATCCGTTCAATTGATCAGGAACCAATGAAACACCTACTTATTAGCACTCAGAATGTAAAAGCGCATCAATGTTCACCTGGCCAACGCCGCGCCACCTCTGCGTGGGTTTCTATGAGGCCCCGAGGACAGGGCTCCTGCGGCGGCGTCTTCGCCAAGTGAGTGGGCCGTAGGAGACAGCAGAAAAGGTGAAAGACATTCACTTGATCCTGGAAATCTGAAAAAAAAAAAAAATGATGACAATACTCCAAGGATCTCCGGTATCAGAACGCAAAGTGAGTTTGTTCCCTAAATTCGGCCCTCAGACCTGCTGTCCCCGTTTTCCATGGCGGCGAGTTCATCGTCGGACGTGTTGGTGGACGGCCGATGTCTTGCTGGAAAGGAGCTTTCGCTGCACACTTCTGCCATCTTGTTCTAGCCGCCTGTGCGGAACAAACGCACACACGCACACACACACACACACACACGCTCTCAGTCGGGCTGAAACATGGTTGTGAATAAATGAATTCATGGAAGGTGTAAATGTGTCGACTGGATCCCGACATCTGTGTGAGAGTGTCACCTAAAAATACCTCTTGTTCTGTGAACACCAAACAAGATCAGTGTCGTCTTTTGATGAACCCACCCAGCCGGCTTTTAAAAATAAGCCATGGCTTACAGGTAGAATGCAGCGGCCGTGTTCAGTGTTGCATACAGCAGGTTAAGTCTATTAGAACGCAGCTTAGGGAACAAGTACGACGGTAAGTGGCCGAGAGCCCCGGCAGCCTGCAGAGACGGCCTGATCTGGAGAGGAAAGAGCTCCGCTTTTCACATGTTTGCACGGAGGGTTTCGCACCAGGATCTGAAAATGCGCGGCTTCCACCGGTCACGTTCTGCTTCTAACGTGAAACGTGTCGCCTCGTCCGTGTCCAGGCAACGGCTCGCTGATCTCTGGGCGAAACCAGTGGTTGTAACACGTGCACTCCTGTAGATTACAGCTAATGCCGAGGAGTTAAGCTACCCCCGGGTAAATTCAATCACACTGAGAGCATTGCCAAAAAGCTAAGTGTTTGAAGGGTGACGGGGGGGTGAAATCAGCGGCGTCTGCGCCGTGAGTATGAGCGGCATCGCTCATATCATATCGCGCGGCAACTCCGTTGACTTACGTTGGTGCGCTGCATCGAGAGAGCAAAGGTCACTCGGTGTCACTTTTTAGAAAATCTCAAGTTCAGTGTCGGGAAATGACACAGCGCTGTCGCTTCCTGCATCGTGACGCAGATTTACGGATTTCTTCAACCGAATTTCGAAGAATGAGGAGAAAACTAAAAAAAAATGAATAAATAAATAAAAGCTTCACTGTGCACAGATTTATAATGATGACGGTAATGGCGGTGCTGGCGTCACACTTTTCTAAGTTCTCAGGGACACGTTATGAGGGAATGATACGAAATCAAACAATGTGAAAAAAGCAGAATCGTGCATTAAAAGCTATTTTGAATAGATGGCTTTGTTATTTCCATACATGATAAACGCATCAAAAGCAAGCAATACTACTTTACTATTCTGCAGCCATGCAACAAGGATTCAACACTGTCTTTACTTATATATATATATATATATATATATATATATATATATATATATATATATATATGTATTGACTATTTGTCCAAAAACTAAAATTCCAAAATCGAAAAAACTCAAATAAACTCAAGTACTCAATACAGTGCACCGTGGGTTCTGGTTCACGCAGTCCAAAACAAAAAGGTCAAAAGAGTCAAAATGCAGCTCTTTGTTTACTTGATTCAGTTTTTAGCTATGAACAGGTTACAGGCTTCAGATAAACCTGCCCAAACCCCCAAACCTGATCTCACTGATAAAAACTGACTGACTGACTGATGACAGATAAAATAAACCATAAGACCACCACATGACTAAACACTTATCTAAACCCCACATATCTATACTGTGAAACACACCCACTTCCCAAACTGAAATGAATTAACTAATTAAGTGAATTACTAACCAAAAAAAACTTGTTTAGGAACAACAAAATAAAATAAACATTCTAATTAGAAATCAACTAGAAAATAAGCAAATAAAAATAAACTAAATAATCTACATTCTAAACTGAAAAATGGAGAAATAGCTCCTACAATATATATATGTATATACACACACACACACACACACACAGGTGTCCTCTAGTACCCATTTTGTTGTACTGTGACAATAAAGCCAATTGTAAGTTTAATTCTAACCATTAATATTCCATTTTACAGCTAAATAATCCCAATGAACCTTTAACTCACTTGTCTGATGACTCCTCAGGCTGACATTCTCAAACCGGCCCCAGTAACCACAATCCTCTCATTTCTTTGATGTAGTTCCATTTTCCCGAATGAAAAATGGGATTTTTTTCTTTTTTCCTCTTCTTCTTTTTTTTTTTTTTTTTTAATTATTTTTATTATTTTATTTGCTGGTGATTTGTTTGATCCGAGCGAGGCGTCCCAGCAGAGCAGTCCCCAACGCGCAGTCACCACAAAAATAACTGAAGGCTGTCCATAATTAGATCCAGGAGCTCTGCAGCCTGCAGACTGAGCTCCCGGCTCCCAGGAACAGACACAAAGGGGGAGGAGTCCTGGACCGTCTCTGCACCTGCCGTGACCAGGGCCTTCTCTGACAACAGGTTTGCAAAAACAAACAAACAAACAAACATCTAGCTAATGTTTGTTTAGCTAGATGTTAAACAAACATTAACATCTATGTTTTCCTTGTAAGATCAAATCTTGCAGCTGGATTTGAATCTGTCTTTTTGGGTTTTATGAATCTGCATGATATATGAAATTGAATTCAGTTATTTTCAAATTCAAATAAAAATAAACACTTTATTGACCCAAAGGGGAATAACAATTTGCTGTAACTCAAGTCACTCAAGATTCTTCAGTTATTGCAGACGGTGATGACTGAGGGACAGAAAGGGCTCACGTAGCAGTCTGTATCGCAGAGAATTTGAAAAGGCCTCTGACTGAAGACTCTGTTTTTCTGCGACCGTCTCGTTATGCGTCATCATCTCCAGAGGTTCCACAGTCGTGGATCGTCGCGCCGCCTTAAAGCGTCTGTTTCAGTTTTACACTAACAGCCTCCAATAATATTTCACTTTTTCTATGACCCTCATTTATTTAGATATTCAGCCCCTCACTGAAGTGTACTCAAAACGTTTTCACATTTCAAGTCTTGACTTTGACTGGACCGCTCTTTGAAGACATCAACGTGCTGCGATGGCGGTTCTCCACCGACGGTTCCACTGTGACGCTTTGCAGCGTATAGTTTGATTTTGGATCAGCCGAAATCTAAATCAAGTTCGTAATGCATTTTTATATGCACTGTGTAAAGATTATGACGTAAACGACGAAGGTTCAGGGGGCACCTCAGTCCTCTCACACACCTTTTCAGCTCTTCCCACAAACTCGACGTCAGGGTTTTGTGAAGACCACTCCTCAAATCCTGAGGCGTATCGTGTGACGATATTTACGATGCTTCTACAAGAAAACATCGCGGGTCTGTTTATGGCGCCGTCGTGCCGTCCAAACCGCCTGCTGCTGCTGGCCAGCCCAGGCATAAGGTTAAAGAGAAATCCCTTGGCAATATACGGCGCTGCCAAGCTAATCCCAGATTAGACTTGAGTACCTATTTCAGACAGCTAATGCCCCCTCGCTTAAAGCAATACAACGTTTTGCCTTTTGTGTTCATATTAACGTTGAGCGCGCCGTCGGGCACGCGCTGCGGCCGAGAAACTCCAATAGTGATCGTCTCCTTTATTTTGATTTGATCAACAACAAAAAATCCCCCCAAAAAATAACATAAATATGAAAGGTTTTCATATCTGCGGTTATCACGGACTGAATGGAATGGGGACTGTGGCGTCGCTCAGATGAATCGCTTTGACTCTGAGTGGGATCTGTTTTAATTTCAGTCAGGGAGTGAATTGGCTTCACGCCATCTTGAATCTGAGCTTTTCCAAAGTGCAGTTGTTCCTCAAGCATCAGCTTACACGTGAGTTTGCAATCAAAGCGCACGCTTTGGAGCTTTCGTGTCGCCTTTTGCTGCTGAGGACATTTTTTTTTTTCTGCTTTATTTTTTGTTTTTTTCTGTTTCTCTTGGAAGCCACACTTTGCTATAAAACACCAAAAATATGCGTGGAAAGAAGATTAGCTGAGCTCATCGGGAAGGCCGGCTCTGACCCAGAGATGACCCAGCAATGCAGTGCAGATGTGAGGAGACACAAGGACTCTGGGTGACATCACACTGATGAACAGCGTGTCCCACTCCGTGCATGAAGCTGTTGCTGAACTACGGAGCTCCTTCAGTGACAAACCGCTGCATGCCAAGCGCACAAATGAGCGAAACAACCAAGCATGACATCACATAGTGTCGTTATTTAAAGCACGGTGTTTAGTGAAAGAGATCTTTTGTGAGGCATCAAGGTCTTATGAAAAAAAAGCTAAATTTGTGGCCTTAATTTATTTAAGGCCACAAAGTTTGGCCTTAATTAAATGAAGCATAACTCATGTGCTCGAGCATCATCTAATCGAATTAGATCTGACCAAGTCAAACTTCTTGTCGCTTTTTTGCGGTCTGAAACAAAACGCGATCAGGCTTCACTGGGATCTCCGACGCCATGGAAACAAGAGAAAAATTGTGCAACAAAGTCATGTAATATAAAGTACAGTTTCCTTACAAGGAGCAATCTTGGCTTGTCTCATTTCGAAGAAAGAATCAAAGATTTTGGATGCCAGTTCTAATAAATTTTTAGGGTCTATTGTTTTCTGTGGGACTCTTTGTTCTTGCTGGTGAGATTCGTTTTTGATGAAGGCCGACGGAGAACCACCGCTGTTGGATTTTGCGTCTTATGGTGTCGAACTTGTTCAGAATAGAAACATTTTTGTCCTCAGCATTTCAAACTGCAATACGCCACAGACAGAACTTCAAATGAAACAGGCAGTAAATGTTGCATTTTGTCAAATGCCACCATCAAAATAATCAAAAACGTTGACCAATGTTCCAGTTTCAGCAGAGGAGGTTAGCTCTCAAGTCTCTTATTTATGCCTGCGTTCATATTTTTGATCTCCATCTCACAGCCTTTCATGCTAACAAGATGTGTGGAAATGGCAACTTTCTAATTTCCTATTTAACAATATTCCACTTCTTCAGGTTGTTGAAAAGCATTACTATATTAGTCGAAGTTTCCCCCAGGGTATTATAAGCCTGGCGGGCCACCAGGCTTTACTTGTGCCCCACCAGGCTAAGTATTGTTTACTTATTAAATTTTTTCTTCTTTTTTTTAATTGCCTTTTTTTAAGGCATTATATTTGGAGTTTAGGTATTAATTTTCCAGTCTCCCAATAATACATAATAATAAAGTGATATTTTCACTTGCTACCTGTTCTTCTGGTAATATATTCCTTCAACATGCAATAACAGATGAGAGGGAGAGAAATGCAGTCTGATTTGCACAGCAAATCAGATTTATTCGAAATCCGATTCGAATAAATCTGATTTCAGACTCATAAATCAGAATTATTGCTAGTAGACTCATTTATTTTCTTAAGTTATTGCAGAGAAACTTTTTGTTGTTGTTGTTGTTGTTGCACCAAGGCAAAGCTCCCTAATATTTCACACACTTGAAACAGGAGTATTTGACTGGACTTCAGGAATTTACTCACTCTTCAGGAATTTACTCACTCCTGTCAACTTTAAAAAAAAAAAATGTAAAAAAATGTCATCAAAAACACAGCAAACCTCTGCATGACTAAAAAATATTGTAGCTTTGTAACAAAAAGCACTCATACACTGAAAAGAAATGTTTTTCTTTGAATCAACTTTTTAAAAAATGACAAATATTTTGACAGACAAATTTATTAGTTTTGCTCAAGCTGCATTTCCGATTCGAATAAATCTGATTTCAGACTCATAAATCAGAATTATTGCTAGTAGACTCATTTATTTTCTTAAGTTATTGCAGAGAAACTTTTTGTTGTTGTTGTTGTTGTTGCACCAAGGCAAAGCTCCCTAATATTTCACACACTTGAAACAGGAGTATTTGACTGGACTTCAGGAATTTACTCACTCTTATTTGTTTCAACCAGGGAACAGGAATCAATGAAAAGGTGGACATAAACTCACACACAAACATTTCAGGGAAACATTCGATCTTTAAAGAACAGTCGACCCTACGAATTATCAATGCTGTCATTAATTGTAGACACGTGTTTCTTATAATTTCAAGAACGTTGAGGATTAATTGGCCCTTCACAAAAAAATTAACAGAGGTCAGACCTGTGTCAGATCTACATAACAAACAGTGGTCACGTCGGGGGGAGGAGGCATTTTTAAGATGCCACACGCGCCTGTGATGACGACAAAACGCTCTCAGATTGAACTCTCCAGCTGAAGAGTCCTCAGCGCTGCCCAGAGTCGTCTGATGATGCGGACAGATGCAAGAGATTGAAGTGCGTCTGCTCTGTTCAGGCGGAGGAGACGACTTATCCCCTGCCAACCACTCGGATGTGGTTGCTGTAGCAACCACAAGGACATGTTTGGCTTCTTTTGTTTGGCTCTTCGCTTCTTTCTGCTTTGCGATTGCTTCACACTCTTCGGCTGTTTTCTCCTACAATCGTCGCTTGACATTTTTTTTCAAGATTCTGTTTTTTCTATATGTTAGCGATCACAGAAAGCAGAAGTTCTTTGAGCCGCTAAAAACAAAAAAAAACACCAACAAATGGAGAAATTTTAAAAGTGAAAAGTTTAATGCAGGTACATCTTGGTGCTCTGGAGCTTGAGATAATGTGTCTTTAACCAAACCTGTACACCGCAGTCGTCCACACAACAGTATCACTTATTTACCCCCCACAGGTAGTTCCCTGTGGGGGGTAAAACGAGACGTTTTGCTTCCGGGAGGCTTAGAGCAGCTTCACACCTTCATGTTGTCATCTCAAACCTTACTGCTTTCTTTTCGTACCTGTAAACAAACCTTTCACGTATCCCACGGTTTATTTGCCGTTGCGGTGAAGAGTCTTTATGAGTCATGGAAATCAAGAGCCACCAAAAAAAAGGCTAAACAAAAGTCATGTTTATTTCAAACGCTGGGAAACTTTTTTGTAGTCACACTCTATTTTGGATCTGAACCTCTTTGGACCAGTTGACAGACTATGACCTATGACCCCTGTTTGACCCAAGATAAATATAAGTGAACTCCTGACCACTAGAATTGAAGCCATAGAGAAAAAAACAAAACAAAACTCCAAACTACTGTCATTCTGGGGATCAATTTTATCACGTTTCTTCTTCAAACTGTTTCAAAGGTGAGTAAAACATCCAGTTTATAAGCCAAAAGGTTGGAATTACTCGGCCACAGCTAACACCTTTAAACACACTGCTCCCTTGACTGAAATTAAGGAAGTAATTGGTTTCCTTGAAATGAAAAACATCCAGAATATTGTGTGTGAAATGTACTGTAATTTGAATATTTCTTTCCTTTCTTATGTAGGGCACCAAAACTGGCTCTAGCCCAGGCTAGAAAGGGTCCCTTTTCCTTCTAAGTCGGGCTCTTTCTTCAGTGTCTGATTTGTAGTGCGTAGCAAAATTATCTTTGAAAAAAATGAAGTAAAAACGACATATTTGACAAATGTTCTGTGACAAATGCTCCTTAAATTAGACATAACATGATATTTAATAGTGTCAAATATCAGCCTTTACCAGGGCAAACCGGGTAAATCTGTGTGGCAAACACATCAGTCCTGTCCTGCTGTTGTGTATTAAAAGTGGACTCCATGTTGCAGCTGAAACTTGTCTGCCCCCTATAGGAAGCTCGCAGAATTACACCCTCCAGTTGTTTCACATCTTCAGCCATATGTAGCCTTCACTCAAAACAATGGAGGTAAATACAAAGAGTTATGTACGACATGCTGTGTAGATAGCCACATTGTAAAGCATATTTTATCCAAAGAGGTTTTCTTTTTCCTTTTGATTCTCACCTGCTGTGCTTGTACGTTAGTGTCTATTAAAGCTTCAGCAACCCAAACCCTGCATAAAACTTGTCAGCTTTTGTGAGACAAGCTTATCAGATGTCTGCCCACAGACCTTATCTAGCTGACTCAATGGTGATTAATGCCTCCTTAAGATAACCAGCTCATGTTTGATACTGTGCGGTAAAACATTCACTCTGAGGCCTTCAAACATCCCCTGTGTCTGGTGGGTACCAAACGTGAAACTCGCCCGAGAGAAAGGCAGAGGGCGAGGAACGAGTTTTGAGACAAGACGGGTAACCACTGAGCGGAGGCAGAATATGGACGTTCCTGTTTCCCACCTCCAGATTCTCTCCCGTGTCCATGGGGACAACGTTAGGCAGAAAACGGCTGTGGAAGGTTTCACTCTGAACTTTGACCCTGGCAGGGAACTCCTGCCTCCGAGCGTCTCTTTTGCCCTCAATAGATAAAATTTTCCTTTGTAAACTTTTTTTTAATTATTATTATTCTGTCAGTTTATCTTTGCCAGGTAGTAAAATTAATTTTATGATGCGGAACAAAAAAGGCTGATCTAATTCATTGTCTTTTTTTTTTGTTGTCTTTGTTTACACACAAAGACAGACCCGAATGACCTCTTGAGACCTCACGTGTCACCATATCTCAAACATTTCCATGATGGGACAGAACAGGAAATGTGGAAGGTGGAGCAAACAGGCCTGCACTGGAGTATTTGTTTGCGTTTGGCAGAGCATCCAAGGGCTAGTTTATGTACAATGGATGTCAATAACATTGATTATTTCATTACCCATCAACCTGCGGAGGCAACACTCATACTCGCGATCCTACTGATTCACACATGTATAAGAAATGATCAATAATCATGAGTCGCAAAACATTGGACGCTGTTTGAGCTGAGGGTGCGGTTCATAAAATTTGATTACCAATATCAGCTTTTTTAAAGAAAACTTGAAATTCACTCATGAACTAGACTTGCTTGGAAACAAACAGATGTAGTCCGATTTATCCATCCTGAGGCCGTCGCAGTTTCACGAACTGATGTGGTGAACTGCTTGGCGTCTGTCAGTGAAGTGAAGAGTTATGTCTGGTTGAGTAAGAAATGTGTCCTGTAACCAGTGCAAAAACATGACAGTATGATTTATCTGTAAGCACTAATGGTCACAGGCTTTAATTTCAAAAACCCCAACATAGGTAATCCTTAAATTCAACATTAACGTACCTGTGTGTGCTGATAACAACAGATCACAAAATGCCTCCAAAAGTCCCGAGAGATCCTCCATAGAATATCAGTGGCAGCGGAGAAAGACACGTTTGACTTTTAATAATATTTTTAATGAGATTATTAGAAAAATATGGCCTAGATTTAATTTTAAAACCTTTGTTGCCAGATCTGAACAGTAAAGATGCGTTTAGAAACTCACGAGCAAGACTGTAGCCATAGAGGAAACAGATGTTGGACAGATTTGGAACAATGAACTCATTGAAATACGATGCATCTTGGTCAGCAAGAGCTTTATAGGTGCAACAAGAGGAATTCTGACTCTGTCTTCACGCTGTGCAGACGCTTCTTCTGCACCAATGACATGAGGGAGGTGGAAGTGAAACCCACAACCCTTTGGATTGGAAGATAGCCACACTTCCTACTGAGGCACATTTATCTGAAAACAAGTATTGCATCATTTTCATCATTTGACTCTTAACATCAGGCATCATCACACTTTTTAAAGTAATCACATTTTCTTTAAAAAGTATATTTTGGGGAACCGCCTACGTGGTTTTAGTTTAATGTATGGTTGACGGATTAAGAGTTTGCTTGATTGACCTTTCGTGCAATTACATTTTCCATCTTGCATGCACAGTTAGAAGAGCATTTTGCTCCGGTGCTTTTGACTTCACAAAAGCAAAAATCAGTCACAGTGAGAGGCGCGGCTGAAACAAGAGAGGGGTTCTCAATCCTGAGGAAATGATGATTACAGCAAAACCTCAACAGTATGTCAGAGTATTAACTGCACTGCTATTAATATTAAGAAGAGGTGTAGCAGCAGACGACATGAAACGACCGACCTTTGACACTCTTCATCACACAAGTGAAACCTTATCTTGGTGTTGTGTTACAAATGCTCTTTGACACTGGTTTGTTTGGTCACGCCAAATGAGCTAAACTGGGTTTGCGCTGCGCTCCCTCTCGCAGTTGGCTGTCTGCGTTTTCTGTGGGTCAACAGCAACAACAGAAGTGAAACTCCCACCTCAAGCCACCCTGCAGCTTCTTCTGAGAAGCAAGGGTCAGAGGTTAAAGTCCACGCCGGCCAAAGTAGCCGCGTTATCTTTTCCGTTTGAGCTCATTTATTGCTCTGGAGCATTAAGTGTTACCTTGTGCACTCCAAAACGTATCCATCTATCTTCAGGTTTTCTGCTTGTTGACTAAAGCAGATGCCTTGATGACATGGCTTTGGGCTTCACTGTTTCAGTGTTCACCGAGGTAAATAGCTGATAAAAGAAGTAATTACTTGGAGGAACCCATTGCCTTGCAAAAAGCACGGCTATTCTCTTTTTGTTGTCCCACGATTACAGATATCTCCCTGTTTTGTTGGAATTTCACATGTCAGACCAGCAGAAAGCAAGAACTTCACTCTGAAATTTAATAAAAAAGGATACATAGTCTTAATTTTTTTTTTTTTCTCAAAGAAACTAAAGCATGTCTTATGTGCCATGTTCATTTTCTTTCTATTCAAATCTATAAACCTGAATAATTTGTCTTAAACTGGGATTTCAATCGAGCACACACTGAAGCAGAATGCGTTTCAGTTCCAAACACAAAATAAACCATGTTTAACTTTAGATGCTGGACAACACCAAGCATTTGACAACACCGTGAAGTTCTGACAGATCATCACAGTCAGTTTTTGATTCTGAATTCGGGGCTTTTCGGCAAACTTCGACTTTTTCCAGCGACTCAGACATTCTAGAACAGGGGTCACCAACCTTTTTGAGACTGGGAGCAACTTCATGGGTACAGAGCAACACGAAGGGCACTTGTTTGATACAGTCTTTATTTATATATATATATATATATATATATATATATATATATATATATATATATATATATATAATAAAAATTCCCTTCTCACCCACCGCGGGTGGTTCTGATCCTCTGAGCTCGGGTCCTCTACCAGAGGCCTGGGAGCTGGAGGGTCCTGCGCAGGATCTTGGCTGTGCCAAGGACTGCACATTTCTGGACTGAGATGTCTGATGTTGTTCCTGGGATCTGTTGTAGCCACTGCTCCAGTTTGGGGGGTGACTGCCCCGAGGGGCCCTGATGACCACAGGCACCACTGTGGTCTTCACCTTCCAGGCCCTCTCCAGTTCCTCCCTGAGGCCCTGGTATTTCTCCAGTTTCTCGTGCTCCCTTTTTTCCTGATGTTGCAATCGCTTGGTATTGCTACATCTACCACAACGGCTTTCCTCTGTTGTTTATCCACTATGACAATGTCTGGTTGGTTCGCCATTACCATTCTGTCTGTCTGGATCTGGAAGTCCCACAAGATCTTAGCTCTGGCATTCTCCACCACCTTTGGGGGTGTTTCCCACTTTGATCTCGGGGTTTCCAGTCCATATTCTGCACAGATGTTTCTGTACACTATGCCTGCCACTTGGTTATGTCGTTCCATGTATGCTTTCCCTGCCAGTATCTTGCACCCTGCTGTTATGTGCTGTACTGTCTCAGGGGCCTCCTTACACAACCTACACCTTGGGTCTTGTCTGGTGTGGTAGATCTGGGCCTCTATTGCTCTGGTGTTTAGGGCCTGTTCCTGGGCGGCCATGATGAGGGCCTCTGTGCTGTCCTTGAGCCCAGCTTTTTCCAGCCATTGGTAGGATTTACTGATATCAGCCACTTATATATATATATATATATATATATATATATATATATATATATATATATATATATATATATATATATATATATATAGATATATATATATGTAATATGCCTGATCATATTAATGTCAGGACCACTCACAATAGTTATCAGTAATAATTTACCATGGCAGCTATGGTTAATTGCTATTATGTGATCAGAAGTTTTTAGCTCACAGAGTTTTAACTTTGATTCCCTTTTGGAGTTTTTCCTCTGTGATTCTAAACTGGCCTCAAGTGACTGAAATAAACAAAAGCAAACTGATGGATTGTTGCAGTAAATTTTCCTTTAAATAAAAAAGAAAAGAAGAGTTATAGTTTTATTATCTAACCATCTGTTCTATTAGCAAAATTGTGGAAAATAAAATATCTTTTGTGTCAAAAGACATTATACACGCACAGCGGTGTCAGTCTGATGCGGGGAACCCCAAAGCCAAAGTCTTATTGGTCAGTTTGCTTTTGTTTATTTCACGGCTTTGCGTTTTTCTGCAAGCTAAAAATGAACGAGTTGGGTTTGAACCTCCCGTTGTTCTACGATCAGCCTGAGCTTCTGACAGTCTGCGGGGTTCTGGCGGGTCGCCGGTTTATTCGCTTTTTTCGTGGTTTCGCGAACCGAACAGCTGATGGGTCACCCGCTGGCTGACCCCAGCAGATGTGGAAAAATAAAGGTCTGACACCTGCAAGAGCACAAGCCTAAACAAGAGCAGCTGACTTTTTTTTCCAGACGATGCTAAATAATAAAGACATGAAGCGAAGCCTCTCCATGTGGTTCACGGAAAGGACGGTGCTGGTTCCCAGGTTCAGGTGTTGCGATGCGCGCTACGAATAAGATGTTTGGCACAATTTATTTATTTTTTCTTCACAGTTTTGTGAATAGAGTTAAATAATAAAAACTCCAGAAGTTATTCTTTTCTTTGTTTACTTAAAGGAAAATGTGACGGTACGCAGAGTGCAGCTGCAGGCGCTGCTGCGCTCTGATAGTTTTCTGCAGGCGCCTGCGCAGTTCTGAACTTTAACAGCAGGAAAGAATTTTATGCATAAAGCAATTTATTTTAAACGTTTTTGTCATTTCCCTCGTTTGTACTCTAAATATAAACGTCAAACGTTATTACTTCAATGAAAAGACATTTAATTAAATTATTTTTTGGTAGTGCTCCCTAATAATAATGGCTATTTTTAGGAGTAGCTCCGCGGGCGACTGAAAAGGTCCCTGCGGGCGACCGGGTGCCCGCGGGCACCGGGTTGGTGACCCCTGTTCTAGAACAAATAGAGAGCATATTTTCTCTTTATATCAGGGGGTTTTTGGATTTAGATTTTTTTTTCATCTTCAACAAGTATAACATTTTCACAACAAAGTAGCTAAACTAAAAAAAAAAATAAAATAAAATAAAAAAAAAAAAGTAAAATGTTAAACGAGTCGAATGAATTTGATGCAGGACAAAAAAAACGGACGAGCAGCTTTAATTAAAAACAAATTGCTTAGATACATATGAATTTTTGCTTTTGACAAGTCTTGGCCTTTGAGTCGCTGCTTTGACGTGAAACGTGTAAAAATGCGGGTTTTTAAAAGTTCTGTTCTCCACAGGGGTTCAGGCGGGAGGGTGATGCGTTGCTGCCTGTAGTAACCGGTGACGCGGCGTGAAGCGGAAGAAGAGGAAGAGGAGGAAGAGAAGGAGGAGGCAGAAGAAGAGGCCACCGTCCTGTTTGAGTGGTTAGCTGCTGCTCAGTGGAGCCGCAGTGTTTCTTCTCACGGCTATGATTGACAGAGGCAGCAGAGCTTTCCACGGGCATGTCCGCGCACTCGCTCGGTTGTTATCGTAACAACGGGGAGACCCGCAGCATGGCGAGTCCAGGGAGAGACCGCGGCTCCCGCACGAGAAGAACAGCGTGTGTCGGAGTCTTCAGGATGTTATTTATTGCTTTTATTCACGCCGCGCGGGCGGATAAACAAGGTTTGTAACTTAGCCGACTGGGTCCGCGTTAGCAGGCGCTAACTTCCGCAGGCATTTTCAGTGAAGTGCGGGTAAAGGTTAGCCTTACCTCCGCGGGCCAACTTCACCACGGCTAGCCCGCTCACACTGAATTAATGGTTTTCTGTCAATGCCATGAACCAGGTTTAATGGCAGACTGTTTATTAGCACAGTTCACAATGAAAGAACTACCGACATGTTGGTTTGTAAGTGGCCTTTAAACGCGACGCTAGCTTCCTCGCTGGCTCTCAGTCCTTCCATATAAGGCTAAGTTAAGCTAACTCTACATTTTGGAGAAGTCCGAAAAGGTGCGGGGCTGCCTCTTAGCACCACGGCTAAGACGAGTTTTAGCTTAAACCCGTCACTGTGACCTGAAAGCGGCGGAATGGAGACAGGTCTAGGTGGAGAAATAGTCCTGGTAAGGCAGGGAGGTGACTTCCTCATACCGAGTCCAGGCTGAGGTGAGAAACTCGGGAGTTTTATTTTGTAAACGTGGCTTCTCGGTTTGACTCTTGACCCTCTCCCGGGTTCAGGTTGGGACAGACGGACGGACGGCTCGGCCCACAGGCTAAATGACAGCCCGGTTGTTATTTGGCCAGCCGGGTTGCGGTCATGTGGTGTCAGGTCAGAGCCAGGCGGACAGGTGACATCCACTGTCAACATCAGCTGTGGAAACTTTGAGACGTGCCCTGTTACTGTTTACACTGCTTCCACAATGCAGAGAAACCGCTCCCAACCTATCTGTGTTTGACTGCTTCAACTTTTTCATGCCTTCTAAAGGCTGCAAAATCCCCGGTTTTAAACTGAGGCACAAGTACAGCTGGTTGTTGCGCTTCAGGAGCCTTTAGAGAGGCTGTCGGTGGAAATGCTTTAGGTGGCAAAAAGAGGATTTAAGCAGGTTGAAATTTGCCTCAATTGAAAATGCAGTGGAGAAAAATGTATTGCAGTGGCTCTCTAAAGTAAAAATTTTGGATCTGGGAATAATGTCAAACCTAATGCAGCACCTTTGCACTCGCTCTAAAACTTTTAGGGAAGTTGTATCACATTTGTTTAACAAATTGCATCTTCAAAACTGTACAGAAACAGTTTTCATGGCAATTTTGGCTGCTGAGTTCTGTTTTGGCGAGGAACCTCCGACAACTCAGGAAGTCCAGCTGAAAGAACCAGCCATTAGCTTCTCCGACTTCACCTAACGCTCCACACACTGTTGGGTTAAAATATCCTAAAACTGGTTTTAAGAAGAAAAACTATCTTTACATGCCGACTCACACCTTCTGTCTGAAGAGTTGTGATTAAAACCAAAAAATACACGAAGTCTTCTTTAATCTGTGATGCTGATAAATGCATTTCACCAACTGTCTTCAAACTTTGGTTTCTGCATTTTTACAATCACTATTAATATTTTGTTAATGGGCTTCTTTCATAAAAGCGTTTTATCTTTGCTCTCCTGTGGGCTTGTTGACCTCTGGAGGGTTTTGGCTCTAAGCCACATCGTGTCTCCACTCTTAGCGTAGGCTGGCATGAGGTTCTCACGCTATGATAACCTTAATTAAAAATACCACAGTTTCACAATATTATCTCAAACATTTCAACAGAAATTATTATACTTGGGGCTAATACATATCTAATTTTATTTATTACATGGGTTTGACACACAGATGTAGAACTGTAGGGGAAAAAAAGCCACTTTTTAAATTAGTTTTTTATTTTTTGCTGCTTTTCTTATTTATTTTTTTAATACCTGATCTTAACTTGGAAAAGCTAAGTCAAGCAAACACCCTGATCATTCACACACACTCTTGGTGCACTGTTTGTGTAACACAGTTACTAAGTAATGCTGTGTAAACTGCACATTTTTAAAGTGTTAAGAAGTTACAAAAACATAATGTAACATACTCAGATAAAATGTCTTTTTCTTGTTTGGTAAACTGAATCTTTACAGGAAGGAAATGTTTCCTTTACTGTGTCAGAAGATGGACACAGTAAAGACATCTGACCAGCAGAGTTTGGACTTCAGGCTTAATTTGAGGGAATCCCGTCGCAGTTGAAATAAAAGATGTCTGCCTCTCTAAAACCTTGTTGATAAGAGCGCCATTGTAAAGGATTTACTGCCTTTTTCACAACCCGACACCTTATAACATCCAGAAATAGCCGCGCGGCGCAGGCACATCGTTCGGGGGGGGGGCTGTCCTCGGTTCATAACCTGTGGCTGAAGCCAAACGTTCCCCCACTGTGAGCAGATATGGAGCATGAATCTTTCAAGAGAGCTTTAAAATACCTTCACGAGAAATTATAACTAGTGGCTCAGGGAGGTAGACGCACTGAGCGGAAAATGTTCTGATTTGTCAATAAGGAAATACGAGCAGTTTCACAAAGCTATTTTTACACGACATCTAATTCTGCTTTTCTGTAGAATTGTGGCCCAGTTGGCAGCTGTCGCCAGAGTTTGAAATTAGCATTTAAACGCTGCGTCGTTGTCTTCTATTTATATGTTCGGTTCTTTGCATTGCAAATAAGCTTTTTTTAAAAAAAATATGTCAACTGTTGCAGCACAATCAAATGACACCATGTTTTGTGCTTTTTTTTTTTTTTTTAATGTAAAGTTTTTATTTAATTGTTGGTAAATGTACTAAGATGAGAAGCTGCCCTTCTAGCTATGATGGTGGTGTAAATAAAGCTAATTGGTTTTTGTTTTTCTCTTATGTTTTTTACAGCATTCATTCAGTCAGACACAATTCTAGAGGTTCTACATTTTGGTGAGGGAAGCCTTTTACAGGTAAGGCCTTTCGTTTCCATCCACTATCTGAACGTCAACAGAGGATTATCAACCTGATTAAGAAACACTAAGTTAGCACACAATACAGCTGGCAGAGCTTCTGACTAAATGATGATGTTTTTTTTGATAATTACTTCCCGTGTGATTTTTATTTATTTTTTTTGTCTTGCAGGCAGAGTCTGACATTGATTTTAGTTTATATCATCAACAGAGGTATGACATGTTTCTGCTTTTGCTTTCTAATGACGCGTTTAAGCTTGATAACAAGAACTGATTGCACAAGTTTAACATTTTTCAGCTTTTTCTATAATCCAAGCTGTCAGAATAATCTCAAATATTTACATGCATCCCCTGTAGATCTGGAGTAAATGTGCTTTAGCGAGTTGGACCTGTTGTATCGATTGCAAAACCAGTTCTGTTGTTTGTCTCATTGGAAAACCTACTTGTCTTTTAAAGTCTTACCTTTTGTTTTGAGATTAAGTTGATGAATTAGCCGTTGTTGTTTTGTATTTCATGCTACTGATGGAATATCACTGTACACCTGACAGCAAAACAACCCCACAGCATGATCCTGTCACCACCTTACCTGACAGTCGGAACGGTGTAGCTTTTAAAAACATTGCCAACTATGTAGGCAGCCGAGCTGGAAGGAGTCAGTCTTTTGAGGCTCAATGTGCTCTCACATTACGGGTGAAACTGGCTTCCCGTTAATTTAACATTTGAACTGTATTGATATCTTTGATTAAAAAGCGACAGAATTAGCAAAAAGGCTATTATTCATCAGTTGCTCGTGGGCAATTATTTGTCTTGCTAAAAACAAAGGTTTAAAATTTTGTCAATAAATGTAATCAGTACAAACAGTAAGTACAAAAATAAAAGATGCTGTAACACAATTAGTATAAACAGTATTTTAAGTTCATGTCCAATTTAATCCTTGTTTGTTCCTGCACTGCTTTTAATCATTCTACCTTTCTTGTTTTATTTTAATAATTGAGAGATTTCATACAGTTAAATTAGTTTGAAATAGATAAAGCAAGTTAAGATTCAGGAAGAGGATGAGCTGCTTACGGAAACGTCTGGACGATGTTTGAACGGTGACAGAAAATCGACCAATTAAAATGAGCTCTGAGTGGAACAGGAAGAGTGGTCGGATATCCAACCAGAAAGGTTTTTTTTTTTTTGTTTTTTTTTGAAAGGGTGTGTTTGTATGTGTGTGTGTGTTTGTTCACACATACACGTGCGTGAGAGAGATGCCTGCCATACACTTGGCTACACCCCCGTTCTTATAATGCGACCAACATTGGAAAAATAGCTGCTGGTGTAGCTGGGCAGAGACGGGATACTTTTAATAGCGAGGTGCAACGGTATGGGGCAACTGACAAGTCAAAATTGCAACAGAGTGAGTCGCAACCTTTCAGTCACCCGTCTGACCAAAGCGCAGCGAGCTCTTCTCTCTTCTCCTGTCGGGTCCAGCAGGGCAGAGCTGAACCGACCCGCAGGATCTCTCCACCGTACTCGGTGTGTGTACACAAACAAGGCAGTCAGTGAACAACTTTGGAGAAGTTTGCCTTCTAGTCACTGTCCTAACATCCCTCAGTCGTAGGCTGTTTGAACTACAGTGAGTCTCTTTGCAGATGGACGCCGCACTGATTTTTAGGTTTAGTTTTTGTTTTTTGTTTTTTCTTGCAGTGTGCATCTGTTATGATTTGTTATGATGGGGGTGTGTGTCCAACAGACAGAGAGGTGCTCAAACTTGAAAATGGCTCTCCATCATGGCTGGCAGGAAGCTTGTAAAAGTTAGCTGACTTGTGGCTTCATGTTTCTGTTTTTGTGGTCTGCAGTCGTTGCAGTTACATGTACCCGACATGCATCATCTACACGTGTGTTTGCTCCATGTGCAGGGAGGGTTTACTGTGTGCAGCGATGTTAAAGTCCATAAAGTTGTTATCTCTTGGAATCGTAGCGCGAGTGTTGACAGAGGTGTGTCAAAGGAGTGTTTTGAATTTTTTTTAAAGCTCACGCTTCCTCTTTTACTTCACCGTGTTGAGCTCAGAAATCAGTTTGAATAAAGCAGCATTTTCTCTTCCTCTGGAATGAATCTTCTTAACATAAAAGGATAAAAAATATCCTTATGCATATTTTTTTACACACAAGGCTTATCAACCACTCCTTGATGTTATTGGCTAGTGGATGTAATAAACCTGCATCAGTTCAAACCTGCTGATGCGGAGGACTACTGTACTTGCATTAGCAAAAAATCTTTCCTTGGTGGATCAGGCACCAAAACTGGCTCCAGCCCAGGGACCCAAACCCATTTAAGTCCGGCCCTGGTGAAGGAGTATGAATACTTTTGCAAGGCCCTGCAGCTTAGAGGAAGAGCCTCTGCTCTCTCATCTCTGAAGCGCTTAGAAAAATTTAACCACTGCAAGCTATTTTTCTTTACACCAAAAATCTTGTCAGCAGTTGTTATCAGCGGCACAAAGCGGGGACAGGCTCTAGGTGACAGTTCATCCCGTCACCTAGAGCTTGGCACATTCTGTATCCCCGGGGATGTAAACCCATCCCGCATCGGACTATCCCTGCTATTGGAGCGCTGCGCTCCGGCTTTTGTCTGCGCTTGTGAGCAGAGGCTCGGTAGTAAAAGAAGGTGAAACGGATCTCCAGCAAATTGTCCGACTGCAGGGCGGTGTTAACGCAATTACGCGAGTTACATAAAGCGAGCGTGTTCCTTTGTAAGAACAATGTGAGACGGTATAATTAGGGGAGCACAGTTAGATTAAATATTTGCCTCGGATGGGGAATCTTAGTCACAGATGAATCAGTCATATGTGTGGCAAGACAATCACGTGATGTTCAGGCCCTGCTAAATGAGCTGATGCTCAGCTGACTGCCACGTCTGCCTTCTCCAAACTTCCTTTTGCATGAGATTTACATAAAGGCTCACGTTCCTGTTGTGCTTCCTCTCTCCCTCCTTCCCCGGGGGGAGCCACCCCTCTGTCTATTGTTTCGTTACACCTGTCGCTGGACAAGTTCTGTGAGTTTTACAGCTGCAAACCAATTCTGTCTAGAGAAGCACCACAACCTGAAAGTGACACTGAAAGCTCCTTCTTTCGCACCCATCCCGCTTCTTTTCTTTGTTCTTGTTGTCATTTTCCAAGTTTCGGAAAGAGTTTGGACATATACATGGCGTGCTGCGAATGGGAAGGGATCCACTGTATTATTTACGTCCTAAAAAAAGCAAAACCCAGGAATTCATTAGTCATCTAATCTCTCTAACTTTTGAACTAAACCCGAAGCATGGATATTGCTGTCGCTTGCCTGCTCTTGCTGCTGTCACACCTTCCCATCTCTTTCAGCACATCCCCGCACCGAGGGAATTGCCGCCCTATACGATTTGAACCTCCAATGCTAGACTTTCATGAACAGTGAGTATTTTTTTTTTCTATCTCTGAAATATTAAACTTGTTAGTTTGGCATAGTTTGCTTCCTGTTTGTCGGGTTTGTTTTCGTTCACGCAGGGTGTCTGTGCGTCCTTTAAATTCATGGATCTAACATGAAGGGATTAAAATTTAAATTCATAAAAAAAATATTGAAGTTGGCCTTAAATACTTTAGTCAGAGGTCTTAAATTTTTCTGGCGGAACTATTTAATCTTGCATATGCAAGTTTTGTTTCTCGCTGGATTTTCTGTCTGGCAAAATTAGATGCCAATACGTCATTGGTAGCTAGCGAGGTAGCTTTTTTTCCCTGTCATGTGTAGGTGCAATTGTATCACCATTTTACTGGACATTGTTTTTGCCACTGGTTCACTTCTGTTGAGGAACCATACAAGGCTAGGCGCATTGTGTGCAAAAAACAAAAGGTTTATGCTGGACACTAGGGAGGGTAAAGTCTTTAGAGAGAAACACAAACAGACCCCAGAAATGCCAGTTTTTGTTATACTTGGTTATAATTCAGCAACATCTCCCAACCATTCCTTACGTTTATATTTTTTCTGCCTTAGATTTAATTCAAGGTGATATTAAAACCGTTTTAAAGGCTTAAATTTAAATCAACATTAGTTCTCTAACATGTCCAGTGAAATCCTGTTTGCTCTGCTGTTAAAATGATCCAAACCCTTTTTTCTTGTTGATCTCTGGATCGCCCAGAAGAAAACAGCGAGCTAACTCCACAGCCAATGCATGGCATCAACTACTCACTAGATCACATTCTTGTCTGATTGTGGAGTCATACATCAGTGTTCTTTAAAATATTTATTTCCTTGTTGAGAACTCAGGAAATTCGCTTGGAAGAACTCTGGTTTGTGTTCATTCACACACATATTTCATTCAGTCCACCTATCAGGTCTGAAAGTTTTCATGAAGGCCCAAGAGCAAAGGATGGAAAGATCCTGGAAGTTTGTCCATTTGACCTCCCATAATGATGTTCTGGGCACGGTCGGATTTCTGCTCAAGCTGAAAATGTCCTTGTCTGATTTCTGTGGGAGGGAAAGTGATTAAAACACCACAAGAGCTGAACTTGATTTTCATACTGTGTCATTTTCATATCAGCCGCTGGCTGCCTGACAGTTTGTAAATCAAAAGAGTCCATGGTGTGCTGTGAACGGCGTTTTAACAATTTGGAGGTAGTGACTCGCTGGTGTCGAATCCGGACTCCACAAGACTGTTGTTTCTTATTTTACTTTAAGTAGTTGACACAAAAGACCTCTTAAAGTTCAAACATGTGGACTCTATTTTAGAGTTTTGTTTTTCATTTATTCGCTACTTTGTTTTTTCTGCCAAAAAAGATGCAATGACAAAAAAAGACACTTGGCACAATTGGATGACTTTCAGGCTGAACTGAAACTAAAAAATGTAAAACTAAAAAGAATAATCCCAGTTAGAGTAGCATGGTTGAGAATTTCCACACCTTGTGGGCAGAAATAATCGTAGTTGTAAAAGTTGTGACTGTGTGGAAAAAGACCAAAACTTTATTTTCTAACTGTTTTCTAGTGTTTATTCAGGCGCACTGAAAGATGCTAATCTTTTTGTCTTTGCATTAACATGTTAGTGGGACCCTATTTTGTTGATAATAATTGACTGCTCTCTATGACAATATTCCCAGTACTTATGTGAAGAGAACTGACTGGTTAAAACTTTGTAGAAACCAAGGATGTGAAAACTGCAGTCGGGTTCCAGTTCTTTTTCGTCTGAGCTTTGTTTTTCTCCACAGTGGTGATTTTTGAAAACCTGCACTTATACAAACCTTCTCCTCTTCCTTCACAGGCCGGTTGGAATGCCAAAAATGGAGAAAGTTTATTTACATAATCCTAGCTCAGAAGAAATTAGTTTGATATCAATATCAGCAACAACAGCACATTTCCATGCCTCCTTTTTTCAGAATAGGGTAAGTAGTCACCACTTTTTAAATCAAATTTTCTTTTCTTTTTTATTTCTTTCTTTTTTTTTTCTTTTTTTTTGCTGTTGTGAATTTGATAAATGTAACAAGTTATCTGCTAAGGGAAGGAAAATAATCTCTGTTCATCTTCAGTCATGTTGTCTAATCACACTGTTACTTAATGCCTGCAGTTCAAAAGCTACGTTGCACCCAACTTGATGAAGCGTTTCATTTACTTTTTTGGTTTTCCCTGCTTTGTTTGCTGTAAACTAGTGAGCACCATGGGTGTAAATACAGAGAAATGTGAGAAATGCTAATATGGGTCATGTGTGCTCAGCTATGGGAATCGTAGTCCTGAAGGGCCATTTTTGGCCCCTGGACTGATTTTGTGCAATCTGCATCTTTTTTTTCTTTTTTTTTTGATTAAAGTCAGAAATCTGGGGAAAAAGTAAATTTCTTTTCTTTCCAAGGAAAATGCTTGGACACCTCTGTCCTGAGCTTTTAGTGACAGATGAGCTGTTTAACACAGAATGGATGATGAGCTGTTTAACACACAATGGATGATTGAATAATGGGTGGAAGAAAAAAAAGCAGAAGCAAGTGACTCATGATTCAAGCTTTAAAGCTTAGCTCATAGTGATACTCTGTGAATCATTGAAGCTCTAAAGCAATTTGTCCTTTTATTGTGTAACTGTTATGAAACAAGAGGGAGACATACTTTCTCTGGCTTTGTCAACAGATCAGTGTGAATTGGTTCAATAGGAACTAGAAATCCAGAAACATGAAGTCCACACTCCAACAGCAGGTCGTTTGCAATATTTCCAAATCCCCTCACTGTCATAAACACAGCGTATGGAAAATAATCATAATTCAGATTCCTGGATGGTGAAATGTTGCATATCCAATGACTTCACATCTTATTTTTGTCCTTATTGCTTTGCTTTTCTTTATTAGCAGCGTCAGCAGCAACACACTTCCTCATTGAGATAACACTGAGATATCAAAGATACTAAGAGGCATTTGTGGAAATCTGTAGTAGGAAGGAACACTTTTACATTTCTGCAAGCGTGTTCTCGATGAAGGGAAACAATTGATTTCTTGTCTCCACTTTGAGTCTTTGTTTTCTTTTTATCTTCAGTGACTTCTTCCCTGTAATTGTTTTATTTGTTGCAGTTTAGTCGCCAATAAAACTGGAAGACATTTGTGGTTGGAACGAGATGTTTTTGAGGGTTTCAAAAGAGAGAGAGAGAGAGAAGCTGGTTCAGTTTTCAGTGGTTTGCTGCTTGCCTCCCATGTAGTTTTTTCTTAAAATAGTGACATACCAAGCAGATGTTTCATCTAAAATACTCTGGCTGTCTAGCAGTCTGGCGGCTCAGAAACACTCGCATGCTGCTGTTTTGTTTTTTGAGGGGGGGGAGTTGGCAGACGGTGTTAAGAGACAAGTTGATGACGGCACAGATTAGGAGCAGTAGGATTTTTATTGGACCACGATCAAAAATGGTTTATTTCAAGTGAAAGTTGTGAATGTCGAGTCGTCCAGGTCAGGGGTCAGCAACCTTAACAAGCCAAAGAAAAGTTCCTGCCCCGAGTCCAGCTGAATAAAACTCGCTTAGAGCCACAAACGTCAAAGGAAGCTTTGAAGAGGAGAACGAGAAAACCTTCGATTTTGCTAAACATTTCCCACAGGAAACCAACATTTCTGTTTCTATTTTTAGACTTTAAACAAATTCACACTTGAAAAGCTTTGCAAAAAAAAGGGGATATACATTTTCTTGAAAGTTGTTGATATAACTGTGTTTCTCTTATTTTCAACTGAATGACACAAATCTAAAGAATATACCTGGGACTTTTAGTAGCATTCTGTCTTAGAGGTTCAATGCAATTATGCCATGAAAAAAAAAAAACCCCTACTAGAAAATTAATCTGCAGAAAAATTAGTTATTGAACATTTTTAGTTAAAAATTCATTCACAAACTACAAATGTTAGTTTGTGAATCACAGAATTATAATTGTAGCTTTATTATCTTTTACTACAGTGTTTAGTAAAACTAAAGACCATTAAATAGCTTTTTTATTATTATTAAAATAATAGCAACAGATATGCTGTCGATTTTCGCTGGTCTGGTTTTATATTTGCATATCAAACTGCAAATGATCATCAGTAGATCTGATGTGCTTGATTTGTTGCTTATTCTCTAAAACTAAAACTTTTTAAGATTCTATTTTGTTACTATTCAGTTGCTTTTTCTTGGTAATATTATTCAGAGCACAAGGTTTTTGTGTTGTTTTTGAGAAACTCTGAGACTTTCAAATAATCTGCACTATTGACAAAAAGTACGTCTTAAATAAGGCTAGTTTTGGAAAATAAAAAGTGTTTTTCTTTTTTAATGCAAGATGCAAGATTGAGGAAAAGGGGTAAAAAATAAACAAACAAAAACCCTGTTGCTGTCTGCACACTGCAGAACCAGAAATGTCTCCTTTAATATGGATTTTGTGCCGTTTGGTGCACCGTATCTTAACACCATCAAACTTAAACACGATGTCGTTGTGAGAGCAGACTTTGTAAATGGCTCATTTTACTATAATTGCATCTTTTCTGGGAAACCTGCAGCAGAAACCCACAATCACCATCTGAAACCACGGCCACCACCGGCACGCTACAGTTAGCTTGTAGCTATAAAGCTTTTACAGCGTCGACAGTTTTCATAGTGAATATTGTGTTGCCTGAGGTTATGATTTTGTGAGTTATTATTTCATTTGATGCATAAAGCTTGATTTTTTTTCTTGTTTTCTTTATTTTTTAATTTACGTATATCCTTCTGTTCTCCCTGTAGATAATTCCACCAGGAGGGAACACATCTTTTGATGTCGTGTTTCTTGGTCGAGTTGTTGGAAATGTAGAAAACACTTTATTTATTAATACGTCACATCATGGAGTGTTTACATACCAGGTAAAAACAGAGCAACCTCTCACTAAGGTTAGTTTTTACTGCGCCACTAATTCTGCCTCTCCGTCTCCTTCAGGTTTTCGGGGTCGGCGTCCCGAATCCCTACAGGCTGCGGCCCTTCATCGGGGCCCGGGTCCCTGTGAACAGCAGCTTCTCCCCTCTAATAAACATTCACAACCCATACAGTGAACCGCTGCAGGTAATTTAAAGAGATTCTGTCAAACGCTTTGAACTTTTTCACTTTGTGTCACTTTACACCCACAAACCTCAATGTGATCATTTGATCTATAAACCGGTTATTTTGGTCTTTTGCACAATATAACTCAAGCGATTTGATATTTAAGTCGTTTTAGATTTCTACTAAAATCAAACTAATCGTAGACCAGAAGTGCACGAGTCCAGTCAGCCAAATGATTGTTCGCTATCAGGCCTCTGCAGAGCTGAAAGTTGCTGAGTCAGTTGATTGAGGTGTGTTGGAAAAGGGCGGCATCTAAAAGTCGCAGGTTGGACTGGACTTGGGCAGCCCTGATATAGTCCAGCGGTGCCCAAAGTTGGACCTGGAGGACAGGCATCCTGCATGTTTTAGTTCTCTCCCTGGTTTAACACACCTGGATCAAATGATGGCTCATTAGCAGAACATGGACATTATATGCATTTCGATTGATCCTTTTAAAATCAGGTGGTGGAGATGTACTCCAGTGGAGGAGATCTGCATTTAGAGCTTCCCACTGGCCAACAAGGAGGCACCGGAAAGCTTTGGGTGAGTCCCTCTTCTGGATGCACCTTTTTATTTTTTTTTTTACCAACTTTTTATCTCATTGGCGCCAACCTCCTCCGCCTTCCAGGAGATTCCTCCTTTCGAGACGAAGGGGGTGATGAGAGCCAGCTTCTCTTCGAGAGACGCGGACAACCACACGGCTTTCATCAGGATCAAAACCAACGCTCCAAATGAGGACCAGTTCATCATCCTCCCGGTTGAGGTGGAGGTCACCTCAGGTCCGCTTCCAAATCTTTTCAATCCAGAAATCATCCATCCACCTCCTGCATCACCATAACTCTTTGATCTTAATCACTGTTCGCAGCTCCCGGTATATACTCCTCCACAGAAATGCTTGACTTTGGTACGCTTCGATCACAAGGTACGTGAAAACGCTTTTTGCAATCGCACTGATCCACATTTCTCACTTCCGATACCGATATGGGAGGTTAACGCTGGCCGACAGCGATCCATTTCAGAAAAACAGCTGAACCGACTCAACAGATTTCTTCTTTTTTAAACTGAAGACATAAATGTACTGAAGTATACATTTATTTAATAACGTTGCAGAAGTACAGAATATTTGAATACACCAACAGCTTAATGAGCATGGTCAAATATGTAAAAAAATAAAAAATTTATTGGTTCCTTCAGTGCAATTAGGAGTAAAACAGCCAACGTAACATAAATACGTTGGTCAATCAGGTAACATCTAAACTGCAACAAACCTTTCAAATGGTTCAGAAAGAGCAATTAGGATTCTAAATATAATGTAAATTAAATAATAAAGCATGATGTCGCTCAGAGCACAAAGCATAGAATTAGACTGAATACATTCGCTCTGATGGATCAGGAACAGCACCACCGATACTCGATCTAGAATTTTTCTCAATATTGATACCGATATTGATATCAGGATTTCTAGTTGTAACATTGATTGTCTGCTTTCTTTTCCCAACACAGATCGTCCAAAACTCCTGAACCTCCATCTTTTAAATTCAGGAACAAAAGACGTTCCAATCACAGTTCGTATTCTCGTTGCTCCCATAAAATCTTTCTCCTTGAAGACTTGCAGAAAGTAACAGGTTTTTTGTTGTTTCTTCTTCTCCTCAGAGTGTTCGCACAACACCATCAAACGAAGCCGTCACCGTAGATTTTAAAGCGGTGACACTCAAAGCCGGAGAGAGCAGATATACTAAAGTTGCAACCATTAGTTTCGATGGTGAGTGGGTGTTTTTGTTTGCTTTTAAAGGTGAGAATGAACTCGTTTTTGAAAGGCTGCTAGGGCTACGGGAAATGAAATTGCATGCATGACCGATTGTGTGAGGGCTCATGATTTCTCTCACCGTCTGCAAGCACCAGTTTCACTGACCACTTAAGGAAGTAGAGCATGATGTCAGTTTCCTGAAATGTGATCAAAAATGTGCCTGGGTTTGGTTCCTTGTGTTTAAAATGTTTTTTTTTGTTGGGTTCTTTTTCATATCCGCTTCAAAAAATGCTATATTTATGAAGGTGCCATTTTGAAAATAATGCTTTCAGAGAGTTTTTGGTTCTTTTGAAAAAAAATTTTTCTAACTCTAGCTGAGCAAGATTTATTTATTTATTTTTTTTATTTATTTGCTATTACACAACTTTATCTTGTAATAGCAAGATAAAGTTGTGAGGCTTATCCACTCTGTTTATCTTTGTTTTTATTGCAGCCTCAAAAGCAAGAAGACCATATCAGTTTTCTGGTAAAATAACAGTTAAAGCAAAAGAAAAGACTTATTCCAAGCTTGAAATCCCATACCAGGCAGACGTTTTAGAAGGGTGAGTTGTTTCTTTAAGAAATATAGTGAACCCTTTTTTTTTTTTTAGTGCCGCTTATTCTCCTTTATTTTTTATTCTATTTATTTTTCCATAGCTACCTGGGCTTTGACCACACGGCTACGTTGTTTCACATCAGAGACAGCCCTGTCGACCCAGTGGACAGAGCGATTTTCCTCACAAACGCGTTCAGCTTCGCCATCCGGATACACAACGTGTCACTGCCCGACGAGGCCAAAATCATGTTTAAAGTGAGTGCCGGCCGAGCCGCGGTTCTCCGGGGGCCGAGGGACAAATTGTCACGAGTTCTTTCTTCTGTGTCGCAGGTGCAAAACTTCAGCACGCCCATCCTCATCCCGCCGCACGAGTCCCGTTACATCTTCTCCCTCCTCTTCCGGGCAATCCGACCCTCCATTCACATTGACAGCAACATCTTGCTGATCACAAACGCATCCAAGTTTCACCTGCCCATCCGGGCTTACACAGGCTTCTTAGAGGTAGGAAAACCAGGTAGAAGCAGAGCGTAGCAGAGTTTCTACATTTATTAAATTAAATCAAACCCTTTGGATCCAAGCAGTGTTGAATAAACCTTGATGCATTTGTGGTGAAATTGGAGAAACACAGAGTCTATATATAGTGCATACAGTATCTTTCTAAAGTATTCATGTCTCTTAAACTTTAAGTTTTGTTATAACCAAACACTCTTTTGTTGAGATTTGCATGAGAAGCAATTACTAAAAGCAACAGTGTGAAGGAAATGTTTATGTTGTTTTTGAAATCTTTTACAACTGGAGTTCAGCTGGTCAGAGTCCATTGGTAGGTGGATATGGATTTAATCTGGAAGAAAAACTTGCTAGAGGCTGCAAAAGAGCTGATACTGGAAATGAAGTCAAGTTTATTTGTGTTGCACATTTCAGCAGCCAGGAAGTTCAAAGTCCTTTACACCATAAAAACATTGTATAGTATCTAATTGTTACACAACCAAATAAACAATACTTTTCGTCAAATGCCATCATCAAGCAAATGTCAAATATATTGATCAATATTCCATTTACTACTAATCAAAGGCAACTCTAAACAGATGGGCTTTATAGGAACTCGGGTTGTTTTGCAGGAAGTTTATTCCAGAAACAATGTATGTTAAACATACTTGCAGTTCTCTCAAATTATCTAAATATGAAAGCAGTAAAATCATAATTAAAATATGTCAGGTTTGCTTCTGGTTTGGGCCTTTAGTTTAGTTTGATTGGATGGGGTTTGGACACAATGTCTGCGTTTCTACTACAAATGTCAGCAAAACTTTTGTTGATATTCCGTTAATGTCAAAAAAGGACATTTTGCATTTGCTGTGTTTCTATTATGTAAGAAATTAAATTACGTTTGTTCACGTGATAAGTCATTAAAACATGCCATGCCATCATCATTATACCACTTCCTGTCGTTTTCTGCTTGGTTTTGTCGGTGTTACTGACCGGTTGTTGATCATGTGATGCAGAATAAATGTTTCCATTGCAGTTTTGCAGAATTAACCAAAACTTTTCATCAAAAAACTAGTCTTTCCAAAATTGCCATGCTTCCTTTCAACAAATTTATTTTCGAAATGTCAAACTGCACAACTCTGCACACAATGTCTATGGATTTTGTTCAGGCCTGCTCTACTGTAAAGTGGTATGAATACTTTTGCAAAGCACTGTAATGAAATATAACAAATTGCTAAGAGTCTGTGCAAACATTATTGATCCAGTAAATGCATTATTAGTTTTGAATTTCCCGTAGCCATCTGTTCTTGTTTCCTCTCTTCCATCATGAGCCAGATCTGACTTCTGTTTACAATTAAAGGCTCAAAAAATAGATTTATATTACTTTATATAACTCTATATAAATTTATATAACTCTTGTGAAGTAAATGTGAAAAAGTGAATTTTAATTAATTATTTTTTCTTGAACAGCCCCTCGTCCTGCCTCCCAGTGTGAAGGAGAACGTGCTGGACTTTGGCGTCCGCAGCGCCACCGACACCAGCAGCGTCATATTCGTGGTCGTCAACAGCAACCCCATCGAGGTGAGCAGCCCCGTGACCTGCTGACGTAACCATTGCAACATTTTGCGGGTGTTTTTCCAGCCAGGTATCCGCCTCCCTCCCTGGGCACACGCTCCAGTTTTTGTGCTGAAGTTTGTTGTCCAACGTCCCGTTGTGTAAGACATGTCTACATAAGCCTTTTAGGTTTTCCTGCTTGTGCTTTTCTATACTCGTGAGTCCAGTGTAATCCGTGTCGCAACACAAGCGTTTGTGCCAACATCCCCACTTCTGCAGTACGCGCTGATAAGTTGCAAGGAACATGGAGTACATTCACGCATTGTTCTGCGAAACAAATCACTGAATCCCTCGTCCATAATCACTCGGTTCTGTGAATTGTGTCCCGCAGCTGGAGATAAAGTCCTGGCTGGTCACCGGAGACAGCCTCTTCATGGAGCTGCTGAAGACGGAGAAGGGGAACACGACAGCAGCCCTGAATCGCCTGCAGGAGCTGCAAAACGCCTCAGCCTCGCATCACAAAACGGTGAGTTGCCCCCACCTCAAATGTTGCCCCAAACGATACATCTGGAAGCTTCTGGAGGCTTTTCATGCCTTCACAGTGTTTTCTTTGGAATCAGTTTGGTTTGACCTCCATCCATCCATCCATTTTCCGTCACCCTTCTCCCTAACGGGGTCGGGAGTTGCTGGTGCCTATCTCCAGCTGCGTTCCGGGCGAGAGGCGGGGTTCACCCTGGACAGGTCGCCAGTCTGTCGCAGGGCTGGTTTGACCTCTTCTATTTGTTTTTTGAGATAAGGTGTTATTGATCCGATCAATAACAATACAAGCCATGCAAATTACAGGACCTTGCAACAGCAGTTTGACATTGTGACACATTGGAACCACAAGCATGAATGTGTGATGGAGCAACACTAAGCAGTGCAGTAATTGTGAAGTGGAAGGAAGATGTCACATGGTTTAGAAATCTGTTTGCAAAAAAAACAAAACAAAAGAAAAAAACTGAAAAGTGCGGTGTGTGCTTGTATTTAGCCTCTACCAGTTGTATGAGTCAATAAACTTTAGTGTTTAAGGCTTGCCACATTTTTTTCAGTGGGATTTACTCCTTAATTTTGAGTAGGCCATTCTAACACATGATTATGTTGTGACACTAATCACTCAGTTATAGCACTGATTGTATGTCACCGTGGTAAATTGGAGCCATTTTAGATGGCAGGTGGCGGGAGTAGAGTCCTCTCAAAAAACTCACATGTTGAGATTAATCTCAGAAATTCTATAAGAAAAACTCAAATTTCTGAACTCAAAAAGTCAAACGTTTTTTGAGAAAAAAACTTAGACAATTTGAGATTAATCTCAGAAATGTTCTAAAAAAAAAATAACATTGAAGCTTCAAAAGTCAAAAACATAGAAACGTTTGAGTTTCAAAAGTCAAAAGGTTTCCACTTTTGAAACAGAAAATTCCCAAAAGTTTGAAAGTTTTTCACTTTTGAACTTTCCAGGATTTTTCGAGAAAATCTTCAAACTATTTGTTGGAAATTTGCTCCTTTTTTGTTCTATCTAAATGGGCCTAAGAAGCCATTTCTGTCATGTTTGCAGTTTATTTTTACATGTTGGACCTCGTGTGAAGTTTTAAGTCTTTTCAGGATGTCAGCCAATATTAAATCTCAGAGATCTGTATCGGTATCGAAAGTGATCGGTGCGTCCCCTCTCTTTATGTGCTGACTCCTACCTCCGTCCACTCCTTCTGAAGCTCCCCCAAATTCTTTAAAAGATTTTGCTTGACAATCCACTCCAGGCTCCCAGTTATACATCTTTTCCTGCCATACTTTTGCCTTCCACTCAACTTTCCAATTTTTGGAACTTTTTCAAAATTCTCCAATTTTTGGAGACACTGCAATAAAAGCTTTTTATTAACTGTAACTCATAGTCATCAAATTTACAAGATATGGAGATGGAAAAATCAACTTGTTCTAATTTTTCATGATTGCAATGTCATACAATGTGAGTATGAAGCCTGTATGAAAACAGTGTAAAAGAAACGAAACAAGTAAATGGGCTGAAATACATGTTGAGGCTGTTGTGACTGAGAGACAGCACTGTGTTATCTGATAGCGGTGTTGGTCTGCTTCCTTTTGAGATGAACAACTTGTGGCTACAGAAGTTCACTTCCACTGAAACTGCTTACTGTCAGCTCTGCAGTTTCTGCTGTGCAAGAATTTGACACAACTCAAAGCACTGCTTTACTGGAATGGATTTCTTACTTTTCCTCTTCATGATTTGAATGTAACAATATTTTAGCCGGCGGTTTCCGCAGCTCAGTTTACAACAGCAGCTTCTGTTCTTGTGTTCAGTTCCCAGTGAGGGAGAGGATTGAAAATTAATGTGAAATTAAAAGATGTCAACATATTTCACCTCTAATGACTCTTGGTAAAAATTCAGATGTATTTACTGCTTTAGTTGCTTTTTTTTATGCAACAAATTATGAGAAAAGCCTGAAGTTACATTTATTTTTAATCTCCTGCATCAGTAAAACTACAGATAAGCTTTTAGCTGAGAAATAGTTTAGCCTTCCCAGTAACTGCAGTGCTACTGGGACATGGTCCAGTAGGGATTTTTAACCAAAAGGTACAGCTTGTTCCTGTGGAAGATGAGAAAATAAACGGTTTCAGACCAATAAATTGAATTTTAAAAAAAGTTACATGTTTTCTAAAAGTAGCCACGGTTGCGTTCTTGAGAGAAAACTACTTCTGAGAAATGCTTCAGAGTGTTATTAGTCTACAGTACTACCATGCACTAACGGAGGGTGATGCATTACATATACGTTTATGTGTGAACCATGCATCATTTCTGTCGATTTCACAATTGTGCACTACTTTTTTGTTGACCTAGTGCATCAAATTTCAATGAAATATAATGGAGATCGTCGTTTAGGGTGACAAAACGTGAAAAACGAGCAGAGGTGAAAAAAACTTTTTCAAGGCAAGATTAAAAACAATGAAAGTCTCTCTGTTGTTGTAACTCGTAAGATAGGATTAAGAAGCCCAAATATTACTGTCTTCAGGGCTGACTAAAGTGGTTTATAAATATTTTTTTAAATAACAACTTTTGTTACGTCACAAAAAGGAAAGATTACACAGTAAAATAATCATAATCCTGCCTCACTTTCCCAGAAAGAAATAATCATCCATTCTTGTGTCTTCAGGTGATTCTAGCATCTGGCTATTATGCAGCTTTCAGAGTGACATTAGTCGCCAAGGCGCTCGAGGGCGTGTACGACGGAGCCATTCACATCACAACAGATTATGAGGTTGGTTGTTTTTATTTTAGGTTTTTACGGAGAAAATGGCAGCTTAAGTCATCTCTCAAGTTCACTTTATTCTGTTTTTTTTTTTTATGGTTTCAGATATTGACAATCCCAGTCAAAGCTCTGATCGCAGTGGGGACATTAAACAGCTCACCCAGGCACATCGTGTTGCCACCTTCCTTTCCAGTGAGTAACAGTCAGGATTTCTCACAGGTTTGACTCACTAAAAGGGTACGCCTGAAAAGATTAGTCGGATTAATCGTGATTAATTGAAATAATCATCGACTAATTTAGTAATCAATTAATCGGTATCTGGCGTTTAGGCTACAGAAAAAGTCCTTTTGTGACTTTTTCAGGCATGTTGTGCTTGAACGTATTCACAAAAATTGTGAATAAGTTCCTTTTTTAAAAAATCAAACATTCTGTTTGATTTAAGAAAATGGGCTGCAACAATTAATCGGACGAATTGTGATGAAATCGATTTTGAAGCGGCCGACAATTCAACAAATTAAACAAGAGCAGCAAGTAAATTGAAACCACACAGAAATATAAGCAATTTGCCCTTGAGATTAAAATAAACCCTTCTTTATCTGTAAATACAATCATGTTTTGCTATGAATTTAATTAGTATAAAAAATGCAATCAGCTCAGTCCTACGCTGTATTGATGAGTTGAGCAGAAAGAACCGAGATTTTCACATGTTGTAATTGATTTATAATTTGATACTACTAATTAAATGTTCACTGAAGGAGTGCTGTTACTGCATTTTAAGCAGTTAAATGTTTTTTTGTTTTATAAGAAAGGGTTGAATTGTTTACTTGCATATTTTAATGTATTTCTACTACTGTGTAGTAAATGCTTAAGTGGCTAAATGAAAAACCTGCAGAATGTGACAATTTTAAATCTGATATATCAATTAATTGTCAGAAGAGATGATCAAATAGTCGATTACTAAAATGATTTTTTTTCAGCCCTACAGTAGGTTTTGGCTGTGTGATGCGAGTCCCGTATCTTCTGTTGTCTCCTCAGGGAAAAGTCGTTCACCAAAGCTTCAACATCCAGAGTTCCTTCACACAAAAAGTCCGGCTGCAGCAGATCCAGTCGCTGACGGAGGACATCAGGTTTTATTACAAGCGTCTGCGCAACAACAAAGATGAGCTGGAGCCAAGACGAAAATCCAAGGTAGAAAATACTCCTCGGGATTTGAAATGGATTCTTTTGTTGTTGTTGTTGCTACAGTTGTGGACGTAAACTTATTTTTATTTTCATTTTTTTTCTTTTTCCCCCCCATGTTTTCCAGGTGGCAAATATTTATTTTGACGCCAGCTTGCAGTGTGGTGATCACTGTTATGTGGGCCTGCCATTTGTGCTTAAATGTAAGTTTGGTGTGTTTGTGTGGCGTTCAAAGCTCACACAACTGACGCTCAGATAGATCGGCTTTCTGTCTCCATGGGGAAGCGGGATCATGTTGGCATCACTCATGCTGCGCAGTGATTTAAAAAGAGAAAGTGTCACTTTATTTTCCTGCTTGTAGTAACGACTGCTGGTAGTGATTCATGGCAAAGCTGTAGATCTGGCTAAAATGCACTTAACTTGATCTAAGACGACACATCGTTGGTGACTGAATGTAAATCAGAGCTCCAGTTTATTACGTCTGTCCTCTCAGACCTTTCCTAAGCTTTTAATTTATCTTGGGTTTTACACATTCTGTATTTATTTTTAATGAGTTTTCTCCTCCTTTTGCAAATGTTAACTGTTTTTTTTTCCAAGTGTAACTCTGTTTCTCTTCTTGTTTTTTTTATCGTGCAGCTGAATCCAAGCCTCACGGTCTGGTATTGCAGGAGGATATCTGGGATGCTGACGTAGACCTTTATCAGAAACTCCTCAAACGATGGAAGGAGATCAAAGAGCACTCAGGACACAAGTAATCATCTTTTCTGTCCCTCTTGGATGTTGCGAAGTTTGTCGGTGTTTGTTGCGACTTAAAATTGCTGATTTTGTGGCCCTCGGTTTTTTGTTTTGTTTTTTTTTGTTTAGTTGCAATTAAAGTTGCAAATTTTGTTATAAGCTTTTATTTCTGCCAAAACATTGTTTAAAAAAAAAAAAAAGTGTTGAAATTGCGGCACATATTTTTTTTTAACAAAGTAGACAGGACTTTAGAATGGTTAATATTTAAAATGAAAATACATTTTTTAAGTCCCTACTTCAGGGCGTGTGCATATACTTACACTTTGTTTCCCCCTGAAGAATCGAAGCCGTCTTCGAAGTCAACACGGACCTCCAGAAGAACATCGAAGCTAAAGTCACGGCCCATTTGACCTGGCCTTCACTCGTCAACTCCTCACAGAGAATCATGTTCCCCCTGACCAGCACAAACAGCTCCTCTGTGAGTTAAAGCCCTCCGTTTCATGACACATATGCAGGATTATCTTTGAGTGTATTTGATCTGAAGGAAGCTTATGTTTCTGTTACAACGCAGGACGAAGAAGTGATCCTGCAGAACCCTGCAGACGTCCCAGTCTATGTCCAAGTTCTCCCACTGGCGCTTCTTCCCAACCCTTCTGTGTTTTCTGGAAAGCTGGCCGACAGGTGACTAATCCTTTCAACCTTACAGGATCTATTCTCTGACCATTTTTCCAACTCGTTGTCTGTGCTCTAAACGTTCAGGTTGCCATTGGGAAATTTGTCCAGTATCAACATTGACACAAGCACTTTCGAGTTCCAGGTTCACAGAAACCAAGTGAGCGCTGCATGATCTACTGGCTTCCCTCCTGCTAATCGTAGCTCTGCTGAGGCAGCATGAGAAAGCTGTTAGCAGCTAACAGCCTCTCTTGTTTGTGTGGCAGACGTCCCTAATAAAGAGCAGCTCAGGGTTTGTCGAAGGCTCAACCAGACCCTTTGTCTACAACCTCATGCTGCTGCCCGGCGAAGTGAAGTCATTCAGCGTGAGGTTCACGCCCGTCAGAAATCACAGCGTCTCCTCCCTTCTCATAGTCAGGTAACCATATCTACTGAAGTCCAGAGAGCTGTAGCCTCACGAAATACAGTGGCGTGTTTATTCTCTGGATGCTTTGGGAATGCGTTCAGGAACAACCTGACGGTGATCGACACGATCGTGCTCCACGGACGCGGCACAACGGAGAGCCTGAAGGTGGCGGGGAAGCCTCCGGGGCAGGGCAGCTCGCTGAGGTTCAAGATGACGGAGGCGCTGCTGAAAGACTGCACAGAAAGTACGTTCGGGTCTCTGGCAGTGAAGCTGAGAGAGAGTTACATGGCATCTGACACTGGAACGATTTACCCTTTACCTTCTGCAAGTTACAGGCTTCAAAGTCTCTTGGACTTATTTACAAAAATTCTGAAATGGTTCCTTCTGAAAAAATCTGAAATACGTTTTCCCCATATTTCACTTTAGTTAAGAAAACTGGGGCTGAAATGATGAATTGATTATTAGTATAATCGTCAATTAATTCAGTAGTTGTTTGATGGAGTATACAAATTGGGGAAAAAGGGACATTTGCTCAAAGTACTGAAAATAGAAACATTTTGCATTTAAGATTAAAAAAACAAAAAACTTGCCTGTAATCATGTTCTATCAAGACTCTTTTAGTGGCATAATTTTATCTTCGCCTGGTTCAAATTCTATAAACGAAAAAAAAAAAAGAATCATGTTTTGCTTTCCAATTATTATTATTATTAGTTTTTTAATCCAATTGTAAGAAAAGTAGAATAATCGATTATGAAAATGATTAATTAAAACAAATATTAGTGGCTATAGGCAATATGACAAGGATGTATTTTTTCTAAGTTCGTGAAAAGTACTTTGTGTGTAAATGTGTTGTGCATTTGCCCAAACGAAGTCCCTTTGAATGAAACTGAGCTCATGATTTTCATAAACGTTTAAACAAGGTGTTTAAAAAAAAGAACTACTCAGTTACAAATCTACCTTGACTTACAAATGTATTCAAAGCATTCCCACAGCATGATTCTGCCGTCACCTTCTGTTCTTATACAATGTTAGAAATACACGAGCAGCATCCCCCACCGGTTTCACAGTGGGGGATGCTGCATTCAGGGTGTTTGATTAAACCTGACAATATGTGGAAAAGTACAAGTGTTAGTGTGAGTAGTTCTGCAATAACTCAATATAAATGTTGTGATAGCAAAACGGCAGGTGGACCGGGACTTAGTAGCGTCAACAGATACGCACGTTTGATCAAATACAAAGTATGAAAGCAGATAACAATGTGCTAAAGACACACAATCTAACACTTATGAGTCATTAATATCTTATCTGTGGCGATAAAGTAGAGCTGTAACTAAACATTGTTTTAGTCAGTATTATTCTGACGGTTAATTTTAATCGGGTTTAAAAAAAAATCTGTCACTTTCTCCAGATTTTTCATTCAGCCTTCATACATAATATTTGAAATAAAAAATACTTCTGCTTAGGGATCAGTTATCTTTTTAATTAACCAATTAATAATCGGATAGCAAAAAGTGATTAATGGGAGATTTTTTTTTTTTATTATTAACAGAATGTAAACCAGGTGAAGCTAAAACTATTCCACTTGATCAGTTTTGGGAAAACATAATTTACAGACAGAGATTTTTCATCCTGAATATAAAACTTTTCTTTCAGCAAATAGTCTGTATACTGTACTAAAAATCAATTACTAAATTAGTTGATGATTATTTTAACAACTCATCCCGATCATCTGTTTCAGCTCTATTTAAATGTGTCACAAATGCCCTTTGTAAAATTCCAGTTAACGATTAATCGATTACTAAATTAGTTGACAATCATGTCAGTAATCAGTTAATCATGCTTAATCATTTCATTCCTATGATAAAATCAACCTGAGGCCTTTACATCAGCCTTAAATATGTGGTTTGAATTTAAAAGGGCAACACAGCTGTTAGAAGCTGTGGCTGCACTACCAGGTCTTTGCCTCTGAGATGCATGTATAGCTGAACACAGCGAACCTGGAGAGCTTGAGGCGCCTTCATCGTTGTCCAGGCGTTTCCTCCCTTCACATCAGGAGCCGTCTGAGTCGTAAGGCTAGTTTGGCAGGTTTCTAACAAAGGGAAAGCACCTGACTGGGCCGGCCTCGTTTTTAACCAATCAGAGCAAACTGGGTTGGTTGAAAAACAAACACCAACTTTTGAGTCAGAAAGTGACGGGGAGGAAGGGCAAGCGTGTGATGGAAAAACACTGTTTCTTTAGCTCTGAAGCAATTAGTTAGCCTTGGCTTGTTACCAAAGAGAGTTGGATTAAAACAGCTTTTTCTTTCTTTCACTTTGTTTCATTTTTATTAACCTTCGATCCGTTCCGTGTTCCAGAAATAAAAGTTAAGGAGCCAAACTTTACTCTCAAGAGAACCTTCAGAGTGGAGAACACTGGCCTGCTCCCGATCACCATCAAATCAGCAGAAATCAATGGCCAGGCCTGCGAAGGATATGGATTCAAAGTTGTCAACTGTCAGGAGTTCGCACTTAAGCCGAATGCTTCAAAAGACATCGTCGTACTGTGAGTGATCAAAACTGTTTGTCTTACTCTTACACTGGCAAAAAAAGAAAAAATAATCTATTTTTCTAAGTTATTAATATTTTACTTTACATCTTACTCAGCCATGTTGTGGTCTGTTTCAAACAGATTGCATTATATTGGTGAGGCTTTATTCAGACTACTGAACTCTAATTGTCTTTTTAACAATCATTTTGACCAATCTATGTGGGTAATGAATAATAATGGATGTTTAGTTAAAGTCTCTGCTTCTGGCATGTTCATCATGTCCTGGACGCCTTGTTTCCAGCAATTAGTTTTCAAATTAAAGGCCCATATGTACTAAACACATAATTTAAAAACAGTTAAATTAATAATCGCAAGCATACTGATTTTACCCATGAGGACACATGCATCAAACGCAAGGCGCGGGGGCCAAATCCGGCCCGCAGTTTGATTTTTCACGAGAACCTCTACACTCCAGACATCAAATCTGTCAGCGCCACCAGTTTATGATTCCACAATTGTGGAAATTCACAGGAAATCAATAAACCCTCCCCCCCATTCTTTCACGCAAAAACGCAACTCTGACCTTATTGGAAATTTTCCGCAAGAAATTATTAAAAACAGACCCTTTAAGTGATCGCTAACTCCCACCTGTGGTTGGTGGAATTTCTTACTTTTATTCAACTTCTTCCTCTCCATTACTCGATGAAGTCACTGTCTGCGATCGAGTCGGCAATTAACAAAGTCTCATTTAAGCCTGTCGCAATTAATCAATTAATCTCATGCTAAGTTAGAACGAGCTCAATAATTTCCATATTTTTAAAGGGCAGTTTTGTTAACAGACTTCATAATCCATCTTTTTAATGTGTGTGGTTTCTGTTTCCATTTTATTTATTGTTTTTGCTTGTTTTACTTTGAATATTTAAATATCTGCTCTGTACAAAATTTAAGTTTATTGGTCTTTGAGAGGTTAAAGGTACATTATCAGACCTTTTATTAAGATATTATTCAAAAATGCTCTCAAAACAACATTTTTGTTTATCGCCTTATTTGGAAAATTGATCATACAGCAAAATTGATCTTGTCAAATTTAACGTCATAAATAAGGGCAGATATTGCATATTTCCTTGCAAATATTTCTAAATTAGCTCCACAAAATCAGAAATTTTTGTGAAGAAATCACAAAAACAATCCTGGAGGGACAATGTGAGAGACCTTTTAATATTTGATTTTAAGCAATAGCTCTTCATTAAAAATGTAGCTGCTCTAATGAGTTTTATCCATCCATTCTGACACAAGCAGCCCTTTAAGAACATTCATGATCCTGATGAGGCTCAAAATGAAAATGAGTTTGACAGTCAACCAAAACGGTGCATCTAAGCAGTTGCATTATACCATTTGTTGACGTTGCCGTGGCAACTCCATTCTGAAAGCGAATAAATGTGGATACTTCTGAGTAGCCAGGAGCGAGCGACACGCGGCTCAGTTCGCCGTCATTTGTAGTCTGACGGGATGCAGACGGATAAGTTTCGGTTCCGTTTCTGCTTCAGGTTTACACCCGACTTCACCTCGTCCCGAGTGATCCGGGAGCTGAAACTGGTGACGCAGGGCGGCTCGGAGTTCGTGTTCGTCCTGAACGCCTCTCTGCCCTACCACATGCTGGCCGCCTGCGCCGAAGCCCTGCCCCGACCCAGCTGGGAGCTCGAGCTCTACATCGTAGTGTCCGTCGTCATGAGGTGAGGGCGGCTCCGTCCGCGTCAGATAAGTTTTACTTTGAGCCTTCGCAGACGGCTCATGCGTCTCTACCCCCCCCATCTCTTTTCTTTGCAGCTCCATGTTTCTGTTGGTGATAGTCGCCGCCTACCTGGAGGCGCAGAGCATCTGGGAGCCCTTCAAGAGACGCGTCTCGGTGGAGTCCAACTCCAGCATGGAGACGGGGAAGCCGTTTAGCTTCATGAAAATTGTCCCAATTCACAGAGATTTAAAGTAAGTGACGGGGGGGAAAAATGTCTTTGATTCACTATTTTATATTTTATCACTAAAAGAAAAAATCTCACAAACCCAAATCGTACTCTTGTAATACCCAATCTCAGCTGCAGCTGCAGGATTTCATGCATCCAAGCAGGAGCTGTCCCTTTGAAGAGAATATCTCCAGTCATGACTGGGTGATTTAGATGCATATTTCTGTGGGTCAGGCGGTGCAGTTTGGCTCCCAAAGAGAAACGGGTGTGTCCCCATGTCTACAAAGAACACTGATTATAGACTCATTACTGTCCACACCCTCTCAGATGTGGACAATGATGTCCTACAACACTCAGATATCCTGGCCTGTTACTGCTGCAAGCATTAAACTCACTTGAGTCCACAAAATGTACAATATGTTAAATGCAGTAAAAAAAAAATAAAAAAAATCTGACCTGTACAATGGTGTGTTATGGCCAGTGTATAGATGGAGGAGAAGAAAAGGGAGTGAATTTCTGCCATTTCTTAGGAATAACCAAGGAAATTTCGGAGTTTGGAAATCGACAATTTGCTGCAAAAAACTCTGAAATTTGAGTTTAGTCTCAGAACCTATATAGAAAAAACAAGGACATTTCTTGAGTTTCACAAGTCTAAAATTTGAGATAATTTCTCTAACTTAGTTTTTTCCAGCAATTTTTGACTTTTGAAACCCAGAAGTTTCCTTTCATTATTCTAGAAAAGTTCTAAGATCTCAAAATTTGTTTTTTGATGGAAATATGCCATTTTTTTACTCATTTATCTAGTGTAGATCTGTGATTTAGACCTTAAAAAATGTCATAAATTCAATCACAGTTTGTATTTTAAGGCCTCTTGAATGTAGGGAAAACCTCCTGTGGACTCTGGGTTGTGGTTTAGTGCTTAACCACTGTGACCATATCTGATACTGGTACCTATCGGCAGTCATTGAGGTGATTTGTATATATTATCACAAAGTAAAGCTTGGCTCGGTCAAATTAAGCTTCTTATCTGCATTCATTTGCATTCTGGTCGGTGTGTCATGAAGAAGCTTGTTTCAAGTTCTCCTTTGGATCGACTTCTGGCCGTTTTCATGTTCAGCTGTTAAACTACTACAATGTAACCTAATAATTTGGAAGCAGTTCTTACTTTAAAACTTCTACATCGCTTTGCAGAAGTGTTCGCTTCCCTTAAAACTAAAACCTTTACTGCGTTTTACTGGGATTTTTCTAAAAGCAGTGCATCCTCGTGAATTTAAAGGACACCCAAACTTCTGTGAATGTTGAACCTGCATCTGTCAATCAAATTTAAATTTGAGTATCAGTTTTGTATCATGAATTTTTTTATCTAAAATGTTTTGTTTTGGCTTGATTACTTCTTTGAGAGCATTGTTTTTTTCCAGTAAATCATATGATTTAGAGTCTTTACTCCTTTACTTGATGATTATTTCAATCATCGATTAAATGCTTCAACTAATCTGATTTCTCTGTTCCCCTCTGGTTTAGTGACTACAGCGACTCATCCCAGAACTCCAGGGGGTTTTACCCATCCAGCAACGGCGCGGCGAGGGTCGGCGGTCGACAGAGCAGCCGGAACTTACCGGAACCCGACAGCCAAGACAAGAGGCCTCGGATGCCCTTCAGCCGCCCGTCTGTGCCAGCGGCTCCATCTCAGCTGCCCAAAGCCAGCGCCGCCTCCAGCCAGGACGGCCCGCCGGCCCCCTGCCAGCTGGTCAATCGGAAGGCTCGCAACATCAAACAGCTGGACCTCCAGGGTCAAAGTTCGCCTGGGTCGTCATTGCAGGAGGATCCAGAATACTCCAGCCTCATAGGAGCCATGGACAACGACCTCGATCGCCCAGAGTCGCTGGGCGCCGAGGCTCTTCAGGACCAGAGCTCTCGATCCGTTCAAAGCAAAGGTACCGTCTTCTAGATGCGATCCGATGTCAGCCGGCTCGACTGGCGTTTAAAAAAACCGTGGTTGTTTTGCTCCCAGGGTTAGAATCCAAAGGGAAGCAGCGTTCAAAAACAAAAGCGCCAAGAAAGAAGGAAGAAAAGGAGAAAAAGCCCAGATTAAAGACTCAGGGAGACGAGCTGAAAGACAACCTGGCAGACAACGACGACAGCTCCTCCACCACCACAGAGACCTCAAACCCAGACGTGGAGACGAACCTCAAAGAGGTACGTCAGAAAAACTCCAACTCTTACCAAGGGTTTGTTTTGTCTTAATTTCTACTGTGAATATCTTAGTGGACTTGAAACAAGACAGAAGACTTACAGGTAACTTTTCAGCACAATATATGAGCTTGTTTTAAGTAAATAATCCTTTAATATTGATTTTAAGAAGAACTAGTTTCACTGGCAGATTATTTCATATGTAACAAGACATTTTTCATGTTATAAGTGAAATAATCTGCCAGTGAAATTAGCACGACCCCTAAGTTGCTACAGTGGGAAAAGGACTAAATTAAAATATTTGAACTAGAAATTAGTTGGGATTTTTTTCATTGGAGTACTACAATACAGTTTCAATATCAGAGTGAATATTTTCATAAAGCCACTTAAATGCATAATTTCTGACAGGAACCAGTGAAAAAGAAAGGGAGGACGACAACTCCTGGGAAGACAAAAGAGGAAACTTCAAATTTCTCAAGCAAACCCAAAGAAAGAAAACAAGAAGCTGCAAAGAAAGAGACTCAAACAGAGAAATCCAGGTTTGATTGCATTTTTTATTTTACTAAAATGAGTTCGCTTTCGTTGGTTCATGTTTGACGAATCTTTATCGCTGCAGTTCTCTGGAGCTTCCGTACGTAACGCCGCTGGAAAACAAGCAGCGCCGGAGCTTCGCGTCCAAAGCTCTTCACCCCCTCATCTCAAAGACGAGACCGGCGCAGAAACAAAGAAGTGCGTTCGGAGCGTTCGCATTCTGCTCCCCGGTTTCCTTTGGGATTAGTTTGGTGACCCGTTTTCGTGTCTTTGACAGTAGACGGGAAGCCGGACGAAGGGCGGCCCCTGCTTTTAGCCAAGCTGTCGTCGAGCTCTTCCGTCCCAGAGCTGGGCCACAGCAGCAGCTCAGAGGGAGAGAAGGACTACGCTCCTCCCGAGTGGGACATCCCTCTTCCTATCAACAGCATGCGTGAGCGCACACTATAAACTGTCCTGATCGTTCCTGGAGTCGGTCCAAGTTCCAAATCACTCACCGCTTTTCTTTCCTTGTTTTTTTGTTGTTTTTTTTTCCCCCACGTTCAGAAGCAGACAGCCTCCAGCAGATCTCCCTGCAGACGATAAACGCAGATCCTTTCCTGAAGCGGTCGTCCACCGCGGGGACCAGCTCCCCTCCGCCCACCTCGCCCAGCTTACTGTCCCGAGGCACCTACAGCAGCGTGCTAAACAGCACCAGGTCCGTGGCCAGCTGCGTTTGTGCAATAAATCATATATCTTTGTCCATATTCCACTAATGTGGGCTAAAACAAAACATTTTGCATTTACAGGGTTTCCAATAAGAATTGCAATTAAAATCGCACATCAATGAGCTTGTTTATGAGATGAGTTATTCCAAATCATGGTGGTGACGGATGTAAACGGTTACATGAGATATATTGATAATTCAGCCATGATGCCGGGGCTCATCATCTGAGGAGACGTTACTGTCTGATTCAGGCATCGAAGCCACAAACCTATTACTCTGTGGCGGCTACATGAATTTATAGTGGATGATTTTTCAGAAGAGCTATGGATTTAATACATTCAAAAGGCACAACTTTTTCATGGAAACACAGCTACTAACATAATCTAATCATCACATAGAAATTGCATTTAATCACACTTTTGAATTAGCTGATCATTATTGATGCGTTTCTAAAAGAAACGTTGGAGAAAATAGCAAAAACTAACATTTCCCACAATATCAAAGGTTTCGTTTTTCATTTACCATCAATAACTTAAATTTATTAAGATCGAAATACATCAGAACTCTTACTACTAGAAATTTCACAATAGATGAAAGCTCCTCGAATGGCCTAGTCAAAGGCCAGACCTAAATCAACAGACAAGAGTTGGTGGCAAGACATGAAACCTTATGTTCAGGGATGTTCTCCATAAAATCTGACTGAGCTTAAACGGTTTCTATAAAGAAGGGAAAAAAAGTCACTGTGGATGTAAAAATGTCTCCAGGAAAACTTTTTAAGTGACCTAAACAAACAAACAAACAAACAGAAAAGACATCAGAAACAAAGCCCAGCTTTATGTGGCACACAAAGCAGCGTTCTGCAGGAAGACAAACCCACACCGAAGCCTCACTGACCACTTCCTGTATTAGCAGACATGTATTTCTGTGTTGCCACATCCTGATGCTCCTTTTACATCAGTCTAGCTTCTGAAGAAGCCATTTTGTCCACTTTGACGAGTGTGGTTTCCGCGCTCATTATCTCCTCCTCAGCTCCTGCCCCTTTTACTTGTTGCTTTGTCTGTAATAACTGGTAGTGAAAGGGAGAGCTGAGCGGATTGATTTGGTTCACAGACCGCTAATGGTGACTGATAACTTTGGTCGTTTCCTAAAGTTTTCTCTCCGCGCCTGGTTGCTTTGTGTGTTTTCCACATGCTGCCTTTTCATTCAACGCCATCTGCAAATACGGTGGTTATTTAGAGAACGTTTGATTCATTCAGATAATCACATTTTCTGCACAATTGAATGTGAATAGAATGGGATGAAACGGGTCGATGTGCACGAACAACTGAACCCCATCATAACGCCTTGATGGGCAGACACATACTTTTATATTTGAAAATTATTTCATTACTGTTTTCTCCGTAACGATTTTACAAACTGCTTTATGAATAAGCTGGATTAGTTTGATCGTTCTTCTAAAAACTTGCCTTTGTTGTGTTTCCCCAGCGAGCTGCACCAGAAAAAGGCCCCGGGAAATAAGCCGTCTGCAGGAGCGCCACTCCCAGGCAAGAACGGCACCCCCACCTTCGCCGCCGTCGCCGCAGGTTACGACAAAAGCCCAGGTGAGTTTGCAGCGAGCGCAGTAACTCAGCCCCGACAGCAGCTGCGTTTCCGTTACAAATGTCGGAAAAACCACAATTCCGCAATTGCGGCGTTTCCAATAACTGAGAAATTAAATTAAAATCACACATGACCCCTGTATTTGGAAGCGGCTATGCATATATGCAGAGTTTTTACAGAAGAGCAACAGATTCCACCATTTTGAATGACAAACTCAACTTTTGATGAATCGTGTGCTGCTGAATGCAAACCGGTTTGATGCTAAAAGGTTTTTTTGTGTGCATGAAAAACGTGTTTTGTTTTGGGGTTTTTTCTAATTTTGAGTGTTCCCACTAAGTGAATCTATGTTTCGGTGAAGGCGTTGCCTCAGCAATAAGGTTGACTGTTCTCTGCAGGCGGTTCCGGCCCGGGAAAAGGCGACAACCAAGCCAAGACTCTGGCCAACATGATGTCAGTGGAAAGCGACAGCTCAGACAGGTACAGAGAAAAAAAAACCCACACACATTCAATCAGAAGCATCTATACGCTATTCCTAATTTTCTTCTTCTCTTTTCTCCCTTTCCTCCTGAAGTTCTGGATTATGGAGTCCGATCGACACGGCCAGCAGTCCAAACTACAAATCTGACAACTCTTTCTCTGCTTTCGGACCCAACAGCTCCTTCAACCTGACGCAGGGTACGTCACCCGCCTGATCCCGAGGCAGAACCGGGATGTTGCCTAACATGGTTAGCCAGCCAAAGTCACGCCGTGCGTTCTCGTGCGTCTGCTTTAGTTTTCAGTGGGATGAATCTCCCAAAGCCTTCGGAGCCTAAGCCGAGCTGGCCCGAGTTCCCCCCGGCCATCTGGGACGTTCCCAGCAGCGACTCCCTGCACTCCTGGCCCAGCAGCTCTGGCTCGCCCACCGCCCCGACGGCCGTAAGCTCCCCGCCCCGCGGCGCTTTCCGTCACCACCGTGGCTCGCTCTGTTCAGTGACTCCATTGTTTTTGTTCCGTTGTTTCTGCCGCAGTCGTTCCTGGGAAGCACTTGCAGCCCGTGGTCTGCCACCACGCCCTTCAGCAACTCCATCTGGTCAACGGGCGGTGATTCCACGCTGCACTCGTACTCTCCGTCGACCGGTTCGCCTGCTCTGACCACTCTGGTGAGCGGTGCCGCCCCGGCGCCGTCGCAGTCACCGACGACTCCCTCGGAGATCAGCAGGACCTTCAACCCCTGGAGCGCGTGGCTTCCCACCCTGACCAGGCGCAGCTCCGAGCCCTGGCCCAGCTCCTCTGATAACGGCAACTAAGCAGCAGCTGGCGAAAGTTACCTGTACGCTAAACGAGTCTTTTACCATGAGAGAAGCCCCGCCCCCTCCTCCAGACAGCAATGTCCCGGGGAGCCATGGATGAGCGCCACGTTTATTTCTCTGCAGCTTTTTTATTCCTGAGGGCAGTGATGCTAACTTTTTATTTGGGTTTGTTTTAACAGGAGACCCCTGAAATAAGCGCACTGCAAAAACACAGTGCATTTTTGTTCTGGTTTCTATTTCAACTATCTTTGTGTACTTGGAATACAAAAAAAAACAACAACTTACAAGTAACTTTTCAGCAAGATAAATTAAAGAAGCTTGTTTTGAAGTAATAATTCTTTAATATTGAAAAAATCTTGCTGAGAAGTTGCTTGTAAGTTAGTTTTTTTTCTTATTTCAAGCATACCGAGATATTTGCGCTAGAAACTAGATGAAAATGACTTGGTGGTAATGTGTGTTTTTGCAGTGCGCAGACGGCATAGAAAGGCTATTTATGCTGCATTCCTTCTCAGAAACGTGGCAGAACTGCTAAAGGTTTAGTATTAAGTAACTTATTTGAAGCCACATTTCAGCTCAGTTCTTATTGGTTCTTAATTTAAAAAAAAAAAAAAGGTTTGTTTCAGAGGCCAAAACTTACATTCATTCACATCGGGATCATTGCACTTTGGTTTTTATTCAGCAGAAGGGATCTGTAAAAAAAAAATAAATAAATAAATCTAAAATTGGATTTGTATTGGATATTTTGGTTTTTTTGTATACCCATCCCATAAAAGTTTTAGGAACATTTATGTTGTCCATTTTCAAAGTGGAATTATTTGGTCTAGAGATCAAGTAAAACTAAATTCCTCAGTTTGGGGTTTGAACTGTATTCATGTCGCCTTCGTTTGTCTGCAAATTTAATTAAAGGATTTCAGCAGAAAATCTGTGTTTTCTTCTTGATTTTTTTATTTTTTTATTTATTTTTTTTTGTAACGTCCATTCATTTGCTGTGAATAGGCACTAAATAGATAAACTAAATTGAATTTTTTTGTAGACGTTCTCACAGAAATATACGGGGTGACAAAGAATTGCCTTAGAACAACAAGAATATGTTAAATGTATTACAAATCTGACAAATTATCAGCACAAATGATCACACCACGGATATGAATGAATTAAAAACATTTAAAAAAAAAAAAGGTGACAATGGATCAAATTTGCTTCACCTTCATCAGACTTCAGTGATTACAGGAACACAAAGAAAATCCTTTAAGAAAGTCTTTGAGAAACTTGACTGCAGAGAAAGTCCAACAGACGGAAGCAGAACCTGGTCTTAATAACTTTAAAAAAAAAAAGAATTGTGGTTTTTAAATGATTTTTATGAAAAATATTTTGTCTGGCGGTTCTGCTTTCCAGGAAACGCGTAGCAGAATGTGTTCAAGTGAGACTTGACTCTAGTTCTCTTACTGGTTCACTTATGTTTTTTTACCCAGGCTGAATAAAGTCATTGAGGACAACTCTATTTTTTTATTGTATTTTTTTTTCTTAATCTGACTTTTTGACTGGTTTCGCTAATAAATTCCAAGTTTTGAAATCGTTCTGCCTCAAACCGTGGCTGATCCGAATAGCGATGTTGGACCGCTGTCATTTTGAACAGAACTAGAGGAGCGCTAACTTCTCTGCAGACCCCACACATCCTGGACACAAGCTACTTAAGCCTTTTACCTTCAGGTCGGCAGTCATTGCAGAAACCAGCCAGTTTCTTCTCCCAATCTGTCTTTAATGAACATAATGAACACTTTGCAGCCAGAGCAGTTTGCAACTCTGACATATCGTGTTCTTTAGCCGTCTTTTTAAACTTTGTACATGAAACCAAAGTCAAATTCCTTGTTTATGAACAGAAAGAGAAGATTTATCCTCTCAAATAAACAAAAATTACAGTTACATTTCATTTTCCATCATTACTTTTATGTGCATTTATTTGATCATAATCAGTTCTTTGTGTTTTTGTAGAATAAGGTGGGAAGAATTGAAGGCATGTCCCATTCCTCTGGGATATTTGAATAAGTCCTTTAAGCACTTAAGGGCAGAGCAACCCGTCAGCCTTGCTCTGGTTATGAGGAAACATCTTTAGATTTTCTTGTTTATTTTTGCTTATGAAATACTGTCTGGAATCTGGCCTGGTGCTGCAAGGGTGCAGCTGCAGGTTCTGTGCTGTTCCTCTTCCTCAAAGAGATAAAAACATGTCGGAATAAATGATGCAACAATTTATGCTTCGGCTGCAGCGCTACCGGGTGTCTGCTGCCCTCTGCTGGACCACTGAGGAAAATCTACACCTCTTGGAAGAACTTGGATACAATTTAACATCTGGAACTGATTTTTATTCATTTATTTATTTATTTATTTTACATGTGATTTAAATCCCTATGTTATATTTAAGACACTTAGAATTTTTATTTTTTATTTTTTTTAAATAAAGTGTCCAACACCAAAGCTTTTTAAATGAAATGGCTTTAACAAGTAATTCTAAGAATAACACAGCAGATTAAGACTTAAAATAAAAAATTTTTTAAGGGTGATTATTTTCACTGAAATATAATATCTTGTTTAACTAGAAATAGGAAACGCTACGTTTTGTCTTTCACAATAACCCATGTTTGTTTTAGGCTTTTAGCGTATTTCCTACAAAAACTGTGGTAACGATTGGGCCTTCATGTGCAGCACCTGGTTGCGTTGGTCCAAACTCTGACCCGGACAATGATGGTACACAAAAAAAAAACAACTTTTTTTATCCTTGTAAAGTTTGAAGGCAATAAACCGAGCAGGTCACTTCCTCTGCGGTTGTTTGAGGGACTCCATTAGGAGCCGACCAAACTTCTCCACGTCACATTTAGTCATGACCCTCACAGCGTGGCTCTTCTTCAGAGACTCGGTGCGGTCCAGCACCAACATGCCGCGGCTCATGGAGCCCTGCAGCTCCACGCGCACCGGGCACTCGATGCTCTCCAGCACCGTGCTGCCGTCCACGCAGGCCGCCATCGCGTAGGAGTCGTAAGAGACGAAGCCGGGCCCGAAGTGCACGTCTCTCTTTTTCTTCATGGCTTCTTTGGAGTAGGCCCAGCACTTCGACGTCACAGTCTTCATGAAGCGGGCCGCCGGGGAGTCCTGGTTGACCAGCTCTTCAAAGAACTCCTGTGAAACAACGAGTCACACGACGGGGTCACACGACGGGGTCACACGACGGGGTCACACGACGGGGTCACACGACTGCGCCTTAGGGCCGATGCAGGTTGAAAAGAGAGGAGTACATTTCTGCCAAAAAACCCCCCAATTTGTGGCATTTTTAGATTAAAGTCAGAAATGTTCCAAATGATTCCAAATGTCAAAAGTTTGAGAGAGAAAAACTCACTTTTTTTTATTTTTATATTAATCACAGAAATATTCATCTGTGATTCATTTCAACATTTGAGTTTCAAAAGTAGATTTTTTTGTTTTTGGGGCGGAAATGTACTCCTTTTCAAATCTATATGCCCATAATATACCATCGTTACATTATCATCCAGTGTAGTTTTCATTTGCAATACCTCGCAAATATGCCCCTTGAACTTTTCTTGTTTTTGTCATGGAAACACTTATGGAGCGTAAAATCGTTTTACAAGACACTCTTTGACCAGCCTACCCAAGTCAGGCCATTTCTGCCTGAGTATTCCCACGTCGCGAGGTAAGTAGGGCAAACGAAGTCTTCTAGAACGATGTAAGCCGACTCCGGATCCATTGCAAAGTTGAACTCTGCACAGACGGTCACGTTCCCCTTCCCTGCAGTGACAGAAACGAGCGTTTCGAGGCCAGTCGTCTCACACGTGGCGGCATTTGGTCTCCTGCTCCCCTACCCTCCATGTTTCCTCCCATGATGAAGAGCTCTCCGAGCTTTTGGGGAAAACGTGGATCCAGTCTGACGGCCAGCGCCAGGTTGGTGAGCGGGCCCAGGGCCACCAAGGAGACCTGTGGGGGTTCGGGGTTTAGAAACGCCAGAGTCGTCCACACACAAAAAAAAATACCAGGACTTCTCACCCGATTCTCATATTTAGACGCCAGTCTGATCATGGCATCGACAGCGTGCTCCTGCTGAATTTTCTCCTTCCACTGAGGATCTTTGTCCTCTATCACATCCCCAAGTCCATCACCTCCAAAGTGGTCACTAAATGGGCTACTGACTCCAACAAGAGGACCTGCACTGCCTTGAAACACTGGAATCTGCAGGAAAGGACGGGAAATGGAAAGCCATCAGAACTCTAAACCTTTACTCTAAAACATTGGGATGTAATTCTTCTTCAGGTTCTGTTCCGGCAGACGCACCCCCTGGCGCTCGCAGACGGAGAGAACCCGCAAAACGTTCTGACACACGTTCTCCACCGAGGCGTTCCCAAACACGCAGGTCACGGCCAGGACCTCCAGGTTGGGCGCCGCCAAGGCCATCATTATGGCCTGAGCGTCGTCGATGCCGCAGTCTGTGTCGATGATCACCAGCTTGTTTGCCATGGTTCACCTGGTTACGATCCCGGACACACAAAACATACCAAGAGCTAAATCAGTGGGGGTTTGGCTCCAGTGGCCTTCATTTGAAAGTAGTTCGACGAGATGCTGGGGGCATCATAAAATAATTTATGGACACACAACTCTTTATGTACCTATACTTTAAAAAGCACTCTGTCACTGAAGAGTGCCCTGTCTGATAAAACATTAAACCACAAGTGTCGTCTTTTTGGTTACGCAGCTAATGTTTGATCCCAGTGTTGGAATTTTTCTGCACAGGCTCACTAAATTTACAATTTCCTGATAAAAATCCTTACAGATGAAAGAGAACACGATACACATTGTCGCATATTAGGAATTACGTTTCCTTGCAAAAGCATCCATAGAAAGGCTTCATGCATAAATATCCACGTATTTTAGATGTAGACTAACAAACCAGCACATAACTGAAAGGTTGCAAGAAAATGACTGAATGCATTATTTCCCTCTTTTTGTCTAATAAAAATCAAGTGTTTTGTGTGAAAACATCTACTGCATTTTATTTTGACTAACCTTGAAAAAAAAAAAAAGTTATTTTATTTCAAAATAAATTCGAATCTATGCATTGTTTTTCCTTTCAATAACACACATTTCAGTTTATGGTTGTATGTTAACAAAAATGGGTGAGAAGTCAAGCTGCATAATTGTAAGCAGAACCCAATCTCTGACAGTTCTCACAAACTATGATTTGCTGTGCCGTAGCTTGAAAATGTTAATAAACTTAGCCTTTTGCCAATTTAAAGTTGTTTGAGGAAGTATAATACGTTCTATCCTATACTAACACTGTTTTAAAAGTATTGCCAGTAAACACCTAACTTACCTCAGTGTATGTATGGTCTAAACACCCACTTGAGTTCTGTCTTGTGATTGGTTTAAAAATGTGAAACCGCTGCAACACGAGCTGACGGCGGGGGGTGAGATTCGACCACAGTGACGTGCAAATACCACTTATTTTAAATTCAACGTCATGAAAAATTCATATTATTCAAGCTAAAACGCCTTGAGATGTTAGCTAGATGTGCGTGTATTATTTTTGTCCCACTTATTCTTAATTTTATTTAGAAATACTAGTCCGGCTGCCCCCACCATTTTGTCTGTGGAATGGTGCGGTCCTGGGAGCCTGCTCGGGAGGAAGATACGGGTCAGCAGGGCGAAGTAACGGGATTCACAGCGTTAATTGTTTACGGTGGCGGAGTTATTGCTCGGTAAATGTCAGTGTAAAATGGCGAGCACTTAGCTGACCTCCGGGGTCCCTAGAAACAGCCGAGGGAACAAAAAGCCCACCACGCCGACGAGAGGGTATTTGTTTTGCCAGCTAACTCCAGAGGAGGAGGGATGTAGCTGCGCTCGTTCAGCTGCGGCTTCACAGGTGACAGGATGTTTAGTTAATGTTTAATAGCCGCACAGCTACACCAGCCGGGTTAGCCGTGCTCTTTCTCTCCTTTCCTAATCCGCGACTTGGGTTAAAGGTGACGTATTGTTAAATTATTGTCATTATATTGCTTTGCTGTGCGATAAACAACCGGGTCGGATCTGTTTTCATGTGTTGAAAGTAACCTCCGAGTGAGGAGTCTTGTCACATCACCTCCATCTTTTCCTCCAGCTCTGCTCTGTTATCCCCAGAGGAGACGCCCTCATTCTCGGCCGCCTCCGTCGCGTCCACGCGGCGCCCCCGATGCCTAACACGTCAGAAGGTCAAGGAGCGAATCTCCCCCGGCCCGCGGAGCTGCAGAGGCCCACGGATGGGGAGGAGGAGGAGGACCACGGGCTGATCGGCTCTCTCGCCCGGGACGCCGCGAGGCTGAGGCGGGCTTCGAGTGCCGAGCTGCACCTGCAGTGGACCTGCCCGGTCACGCACTCCCGGGAAAAGTTCTACACGGTCTGCTCCGACTACGCTTTGCTCAACCAGGCGGCCTCCGTGTACTGCTGCCCGCCGAAGGTAGCCAGGAACAAGCAGGAGGACGGGGCCCCGCTCGGGAAGCCCAAAGCCTCCTCGGACCCCCTCCAGTGCGGTCACACTGGAGGGGGTCCCGTGGGATCTGACGGGGTCTGCGACGTGGATGAGGTGTCCTCCGGCCAAGCTAAGCCTCTTCTGGCCTGGGAGATTGACACAGCGGACTTCAATACTGTATTCACTAGGAAAATAAGAACCAGTAAGCTTACCATCATTGTCTACTATAATTGGCAGTATGGTCGTTAAGCTGGTTAAACAACTTCCATATCAACTCTATACTTATTGGACAGTGTGTGATCCAGTAATCTTGTGCCCTATTTGTTTCAGGCAATGGGAAGAAATGCAGCTCTAAGAAGATGAGGGCTTCAGAAAGACCCAGCAGGAATCTGCAGGATGTCCCTGTTCATGCATCACTGGAGGAGATCAAACAGAGGAAAGTGCTGGACCTCAGAAGATGGTAACATTGAACTCTGTTCCTTTGTCGTCTTAGCAGAAAACTTGCTGTTCCCGTTATGGTCTTTGAAGTGTATCACATTGTGCCAATTTATAGGAGAAATATTATGTAAAATTGACTTCTTTTTTTTTTTTTAAGCTTCACATCATTATAATGTTTTTCCTTCATCCAAAACATAACTGGAGTGTTTTCTTGGTTCTTTCAAGCATGTGTGAGAAATCCTTTAATTCCCATGACAACCGTTCAGCTGTGAAAAACACCTGATTGGGCCTAGCTCCGCCTTTGAGACGCGGCTCCTCCTCCGAGCTGCAGTTTCCTCACTCAGATCCTTCAGACTAGCCAGCAGAGACATGTTGTGATGACTTCCTGAAGGCGAGTTCCTTTTGCAGGAGACAAAAAAGCTTCATTTGCATAATTTCCTCGAGACCTTAAAGCAGGTTTATAAGAATCATTAGTGCTGACAGGGGTCAGAGGTATGAACCACAGGTCAGAATTTGAGCCGTTCTACCTGCTTCGTGTGAGACGACGTCTCTCCGTGACGTTAACCCTTTATGTCTCTGTTCCTGCAGGTACTGCATCAGCCGGCCGCAGTACAAGACGTCTTGTGGCATCTCCTCTCTGGTGTCCTGTTGGAACTTCCTGTACAGCACTCTGGGTGCAGGAAGGTGAGTGGCTCGAGTCGCTCCGGTCTCGTGTAGTGTTAGACTCCTGAACCCCATCCGTACTTTCAGTGTCTGATCCAGTTAGCTTTGCATCAAGAAGACCCGAATTATGCTCAGATGCATTTTTAGAACCTGGACCTGCCGATTCCAATTTTTCTTGTAGTGAGTGCGCTAAATTTACCAAAAAAGTCGCTAATCTGTTAGTCCTGAGTCCAAACAATAAGAAAACAACATCTGCATGCTGTTGTTAAATGCTCCTCTGTGAGCCTAGGTCTTTATCCCGTTGAACCAATATGGAGGACATGAAAACAGGAGCAAGAAAAACCTTCAATGGCTTGAAAACCAAACTACTTGTAACCAAATCCAGCCGTGTCACCGTGAAGTATAGAGATCTCTTTTGGGCAGTGATGATTGACGCTAGACGATAAATTACGGGTCCCTTCTTTCTGGGTCATGACATTTCCATTGAGTTAACAGTCAGAACTATTCAGCAGTATCAATCCAAAGTAAAGAGATTTTGTTTGTATGTGAAAAAGAAATAATAGGGGAATCCATTCAAGCAGAAACTTTTTAGAATATTTCACTCATTTTTCGTTGGTCCTGGTCAGTATGTAGATGTTAGGTGAATGCCAAGTTTACTCGGATCTTGAGAAAGCCGCGCCTCACAAGCCGCCTGGTTGTGTAAGGAATATGGAGTTGTACTTGCTGAATATGACTCCGTTTAACTTCCTGTTCGTTATTTGCTTGGCCAGCCTTTCACCCATATCTCAGGAGGAGGCGCTGCATATTCTGGGCTTCCAGCCGCCTTTCGAAGACATCAAGTTCGGCCCCTTCACTGGCAATGCCACGTTGATGCGGTACACAAATGGTTTCCCTCCTAGTTTCTAGCAAAAGAAAAGCACGTATTAGACCTTCTTAAACGGTCCGATCCCTTTTTGTTTCCCCAACCCCTCCTTACAGGTGGTTCAGGCAACTCAACGACAATTTCCGAGTGCGAGGTTGCTCCTACATTTTGTACAAACCTCACGGTAAACACAAGACGGCTGGAGAAACGGGTGAGTCTCCCGTCTGCGGAGACCTGCTGGAGGAGTAGTGTTGGAGGAGTAACAGCTGCTCTCTGCTCTGTAGCTGAAGGCGCGCTGATGAAGCTGACCCAAGGCTTGAAGGATGAGTCCATGGCCTACATTTACCACTGTCAGAACCATTACTTCTGCCCAGGGGGGCTACGCCACTGAAAGCGGCAAAGGCCTACAGGTTGGTCATGTGACTCTTCATCTTGTAGAAGAATGCCATCACTTAAAGCTTCTCTGAGTCCAAGATCCACCCAAAGACCTTCGGTCAACATCGTCGTAAGAGACTGACTGCTTGTCTCCTGTGTGAAGGGGTCCTCTGCCCACAAATGAAATGGAGCACTGGATCTTAATCGGCGAGCCCAGTAGGAAACATCCAGCGATCCACTGTAAAAAGTAGGTTTCTCTTCGCTTCAGTAGTTAAATGTAACCATCTCTGCTGCTGAGCTACTGACCAGGACCTTCTCTGTGCAGGTGGATGGACATCGTGACCGACCTCAACACGCAGAATCCAGAGTACCTGGACATCCGCCACACCGAGAGGGGACTGCAGCGCCGCAAGACCAAAAAGGTTCCTGTAGTTCCTAACGCTTGGCACATTTTCATTCCTGCAGTGGCTGGATAAGTCTGGATATTGTGAATGATTTTAGTTATTATTCGTAATATCAGATCTGTATTAGTATTGAAAGTATTTTTCTCTTTCATCCTTCATGACTTCTTTCCTGCCTGTTCTACATCCTTTCCTACTTCCTGCCTTCATGTTCAACTTGCTTCAGTCTTCCTTCCTACCTAATTTCCTTTCCCCCTTTTTTTCTTCCTTTGAGTGTCTTTCCCTCCTTCTTTCCCTTTTCTCTTTATTTCTACTATGCTCCCTTTTTCCTTCCTTCCTTTCTTTTTTGTATCCTTTCCTTCCTTCCTCCTACTTTCCTTTCTTTTTTGCCTCATCTTCCTTACTTCTTTATTTCCTGGTTTACTTTCTTCCTATCCTATTTCGTTCCTTACTTTTTGACCATTTTTTGTTACCACTGTTTTTTTATTTTTTGTTGAGCATAGAAGGCCTCCTTTTCAGTCACCATAATCTTTGGTTCTTCCTACACTAAAAGGAGTTTGCCTGTTTTAAATCAAACTTTTAAAATAGCCAATAATAACAAGAGGTACGATGTCGGAGCCCTGCCGCGTTCCGCATTGAAGTGATGCCTCTCTGAACACCGTGTGTGACAGGTGGGCGGTAACCTGCACTGCATCATGGCCTTCCAGAGGGTGAACTGGCAGAAGCTCGGCCCGTGGGCTCTAAACCTGGAGAATCTGCGTCACGACTTCCAGCAGCAGCCGGCCTCGGACCGAGCCCACGGCAGCATGGCCGACGACTCGGAGGAGAGGACGCCGTCCAAGCGTCTGGCCCAGCTGGGACGCTCGCAGAGCATGGGGAGTCAGAAGGACACCGGCAGCTGGAAACGGCTGTCCAACACCACAGAATACAGACAGAGGAGCTCCCCAGAGAGCGACCTGGAGGAGGACATCACAGACTGAGACGCTTCCTGTGGACATGCAGGGGCGGGACGTCATGACAACCGACGACAAAACACAGAGCAGGCGATTCTAAAGGATAGGCCCCCTAAATAACCTTGCAAAGTGTTGGTTCAACTCATTGTTTTAACAGTTTTTGTTTGTAGCTTTTGGAAATATTTAAATAGCGTTTAAAGGTCTTTGTTGCTATTGGGCATTCCTTTGACCTCATCACATCTAAAATCCTTTTTCCTGTCTTGTGTCCCCACAAGCGCAAACAGTCCCCTAAGCTGTGACTTTATATTTCCGGTTTCGGGAGCGGCGCAAAGGCTACAGCAGCTTCAAAATATTTGTTTCCACTATTTCATCGTAGCACTGCCAAAGGATTTCCTTGTTTTCCACAAGGAAATGAAGGGGAGGAGGTGAACCAAGACTTCTCCATTCACTGGAATCAGACAAATTCCAGTCCGAATAGAAGCCCAAACGGTCGGAAAATCACATCCGAACTTGTTTTTCAATCAGCTGTACAACTTGCACCGACATCAACACTCTTCAGCGTGAAAGGTATCACTGAATGAAGAAGACTCGATCTTAACTTTTGATGGATGGGAAATACAGATGCAAACATGGTCAGCTTTTGCAACATTCATGAAAAATAAGGGCAAATTATGAGGAGGAAAGAATTTACTCCAACAGTGTATTAGGGCTGTTGTAGATGGAGAGAGAAAAGAAGAACATGTCAGGAGTTTTTAGATTAATGCCAGAAATGTTCTTGAAAGACGAGGACATTTCTGAATTCCAAATGTCAAAACTTTGAGAGAAAAAAAACAAATTTTGAGATTAATCTCAGAACATTGATATAAAAAACAAGGAAAATTCTGAGTTTGAAAAGCCAAACATTTTCCACCTTTTGAAACTCAAAATTTCCAAGTTTTTTTCTAGAAAATTTTAAACTTTAGATTTTTTTTGTTTGTTTGTTTGTTTTTTAGAAAAAATCTGAGATTACTCTGAAATGTCTTTTGTACCCTTTTGTACAGGGTGCGCTGCAAATAGATATTTGCTATTTTTTTCCCCATCTACAATGAAAAGTGTTTGGTAAAGTTTCAGAAGTAAACACAGAGTTGCATCAACACTTGTGAAGGTTTAAAAACTTACTTTAAACCCTAGAAGTCTTTTTGTAGTTCAATCACCCCTGAATGCAAAATGCCTACATTCACCAGTGCTGCTCTTAGTCATCATCTCTTTAGCGTGGACACATAGAGAGATGTTCCAGGTCTTTCTCTTCACCTCAACCCGGCCGCAGTGGTAATGCGGGCTTCATATCGAGCCAGTTCTGCCTAGAAAACGCACAACAGCATTACCCACAATCCCGTTTGGTTCAGAAATGACGCACCAACAGGGTTTATTGTACAGATACAGTCGGTGGGAATGTCTCCCTCCTGGTTCGCAGTGGTTTAGTTCAGTGGAAGTGGCGTCCAGTCAAAGTGTTGTGAAAATGGCCAGTGTTCTCCTGTGATTCGTGAACAGATATGTGGATCGTCATGGTTTTTTTTTTGTTTTTGTTTTTTAAAGAGATGTGACATACGTGTCACATCTCTTTAAAAATGTGATCCTCATGTTTTTCATTTCTGTGAACACGGTTTGGTTTGCAGCCAGCAGATGTGATTAAGCGAGCCTGTTGACGTGGGATTCTTGTAGTTATTTTACAATAAAATCTTAATTTTTTTTTTTTAAAAACACCATGAAGCTGTCCCATTTCTTTCTCTACAAGTGACAGTGCCGAGCAGAAGTATTCACACCTTGCTACAACAGTGCATTGTATTAAGATTTTATGTTAGACCAATGAATGCAAAACAGTGCAGACTTGTATAGTGGAAAGTAAACAGGAAGATGTCTCAACCAGCTTCCTGCATAAAGAGACTTATGTTGTTCTGCCATGAAAATCAACAAAACAAGAACAAGCTCTTGACCAAACATAATTCTGATTTATTTATAATCCTGACGGGTTTAATTTTAAATAAAAGGTTTGTTTTTGATGAAGGAAGACATCATCTCTCAATATTTATCTCTGGTGATGAATTCCAAGTCTTTCAAGTCGGAAGGCCTCTTTTCCATTACCCTAATCTGTTCATCCGGTCCACAGATCCTCTCTTAGTTACAGCCAGAGACTTTTATTAGTCAGCTGTACAGGGTGCGCTGCAGAGACCAAACGCCGACCACTGTTTCACCAAATACCACTTTATTGAAGTTAATCCGACACGATGAGAGCTTTGAGTTTTGCAGTGGGAGGGTCTCTGACGGGATCATAAACGTCCTTTATGTGCTGCTGTCGGCCGGATCTGACGAAGACGCGCCGCTCCCTTTCAGCTGCTGCCTCAACGCCGCGATGTGAGCCGGACCGATGCGGCAGCAGCCCCCTGCGGCGCACGGAGACGGAGCTCAGAGGAGACGCGGCGAAACGTCACGTGGGAAAGCAACGGAGCTCACCTAACAGAGCGGCTCCCTGCTTCAGCCAGGCGCCGCTCAGCTCAGGCGTCCATCCTGCTGTCCGCTCTGACCTCTGCCATCTTCGTACAAAAAAGGAAACCCGGTGAGAGCAGAAGCTTCGAGCGACAGAAAAGCAGAACCACCACCACCAGCAGCAGCAGCAGCAGACTCTCTCACCCCTGCTCGGCGTCCCACTCCTCCCCGCTGTTTGGGTACACCACCCAGCTCACGCCGGGGCCCCGGGCCGCCCTGGCCGAGTCCAGCAGCGGCTCCACCACCGCCGGATGGCAGCAGTTGACTCCCACGGCGAGCAGCTGGGGCGACCTGCAGGCGAGCCGAACGGCGTCCACGAACGGGGTGCCGTCCGAAATGTGCTTCTCGTCCTGGGGAAGTTTTGGTGAGGGGGAAAAGAAACAAACAAAAAAAAAAACATGGAGGATTTTTGGGGGGATTAAAAGTTAAATCGAGTTTATTTGTGTAGCACATTTCAGCAGCAAGACAGTTCAAAGTCTAGCTATAAAAATATAATGCAGTAAGCAATTATGAAACAAACAGCAGACATTACATTTTGTCACTGTTGCTATTTATTCTGTTTTTGTTTTTTTTTCTCAGAATCAGAACCGTTCAAATTGTTTATGATCCACCAGGAATTCTGACATCAAAGACAAAATCCTGAGTAAAAATGTCAAAAGTGTTTTTGTTTTTGCAGTGGGCTCAACCTTTTTTCATCCAGTCACTATGAACCAAATGCAGCACTGATTACGTTTCAGCAGTTTTGCAGTTTTCTGGACGTTTGTTTCGAGTTTGTGGTGCATAGAAGCTGAATGCCGGTTCTCTATTTTCGGTCCTCTTATCCTGGAAATGTTCTCCCGGTGACGGAAGGCCGTCTTTGCAACCGTCTTTATGCGTTTCTGAAGGTTCAGGTCTGAGTCTCATCACTGCACCCGTCAGATTTCGTGCCTGGTCACCGGTTTCTAACTGTAACACCTGAAAGCGGCGAAAGTGAATGGACTGCGGTCGCCGGCGGTTACCTTACAGGAGAACGACAGCCAGGCGTTGCAGTCCGGGAACTCCCTCAGCAGCTCCACCACGGCCTGGGCCTCTTTGACACTCGGGATGGTCTCAAAAGCAACGAGGTCGGCCCCCGCTGCTGCCAGGCACTCCAGCTGCGCCTTATGCCACAGTTTGAGCTCCTGAACGGAGAACAGGTTAGGCTTTTGTTGACACTTCTCTGATAGTACATACAGTAAATATCTGCGTTCAACGACAGCTTTTTCACGCTTTGATATGGACTTTTCATTTTATCACAATATTTTGTGGTACTATTGTGATAATGATAAAAATGTTCAAAAATGATAAACAAGATCACAGAAGAACACAAATACTGCTCTGTAAGAACATTTGAAATGGGATTTATTTCACTGAGCCGCAGATATTAAATCATATTTTTGAATGTATTTATATCTATCGATTCTCATAATACTGGGTTTTGTTTTGTTTTTAACACTATTTTGGACTTATTGTGCTGGTGATGAATTCAAATTCTTAACTTAATAAATAATCATTTATATGATAAATGCCCACTCTCCATAACGCTCCATGATTAAATCAATCACATGAAATGTCATTAAGCTTCATAGAGGAAGTAAGGCTTTGTACTATGTTTTTTGTGTGTTTGTGGTTTTTTTTTGTCTTACACCCTGACATGTACAGGAAGTCGGTCGGAACGCGGCCTGGAGCCACTCACTTCCACGCTCATCCTCTGCGCGTACGCCCCGCTGTACTCTGACCCGTCGTGGAGGAAGGCTCCGTAGGGCCCAACGGAGCCCGCCACCAACAGACTTCTGTCCCCTGGCAGAAAAATACAGACACAGCGTCCAAATAAATAAACTCGGCTCGCGTCTGATTTTTTTTTGCGAACAGGGTGCGGTTTGTTACCAGAGGGGAAAGCCTCCACCGTCTCTTTGGCCAGATGAACTCCGGACATCAGCAGCTCTCTGGCCTGGTCACAGGTCGCGCCCAGGTGGCTGATGAATCCCTGGACGCTCGCCTGATACGTTGCGGTCGTGATGACATCAGCGCCGCTGAGGAGAAACCTGTTGGCGTTCGGTGGCTTTCATTAAGAAATGTGACCAGTCAGCTAGCATTTAGTAATTTGTCATTTTGAGGTTAAGAGGATGGATTATTTGATCTAATTTAACATATCGAACAATAAAGTGTGTTCTTTAAACGGGCACTGTCATGTAAAATCTACCTTTTTGAGCTTTCCATCACGTTACAATGTTATTCCCTCATGGAAGATATACGAGGAGCGTTGCCTGGATTCTTTCATGCATGCTTGAGAACTCCTTTAATCTCCATGGAAACAATTAAGCTGTGGAAAACACCTGGGCGGACCTGACCCCGCCTTCAAGGATGAAACTCCTCCTCAGGCAGCTGCAGTTTCCAAGTATCAGCCTCACAGAGCTCCCCTCTCCACCCAGCTCCTTCAGACTAGCCAGCAGTAGTTAGCAAACACCTGGTGGAACTAACCTATCTGCTGAGCTCATTATACGAGCTACTGCTCAGGGAAACTCCAGTGAAAACGCTGTTCAAGGTTTAACAGAGGAGCCATGTTGTGATGACTTTCTGAGCAACGGGGGCCCAATTTCAAGGCGTTAAATTACAAACTAAAACTTCTCTTCAGTCATTTTTGATACACGTAGCATTCTTTTAACAACTGAAGTTAACATAATGGTTTGATTGTACTAGAAAATAGCACTATGTGCCTGGAAATTGTATGAGACTGTCCGTTTAAATTATTACATTGATTCACGACTCAAAACAAACAAAAAGCAGCGTCATCTAATTTGCAATTAGTTCATTCATTTGGCCCGTTAGGCACTCGCTGCAGCTCTCCGGTTTCCCATGAACCTACCTGTAATGAGTCTCCTTTATTGCCTGGGGGTTCGTGTGCAAAAGCCTGGCGCTCCATAAAGGATCCCCCTACAGAAAAAAAAAAAAAGAAAAAAAGTTTCAATCCAGCTTTCAAAAATACATCTGTGATAGGCTGACCTGTTTTCACCCTCATTGACAACATCCAAAGTTATACTTTGTGATACATTTAAAATATAATTTAGGTGTTTAAACAGTGATTGAAAATTGGGCTCATTATTTATCAAGTTCGGTTTCAATGACAGCAGCTGTTTTCACCCAAAACTGGGCATCATTAATCATGCCATTGAAGTTTAAAGGCTACTATTCTCATTGTTTTTTTTCTGTTGCTGTTGAAGAAAAGCGCTCCCACAGCATGATACTGCCTCCGCCGTGTTTCTCTCTGGGATCTACGGCTGATTGGCAGTTCTAACCTTCAGGTTCATCAATTAATTCAGGCATTTGTGTATTGACACAACTTATCAGCTGGTAATACGGACATCCTCGTGAAATTGGTGTCAACGCCGTAATGTTTATCACCGCTCACTGACTGAACTTGGACTCAGGAAAACGCAGGTCTCGTGTGTTTGTTTGGTTTCGGGTTCACCTGAAGTTCAGCTCCACGCGCCTCCAGTTCGGTTGCAAGTCCACCGTCCAAGATCAGGGGACCATCACTGAGTATCATCCGTTTTATGCAAGCAGAAGAAGCCATGACGGACACTACGAACACGAGGGGATTGCACGAGACGTTTTGTTCAAATAAGCCATTACTCTACAAGAAACACTAGAGCGAAATTAGTGGGAGGAGGGTAAAAGTTCTTACTGTGTTGTTTTTCCGGGTGAACGGTCGACTGATGCGTTCGTGACCATCGGAATATTTTTGAAAATGCCACGAACCGACCGGATTTAAATTCACCACTAGGTGGCGTTTGAGACAATAGTTTCAACCAGTCAGTGCGATACAGTGGAAATTCAGTTCACGCATTAAAATGCTTAGAAAAAAAGAGACAAACTGGTTAGGGCTTGGAGGATATCATATTAATAATTATTATATCAAAAAATTTGAGACCAGTGATGTGACAACAACAACAAAAAAAAAAGTTGGTTTTAAGATAAGGTATTCGTCAATAATGGACCATGAATGCATCTCGAGTTGGACCTGCAGTTGCTATAGAAACGAAGCATAGCCTGTGATAGCTAACGTTTGGCAAAACCGGCAGTCTACCGTATCGAGCCATATAGAACAAAATTCACGTCTTCAAATGGTGAGTTAACACGTGTAACTTTTATCACAGTAATGTACAGTAATGTTAAAACTCCTGGTAACCTAGTGCTTTGCTTAGAAAGTGAACGAACGAGATAGTCATTTGTTTGCTAACGTTAGCTTAGCAACACGAGCGTAGCAAGGGCTAGCAGACTCCCAATGTGACGCTCACGTTCAGGACGTGTGTTAGTATTAGCAGTTACAGCTGCGCAAATAATGAATACCTGCATGTTTCTTTGCAACTAAATGCTTCCAGTGTTTGAACATTTCTATTGTATTACCCATTAAATGCTATAACTGTTAGCTAAAGCTTCGACTGAACCACTCTTAATGCGCATAAATGTTTATTTCTTGCATTTATGTTCAATTATAGTTTAGATTTTGGAGTAAAATCTTCAAAGCACCTCCGTTAATTATGGACATCTCGAATTTGACTATCAGTGGTGACGCACAACTCTTTTAGGATACCGCTGCTGAGTGACACGGCACTCAATAAGTAAACACAAAATGTAGTTTTCTTAGTCCATCAGTCAAAATAGATTTGGTGAATCTCACGTAATTTCCGGGGTAATGATACATAGTGGAAATAGTACCAAAAAATTATATATATATATATATATATATATATAAAGATGGTTCATGCCGCTGCTATCTGAGAATGTTGGAAGCTTATTATTGAAGAATATTTTTCTTGTCAGGAAAGAGAGAGAATTTAATTAAATTCGAAGATACTTTTATCTATCCAAAAACTCATCTCATACAAGTACTTTCAGAGTCTCAACTAACAGTCTGTCTTGCAATGAATGTGAAGAGGCCTTTGACTGAAGAACCTGTTGCTGTATGACAGTCTCCTGACTGTCACTACATGCTAGGAGCTTTATAATATTTATTATGAGAGCTTTTGCAAAGCTAATAAGCTGCTCCCAGTTGTAAAAATGATACATTTTTGCCTCAGTTACATATCATAAAATCTGTTCAAAAGTTATTAAAAAAAAAAAGTAAGGGCAAAAAATTCTCCCCAACTGACCAGGATTCAAAACCAGATGGAATAATTATTCAAATATGCAATCTCTCAAAGAGAACAAAAATATCTAGTCAGAAATAACATAACAGAGCAACTCCAACATGCTGCTTTTGAGAGCAGTGCAGTTCTAGAATGATACTATGTGGTGCAAAGTTATACTTTTGCTATTTTTGTAGTTCATATGTACTATACAATAAAGGTCACATATATTTGAATTGATACCAGTTCATAAGAGCACTCTAGTAGCTGGACATTCAACCACTCTTCTCTTTCTTAGCTATTAACCAGCTAACACAGCTTTGTTAGCTAGTAGCTAGCTAGCAGTTAGCTAACAAAGTTGTCTAGTTAATAGCTATCTTTTTTATTTAGCTTTGTTAACTATTAAATGGCTAACAAAGAGATTGCGAGATGCCAAACAGCTCACACATCTAAGGCAAAAGTCCTCAGTGAGCAGCGCCTAGGTTCAAGGTCAACCTATAGACCGTCATTGTTCAGCTTATTTTCTCAGAATGACAAATTCCAATCATATTAAACAATTCCAGGTTTTGACTCTAGTTGTTTACATACAGGAGGCACTCAGAAAACTTCCCCCACAGTTTCAAACAAGCCCAACTTAATCATTATGGGAAATCCGCTTCCTGTGATCCAATATAATACAGGAATTATATTTATTGATGCAAGTTGTGACACGAAACTTGGTTTTATCGTTTAATCCGCTGTGGAAAGTGAGTACAGATATTTTTGTCCTAATTGAAAAAGCTCAGATTTGTTTCTTTGTCACATCAGTAAGTTTTTACTTGAGGGCAATGCAAACATGTCGTCGGCGCTACCACAATGCGTTGGAGCTACGTCTGGTCATGCAAGGCTAATAAAAACCAGGTGTTGACTTTGTTGCGTTATCTAACCCAAGTAGGTCTTTCATAATCAAGACATATGCATGAAGTAGAACAAACAATAGTGTATGAAAGTAGATTTTTGTGCCCCCTAAGTCCTTGTGTCGTTTTTAACTCATATCTAAAATATGTAAACTTTTTTTCAGGAGGACCGGTATGCTTTTCTCACAGAGTGGTATGATCCCACTGCAGCCCTGCTGCGGCGCTACCAACTGTTCTTCTACCTTAAAGACAACTCTGTAGAAATGGTAGCACTTCATGTTTTTTTTTGTTTTTTTTTTTTAATTCTTCATGCTTTTTGTAAATATCTCTAGAAAAAAACAAATACTAACATGTTTCTTATTTTCCAGTTTGACCTAAAATACCAAAGGATGTTTCTGAGAAGGACCAAATATGACGACCTCCATCTGGAGGACCTGTTTTTGGGGAATCGGGTGACCGTGTTCTCACGGCAGCTGAAACTGATAGATTACGGAGATCAGTTCACAGCAAACAAACTCGGCAGCAGAATAGAAAAGTACGCTTGGTTAGGCCATGCAATAAATCTTTCTTATCCTCTTTAGTAACTGTATACACTGTACCTCACAGCAATCAACCCCATTGTGTGCAGGGTAATGACCTTACAATAATCCACGACCTGTAATTTGTACGCTAAACAATATGTGCGTCTTTATATGGTACCCTGCCTTTAGTATCAAAGATTGATGCAAGTGTTTTCTTTTTTTATGAACTTTTATACTTCTGACATGAAGTATAATGTCAGAAATATAACAAACTTTAATACATTTATCTTTAGCAGATGCAAAACCTTTTCACATGTTGTCACCTTATGTCCACAAACTGTTGAATAGGATTCTTCTCAACTAGCTCAGGTCACCTAGAAGCTGACATTTTTGCCCATTAGAGCTATTAGAGGACAGCCTTTAATAGCTCACTTTTACTTCTCAAAATAAGCTCAGTAGTGTCACAGTGACTTTCATTTAGTGGAATCAGGGCAAAGGCGGGTGAGTAAAAAAAAACTTGCCACACTTTTTATAATTTTATTTGTAAACTGTGTATCATTTACCTCAGACTTCGCATGCACACTGCTTGTCATTACTGGCGGCCTTAAAGTCAAAGGAATATATAGTGGAACTTAAACCACGAACCATGCTGTATTATGGAACGTTTCAAAAAAAAAAAAAAAAAACATTCTTAAGCCTCAATTATTGTCGAATGGAAGCAGTTTAAAGTGACGGGAGATGTCAGAGTTGCCTGTCTCGTTCAATAAAGTAACAATAGCAGACAGCTCATAAATTGGCAGTCACGCTAAATCCGCTGGATTAATATAAAAACTTGACTAGTTGTAGAAATCATCTGATTTTATGCATTTGTTGGCATCTAAGCACTAGAAAACAAAATCATGTTCTGCTACATTTTTGGTGTTTAGGTTCATGAGAAAATGGTTCAGGTTTCTGCCTCAAATCAAAATAACCGTAAGAATAATATAATAGGAACATAGATGATGAATGGATGGCTCCCAGCAAAGAATTTCAATATATTTCAATCAATTTAAATCTATCTGCGTGTGTATATGAATTAGTTTGTGAATGTGTGAAGTGCCATCTCACGACTTTTGCAGCAAATCGTTGCTACATAAATAAATTGAACCTAATTGTCGCCTGACTCTGTAAAATCTCACATCACATGTTTCTGTCTTTCTTTGTTCCAGAACGTTTGCTCTGGTGAAGCCAGATGTGCTTAACAAGATAGGCGATATCTTTGAGCTGATTTACTCCGCCCACCTGATTGTGACCAAAGCAAAAATGACCCAGCTTACATGGTAAGGTCACTCTGCCACCGGGTGTTTAATGAACGTGCTGGTACTACTCTTTGTACTCTTTAAATTTATGACACGGTCTCGTGCAAGAGGAAGACGCAGACTGTTTGCTGGCTGTTTCTTCACGTAATCAGAAGAATGACTTTCTTCAGCGCAGCGGACATACAGTATGACCTGCCAAAAGGCAAAAGAGCTACGTCTATATATTGGTGGTTTAATCATTACCAAATTAGTTGTAGCCTGAAAGCAATAAGTATAGCCTTTAATAGTTCACTTCTACTTTAGAGGGCACTGAACGAAACGCCCTTCATGTATTCCTTTACTTTTAAAAGTGTTTTTCAAAGTGAAATAGGAGTACTATACTGTGACCTTTTTGTATTTCTATTTTAAAATTGGAGAAGAGCCATCGAAAGAGTTCTGTTTATTTATTTTTTTATTTTAATTTAAAATGCTATGAGAACTGCATGTGAAATATTTTTGCTGGTCTCGCTGCTACTGGTGGTTATTAATTCGTTATATTAAAATAAAAAGTGACATGCGTGAGCGGTGTGTCATACTAAAACAGTTGATTTACTAATATAAAAAAAAGTTCTTCTCATTTTAGTGAGTAGCATGGTTAGCACTGCTTTTATAACTATAGCTGTACTACTGCTATTACTATTATAATTATTATTCTCTAGAGTGTGGCTCCGTATCTCCCAGCGAATGTCGATCTGTAACTCAGAATTCAAAGTCCTGCCAATCTGGCATGTTCCATCACAAACAGAGATCGAAAGCTCCAAAGCATCAAACTGAAACTTTTCCTTTTAAACGCTTCACTGACGCTCAAAAATAACAAACTTTGAGTTTTCCTCTCACAGTAACGACATCTACACCGGCGGGGGTAGTCAGTTGGGGTCCAACGAGAGTTCAGTCCAAAGTGTAACAGCTCATTGGTAATCAATTTGAACAAAACAGTAATAGATTTGAAAAAGATTAACACCAGTCAGCACCAGGCCTTAAGCTGTCGTTGCTGTTTTCAAACATTTATGTAACTAGATACAGCTGGTGCAAAACTGCTTCTGTGTGATCTTCCCCTGTTGTGGGGATTGATCGTTTTTACTATTTTCTGCATTTTCTCAATTCAAACAAAAGTACAGTTAATGCCCACAGTAATACAAATCACACATCTTTATGGGACTAAAAGAAATGCATTACAGCAATACAAATGAGAATGCTATTCAAGCGCAGTATTTGTTTGTAGGGCCATAATTGTTATTGTTGCTATCGTTATTATGATAGTATCACAAAATATTGTGATAAAACCTTTAAGTCATGCCCGTCAAGTTTTGGACTTAATATTAGGGAAATCTTTATCTGTCCGCTGACGTCGTCAGACCAGGGGGAGGAAGGTGAAGAAAAGTACCGTCAGAGAGGAAAGGGCAGGGGGAGAAAGACTAACAACTTTGATAAGGGGGTGACTCCAGTTAAAGGTGGGGGGTAGGTGAGTCGCTCTAATATGGGATATTTATGGGAAAATACTACTACGGGAGCACACTGGAACAGAGGGGTAAAATACAGTAGTTTCCCACTCAAAATGGGAGACTTGACGAGTGGAGACTTAAAGAGCAACCTGATAGGATTTACATTTTGACCACAGATTGGAAAAAGTCATTGTGGGTCGAGCTTATTCTGGTTTCCAGCCAATTTTTTGCAGCCTGTTTTATGACTATTGAGCAGTTGCTGACTGCATACTTCAAAGACACTTATATATTTCACCACAAACAGGTGTTTTGATTTGGCTACTTCTTTTGAGCCCAGCATGTTGGGATGAATGTCTTGAAATGGTTCTGTGGACACACACTCAAATTGGGAGTTGAGATTTATAATTCATTCAGAGTTACCTTTGACATTCCTCCTATATTAATACCAACTTGGCCATTTATAGAAATTTGGGCAATCCATAAAAAACTGGGACAAGAATGACTAAAATAAGAAGGATTACGCAGCACATTAAAGGTGCTCTATTCAACAATGATGCAAATGTTGCTCAGATAGATCATTTTGATATTTGTTTTTAAACACAACCCTAATATCAGTTTCTGTACAACTTTAGTTTTTTAGTTATTTGACTGTACCACTGAGAGCATTTGAAAACTGTAATCTAATTTTTTTGATATACTGGCTTCTCTGGACTTTTTCTGGAAATCAAGACCCGTCTGATTCCTGAACATTTCATGGATGTTCCTGTGCTATTTGCTGTAGCATATGTGTGCTTGAACAGATGAGCTTGGCATTTGAACCCAAAGGTTAATCAGACTTGTGGAAATCCATAATTCTCTTCCTGATACCTTAACTGATTTTTATGGATTTTTCCATACTGCTAGAAAAGGAAGCAGGATGTTTGAGGTCTTGACTTAATATCCGTCCACAGGATTTGAGTATATTTAACTCAAATCCTGTGAATTTTTCAAACATTAAATTGAAGGTTACTCTTTAATTCAGAGCTTACCTAAACTGCCAACAGAAAACTGATATTATCAAAGTTAAAAAAAAAACCAAAAAAAAAACCTAAAGGTGTGTAAGATAATGACCTTGTTAATAAAGTCCTGCTTCACTTGCTGTCCAGAAGTATTTCCCAAAAGATAAGAGACTAAAGCCCAGAATTATCTCTGACCGCTCTTAATGACTCTAATCTGGTACACAGAGTTCACTTTAAAAGTCCAAGATCACTTGGTCACAGATTAACTTTGGTTTATGGTTTTGTTACATTGCAGGAGCCAAGCGGCAGACTTTTATGTGGAACATCAGTCAAAGCCTTTCTTCAAGTGAGTGCCTAAGTAAATGATTTGCAGGTTCTGGGCACAAGACCATTGCCAGAAGTGGCGATAATGATCCAAATGACATTGCAGTGACATTCGAAACACCGCAATGTGTTCCACTTTTCTATTTAAATCATCTGCGCTAAATTCAACGTTGCTCCAATTTTGCAGCAACTTGATCAAGTTTATAATTTCGGGCCCTGTGGTCGCCATGGAGGTGACAGGTGACGAGGCCATGTGCATATGGAGGACACTCCTGGGACCAGCGGACTCCGCTGTGGCACGACAGGAAGCACCGCAGAGCATCCGCGCCAAGTTCGGTACCGACTCCATCCAAAACGTTTGCCACGGCTCTGAGTCACTTGCCACCGCCGCAAGAGTGAGAAAAGTTTTGCCTAAAGTCATCCTTTGCCTGGGCCTTTGTCGCCCGTTATATTTGCTCCCAGAAATAATGGTGAACCTGCGGCGATGTGTTTGTGTCTTTGTCAGGAGCTCGAATTCTTTTTCCCCTCCACGGTAGGCCACAGTCCTCCCAACACAGCGGTCTGCGAAGACAGCACGTGTTGCATCATCAAGCCTCACGCCATAGCAGAAGGTCAGGTCATCACATATAAAAGCTATGTTAAAAAAAAATCCTCGTAAAACTGAAGTCTTTTACAACTCTTGGAATTTGCTGCTTTGTTCGAGGTTGTTGTCCTCTTGGACGATCCAACCTCGGTCAAGCTTCAACTGTCATTGACATTGACCCTTACACACTTTATTACACTGTAGAGTTCATTTTGTCCAGGCCCTTCTGAAGTATTTAAGGAGTCTTAAGTATTTCCTGGTCTAATTTTTCAGACTGTAACATATAACCTGCTAGCTAAGGCTTAGAGAAGTGACTGCGGACAGCTTCAAACACACCATTAAGAGCCCAAACCTATAGAATTTATGCCAACAATAATTGGACGTTTCTTCTGACTTGCACTGTTTGGTTTTGCCCTGTGTTGTGCGAATATGTAACGCAGCTGTCCTGTATTATATACAACTCCCTGCAGCTATTACCGTTGAAAGTTTTTGAGCCATGCAAAGACACTACTTGGGTACCAAAAATGACCCAGGACTTATCCTAATCCCGGGCTTGATCCCCCGTTCATGGAGCATGCCACCGGGGCTCTGACCTGTGAAATGGGAAATTCTCCTGACAGAGCCCAAGTAAGCACACAAAAGCTGTTGACCAAGAAAAGACCCGCGGTGTTTTTGTTTCTCCTGCACCCCACTATGTTTATTTATTACTTAGTTCCATAAAAATAAATCTTCCTCCTGGGGTTTACCTTCAGTGCTATCTGTTCTGTTTCAGACCAGGCTGTCTTTTTTTTTCTTCCTTTTTAAACTTATATAGAAACTGTTGTTTCAATAGGATATTATTTAACCACTTCTTTTTTTTTCCCAGAAGAGGTATCTATGCGGCATCTTCAAATAGTTCAGCATGTTATTTATTGAACAAAGACGGTATAAAAATATATATTAGTAGTCTTGATAATCCATTAGAGGTTTAGTTAAGACCAACACTTCATGATGAAACCTTCATCTGACAACCTTAGCGGGAGTGTAGCTCTCTTCTTTTCAAACATGACTTTTGGCCACACCTAGATGAAATGGAGCCGTCATTAATGTAACCTCTGCTGACACACATGTGCTGCGCCTGCCGGGACATGTTCAAATGTTTGCCGTGAGAGAAGGCGATGAAAGGACATGCATACACCAGAGCACTCTTTGTTTGTTTGTGAGATCTCGTTCAGCCAGAGTTAAGCTTGCAATCAACTCCCTGATAAATTATCTCCACGATTAATGGCGTTAATCATTCGCTGCACCTTTGAAAAGGGTTAATATCCCTTAAACATTTGCTATTCTGTCCTTTGGCAACCACTATCAAGATTTTATGTGTTAGACCAACGCAAATGAAGCAAGGTGCTACCAAAGTTTTGATCGTATGAAAGTGGAAAGTTTATGGCGCAACTGTAAACCTGCCCAGACTGAGCAAGGAGAGCATTAATAAGAGAAACATCCAAGAAGGGTTAGCGTTAGGGTTAGGGTTAGGATCATGGTTAGAGTTAAACCTAACTCCATGTTAAGTCTGGAGGAGTTACAGCGATCTACAGCTTAGAAGGAGAAATTTGCTGACAACATATTCCTATCAAAATGGACTACAAATATGGCCTTTGTGGAAAAGTTGCGAGAAGAAAGACACTGTTTTATTGTTTCTCTTTTGCTGCTCTTGTTTTCATAGTTCGGTGACCTTGAGTGACTTGTAAGACTCCTTGAAATATAACACATTATTTATGACCAATCTCAACACATGTGATGCTAAAGACTTGAGACAGAGCAGCTAGATCAAAGCATGTTCACGTGTTAAAATGGCTCAAAGTTTGAGCATGGATCCAAATCTGAATGAAGGGCGAGACTTGAAAGGTGCTATTTTGCACAGATTTTGATGAGTATAAAATGTTCCACTTGAGAGGTCTGCAATGCTTTGTGATGCTCTATTCCACAAAACCCTTTAAAAGTCCATTCCAAGTCTGTGGATAGAAGAATGTGAAAAAATTCAAGGGTAGAGAATACTTTCAAGGAAGTCACTTTCTGTATTGATTTGTACAACAGGTGAAATCCGTTGCAACAAATATGTCGAGGACATTTTAACTCTTCTCTCTTCATCTTATTCTTTTTCTCCTTCTTTAAAAAAAAAAAAAAAAAAAACTGAACAACACTTTATTTGGCTGCTTCTAAAGAGGCGTGAGTTTGAAATGCCACAATCTCACCAGGGTGTAACCTTAAACTTTCCCTGCCCTCTCTGTGGTTTGGCGGCGCAGGAGGTGTTTACATGGAAGCAGGTGTGCTCTCTCTGACTTAAACAGCTATTCCATCTGTTCACGAAGGCAGCAAAGCAAAGTCCTTCATCTATTTCATTCTTCCAAATGGGAAAATGGCTCAAACTCATTAGCTTAGGGTTTGGCTTTTCGGTTTAATTAGCCGCCTTACGCGAGTTTTTGTGTGTTTACAAATAGGAGTTCATTCAAAAGCACTTTTGCTGTTTAAAACGGGACTCGAAAGGATTTACTGTCAGAGCTGTGATACATTTGGTCTGAGCCAAGAATAGTTAACCAGGCTGAACAATTTGCTCTCCTGAGAACAAATAGTACATAAATACTTGCTGTGATTTTCCCCCGGGGATCAACTACAAGTTCCTAATTTACGTGGCAACTACGCCTTCAGAGCTTGGCCTATCCCAGTTATCCATGAAGGAAGTTGTGGCTGAAAACGCACCCAGACATGACCGGAATAGAGAAGCTTCTGTTGCCAGGCACCCGGAATGGGATCTCCTAGCAACAGCAGCAGCTGCTTCGGGGAGCCGCGCTTATCCTGGGCTGGCTGCTGCCTGGGGAGGGCAAAAAGGACTCAGGGGGGCGGAGGGGAGAGGGTGGTTTATTACCTAACGCACATATCTCGGCTGTGACGGAACCAGACGGGAATTTATCGATGCTCGCTGCAGCACCTGGTCCAAAATGAAAGTCACGTCTGCACGCCGCAGCTTTCTGAGTTAATGGGAACTGTCTTGTCAGATGAGTACGCCGGCTACTTTTTATCAGGATGGCAGACTGAGATTATGAGAGGGGCGCCTTCATTCAAATAAGAGTCTGAGACAGTCTGACCTTCAATGTTACCGATGTGCCTTCACCGCTGCAGCATTTTTGCACTAATGTACAGCCACTGCGACTCGACTCACAGCTCAGAATCTCTCTGTCGGAAAGGGTGACTAGACTGAAATGATGGTTTGGTCTGTGTGTGCGTCGGGAAGCCCTCATCTAAAGGAGAAACTGAGGTCACTGCATTGCCTGTCAGAGGTTTATATACACCCATCATCTGATGTTATTGATTTGTATAGTCCACACATGTGTCAAATTTAAATACCCTTCCCACTCATGTTTTCGTGCACAAAATGAACAGCCTGACTGGATATTTCACCTGCCTTTTCTATCAGTAATAGTGGAGTTAGTGGAAATTGTGTGGTTTTATGCAGAGCAGGTGACTCTTAAGCACACGTTTTCAGCAGGTTTGAGGTCGGAGGCAGTCCAGAAGCTCAGCCGGCTTGTTCCGTTTCAAAACCGGGTCGATGTGTGTTCAGGATCATTAGAACTAAGCCTGTCACAGTAAGCGATGAATCAAACCATTACACAATAAATCAAACTGATGGTGATGTATTGCCTACATTTGTGCAATGTATCAGCACCATTGTTAGCTGAACATCTCCTCAGCATGATGCCGCCACCACCATGCTTGATAGTTGATGCAGTGGACTCCTAGACTCCTTCAAACATGCCTCTCACCATTGTGGTCCAGTAACTTAATCTCTGTTTTATTCCATTTTAAGTAGCTGATCAAATATCTCTAATTTAGCCTTTTGGTAAAGTTGAGTGTTGTCTTCCCACCCTGGAAAAAAAGTTCAATTAAAGTTCTGATAATTATTAATAGTTCCGGTTTACACAATTCTGCCCAGATTTTTCTCCATATTGCTCTCTTTTAAGATGTATCATGCGTGTTTAAATCGGTGTGAGCTTGCTGAATGTCTGTGGTGTGTTCACAGGTCTGACTGGGAAGATTCTGAACTCCATACATGAAGCTCGTTTTAAAATCTCTGCTCTTGAAATGGTAACCGTTTGACACACATTACTCACACCCTCTGATTTAATGTCCTTTGATTTAAAATTATTTTTATTAAGCAAAGCAAAAAAAAAAAGAGAAGTGAGACAAACATTTGTCAAATGATAATAAAAACGGCGTAAAAAGGACTTTGGTATGCAAAGAAAATAAAAAAATAGGTATGTGAAGAATTATTTACACATTTCTCAATAATCAATAGAAAACTCTTAAGTGGCAATACGGCAGTCAATTCCTATAATTGTTGAGCTTCTTTATGTTTCCCCTGGTGTTTGGATGATTTATCTGTGGTGATGAGGTTGTAGTGTGAGAAGAAACATGTTGATAAAATGAAAAGATTTTTTTGTACTTGCATCTGCCCATAGTGTCAATAATGTTGCACATGGCTGTAAATAAAGGAGAAATCTGGTTGAAAACCTGCTGAAAGTTGCAAAACAACATGAGCAAGAAAATAAACCAAATAAACATACACCAGAGCTTATGGACTTATTTGTTGTCCATGTCTTTAGAACGGCCCAGTCAAAGGCCAGACCTAATTTCTGACAAAAATTGTAGTTACCCGTTTTACATCCATGGTTTCATATCCTGATATTTGTGATGATTTGTGTTTTTGAGCTTGTTTAAAAGCTGCTGACGCCCTTTAGACGGAAGCGTTTCTATCTGATTAATACACGTTCTTTGTTTTCTTAATTCTGTGTTCTCCTCTTCAGTCTTCATAATCTAGTTTACATTTTGTCTCTTTTCTGTTTTCTTTTTTTTTTTAACCTTATGTTTTTTAACCTTCTCGTTTTCATATATTTACAGTTTAACATTGACCGGGCGAACGCAGAGGAATTCTACGAGATCTACAAAGGCGTCGTCACGGAGTATCCTGTAAGTGTAGCCATGACAGTGTTGTGCCATCATGGCTGTCATGCTTGCTGCTACATTTGGTTACACAAAAACAAAGGCTTAGCGTGAGAAGATCTAAGGAATTGATTAAAAAAGTGCACAGGGGCTGAGCTGTAGCCATTATCTGCGTGCTTCCTGAGTCTGTTGTTACATTTTTGCTTGGATTTTTCAGGGTATGGTGACCGAGCTGTGCTCTGGACCCTGCATTGTGTTAGAGATCCAAGGTGCAGATATACCAAAGTCTTTCAGAGAATTATGTGGACCTTCCGACCCTGTGAGTACCTCTACTGTTCTTATTGTGTCTTACACTAGCAGCAGCAGCAGCCGACTTAATATGAGGAACAACAAGAGGGAGTTTGGAAATGTATTTTTAGATTAAATTTTGAATCTCCATGAATTTATCAGGCTCATGTTTGGTGAAGTTTTATACATTTGTTGTTCAGAAATGCAATTCTTACAGGAACCCAAACAGTCTTTTTTCATCAAAGTTCTAATGTATCTTTTAGCTGCAGATGTTTGCTCTTTATACGGACTTAAAGCTACAGTTAGATGAGTTAGCTCTGATCTTTGTCACTTTTTAATTGAAACCCCCTATGTATAATGTTCAGTTTCAAATCAAGGCAGCTTAACTTGTTTCGATTTTATGGCTTTCTTCCAAACCAGAAAAGGAATTAGACCAGAGGATAGTTACTTATGCTTATTTACAAAGCCTGAATAGGAGTATCGCTTTTGCTCTTTCTTTTGGTTTGTTATTTTGTTTGTGTTTCCTTTCGATTCCTGTAAAGCACTTTGTATTGCCTTGTGGCTGAAAATGTGCCGTATAAATAACATTACCTTTGCGCCGTATCCGCGAAACAGTTCATAGCTCAAGCTAACTCACACAGTCCTGAAACCGACCGGTGAAGAGCGTGTGGGCGTTTGCCGTCGATTACAGCAAGGACAACACTTGATGTGAAATCAGATGAAGAGGCTGTGCTTGGTCAGCATGAGTGCTGCACAACATACCTGCAGATGTTCTCCTCCAAATGCAGCTGCGACCGATGAGTCAGCTCTGTATCATGTTAATAATTTCAAAGGGTCAGCTTGTTTTTCTCTCCGACGCAGATCTTTTCAGTGTTTTTTCTCTCCGTTTCACCATCCATCTATCCTCCCTCGAAACACTGAGAGATGTTCTTTCCATCAAAGCCACAAAAGAGGAACAAACTTCTGACAATTAGCTAAAGGAATTTATCATCACATGTCTATTAGGCTTCTCTTTTTTTTTTTTTTTTTTTTTTTCTATTTGCTAAGTAACTACAGACATATTTTCCTTTGGAACATTGATACAGAAACTGCAACATCCCTCTGATTGTAAAAAAAAAAGAAAAAAAGACAGTGTTTTTAAGCCATTAAATATTCAAAAAGCAGCAGCAGTGAAAACCAGTTCCAGAACAAGAGATGTAAATGAAAGTTTTCCAAGTACAACTGTACTTTCAAGTCACTTCAAAACCATAAGTCAGCCAAATATAAAGTAAAGTTGTCCCAATTGAAGTTAGATAAATGATCAGAAACAGCCCTTGAAGTCACATTTCAAGGTGTACGTTACATGTTTTACAGTTCTTACAAACTCCAACATGGCTGTCATGTGTTTAGTTTGTAGTACCTGTGTTTTCTCAGGTGCACATACAGTACTGATAAGTCGGGTTTGAGCTTATTTCTAGAACCAAATTCTAACTCCAGAACAGTGGAGGGCAAATATGGCCCTTAACTATGACGGCATTTATGGAATTTATTGTGATAGCAATAAAGTGACGATAAAAACTACTGCATAATTGGTCAGCTTTTCTTGTCAGAGGCTCGCAAAAGAAAATTCTGCTCTAAAAATAACACCGTTATCGTAGAAAGTACTGCAACTGAGCTGCTAGAATTTAAAAATTTGAACATATTTTAACCACTAAAAGTCACAATTATTGTCACTTTGTCAGCTGGAGTTGGGCAATATGGGATTATAATTTTCTCTTGAGATTTATTGCGGTAACAATGCAGCGATAAAAGTAAAATAGTATTTCAAACTATTAGACTGTTAGATCGTATACAATGTACAGCCAACAGCTCAGTCGGCTGCAGGGTGCAGCTGGTTTGCTTAATATTTGCTTTGTAAAGAGTTCAAAGAGTACAATAAGAAAGAACAGGACGAAGGTGATGGTATATTTTTAGTGACGGGCGTTTGGACATTTTGACAGTAAGCATGCTAACTGATGCGGTCGGAGAAGTCTGTGTTTGTTCTTCTCGGTAATTGTGAGAGTTTAGCTTCTCAGGAGTCTGTAATCCTAAAAAGATGTCACTTTGAAGGAAACATATGGCTTCTTGGTGGCAACAGCTTTGTTAGCTTCTCTCATCCCGACAGTAATCTGAAACATGGACTCGTCTGATCACACGTTGGTGTTCTGCGTTGTCCTGTCCATCTGTGACGCTCAAAGAGCTCGGTGGCAAACTCTGTTAACAGCTGACATATTGCTTGATTTTTCTATAACCCAGCATCAGGTTACTCTTCTGGTTGTAGCACTTGACAGTGTTAAGAGGCAGGTACTTCTGGGTCCCATTACAAATGTGCACAGGGTTAGGGTTAGGGTTAGGCAGAGTTATTCGGCGTCAAATTTCTGCTGACGGCGAATAAACGTAAATTCACAATTAAACAATGTGAATAACGTTCTTCACAAGTCATTTAAAAAGCATGCCGCGCCGTCATCCTCCAACCTTGTCCTAAAGAAGATGGCGCCAACGAAGCCTGGGTTTGTCACCTCCCTATTTTCCGACATTCGCAGATCACATTACTCGTCTGATGCAGAAAAACGATCCCATTGCCGTTTTGCCAAATAGAGTTCGTTTGTAGCCTTCAACCTCAATTCCAACGAGAAATTAAGATTCTTATCAGGATGAGAAATCTGTCACAATAAATAATAAACAATACAATTAAAGCCTGTGTAGAATATATTTTTTAAAAATAGTGACAGTGAAGTTGGCTGAATGAAAGTAAAATTGACCATTAAGATTGCTGCGCTCCCGTCTCCCTCTGTGAAGTTAACATTTGAAAACATACTCTTACGTCTTGAACTATTTCTTTACTTTATCTCTGACATTGCTGCAGAGGTCGCCTCTTTCATCTGCTGCCGTTCCGTTCCGCGCCGCTCGCCCCGTTCAGGACTCTTTGACGGTCAGCACTTTGATTGCTTCAGACTTCCCACACCAAGAAGGAAGGTCAAGCTGTTTCATCACCGTGTGACCTCGCCACACCCGCACCCCTCTACCCCCCTTTCCTCCCACAGCAGCATTTCCTCAGCGCTAACCTAAACGTTAGCGCTCCCTGTCCTCAGCTGTTTTAGCTTGTGCTGCCTCAAGTCGCAGCGTCTGGATGGCTCCCAAAGTATGGAACGTTTTCTTGCTGACTGGAGCGTCAAGACATTCCAGGCGTTATTACGGAATTAAGAGATAAGGCTGAACTTTCTCCGTAACTAACTCTGTGACTGGACGAGGAGGTCAAAGCGTCTTTTACCAGTCGGAGGCTTAGTTATTTGTGCAGAGAATAAGCTATGGATTTGTTCCGGCTGACTAATCTATAAACAGCACAGGTCTGATGGGAATCACCGTTACTGTACAGCTGGCTGCTGAGGTCAAATCAATTGACTCTAATGTTTCCTTATTGGAGAGAACGTGAACCATCTCAGTACAAAAGGAGTCGCGCACACACACAGACTCACACCTAAACCTTCCTGCTGCCTTGCTCCGCAGCCAGTCAGTCACGGGATCGTGCTCTCGTCTCGTGACGGGGCCCCTGGTGTGGGAGCGAGGGGACACGGCTCTGCCCTGTTAGCCGGTCCTGAAGTGCATTCCACAGAGATTGATTTTCCTAAAAGTAAATGCTTCCCCTTTAAATCAGTAACTGAAGAAGCCGCGTCTGCTCCATGTGACACATGGCCGTTTTTACATATATTGTGTTTCATAATGACCACAAACAAAGAGCTTAAAAGGTTCTCTTTGTGCTGAAGGCTATATTTTTTTCCTATCGATTTTCTTTCCCATAATAGGTAAGATGACACCAGCTGCTGCCACTGCGATAAATTTAGAGTTGCTGTTAAATAATGCGTACTCCGATACCCCTAAATAAAACTCCAATGCTGCAGAGGGAGTCCAGCTGTGGCAGAGAAAGCACAGCTGGACGAGAAACAAGAAAGCACAATATGAAGTTGCGTTAATCTGCTGATGGTAGTCTAACCTGTGGAGGGAATAAAGACAGGAAGTGGGCAGCAGAAGCTCATCAGATGCTCGCGCTTACAGCAGATTGGACCCTGTCAATCTAACGTCCCAGATGATTTGCACCTGACTCACCCTGCCGTCACAACAAGCAGCAAAATGGAGCGAAGCAACGGCTGCAAACAGGAGAAACCAGTACTGTTGTAATTAAAATAAGATGTTGGGTTTATTTCACGTGACAGAATATTAGTCATATTGAGAAAAAATCTAATTACAAGAAGAACGTCATAACATCACTGAAATAAAGTCAAAATGATATAAGAATAAAGTCATATTAATAAGTAATGTTATTAAGTAATATTACTTCAATATTCTAATAAATAGATGTTTATTAGAATATTTATTCCAATACATATTCTAATATTTATGAGAATAAAGTAGTAACACAACTTTATTCTGCTATCATTTAGATTTTATTCTCATAATTTATTATTATTATTATTATTATTATTATTATTATTATTATTATTATTATTATTTTTATTTATTTATTTTCATTTTTGTAGCTTGATCACAGCTTAGGGTTCAGACCTGTAAATAAAAGTTATCATTTGAGTCGGGATCTAAACTCTAACCTAATGTACACAAAAACCGAGGCTTCATTGGCAGATAGAGACATATTTTCAACACTTACTCACCTTGTGAGTCGCCTGACCTTGTGAGTCAGTAAGCACTGTGTGCGTGTGTGCGCGTGTGTGTGTGTGTGTGTGTGTGTGTGTGTGTGTGTGTGTGTGCGTGCGTGCGTGTGTGTGTGTGTGTGTGTGTGTGTGTGTGTGTGAACGCCATGGACGTCCTTTCCCTGACCTCTGCAGGGTGAGAAGGACATCAGCCGTTTCTGGGTGGTCATGTGACTTTTAAGTCCTTACTGTCTACACATGACAGCAGTTACAGGAACCCCGGTCCGTTACGCTGAAGCGTACCTCATCGTTGGCCAATAGGGTCGCAGAGAGCGCCGCTTCGTCCTCGCAGATTTGTCCTCTTGCTCCTTTGAAGCGCGGCATGGACAGGTCTGCAGCAGGCAGCTCACTGAATCAATAGAGGTTCAAAAGCTGATGTCCTCCTTTGTTTTCACCTCACTGCTTATTGGAATATCCTCATCATAGCACTGATTTTCAAATGAACTGTTAACAGCAGAATATGATCCAGAAAGACAGCAGTTAAGAGTTGTGTTAATCTTTGTTTCTGCTGGTTTTATGAGAGCTCGCTGATATTTGACATGGAAAGTTTAAAACACGACTCTCCCTGTTAACAACTGGACACAATACAAATGTTGGCATTCAAACAGAAAAAAATCAAATGAAATTCTGTGAAAGAGGCATTATTATGTGATTTCCAGGCACATAGTGCCATTTTGCACCATAATCAAGTAACTTCAGTTATTATAAAAAAATGTTTTATTTATCAAATACGACTTAAAAGAAATTTGACTTTGTAATTTAAAGCCTCGAAATTGGGCGTCTGTCTCTTTAAAAACTCCTGGTCTTTCTTAAACTCAGGAAGTCATCCTCTATTTTATCACGGCAGCACTCCAGGTGTGTTTATAATGAGGGAATAACATTATAACATGATATAATGCAGCATGATGAGATGAACTTGAAGCCCTTCTTAAAGTTGTTCGCTCTGTTGTCAAATATGCTGGGATTTATTTACGTTGCGCATCAAACCCGAGGCGCAGAGCCAAGTTTGGTCTGCCATAACATTTTTTGTGGCCCTCTAGACTCTATTGAGCAACAATCTGCAGCCACAGGCTTCTCCTCCTCATTGTGTTCAACCATGTCCTGTTTTTTTGTTGTTTTTTTTAACATAGTTTTTCCACAAATAGCATCATTTTACTAACCCTGTGTGTTTTTAAACATCCTATTGTCTTAGTGCAGTTTAAAACAGAGATAAAATCATTGTTCTTTTGAAATCAACGCAGGTTTTCAGATTGACGTTGTGTTAATGAATCAATTTGAGTTGAAAATGAAACACAAGAGACACCGGAGCAATGAAGAAGAAAAGAAAGAGGCTCAAATGAAAGCAGGATGACCTAAACCTCCTGAAGTCCTTCAAGCGCCATCCTTGTTTTTTTCCCCTCAGCCAGGTTGGAGGTCAGAGTAGTTTATTTCCCAGACAGAGTTATGGCCGTTACAGGAAAATGTTTTCTGAGAGGCAGTCCGACCCTGAACATGGAAAATCTCACATCCCCTCAGGCTTCTGGGACATTTCCAAACCGTCTTACTGCTGATCCAAGAATTAATGTCAGAGATTATTAGCAGCGTTTATTGTCCAAGACTTCCACGGACCGGGAGTCAACAGTGTTCTTAGTAAATTAATTATTCACAAGCTGCCCCTCCCTCTTTACGGCAGACGCCGTGGAGAGGGTTGCATTTCCTGGAGACGCGCACGGCAACGGAGCCCAGCTTTGACCTTGGGAGTGTCTGACGTGGAGAGGAAACAGACATTTAGACTCACAAGAAGAAGAAGGGAGAGGAAACGAGCCAGTGCAGGTGCTGGGCAGATCTGTGATATACTAATAAATGGGAAATGCTTTCAAGTTTCCTAAAGAAATAATAGAGTTAAGTTGTTTGTAATGTTGCCGTTTCATCCGGTCCAGTTATGTGAGCTCGACATAAAACTAAAACCAAAACGTCCCTTTTTAAGTCTCCCCCCATGGAGTCCACGAAAGCTTTCCTGCATGTCAGCGTTTGTTGTTTTTTTTTTTGTTGTTTTTTTTTCCACTTCTCCTCCAGGATCACATGACCGGCTGCTGAGTAATCACAGTTTTATTAACGCAGCGAGAGGACAGGATGTTCAGTTTCCAACCTCGGCTGCATCATCCACGCAGGAGTTTGACGTCTGGACGCCGCAGCGCGTCTCACCAGCTGCTGCTGCTGCTGCTGCTGCTGCTGCTGCTGCTGCTGCTGCTGCTGCTGCTGCTACTCAGCTGAATGACAGTGGGACGGTGTGTCCTTGTGTTTAACCGGGGAAAGATGTAACAATCAGACTGTTTTCATGCAACAGGAAATCGCGCGGCACCTCCGTCCCAACACGCTGCGCGGCCTTTATGGCAAAGACAAAGTGAGGAACGCAGTGCACTGCACAGACCTCCCAGAGGACGGTGTTCTGGAGGTGGGTCTCACACACACACATGTACACACACGCACACACACACACGTACACACACGCACGCCCTCACTGTGACCATATTATTCACAATCCTTAAGCTTTTTTAGATTTCCTACCTCTTTCATGTTACAAAAACAATGTAATATTGAAATAAAAGGGAAAACAGTTAATTGTTTTCTGATCTTTTATTTTTCTTTTGCACAAATGCAAATCTGCTGTTGTGTGATACCCTGTAATATAATCCATTCCAACCACCTGCCTTCAGAAGTCGCCCAATTCACAACAAGTCATGAGTGAAAAGGATGCAAAAAACTAAACACACACCCAGAGGTACACACAGTGTGTTTCAGATTAGATCTGTCCCACTTTTCTTAAACTGATCTTATCTCCCGCCACAAAGGTCTGAAAATCGTCCACTGTCCCATGAGAGTCCTGACCACTGATACGAGTCACAACAACATTCAGTTTCCGTTTGGGATCAGCAAAGTCTCCCAGAATCGAATTTGAATCTGCACATGCTCTGTTAACATCAGTCACCCACTGTTGCCAACTTAGCAACTTTGTGGCTATTAGTCCTGCTGCAATAAGCAACAAATCCATTAGTCACATGATAAATTAAAACAGGCTCAATCATTTCCATTTAGCATTTTTTTTTTCTTTCTCTACTAAAAACCAGATGATAAAAGTCTTCAGTCTGGGACTTTGGTCTCAAAGAATGGTACACTTTTTCTCCTTGTTCACAATTATGAGCTGCCAACAAAGTACATGGAAGTTTGTGGCCACAGCAAGACTAACAGAAGAAGAAGAGGGGGAAAAAAATGGAGTGTGCGTGTGTGTGTGTGTGTGTGTGCTGTTGCTAGATTCCTTATGCCACTCCCACACGTTTCCATCAGCACGACTGTTCTCACCCCAGCAATGAGTCTCGTCATTGTCTTACGGCCCCGTGCATAAGCAGCCACCTTGCATTCGTCCAAGAACAAAGTCCCCTCAACTCTGTGAAGCCGCGTCTTTAGACAAGTCCCATGACTCCGCTCTGTGGGCCGGGGCAACCTCAGATCACGCTGGTTTTGAGGAGAACAAGAGTGGCAGAGGAATTTGAAACAAAACCATTGTTTTCGCAGGCAGTGGGTCTGACCAATCGGACGTCATTGTTCGGGAGAACTCCTGATCTGTAACCCAGGACAAACGCTTCCTTGTTAAACATTAGCCTGTGGCCAACTGGGCTGCCATTTTCCCAAGACTGGAAACAGAGTGACCAAGAAAGGGCCTGTGCAGAGGAGAGGGGCTGAGTGTTGCTGCGTGTGATGTCAGACACCTGGGTTCGACATAAGTTGGACGAATAATAAATGGATTCAAATGATACTGTGATACATTTCCTTTAAGGCTGCACTGCAAAAGCACAAAGTCTTACTAAGTAATTTAGTTCCTAGCACAATTATCCTGGTAAGACAAAACTAACTTGCAAGTAACTTTTCAGCAAGATGTAAGAGCTTGTTTTAAGTAAACAATGATTAATATTAATATTGATGGGAAACTGCCAGTTGTATTTGCAGATATTTTCACTTATAACAAGACATTTTTTCCCATAAGTGAAGTAATCCACCAGTTATTAACTAAGGATTATTAACTCAAAGCCAGCTCCTATATCTGGCTATAAAGTTACTTGTAAAGTTTGTTTTGCCTTATTTAAAAAGTATTAAGATGTTTGTGCTAGAAACATTTAGCAGTGTGCTAATATAATCCACCAAACTCTGTTAGGTTTATTTCACCATCAGTAGAAAAAGTCTTTTTTTTTTTCTGCCATTTTGGTTTGAAACATTATGGAATGAGGACAAAATCTAAGAAAAAAAAAAAAGCTTTTAAGTGCCTTTAATGACATCATATGAGGCATGAGGAAACTTAACCGAGTGCTTTTAAGTTCCTCTATTCGTGTTGTCCGTCTTCTTTCACTTCAATTTTTGATTCTCCAATTCAAAGCTATGTACTTACTTACTGGCTTGTGTGGGAATGCAGTGGGAAAATGTATAAATAACAATAAAAAACATAGGCGCACACTGAATCTATGTTTTTCATTGTTGATCCTTTTCTTTGAGCGTCAGGGTTGGCGGGAATGAAACTCAGGAGATTTTCAGAATCTGTGTAGAAATCAGATGAAAGTCTTTTGTGTCGTAACGCCAGCTGATCGGCTTTACTTCCCAGGCCTCTTGTGATGTCATCAGTGCAACGCAGAACAAGCTGTTTTCTTCTGTGCTTTTTAAGAATGCCACTTTATTATTATTATTATTATTGTTATTATTTTGCCTTTTACATTTGATGGTGAAAATGAGAGTAACTTGGAATATCTTCTCCAGGTGCAATATTTCTTCAAGATTTTGGACGAATGAAAGCAAAGGAGGAAAGACGCTTCATTCACCACAAGGACTTCACTGTTGTCTCAATTTTCCGTTTATTGTTTCAGCCTTATGCAGATTAAATAAAGTGACAAGATCAGACTCCTGATGTGTGTTTTTGATCTCAAACATTGAATTAAGTATTGTTTTTTTTTTCACACCCACTACAACATCTTTATTACACATGATACTGCATTGCCTCTGATTTTCTCGGAACTTTTTAGACCAGCGACTTTGGTATTGGATTCATAAACATCACACGTTGAAAAAAAGGAAAAAAAAACAAACAAACAAAAAAAAAAACAAAAACAAAAAAAAAAAAGGAAAAAAATGTACAACTGCATAAATATAAAATTCTTCCATTATGAAAATGGCTAAAAACATTCAATAGTAAAGGTACGTCACGGAACGTGACGTCTCCAGCAAAGCAGATTTCAAAAGCACTGAGTTGCCACGGTTTCCATGGAGGTGACAGTCTTCTTAGGCTGGACCCACAAAACTTTTACACTATTAAGAATGAACTGATGTTAAGAGTATCAAACAGAACTGTCGTCTTAAAAAAAAAAAAAAAGAAAACCTAATTGTGAAGCGGAAGAGAAAAAGAAAAAAAGTGAGCAAACATATTCTACGGCGAACTTGAATAAGGAAATGCATAAAAACAAAAAAGATGGAGCGCAGTCATCTTTACTCAACACATGGGTCTTAAAGGTTCAGAGTACCATGCTAGTATTTCAGTTAGTCTGAGCACATTGACAAACACTCCACGCACTCACATAAACTACAGACGCCTGCACGGACACGAGCGAGCGAGCGAGCGAGCGAGCGCGCACACACCTGTGCGCACACACACACACCTTGGACCACTAAAGCTGACATAAGACAGAGGAGATCACGACGGGGCTAGCCTACAAACTCTGGACACTTCAAAAATATATAGAAACCACGTGAGGATGAAACACCATGGGGGGACAGAGACACGACTTGCTACACATCAGTAGTGAAACTGCAGTTTTACAGTAATCGATGAACATCCCATGGCTCGAGGATTTTTTTTTTCTCTCTATTTTTCTTTTTTTACCCTCCCACCCCATTTACAGTAGAATAAATATTTGCTATTGCTACCTCTTTTTTTTTTTCTCACTTTTTAGCATATTTTACATTCTAACCGGACAGAAAACACGGGAAAAGCTAGTGTAAAGCACACGGATTAAGTGTAGGTCCTGTAAATAATGACTGTTCAAAGACTAGTTAGTGGTGGTTGTTTTTTGTTTCGTTTTTGTTTTTTTTTTAATCTTAACTCTTGAATATCTTTCTACGTTGGTTTTTTTTTGTTTGTTTTTTTTTTTAATTTGTGTGCGCTCATCGAGCCTGGGGTCACGAGTTCACAGTGAACTTAACGTCAAAACGTCCCTGGTAGCGGTCCTTCTCGTTGTAGTCGATGTTGTCGCCGTAAACTTTGCACTCGATGCGGAGCTCCTCCTTGAGGGTGAGGTTGGTGAACTGGATGGCCACCAGAGGCTGCAGGTAATCGGGATGCAGCCGCTTGCCGTAGTAGGGGTAGTACTGGAGGGGGAAACCGGCGAGCCCCCCGAGCCCAAAGTACTTGATCTCTCCGATCTTGCCTTCGTCTTCCTCCCTCTGTGGGAGGGAAGCGCTGAGTTAGTGCGAAGCAGCAAGCGGGGAAGCCCTTGGCTCTGCAGACTGATGGTCGTTCTTGAGCGAAAGGAATGAAATACACAAACTTACCTTGTTCTTGCAGTGGATGGGGATGAAGTTTTCAAAGGTTTTGCCTTTCAGAGCATCAGGAAGGGTGTTGTTGCTGGTGGGAGGCTGAAGACAGAGAGCAGATACGCATTTTGTATCAGTCAATATCAATAATTATTGATTAGTGTTTAGTTTTAAATATCCTAAATACTCCCAAACTGATGGTGTGGCCTTTTCTGTTTTAACTACAGATTTCACTTTTTTTAAAATATATTTTAGGCAGTGATGAGGCATGGCAGTGAAATCTTAAACTGCTGCTCTGCAGGTTGTTGCTAGGTAACAAGAGAGCGAGTTAGTTGGCTGATACCACCGACCTTGCTTGAGCAGCCAAAGCCTTTCCTCTGCCTACATCCCCCAGAATGCCGTGCGGTTCTGACTCGGTAGTCACTGGCACTATTGACCATTCTCAGACTCATCATCTATTGATATTGAGCATGTATCTATGGTGATAAGTATTGTTATTGGCTTATTTGTTCAGCCTATTAAAAACTAACTGATGCACAATAATTTAACTCAGAAGTGTTCGACTCCATCACCAGTCGCATGATGCAATAGCAAACAGGAAACATGCTAGCTACAGCGCCAGTCTGCAGCTTCAGTGCACTCATAGGAACGTCTGAGATGTAATGTGTGTGTGTGTGTGTGAAACCAGTAACTTTAATGTTTCATGTTGCCGGGCTTCCCCCTTTAGGCGAAGCATGTTTCTGTCAACCGCCTGAATCAATATCATAACCGCGCTGCGTGGAAAACTCGCCAACTTCCCCTCAGCCACGTCAAACAATCACCCAGGTGCTCTTACACATTATTCAGCACTTCGTTCCAGTTTTACATATAAGTTTTGAATATGCAAGAGGCTGATGAACAAAAATCAATCTGTTCAAAATGCTGTTTTAAATACGCACATTTATGCTCAGGAAACAATGACTCGATAATAACACGTATCGCCATTGACACGCGATCAGTGCCAACAAGGTAATATGTCTGATAGCATTTTCAGTCATTTCACTGGACCGCACAGCATTCTGGGGGATACAGGCAGAGGAAAGCTGCTCAGTCTCTCACAACCAGAAAAAGGAAGGTTGGCGGCATCGCTCCCTGGTTACCTAGCAACAGCCTGTTAAGTAAGCAGCAGTTGCAGGCTTTGCCGCCATGCCTCAAACTGCGTGGAGTGAAAACTGGATACATCTAGAAAAGTCAGGCCATCGGTTTGTCAATATTTCAGGTACTGAAAACAAAAAAAAAACAAGTCGATACTTTTCGATATCGACTGATATGAAACGCTCGCATCGCGATACTTTTTCTCATTTTCTCATTTTCAGCCATATCGTCCTTTGTCCAGCAGAATGTTGACAGCACTGTTAGCTAGCTAAAAGAATCAAAATAGTGTTTATAATGCTTTATGTATAAGGCATGGATTTCATATCATGACACACCAAACTGCTCCTGTGCCTTACTGGATAACTGGGATCCCAGACAGAGTCAACTCAACTGTATCAAGACAGGCAAGTTGCCTCTCCCCCACCTGTTTCTGTGCACTCCTGCCCAACTGACTGAATAACCTTCAGTGCCTTCTAAGAAAAACAAATCTTGGTGTTTGGAAATATTTTAGCTTCCAAAATTGCTCCCAACGCAAAGAGCAAACTCTCCTGCAGATATACACCAATCGAAGTATATCGAAAGGCCTTAGCGCTGCCAAACATCCTTGTGTACACGCCGCTCCTACGCTCCCTTTCCTCCTTTCTCTCTGCTACGTTACTGCTAGTTCAGTTCCGAGACAGGACGACAGGAGTCTGGGCTAACTGTTGTGTCCCTGTCCGCTTCCACTTAGAGGCAACCTCCCTAAGCAGGAGGCTTGTTTGAGGGCGATACGAACCAGCAGCAAAAGTTAAAGGACATCAGAAGCTGAGGGAGAAACTCACAGAGTTGCTGACTTTGAATAGCGTAACCTGCGGTTTGGTTTTAATCTTTTAAAGGAAAAACCAGCAGCTCCGCGCACGGGGCACACACCTTTGGTCTGAAATTGACGATCCTGTTGAGCTTGACGATGAGGCACGGCTTTCCCTCACTGAAGCCAAAAGTGTCGTCGGTTTCCCCGGAGCAGCTTCCAAGATGGCTTTTGAAGAAATAGCAACTTTTCCTCACTCCATGATCCTCCTCGAGTTTGCCGCGGTCCGTGTATGTCTTGGGGGAGTCTGCAAATAGTGAACCAAAAGACACACACACATAAAAAAAAAAAATAATAATTAAATCCAGAATTTAACGTGTTTGATGTGAGAAAACGCAGAATCTCCATGGCTAATTGTCACACGCCAGTCAGTGATCAAATGTGATGATGCCTTGATACTTGCCACCGCATTCTTCAAAACGCGGATTTTCCTCCTGCTTTTCTTTGGTGTACGGCTGGAGGAACGTCTTCATGCTCGTGATGTACTTCTCATACGAGGACTTGTCCCCCATATTGAAAGAGATTTCAGATTTGTCGGAGCGGGGCGTGTGCGACAGACCTGAGGAACGTCAAAAAGTTTGGGTGAGAAGAAGGAAATCTGTGAGTATAATAACCAATATGTAAAACAAAAAAACAAAAACACAACAAAACAAAACCACGCAAGATGAATGTTTCGTGGGAGGGCGGGGAGGGAAAACAAAGCCGTAGCGAGGTTCTGCTCTTTATCTTAAGACAATGTGGGGTCTTGGGGATTTTCCTCGGATGGTCTCTGGCAGCTCCTGGGAGTGGTAATTTTCCACAGACCTCGCGCACAAAAGCTCTCAAGTGAAGGCGTGGCACCGGGGCAGAGTGAGATGGGCTCTAACGGCAATCAGAGACATAACTTTCATTAACCTTTCCTCCTTTTTCCTTTTTTCTTGTTGAACCGCTGGGTGGATTTATGCGTCGCCATAAACTTGAGCAAGAGGCCGAGCGAGAGAGAAGAGTGTCAGAATCTCACTTGTGAAAAGTTCATCAGTCCCCTGCCCCCACCCATCCACTCTCACGTGTGTATGTCTCTCTCTCTCTCTTTCTCACTCTCTCTTTCTCTCACAATGGAAACTTTTAGCCCCAGAGTGGGAGGCGGGTTGAGCTCAAGAAAAAGAAAAAGAAGAAGAGTCTCTCTGCTTCCTTGTTCGTTCCTCTAGTGGAAACTTGCTTCAGCTCACCGTCAGGACAACACTTTCTGCCAGGCTTCTCCTGATCTCGTCGATTGTCGGTGGTTTGAGAGCGGCAGGAAAACGGAGCCGGCCGTCTACAATGGCTGCTAAAAATACCGCAGAGGCTGAAGCATGTGCTGCGCACACAAGTGCTGGCGCAACATGATGGGGTGGAGGAGGTGTGGGGGTTTGGAGGTGGGGTGGGTGGGGGCTTGGCACCTATGAAAACAACTTAGAAAAAAGAAAAACGCTCTCTAAGCTTGCAGGAGACTTCTAAATGCTTCCAATGCAACGGCAGCGTTCGAATTTTAAACACCTTCCCTCGTCTCCTCACAGAGGTGGATACAAGCTCACTCAGGGATGAGAAACCGCATTATTTTCCTCTAAACAATGTTCGACAAGCTCTCCGTGTGAAAAGCAGGCTGCTGTGACTCATAATCCCAAATCGTTTTAGTTCCCCGCAGCCTGAGGGGGGAACCATTGACTGGCTGGGAGAGAGTGAAGGACAAAATGGCTGAGCCTGTTCGAGGTCAGAAAGACTCCGGATACAGTAGCCGGTTAGAAGCACACCTAAATCGGTTTCCTTTCTCCCGCGGCCGTCACGACCACGCCGTCGTTCGACGACCGGCGAATCGCTCAGGAGGAAGGAGAGATGCAGGGGAGGAGCTCCCGGTTTTACCTGGGGGAGCCACTCTGTCCTGGTGGGTGGGTTTGTGTTCATTTATCGTCAGCAGCAGAGCCTGAATGGTCCCGATGAAGATCGCAGCCAAGCATCCGTAGAAGATCACGTAGAACAGGAAGATTTTAACTGGAAAGAGAACCAGGTGGAAAGAGATTAGAGAAGCACCAGTCGCGTCAGATGCTGAAAAAGCTTCAATTTCTTCTAATTGAAAGCAACAATTTTCCCCAGTTAGAGGTCTGGAGCCGCCTTATGTTTGTACTCTGATGCACTTTTTGGAGCTGAATTAAAGCTAGTTAAACCTAGATGATGTGATGCAGAAATGTGTATAAGTTTCTTCATATTCTGTTGGAATCAGAGCTACTTACCTTTTGAGATATTTTTATTTTAGGTTTAATTGTCCTTAGGGAGAAAAAAATATCTGTACTTTAACTGCATCATATTAGGAAAACATGTAATTCTGATTGAAATAAATACTTTCTCTCACCACCATTCATGAATCTGTAGCCAAGAGTAGCTTATTACAACTGGCCAATTAATATACTTTTGGTATGTAAAATAATGAAAACATGGCTTTTAAAAGTGCAATAGGCAAACATTGGCATCACACATTGCAATAGGCATCGGACATTGGTATTGAGCTTGTCACGATAAATCAATTAATCGCACGATAAATTCAAGTGAGCGCGATTGTTTTCATTTTTTAAACTGTTTCCCAGGTGTACTGTAAAATGAATCTGAGATTTCATCTTTGACAGGCTGTACTTGCATTAGGAATCCAATGTGATTATTATTGTACAAGTTGAGAATGGTCCAAAAATGAAAAATATCGCAATCATTTCTGGGACACAATTGTCATCCAGTAAAATCTGTTATTGTGGCAGGACCTGGTTGTTATGACAATGATCATTGTGATTTGATATATTATGCTAGTGCAGTCAGCAGCTACTTCATTAATCCAGACCGCAGCTCTTAAAACTCTTTGTTGTTTTATGGATTTAGTGAAGCATTTAATAGCTGAAGCTCCTCAGGACTTATTATTTTTCCTTTAAAGAACCTCAACCTAGCGTGAAGTTTGAGAAATAATACACAATTAGCTAAAACTCTCCTCACTCCAAAGTTGGCGGTGAAAGGAGCCTCTACACACTTCCAGCCCGATTGAAACGTCAGTCCAATTATGTAACGGCTGCAGTCGTGCTTCCAGTGTGACGGGTTGAGTCACTGTCAGGCGCCACTGCTGGGACACCCCACATCCCCGTTCACCCCCTGAAATCCCACCCCCAACAGGTTCCTGGATAAAATACGCTGTCCTCACCTCAATAAACAAAGAGCTCCTTTATTTATGTTCCTGTAGTGGACTGAATCTTATTAGTTTTCCTTGTTGGCAGAGTTTCATTACTGCTACAGTGTGCACCCACTGCCGGCTGCTTGGAAGGAGTCTTTTTGTTCAGTCACCCCTGTAACCGTTCAGTTTATCTTGCTTGATAGCTAAAACTGTCAAGTCTCAACAGAACCGCAGACCAAACGTTGTTGTGTCTTTAAAGTAATGCTTGGAAAAGGTCAACTTGTTGTGTTGCCTAAACTTGACCTTGTCAGGACGTGGGGGAGAAAAAAACCCCCAAAAAACAAACCCCAAACCTACATCGTTACCCTCTCTCTACCAGAGTTCATGTCGTTTCCTCTTCCTCACTTCTGAAACTCTTCCCTCCATTTCCAGGTCCTCATCCACATCAACCGGTTTGACGAGTCAACGGCCTCCACCTCTTGAACAATAATCTCTTGCAAACAGACAGCAGGGGATTGAGCGGGCTCTCTGGGCCCTATCCCGCTCAAGCTCTCTGGTTGGCTCCGATATTCTTCCCGCACGTGTTTGAACGCAACAGACCGACATGTTTTGAGCCACACGATCTATTCACAAGCGTTCCAGAGTTGAGAACGGGTTAAAAAGAAAAAAAAAAACAGGATCTAGAGAGAGTTGAACTTGTCGTTGGCGCGGTGAGGCACCTGTCAGGAAGTAACTGTTGACATGCTGACATGCCACGCACATGGAGGACGAGTTATTTGTCTCTCCAACACTGTGCCACTAGCTGCCTGTTGTGAAAAGGTGAAGGGAATTTGCAAAAACAAATGTTTTTCTCCTCATGTATTAACTTTTCAGGCCAGCCAGCCAATAAGACCTCACCAGGTCAACTTTTTGCTTTCTAAAATAAAATAAAAAAATCTAAAAAAATACATAAATTTGGAGTCATCCAAACATGAATATGTTCATATAAAATTAGTGAAGCCGCCAATAGCACTTAGCTTAACTAATTGATACTGACTTCCAGTGGTTTTAAGAGGTCTGAGATGCAGATCACATGTTTACTTTTAAGGACTGAGGAGCATTTAAAAAAACATGATGTGCTGTAGGACTGTGATAGAGGCAATGGCTTAGAATCCAACAACAAAATGAAGTAAACACAGCAGAATCAATGTATCGACATCAAAGAAGCTGTAGATACATTGATGAATCAACATGAGATACATTAATGTATCTAATCTTTTTCCTAGTAGTGGAAGTAGCTAGTTTAGATGCATTTATTGAAAGGGGGAGAAAAAAACCTGGGATTTTGCAGCACTTGACTGAGAGCCAATCAAGGACTGTTGCATTTCTGCTCTTGTACCCATGAATTCAATGAATGAAGGAACCGGTTTTGAACAGTTATCTATTCATTAATTCTACTAATTAAATTTTGCCTCAGCAACATAATTAAATAAAACAGCTCTGGGTAAAGTCACCCTCTTCACCAAGTCATATCTCGCTTTGGCGCAAATTCCGCTTCTGCCTTCTTCCATTTTATACCTGTAAGCAACTCATTTTGCCACGAACTTAAACCGATCTCTTTCTTACCAGTAATTTCACAACTTATAGTTATCATCCTAAAATGTTCTGACTTTATGTATATTTAAATGTCAGCATACGATACTTTAAAAAGTTCTTATATTCCATGCAATTTGCATTTTTTCGGGTTCTGATCCAGTGTTGGGGACCCTGCTCAAACTAATACAACTCTGAGCAACCTGCTGCGGGTGAGTAATGTTTACTGGAAGCACATAATCACATTTCCGTTCAGGCTAAGTTAATTGTGGAAAACAGCATTAAATCAATGGTCAAAGAAGGGAAGGTACAAAATGTCGCAGAGGCGGATGCGAATCAAGGTCCGACTGCGAAATGAAACATCCTGTGTGAAATACTCATAATAGTAAAAATAAAATAAAATAAAAAAACCTCCAAAGTTGTTCTTATGATCTTTGGTTTACGTCATTCCGGGTGAGCGAGTTTCAAAGCAAACCGGAAAATGTAAGCAGAGTGTGGGAAGAGGGGAGTCTGGTTGACAGGCAGAGTTTGAATGGAAGGCCCCTCCCCCACCGGCCTGCCGCGGCGTGTTGTCCTGTGGAGGGACCGGTCCCGCTGCTTTGAGTTAAAGCTCAGAAAAGTCCTCAGGCTGCTGAAACTACAGCAGATGTAGACAAACGCGTCAATGTAGAGGCGAAATAACGGGCCTGTTTCAGACCGTCACCGACCTCTCCTTGTAGTTCACGTGCTGAAAACACAAACAAACTCTCAGCCGGAAATAACGTGAGGCCAGTTCAAAAGGCAGGCCGTGGTTTGTCTCGGCTACCGAAGGACGCCGCAGATAAACCTGTTGCTTTCAGTGGACACTTTTAGCTAACGGGGCGTCACTGTATCCCCCCCCCCCTCTCCCCTCCACAACAAACACAGGACGGACTCTCAATAAGTCGAACTGCGGCCATGTAGCTCTGTAGTGACTGAAATCCGCGCAGAAAAGTAGTTCGCCATTGGGCAGCACGCGCCAGCCAAGACGAGCAGTTGTAGGTGGCGCGTCTACAAACTGCCCGGATTCTTCCTCCTTCCGCCGCCTCGAAGAATGAGGCTTGTTTACCTCCGGCGTTCAGTAAAGCTCCGAGTAACGAGCGAATTGAACTTGCGGAAAGCGTGCCAACCAGTGTCTCACGTCTTTGAACGGGGGTGGGGGGTGGGGGGGATAAATAAATTGATAAATAAATAAATCAATCAATAGGTGGGAGAGACAGGCAGACAGAGGGGCGGCCCATGAGACATGTGAGTCGTGATCGGCTCTCCAGCACAGCACCGTGTTCCCAAACGGTGAGACTCGCGCCGGAGCCGAATGAAAATAAAAATAAATAAATAAAAGCTGATCATTTCTAATTGGTGAAACGGTTTAGCAGCAGTAATTAGATAACCAACGACTGCTGGTTATCCTATCAAATCATCCCCCAGATCTGCTCGCATTAGTAAAGCTTCTATCCGCCTTAAAGTATTGAAAACAGCGCTAAAAGGATTATCAAGAGTTGGATTCAATAATCCGGGGTATAAGAGAAAGATGGGGGCTAGCAAAAAAAAAAACAAAATTAGCCATCCGCTTCAGAACTGTGGAAATGTCCCCTGTTTCCGCCTAGTTCTCCTTGGTGGGAAAACAACAACAACCAAAAAGACAATTAAAAGCGTGGAGGAAATCGCAAAACATTTAAGCCAAACTCGTTTAGTGGATGGTCCTGGCCCACAGCAATCTGTCCTTCAAGATGACCTTTTTTCTACAGGGCAATAATTGATTGGCACGACGTGGGCTACGCCTACGGTAATCATTGTCTATGACAATGTATTATCAGTCAGCCCTGTCAGAATCCAGATCAATAATTAAGCCGTCGTCGCAGAAATGTCACTCGGGTTAAGCGAAAGTTGATTGGTTTATCGCGCTTGTATTTTTTCACGACTCTTGATCGGGGTCAAACTCTTCGAAGGGAGCCGGTTTCGTGTTTGGTGGCTGGAGTTAAAACAGTGGCGCTCGTCAGCGGATTGAGCAGAGAAACTTCTCCCCACGGTCTGCACTGAAAGCCGAAGTCACGACTCGGCGTGTCAGAGCCACGGTGCTCTAACAGGTGCTGACTGTCTGCGGAGTGAGGAAATGAGGGAGAAGAGGAGGGGGAAATAAAAAATAAAAAATGGTTTCCACTCTCCCTTGATATAACGTCAGGGCTTTCATCCTTCGCGACAGACGTCTGACGAGGACTGGTTCAGTTCAATGAAGGAAGGAGGAAGAAAAAAAAAAGAAAATGGAGTACTTACACCAACTGCCCCCTGTTCGTCCTAGAAACTCTCTCTTCTCTGAATTCCATAGAAATTTCCTCCATCCGCCGTCGCTCTCCTTTTTTCCAGCCATGTTACCTCCACAGGAATATCCCCGCTCTGGAAAGGTTTCACCGGAGTTTGTTTTTTTTTTTTAGGGGGGGAGTGGGGGGTAAAAAAAGAAGAAGCTGCGACTGCTCACTGTCCTTCACGGGAAACACGAAAGGACAGTTTCGTACCCGACTCCTCCAATTGTACCACTCACGATTTATTTAGCGGGGAGCAGCTCCGCCCGCAAACTCCTGTAATAAGTTACCGTCTAAGAGGGAGGGCTCGGCTCAGCAAATCACAACCCTCTGCTGCGTTTTGCGTAAGAGGCGAACCGAGGAGGGGACTAGCTCCAGACAGGAGACGCTTATCAACGTACAGAGGTGTGTGTGTGTGTGTGTGTGTGTGTGTGTGTGTGTGTGTGTGTGTGTGTGTGTGTGTGTGTGTGTCTATGTGTGGGGTGGGCGGGAGGTGGGGGAGGGGGGGTTACACAGAAAGTACCCAATGGTTGTTACAGGCGTTTAAACGATACCTGTACCGTCTGCAACCGGTCCGTTCCCCCAATACACCTCGGTGACATCGAAGGTACCGCTGCATGTTCAAAGACGAAAACCTGTGACAACAGAGGTGTCAACAAGCAGAGCCAAAACTTAACTTGTACTCAAGTAGTAGTACTTGTTATCTTGTATGACAATAATTCCAGTTTTAAAGCGTACGGAGCTGTAAAACTGTCCTTAGAAGTACAAAAAGCTACTCAAATACTCTGGTAAAAAATAGAATGGAACAAGCAGTACTTGAACTTTTTTTCAATGTAACAACTAGCTTACTACAATCAGTGCTAGTCTACCGCTAGCCTTAATGAATGAAACTTCTTCAAAGCAGCAAAATTGTGCAGATAATAAACCCTTTTTGTTTTGGGCACAATGCATAAAAGGAACAATGCACTTCTGAACTTGCTGGATTTTTTCTGTCAGCAGAGCCCATGTACATCAGACTTTAATGAGTCACTTAAATAGAAAAAAATGTCTGTGTATTGATTTCACGGTCTGGAGTTTATCAGTCTTTGACTTTTTGAAGACTAAAAAGACTAATGAAAACGCTAACTGCTGTTATGACTAAACAAGGGTGACTTTGTTTCAGTTGCCGGATGTTATTGTTTACATCCGCAAAAGTTACATCCGGAAATGTTGCGCATGCGCACAATTCCGGAGGGACACGATTTTGTACTCGCTATCTATAGCGAGTACAAAATCGCAGAACAATTTCGTTAAAAAATGAAACCTGTAGATGCAGGTATTATTAATTTAGTGAAGTGCGCCACAGAAATGGGAAATAACGCAGAAAACCCGATGAAGAACAACTTAAAACCACTCATATTTATTTTTTTATTGCTCCGTGTCGGCTTTACGCTACAAACACACCAGTTGCCATAACAACGGAGGAACAGCTATTAGCCGACATAGCATCCTGATAGACTTTTTTCTAACTGAACCGAAACAAATATAATTTCTACACGACCGTTTGACTAAGCTAGCAAAACTGTCATACTTCCTCCCTCTAATTTTTCAATGAACATTTTTTTACTGACCTGTGAATTGTCGGAACTTGTTTCCTAGATTGCCCTGCGACAGACTGGCAACCTGTCCAGGGTGAACCCCGCCTCTCGCCCGGAACGCAGCTGGAGATAGGCACCAGCAACTCCCGACCCCGTTAGGGAGAAGGGTGGCGGAAAATGGATGGATGGATGGATGGATGGATGGATGGATGGATGGATGGATGGATGGATGGATGTTTCCTAGATGACTTTGTTGTGACAATTAGTAGCAAAACACTGTGTCTCATTTTCTTTTACATATCACGCATACATTTAAGATTTAGCATGTTATCTAAAACTGCGAGCAGTTTTTTCTGTTCTCCAACAGTTGTGACGGTGTAGTGCGAGGTTGGAGAAGTTAGCGGTGGAGGTTAGCCACGCCAACCCGGAATAGAAAGGCACACCGTTGAAATATTCCACACCTTTCTATTTATTTCTCCACGTGCTGACATTAAAATCTCATACATGAGATAAAATAACGACAGACAGCCGCATGGGAGAGAAGTTCTTCTTCTGTACAACAACAGAACACATGAAAAGGAGTAGGCGCCCCCTTGTGGCGATATCCATCAATCCCCAGGAACCAAGCAATACAATGACTGTTACACAGTGAGCTCGTGGGCGGGATCTTGCGTGCGCCTGACGTTACGTTGCAACGTTCTCAGTCCCAAATGGCGCATTCACTTACAGTTAGCACACCGCCAGTGAGAAGTTAGCCTGTTTTTAAGCAACGGTAAATAGCTAATTAGTCACATTAAAACAGGTTCTAAATAACAGCATGAAGCAGACTAGCACGGGAACACTTAAATATGAGCTCAACATTAGACACTGGAGACAATTAAAATGAGTTTATAGTCTGTACAAGCTTGTAGGACACATGGTAACTAACTTCTGACTTTAAAACAAGAAAAACATGCTATTGATGGCATTGAAGCAACAACATAATCAAAGCTTTTTAAAATATTCATTTCAGTTTTTTGCATATTCTAGTCATGCTAGCTAAATAATAGGAAATTATTACAGACATTTCATTGAAGCATATTGCCCCCATAAAACTTTGCCAACATGTAAAAATCTGATTGGTATGTTCAAAAATGTGGTATATCTGAACTGAACAACAATAGAATTAGACATTTTTTTTCTTTCTTTCTTTTTTTTTTTTTTAAGAAACTGATTAATCGCTTAGATACACACAAAAAACCTGAATGCAAATACAGAAAATAGAGATTTTTCAGTATAATTTTTAATATGTTGCTGTGAAAACAATTTGTTGCTTTAGTGAGGAGTTGAAGCTTCTGTTGAAATCAGCGCAGTAGCTCAGAATCACTTGGCAATGAGTCAGAAAATGAGGACACTGTCCTGAGAAACCAGATAGTTACTCCGCGGTTACTCATGCAAGACGACCTTACCATCACTGAGTCACTATTATTCAACTACATTTCACAACAGTATTCAATCAAACTGAATGGAAGGCCTATTGATTATATGCAGTATTATATGACTCAATAGTTCACCCATGACCTTTGTAATTTAAGAGGTATAGACAACAGAGTAAAAGTAACACCACGAATAAAACATATTACTGCACAAACAGGATTTGCTTTTATTTTTATTCTATGTGACCTGCTGACTTGAGGTCAGCAGATCAAAACACAGAGCTCTTTTCCTCTTAAAGTTTAAGCTTATATCCATGTACCTTTGCAATATTTTTGCAAAAATATTCATGTCCCTTGAGATTTCTCCTATGTTTTCAGTCAGTGATTGTGAAATGGAAGAGAAATGATAACATGATCTCTCCAAATAATGTATTGTAAACACCTCACCACACATGTATTGTCCAACCCATCACCTAAAAAGTAAAATAGTAAAATAGTATCTCACATGGCATTGCTTAGAGAAGAAGCTAAAGAAGCTTAGAGGAGCTGCAGAGACCTATAGCTCAGGTGAGAGAATTTGATAAATAATGACTGTGCTCGCTGCAAATTTGACCTTTATGGAAGAGTTACAGGATAGAAAAAAAAAAGATAATAGGGAGTGAATACTATAAAAGGATACTATTAAATATTTTCAAATTGAATCAGAATTATTTATGACCCTATTTTTTTAATAATCTGTAATTCAGTTTGGAAAGGAGAACTGCGTCATACACTTTTCTGTCTTTGCACCGTCAAAAGTAAACAATGTCCCACGCTCCTTTTGTGGAGCTACTATCGATTGTGGAGCGATAACAAGGCAGCTCTCTGTTTACATAGACGAAGGCTTTGTCAAGACAACCAGGAGGTGAGGCATTCTGAGGCAGGTTGTGAGGGAACCTGGTATGCACTCTGTGAGCTGGACTTGAGCTAGTCAACAATAGCACCTCTATGCAGCTGGAGTCCTGCGCTGGATCTTCAACAGCTCAGTGGATCGGAACGGATGACACAAAAAAAAAAAAAAAAAAAAATCTGGTGCTCCATTTCTTACACCATGAGTCATGGTGTAAGAGGAAACTAAGAACCTCCTGGAAAACCCATGTCAGAAAATACATCTAAATTTATTTGTTTTTGTGGGTTGTTGTTGTTTACTTTTAGTTAGAAAATCAAATTGAAACCCGACTTTGACATCTTCACTTTATTATACCGAGTTCAGAGTAATTGCACAGTATATCCTGTCTCTGTAAATTGTTAAAATTACCATTACACATAATACTTAACTCCTTGCTGAATAACTTTCTAATGAGATGCAAATAAATTAACTTCAATCTGACAACGTTATGCCTTATTATATAATATTATATAATATATAATATATGTGTGATTGTGACTCACTGTCATGTATTTGGATGTCTTCCTATTTTTACCAACTTGCTGTAGTAAATAAGACAAATCCTTTATTTTACCACGGCTTCACAGAAACTGTTATGTCGAAAATAAAAGTATTTTGAACCTTAAAAAAATCCAGATTGATTTTTACAACAACAAATGCACAAAGTAGGCTGTTGTTTACCATAAAAAGATAAATCAATGGTAGGGGTGGACATTTATCTTATCGTTTATTATTTATCATGATAAATATTATTAATCGTTGTCATGATAAAGTCCAATTAATGATGTTTAAACCTCCCCAAAATTGTTCTTATTGTTGGGGATTGATAGATTTTCTGTTTTCTCCACAGTTAATTAAATGAAAGCACCAATAAATACCAATACATTTGGAAATACAGCTACTGTGTCAAGCTTAGTAACACAAATAACATTTTTTTCATCTATCTGGTGTCCTAAAGAAGCACATTACAAATGGGATATATTTTGCAAGAGCAGTATTTGTTTTCGTGGGACTGTAATTGCCGTGACGCACAGTCACAGTCATGTTATGTAAAAGAAGAAGTCAGATTTAGCTTTATCACAATATTACCGCAAAATACCGTGTTAAAACCTTAAGTCGATATCGCCCACCCCTCATAAATGGAACAATTCGGCTCCTTCAAAGCCTCAGATTTGGTTTTTATCATATTTCACACATGATGCTCTCATTTTTAGTTCGTCGCTGCTGTCCGTTTTCTTTTGAACTCTCCAAATAACAAGGGCCCTCTCGGGGGCCACATGATTGACCTTTATCATAAAGGGAGCCTCTTTATGTGTGTTGACCTCTGTGTCAGCCTGTGTTACAGGTGGATGAGCAGGCGTTAGCACGCGATCACATCGTACGCCGAGTGACCGACATCTGGACTTCTAATGTCCCAGGGTTGATCTGACAAGGGAATAAACTTTTAAATCCCCCAAAATTAATAACATCTTAAACTTTTTTACATATAGTCACAACCACAAACCTCAATATATTTTTGTCATTTATTTTTTTGTGACAGACCAACACAAAGTGGCAGGTTTAAATTTGTGAAATGGAAGGAAAATGAGAAATGGTTTCTCTTTCATTTATGTAATTTTTTGTTGTTGTTGTGATTCAGTATCTGTGTGTAACTGCTTGGTATTTGAAGTGTGTCTGTAATTTCCAAGTCTTTCCACGGATTCTTCATTGGATTTAGGTCTGGACTTTGACTGACCTGAAGGCATGAGTGTATTTAGTTTTAGACTACCACATTGTATCTTTATATGTAAGCTGTCCTGTTAGAAGGCTAGAAGGCTGGAAATATGGAAATAATGACTATTTTAGTCAGGGATCAGTCCAGCGGCTAATCTGATAGAAAAAAAAATGCCACACTTTACAGATTTCCCATTTAATCGCTTCAGCGTTTTTATTAAATCCTACAAATACATTAAAAGGTACAGATAAACATATAATTCAATAAATTTTTCAAGTAAGAAAATAAGCATATTTTTGAATGAATAATATGCAGTTGCCCATCAGTGTATTCTTGATTATTTGTAGCTAAAAACTCTTATAGTAATGAGAAACTCTCAGCCCTTTCTTTTTGATTTTACGTTCATGAAGATTTTATGCACAATTTGAACCAGATGAAGCTAAAACTGGGTAGAAAGTATTTGCAAAGTTTATTTTATCTTAAATGAAAATGTATATATTTCTTGTATAGTTTTGGCTTAATCACTGATCTGATTATAATGTTCTTGTTGCAAATGGCCTTTTATAAAGTCTCTATTCTCCAGTCAACCATTAGTCGACGACTAAATTAATTGACGATTATTTCAATTGTCGATTTATCACGATTAATCTGATTAATCGCTCCAGGCGTAGCTCTGTCCCGGTGTCTGTATTTTGTTGTTGCTTCTAATAGGTTTTCTTCCAAGATTATTCAGTTTTTTATCTCCACTCATCTTCCCACTCACCCTGACCAACTTCCCTGTCAGTCACGAAGCACAGCACAGGATAATGCTGCCACCACCGTGTCTCACCGTAAGTGTACTAGGGGGAATGGCATTTATTTGCCTAGAGGTCAAAAAGTGAAATTTTCAGCAACTTTTTCGACACATTTACTGCATCTAGAGGCGCCAAACAGAATTTCTTGTGACTTTATTTCAACAACTGCTTTCTTCTTGTTACTCTTCCATCAAAGTCAGATTTGGGGAGTATGTGGAGATCTGTGTTGCAATGGGCTTCCTGGTTTCTCCTCCTTGCCAGTCTGGCCAGTTTAGTGGCTATATACTATAGTATTGTATGCACGGGGACTAGTGGGTGGTTGGTTTGCCAACACACCAACTATATTGCATTCTTCCCTGTCTGTTACCTGAACACTGCAGGACCTTCCACACTGTTTCCTCAAGCTGCCAGGATAGAAAATCTAAACCGAATCAAATTAAACACGAGCCTCTTGGCTACTTCCAGCGTTAATGCTTCACATTAATCAGAGAAGAGTTTGATTAAGCTTCTGTCGCCGTTTCCTTGCAGTGCGCTCGTCTACATGCTCTTAACGACATGCTCTGATGGGCACATCCACATCAAGGGAGGCTGATCCGGATCCTCGGGGTTGGGGTGCCTGTTTTTTTTTTTTTCTACTGCAAACTTGTGACTTTTGAACAAATAGTTCCATAATCACGGCGTCATTTTAGCAACTTGACAACATCAACCTGCGAGTAAAACCCCTGAAGGTTTCCACACATATTCTTATTCTTGACATGTGTTGTTTTTTTATGATATAGGAGAGCGTGATTCATATGTCTATAAATTATCTGGACATGTGCATTCACAGATTTAGCTGTAGAGATGTTTAATTTTGCTGAACATTTATGCATTTTTTTTGAGTTCCTGCTTACAGCATTACATAACAGGCAGTGCTTTTTTAACTTTTCAGGCTAACATGAAAAGTGAGGATTATTAGCTAATTTTTAATGATAACATGAAATTCTCTGATTTGATATTATGACTGCCTTTTTAAATTTTAGGGAAAACACAGCGTAAAGCATGACATATTCAAGGGAGTGGGCGGAAGTATAAACTAAAGAAAAAAACAATCTTTAATCACTTACATAATCTTACATTTATTACCTGTATAATCAATACATATAACAACTAGATTTACTATCTAACCTATCAATATATTTTTAACTTCAACTACAGTGGATAGACAATCACTATTTATTTCAATTTAACCAAAATGAAAAAGAACAACAAATCAAGTATCAATGGCAAAAAAAACCAAACAAACAAAAAAAACACCAACAGTAATTGATATGTTATATTTAGCAATAAGCATATTGTCACTTTCCTGAGTCATTTTTTTGGGGGAGGGGGGATCACCACGTTTTTCTTTCCCCAAAAATATTTTAGGCAAAACAAACAAACAAAAAAAAAAAAAAAAGAAAAAGAAAATCACCTTTTCCAAAAAACATGACTTGTGCCATAATGGCGATGACACATTTATATGATCATTTGGACAGTTTTACAGTAACTCCATTGTATCCAAGCTGCTTCCATTTACAGCAAAAATGTTGCAGCTTGGTGCAAAACTAAGTGTGCTAAGTGTGCAAAACACACTGAATGCCATGAGAGCAACAGTGATCAGAGCCACATTTAGCGTGTAGCATGTCCTTTTACAGTGTGAAAATCAAAGCAGCTGGAGCCGTTCACGAGAAAACACAGCAGCAAGAACAGAAACTACAAACACTGGAATGAATTCAAACAACCAAAGCACACATGCTGCGACTTTAGTGTGCAGAGCCCCCTGTCTGTCTCTGAGCTGCTGATATGTTGGAGGTGTTCCCCTTAGCCTTTTATTCACTTCGTGAAACCATTTGCATGCAGGCATTTGGTTGCCTAACTACTCCCATATCACCTGGCTCGATGCAAATGTTGGGCCACCAGCGAGAACTATTGATACCACAATGCATTGCACTGACCTACTTTCAGTTTCGACAGGAAGAGGAGGAGTGTCACTGTGACACCAGCAGGCTGGTTATGGAAACTTGGGTGGTAACTTGTTAAGTTACCACCCAAGTTTTAAATATTGTTAGTTCACAAGAAGGAGGGAAACTGACACTTTAGTGGAAAATGGTGGTGGCAGCATCATGCCTTTTTTCAGCAGGGACAGAGAAGATGTTGGCCAAAATATGGTAGCGGCTGCGAAAGACTTGAAACCGGGGCGTAAGGTTACCATGCAGCACGGCAACGACCTTAAAAATAAAGACATCTCAGTGTCCAAAGAGTGGCCATTTGTGGTTGGAAACGGTAAAAATATATTCACCAAGATAGAAAAGAAAAGATTACCCCAAAACTGGAAAATTCTCTGTTTTTCGTTAAATAAGGCAACAAATATATAAGGCTTATTTTCTGTCTGTTTTTTTTTTTTTTTTAAAGAATTAATAGATTTCAGTAGAGAAGAACTTCAGCTGGATGAATATAAATGCACGCCACACATTTCAGATTATTTGCCGGGGGGGGTAAAATTTAAACCGTGCACTAATTATTTTCCATTTTAAAAAAAAAAGAAAAAAGAAAAAAGCTCTACTCTGTGTTTATGCATCATATAAAATCCCCCCAAAATATGTGCTATTATTCAAGGTTGATAGGTGAGAAAAATGTGAAAACAACCAAAGAGGGGCGACTACTACTGAGGGATCTGTGAACGGTGACATCAGTGGGAAGCAGCTAAAGGGCCGGGTCAACTTTTGCACAAAGTTATTTACGGCAGGCCGAGCAAGAGACTCAGCTTCCATGTGACGGTGCGGGGTTGCTGCATGTTACAGACGACCTCTCTCTGCAAGTAGGGGCCTTGTTTGCTGCTAAGTGTTGGGATGCAGATCATGCCCTGCAGGAGAGGGCTGTCTGAATTGCACACCAGCATCAATAAAGTTGCGCGTCACATCATTTTCCATGCGGCGACCACAGTGGGGGATGATCCCTTTTCCGTTGGAGGTTTTAAAGTTCCACTCACTCCAAATGGTGACAAGCGTTTCAATGTGGCGTTTCTTTACTTTTCTGCAAAACGGCAAAAGCCCTTTTTGAGTAAGTCTTACTGCACTGGAGTGCTCTTTCATACTCTCTGGACCAAACAAGAGAATTACTGTCAGTTTTTCACATGGACATGGGAAGCCACCACAAAACTGGATGAGTGGTGGAAGAAAATGTTAAACATGAACAACAACAAGAAGAAGAAGAAAAAAAAAGAGGGGTGGGGAGATGATTACTGGAACAAGGATAATGTGACTTTAATTAACTAAATGTGTTTGTAACTGTGGGAAAGCAAGGAGGAGTTGAGGGAAAATAACCGTTGACCTGCAGTGAATCCACAGGGGAATGGTGAGATCAGGGAAACTAACCAAGCATGAGGAAACTCTGTCAAAATGACCCTCAACTTAGTCGAATAATAAACAGGAACACAAGAGTTTAACAAAGGCTACTTAAACTTATCGTAAAGTCTTTAGCATGGCGATGTTATTGTTGCATCAACTGAACACTACACCAGTGGCAGTATGTAAATAGGTGGGACTGATGGACTTTTCTGAGTAGCAGCGGTGTGCTCGTGTTCACTAACGTTCAACTTCGATCATCAGAATGCGCAGACGAGGCCACACGAAGCAGCGCCCATAGTTACATGGGTACATAGGCTGGGCTGTGACTGACTTGTACATACTTGTGCCAATGGCTTTTGGTTCAGTTCACAAAGATTTTCCACTGATAGTGAATTGGACTTATTTATGTAGCAGTTCATCTTGTCAAAACACGTCTCTTGACTGAAAACGTTAAAAACAGCAGGTTGTTAAGCAGCAGGCGGTTGGATCAGCTTCCCACAGAGTGGGCTAAAAGAGCGTTCATATGGATGGGACTCATTATTTGGCATCTATGCAAGTCTGAAGAGTTTATTGACCCAGAAATTTGGTGTTATATTCAATTTTTTTGTTCAGAGATTTTGCATCTTTTCTGCCGTTAATGAGATGACAAAGCTACCCCACTCAGATCAAACTTACGCCTTGCTATTATTGCATAATTATTTTGTCCTCTTTGTTCTTCAAGGCTAAAATAACTTCTGTCCCTGTGTGTATCTGTTGTGGGTGCTCGTCATTTCACCTCTTCTTCCTCCTCCCTTCTGCCCTCTAACCTACGGTTTTTATTAGCATTACTCAGAACTCTACCAGTGTGTTGAGGTGAGCTGGCCTTCAGATACAGGACCGGTGTGATCCAACCCATCACTGAGTAAAGGGCACTGAAAGAAGGGGCCAATGGCCTCTCATGTCTTTCACATGGTGCAGTTTTATGTCAACAGAAGTTGCAGAAGTTGTTGTTGTGTGTTTGTGCTTAAACTGTTTAACTATTTCCTTTCACATTCACTTCCAGCTGCGGTCAAGTTCAAGTTCATCCTGAAAAAGTCAGGAAATCACCTCCTGCTGCTGCAGCGTTCAGTGGCTCCGATGCTCAGTCTCACGCTGCATTCACTGACCTACTTGTTGAACCCCAGCAAAGTGTAAGCATAACGCTGCATTTTTTGAAAAGGTGTACTATCTATGCATTATATTGAAGGGCGATACTGTCAACAGATCAATCAATCTTACTATCTGAATGAGTTAAAATTTTTAACAGACAAGGAGGTTCTCAGTATGCCACTGAAATTAATAACTCAAAACATAAGTTATTAATTTATGTTAATAACTTAAATTATTAACATAAATTAATAATTTATGTTAATAAACTAATAATTTATTAAAAAAAATTAATAAATTACTATTTATTAAGTTAATAAATAATTTATGTTAATAAATTATAATTTATTAATAATTTAATAAATTAAATTACTAATTTATTAATAAATCACATTATTGGTGATTTATTATTATCACCAATAATAATAAATCATTATTGGTGATTTATAAAATCACCAATAATGTTATTATTAATCAGACAAACTGACCTATTTTCTTATAATTTAATTGCATGAAATGCAAAAACAATCAAAGGTATTCCATTTTCAACCCACTGCTACACTTTAAGAAAGGCCATTTTGTGAATAAAAATGTGGAGCTAATTTCATTTAACTTCTATGAAACGCTTACCAGATTCTCAGATCTGTATCAAAACTCCACACAAAAGTTAAATAAAAAAAAAAAAACAGATTTCATAAACACATATGTACTTAGAAAAGTAAGGTTGGCATATGAGTATGACGTTATTAAACTTAAGAACAAGTACTGTCAAATAGTGAAAGAAATGAAGATTCTCTTTTTCTTTTCTTCAACAGAGAGTATACACAGCATCAGCAGTGGACAACAAAGAGATTTGATTTGAATTTCAAATACCTCTCACGCCCAGACTCTGACTGTGGACTGATTATGTGCTGTGATTTGACTCAAAGGACACAAAAAGCTGTAAAAACAGTGAAGCATGAGCGGAATCGACGACACTCTTTACATTTGCGATCACACAGATCGACACAGATCTGATGATGGCCATGCCGCATCATCAGCCATACAAAAGCATTTTAAGTCGTTCAGGTGTCCCCCTACCGCTAAAACTAGAATATTTCAGATGAATTTAATTGTAAAAAACAAAGAAGCATTCAGGTAAGAAAATATCAAACACACACATCTAGGATTTACCTATTCATATCCACGTTGCTGCTTTTTGCTGATGTCATCAACAGTGGGCACCTGTAACTTTGGCACAGCGATCAGCCGTTCAGTCCTCTGAGGTTTGAACACTCACCGCGTTGCCATGCTGGTCACGCAGTTTGAGCAACAATTGAAGGACTGTGGTTGCACGGCTGCATCCTGCAAAACACACCACTCATCCCAAGTTCAAACATTAACAGTTTGTGTTCTGGTTTTGTTGGGGAAAAAAAAAAAAAATGTAAAAGACTAAAGTAAGATGGCTGAGCAGAAACTGAACTCAGAAGCCCAAAGGCAAGTAAGGGAAACAGAAAACGCTGACAAAAAACTTTCTCCTTGCAGCGTAGTGATAGTAAATTAATCTAGAATCTGATTTGTGTTTAAACAAGAAGTTATGAAGAGAAAATTGGTCCAGTTCTGTTTCACAGCTGATAGCTCTCACTACTAAAGACTGTTTTCTGCAGAGCAGCTGAAACGCCACTGATTTAAAGCTATGATGGCTAAAGAGATGCTGAGTTTGTTAGGCAGGAGAGAAACGTTTTTTCTGCACACGACAAACCCGGACACCATGTTTGACAACATAGTGTTAAACATAGTGGTTACGTGTCAAACCATCAATAAGACGTATCAAAAATGGTCAACAGGCTAACATGAGCATAGCGTTTCAGCAAACTGTTCAACTGTATGAAATGCTGCGCTGTACCATCTTAGTGGCTCTATTTTTATTTACTTATTTTTTGTTGCAAAATGAGGAACTTTGCGCCATCCGATGGCTGAATATCAGGGCCAAACTAAGAAAAAAATAAAAAACAAATCACAAGAATAAAGTCAGAGTATTAACCAATAGAGTAAAGAAAATGACAATCATGACTTTAAAAAAAATTAAGTCATGATAATGTGAGAATAAAGCCATATTGTCAGAATAAAATTGTAACTTTATTCCCGTAAACTTTATCCTATTATAACTTTACTCCCCAATATTGTGACTTTTATTCTCATATAAGTTTACTCTCATAATGTCACAACTTTATTCTCATTATATTAAAGCTTTAGTCTTATTTTTATTTTCTCAGCATGGCCCTAATACTTCGGTCTTTCCATCCCAATCTTCTGCCCTCGCGAAAAGTTGAGTGACTTTAAATGTTCCTCTGTCTTAAGTAATATACCGAGCTCACTCCAGTGGCACTGACTCACTGTAAATGAGTTTGTAGCCTCCTGCGGTCGCTTGACTACAGTGCCTGTCAGAGGAGATAAGAGTTGCTGTGCGCGCTTTCCGAGCACAGCTAATGCATGCCCTCAGCTTGTGAGCCCCACTGTCAAACTGTGACACACGACAACAGCCCGACAAAGACGTTTAAATGAGAAAGGGTGCTGGCGTGGTGTTGGTGTGACGCTTCTTAAAAGATGAAATACTCAAACGCTTCTTTGCAGTCGTCCCTTTTTGCAATCCCTTGTAATGGAGGGAGACGCTGACACGGGCCTAAAATACCTGAGGCCTGGTCACGTTCTGGCCAATCAGTCCTGCGACGCGACCGTCGCCACGGACACAGCCAGCCGAGGCTCAGACGCTTACCTCCACCCCTGGAGCAACCACTCCGCGTTGCTCTAATGAAGCTGCCGCCTGAAGCAGGCTGATTTGTTTTCGCGGTGTTATTGCGGCGGCCTTTTGGCTGCCCCCTTAATTTTGTCAGTGCAGCACCATTAAACCACAGAGCTCCTGAGGGGAAACGCGGAGGAAGACTCCTGACATCCTCTCAGTTGCAGCGATCTCCAGTACGCCGGACGTGGCTTTGCTTTTAGTAGTGGTGGGACTTGCAGGATCTGTATTTGATTAATCACAGTTAATAGCATTTTAATTGATATCGACAAAAAGGTAACATTTTTCATTCAAAACTTCTTTTTTCTTTTTTTTTTTGTGCTAATTGATTGAATAAACGTCTGGGCTCAACAACAACAGTTAGTTTAAAGGCAAAGCCTTATGATCCCTTTTATTTCTATACATAATGTTCACTTAACATGCTCCACATTCTATTCTTGTTTAAAATATATATATATAATTTGAGTTCTTGGGGATAATTTGGATTTAAAGGATTTGCCATACATGTTTATTCCTTTGTATTTAGTCTCTTTCTTGTGTTCTGCTCTTTGGTTTTCATTCCCTCGGGTTAGCCTTGTTCTTTTCCCCTTGATTTGTTATTTCTTAGTCCTCGTTCAGTCTCTCTGTGTTTATTAATCACCTTCCCTCATCTTGCAAGTCTGTTCCTTTCCACAGCTGTTCACAATCACCTGATCTCCTCACCTGCAGCCGATGTCATTCTCCACTCCTTCCTCCGTGTGCGTGCAGCTCTTTCCGTGACACGGTTCATCGCCCGGACCTACATTCCTTGTAATTTCATTCTTTTGAAAAATCTTTTCTTTTTTTTCTGCCTCAAGTGGGCTTCATTTGAAAGTGGGTAAAGAGAAAGAGGATGTGCGGCAAAGGCCAGGATTCGAACCTGCGACAGCCGTTAGAAGTCTAAATCCTCCTTATGTTGGTTGTGCTTAACCCCTGCACCTCCACAGCACCCCTGTCATTTGAATGTCTATAAAATTCATATTGTTAATCCCAAATCCTCAGCTGCCTCTACCAAACCTTACGCAACAGTCTTAATTTTTCAGCTGAAAAATTGATGGGATAAACTTAGAAAACTGCTTGAAGACGGAGCTTTTCTGAGTTTATATTTAGATGTGTATCCAGTGTTTGCAAGAACTGCTCTCCATCTGTGTCACATGAAGCCGACCTACTTTTAGCACCTGCGTACAGGTATTCCAGGATGACTGGACTGCATCCCACTAAAGTTCCTCTAAATGTCGTGGCTTTGCCTCAGGAACAGTCTGTTTAATGTCATCCCGCATGCGACAATAAATAGACAAATAGACTGTGGGGTGACACACAACCACTGTTAACCTGAAAACCAATCTTTTAATCGGTGAAAAGATTGGTACTTTTAAGCCAAAAGTACCAATCTTTTGTTTAACATCCAAAGATATAATCACGTTTGTCAAGTACCAACATGGTGCTCACTTGCTTGTGTTTGTCTTGCTGACGCGCCATTAATTTGAAAGACATTACATGACCTGTAAGTCTACAATGTATTTTGGGTCTACTAGTACCATGGCGTACTTGGCCGTTTCTTAACAGGTTTGCGTTATGCCACACTCTTTCTGCTTTTACATGACTGACTTATAAGATCTTTATCAGAAGCTCCAAAACTGGAACAAAGCTCTATAGCCTGTAACCTTAATTTGACCTGCTCCACAATTAAACTGCTCTATTCCTGAGTCTTCATAATGCTCTTTGTTCTCTAATGTTCTTCAACAATCTTCTAAGGCCTTTGTTATAATAATAGTTGGATTAATAATGAAATTAAATTCTGGATCTCGGTGTTGGTGGTTAATATTTTCTAATTAGGTGATTTCTAAAGGCAGTCGGTTGCGCTTTACTGCAAGAAAAAAAACCTTTTTTTTAGCAGCTTTTAATTGCGAATTTTACAATAACACACAACTCAATGTTGGGTCATTACATGAAAGTGCAATAAAATGCATTTGGGGTTGCGATGCGACAAGACATGGAAATGTTCCAGGAACATTTCCATGCAAGACCTTCAGAAAGCCTGACTGCCATGTTGACGGATGACAAAGAAAACTTCCCTTTCTGGAAGCTAATTCTAAGTACATGAGGCCTTTGAACACGACTGTATTCAAACACGTCCTTGTACACAGATGCTCAAGGGCTGCCTGTATGAAGAGGAGGGATCTTATCTGACTCAACATCAAACGTTGTGGCGGAGCACAAAGGTGTCGAAGTTTATTGTGCGCTTACAAGTCGAGTGGATGACTTTAATCTTTGTCTAAGTGCATTTGGAGATGCTACAGAAATAATTTGTGAGGGGTCCGTCCAGCATTAGCTTGGTATTTAAAGTGGAACGCTTCCCTTTAAATGTTTATTTCGAGGCGGTGAGTGTAAAAGTATTTCCTACTTCCTTTGCTTTTTCTACCTGACGTCGTGTGAAAGCGTCTTAAGAGGTGCAAGATGTTCGGCGAGGCCCCTCTGAGTGTTAACACGAAGCCAGCAGTATCTCAGCTCTGGGTTTTTACGTGACGAAAAGCAGATGTGCCCTGTAGTTCCTAAATATTTACCTTCAGCAAAGATGGGTATTCACTTATGCACAGCTGAGACGAAGAGCTCGAAACCTCCTCGTCGTTCACCTGACAGTCGGTAGGCTGCAAGCGGACATCTGAGCTGGACTTCCTCCTGCTTGTTTTTGTGTACTTTGAAAGTCACGCTGTGTTTTCATTTGCCAGATCAGCCACATTTTTGACAGGGTTGGATCTCAGCAAGGCGATCAGGACACAGCGGCGGCGGCTTCCAGTTACAGGCCCGGCTTCCTCTGCAGCGTGATCTCCGGCTCGCAGAAGCTAGGATGTCAGAGTCAGATCAAAGTGATTTTTTTTTTTTTTTTTAATGGAGCCCTAAATTCTCAAATGGTGACCAGAACTGCTCTAAATAGAGGAATTTTAAATAGACGGCGGCGGCGTCTAAAAATACCTCCCCCGTATCTGCTCCATTTTGACGTTTGTGGAACTCCTCTTGCAGTGACTCACAGACACCATTCTTTAAGCAGTGCTACCGTTTATTTTTAGCTACTTCGAGGATGATCTCTCACACGAGATCAGATTCTCAGGCGCGCGGCGATCAAATAGGTTCCTGTCGTCATCAGTCAACATGGAAACATGATTAGGAGAAAGGAACATCGTGTTTGAAGTATTAACGGGAGGTCATCCGCTGCTGCAGCTGAGTGCTTCCAAAGTGGGATGATAAAATGTACAAATTGCAAAAGAGATGTTACTGTCAAAAAGGTTAATACTGCACTATTTAGAGTAACATTGCTGACTGTACTGCTACCAGTTGTCCTTGCTTAAGGACAACCAACACAATTTAACATGATGGTTAAAAGCGTAATTACATTAAACTAACTTAATTTAATCTATTTAACCTCAGAATCCAAAAGATTTCTTCAGTTGAAGTAATGAAGAAGTGTTTTGGATGGGGCAAAATGTTTTCACAAAGGATTGTCATGTTCTGGATGACAGGGATGCTACAAAAGCATATTTAAAGGGGCAGTATTATGTCACACAGCACCATTTTATACCACAACTATGCAACTATGTCACCTTCAGTTGTTAAAACACCTATGTGAAATATGACTAAAAAGAAATTTGACTTCATAATTGAAATTGGGCCTCTGTCTCTTTAAGAACGCCTGCTCTTTCTGAAACTCCGCCTTCAGGAAGTCATCGCAACATCCCTTGTCCAACATACTGGTATTTTGGGCAGCTGAGTGGTTGCCATGGAGATTAAAGGATTTCTCAGAAGTGATTGAAAAAAATTAATTAATTGAAATACTCCAGGTATGTTGTCATTCTTATACTTAAAATTATAAAATTCTAGAATTATTTGCATTTTAAGAGGGAAGCGTCATTACTTCTCTGACCAATGAAGACCAGGTAACCAGATAAGCTAATGTTTGTTAGCTACTTAGCATCTGTAGCTAGCATAGCTATGTCTGATTTCCATGTAAAAGCAATATCTTAGGTAAAGATAACTTTTGAACAAAACAGAAAAGGACTGTATTTTTAAGCTGAGGTGATTTAGCTTCACGTTATTTATGCTACTATAGCCAGCCGACATCTTTAAATTGAAAATCTCTTTACCTTAAAGCCAATAGAGCATTTTAGAAACTATAACAAAGAGGGAAAAACTACAATCGGCACAGAGATGCACTTTTAGAGAGCTGTGTGAAAAAGACCAGGAGGAAGAAAATGAACTCATCAAAAAATGACAAACTACCATGTTATCCTCTCTTGGTTTTGTATTGTGGGTTCTGCGGTCCCCCGCTTTTGTCCTCTCCTGCTGTTTTCTTGGCTCGTCCTTTTGGGGTTTTTTCTTTTGTAGTTTGTGTTGCTTTCTGCTCTCAAGACAAAGGAATCGTGCATTTGACTGGACCGTCACCTGGACACATGCATTCCTAAACGCCAATTTCAAAACCTGTTGTTTACGTTGCGATCACTTTTTAATGCCATTGTTTTTTCTTATTTTTGACACTCTTCTATGCCTTTCTAATAACTTTCAAAATTGCAATCTGCTGGTTTTCCTTAGAAACTTTTGAAACTACTGTGAATGATTAATTGAGCGTTCTGCTTTGTAACCAGAATCAATTGGAATGCATGTGTGATTGAATTTATTTTTGTAAAGTACCTTCGGATGACATTTATTGTGAATTGGTGTTATCTGAACAGCTAACTATTCACATAAAGCCCGTCTACAGTTCCTACCCTTCATGCTAACTCGGCAATAAGTCTACCTCATCAAAACAAAAGCTAGGTGACGGATCTACATCGGGAACTTGTCATTCACACACCAGTACAAGCTTTTAGGCCAACTCAACTCTTTTTGTTTAAAGTTCCCAAATTTTGGTACAGTGGTTCTTGACCGGTTTAGAGTAAACGGTGGTGTTCTATAAAGCGTCACCTGGAAGTTTCAGCTTCCGCTGGAGGAAGTCTTGCATGATCTCCATCGAAAGACAAAAAACCAAGTTTGCTTCTCGCTTTAATATTGGGCATGTCATAGCATGTGTTTGTTATATTCATTTTGTTGTTGGGGAGCTGTTTTGCCACTTGTTGTTGGCTAACAGTCCTCTCAGAGCTGGTGAGAGTTCCTTGTTGACGACTTTACAAAGGTCAGTCTGTCCTCAAAGCTGGTTAGCTTCTGGTCAATAGCAACAAGGATGTCAACACAGCAATTGCCAATACTTATCAACATTGCTCTGGAGGCTGTCCAAGGTTTTTTGCTAGGGTTTTCTTGGCTGGAACGAAAAGGACATAGGTGAGTATTTTGATTTAATTTGATATATGCTTGGTTTAGCCTGAGCCTGGTGCTTCACCGTAATTACTCGTGACCAACTCTCACGAGACAGTCATGGTCTGATTTGTGACCTTCCCAAGAAAACTAACACTGCACATCACCCTAAGCGTCAAAAGACTGTGGTCTTTTGAGTGCCATCCTCTACCAGTAAAACAAGGTAGTGGCAGCATGATGTTATGGGGATTCTTTTCTACAGCATGGACAGGGAAGCTGGTCAGAGTTGATAGGAGCAATTATTGCTTGGGAATGAGTTGGACGTCTCTCCACAAAGGAAATGATGGTTGATTAGTGCAACCGGTCAAGCTAACTCTTTCTTGCCCCATGTTCTTCTGACTAAAGGACGGCTTCAGTGTTGCATGCACATCCTCATACATTTACATCTATGGTCTGGATTTTGTTTGTATAAAGGGGGCTTACATGCAAACACAAGCAAACACACGCAAAAGTGTGTTTAAAAACTAAACCAACATTTAGACATTTCAGCATTGCCTGGTCCAAAAGATCTGTGAAGTATAATTGCATGTTGATTGTGATGTAATGGAACAAATTTAGGTAATTGTGGTCTAAATTATGGACTGAGCTGTTTCTTTCAAACCTAACTGCGGCTGATCTAATTTCAGTACATCTTGTCAATACTACTGCCGCTCAGTTTCCACAAAACTGCCCCCTAAAACGCCTGCAAAGTGTTAAAATATTCACTCGGTAAAAGCCTGCCACATGAGGATCGCGGTGGTTACCACGTGAGCACATTTTTCCATTCAGGCAAAAGCATCACATAAATATCTGAATTACATCTAAACAGAAAAAGCATGTGATTTAAGGTAAACCCTTATCTGCAGAAAGACTCGGTGAGTGTTCTGCGACGCAGTCCACCTTAAAAAGTTAGGTCAGGACAACGTTTGGAATTGTCCCGCGACCAGAAAATTACACATCCCTCCTGGATCCGAAACATCTGGGCAACAAAAGGGCTCAGAGGAGCTTAAAGTGAGACAGCTGTGAGACAGTAGAGCAGACAGACTCTGGTCGTCGACATGAATCCTGCTCTGCTGGCGTCTGTCCTGTCTCTGCTGGCCACAGTGGCAGCTCAGCCGTATGACCACTATGACATGGGCTGGGTGAATGGTTACCGCCAGGGCTTCAACTTCCAGTGCCCCCATGGAGAACTCCTGGTTGCCATCAGGAGCTACTTCAGTGAGAAGGAAGGCTCGGACCGACTGTGGTCTTTTGAGTGCCAGCCTGTAGCTGATAATATGGGTGAGCCAAGCGACTGCTGGTGGGACGACATCAACCGAGCCGGACTGGAGTGGTGGGTACTGCCTTTCTTTGACTCCTCAGCTGGACAGGCTTTTAGGTGCCACACACTGAGAGTAGGGTGCTTGAAATTCAAATATACAGATCTCCAGGGTCTCAGTTGATATACAGAAGAGTTGAGTTGAACAGATCATATAAAACAAATATAAAACAATGATCGGTAGTCATTTCATAGCTGTTCACTCACTTTTTAAATGGATAGTTTAGAGCGAGGCTTAGATTTAATGAGTCACAACACATATTTCAAATGACCAAACCTGAAGTTGACGATGATTGGTGGTACAAATCCTGAACATGAAGCAAATTACTTTGTCTTGATGTTTGAGTTGAAGAGAAGATTCAAATTCAAAAATACTTTATTGATCCTAAAGAAAAATCAAATGTTTCTTTGTTGAAATTAAATGGAAGCTCAACTAAATGAAAAACATATGTGGAGGGATCTCACTTTGGATTCTGGTTAAGCAATTCAAAGTAACAAAAAATAACCTCTGTATTCATCCGGGGTTCAGATATTGATCTAAAAATTTTAATTCTCTTTGGAAACAAACTTTACAAAGATGACTCACTTTTTTTTTCTTTTTTTTTTTTTTTTTGAACGGGGTCCAGCTGCGGCAGATACCTCCAACTCCGCTTCACTATTACTACTACTACTAATTATAATAATAATACATTTTATTTAATACGCACTTTACATTTACAGAAATCTCAAAGTGCTACTTTTTTTTTTTTTTTTGAACAAAGACTTTATTTTCTTCAATTAGTCCTGCATTCAGATACAATGATTAACACATTTAGTCAGAAAAAAAAAACAAAAAACAAAACATCAATAACCAGTACAATCAAATAACTCAGTTGAACAATAACATCCAAACGATTCGGCGAGCTGAAGTTCCAAGGGATTTTTTTTTTTCTTTTTTTTTCTCCACCATTCTATGGAATATTAAGCAGGTTACAGATGAAATACAAACATGAGATATGAAATAAAAGGAAAAAAAAACTCTCAGGTAATTTTTGCCTGCATCTTAACAGAGATATATGTTAAATTTACCTATAAGATATATATCTGTGTTTACATTTATATTACTTACTACAATGTTAATTGCAAATATGTCATCAAAGGGTTCCATCTTTTCTTAAATAAATCAGTGGACATATTTAGTTTTGCTGTTATTTTCTCCATTGTATAAACGTTCACTAGTCTCTCTTTCCATTGATTTACAGTAGGGAGTAAAGGTCTATACCAACATACTGTTATCATTTTTTTGGCTACGAGTATAAGGACACCAAACAAGTACCGCTTTTCTTTACATAAATTGCTTGGGGGTACTCCCAGGACAAAGACCAGGGGGTTCCAATCGATGTAAGTGTGCAAAATATTTGCAATTTCCTCTCTAATTCCCTCCCAGAACTTTTTAATCTTTGGACAATCCCAAAAGACATGAGTGTGATCGCCAACTAGTCCGCACTGTCTCCAGCACAAATTTGATTTAGTTTGATCAAATTTTGAAATAATATATGGTGTTTTGAAATATCTAACGATTATTTTCCAATAAAATTCTTTCCAAGTTGGACTGTTAGTCCAAAGTGCTACTTTTAATACAACAATTAACATAAAACCGCAACAAACATAAAGTACAGTTTTAAATATTAGTATCCTGTTGGCTGCAAAGTTCATATGAAATAAAACTTCCTGCTGCACCCAATGCGTCTGCACCGCGTGTGCTATTCACCTCCCAGTCAAAGGGTGGCGCCAAAGCTTCTCGGTTCATAAAAACAAGTTTAGACTTAAAACTTGTAAGTAAGTCATAGCCTACCTTCAACACACACTGCAAAACAAAATGTTATACAATTTTATAAAATGTTTTTTTTTTTTTTTTTTTTTTTTACAATGCCCTGTTTTTAAGCAGCTCTGACTTTCTGGCTCTTGATACATGAAATGCAGCATATTGTGGTGTGTGCTTCCCTTGTAAGGTCAGCACTACCAGCCCATGTCTTCTTGGCGCGAGTGTGAGAGGAATTGTTTTAAGAAGGTATAATATGTTTGTCTTGGGCCCAGTTTGGCTTGTTGTTAGCTTTAGCCTCTGGTAACAAGTGCGAGAACATTCTTGACTGGTCGCAATGTCTCAGCAGATCCCCAGTTTGAGAAAAAATAAATAAATAAAAAATCTCAATTACTTTTTTAATAATGGAATATTTATTGAATAAAAATATACATTACCCATTCGAAAATTGTTTTTTGCCCATTAAAAAGGATTTGTTTTCATTTCAAGTGTCATATTTGAGAGCCACAGACCTGTAAGTAAATATTGAGAACATTTGAAATAATTTACGTTTTATTTTGCTTTTCAAACCAGGTATGCAATTTCCAAATCTATTTTTGGCAACAACAAAGTAGATCAATGTTTCGAGCAACATTTTTTTCACCAGTGATAATTTGTCACTTGGACAAATTCTAAGCAACTAACCACTTCTTAATAATTAACTAAGAAGGGACAAAGGATGTTATTGAACATATCAATATAAATATGTCAGAATCAGCCATCAGGCTACTTTATCTCTGTAGTTAGTTATAAAAATGATGCATTCAATATTAGTTGTACATTGATGAATAACTCCTGAGGGGCGCCAGTATGCAGCATTTTCATTTGTCTCAAACTGAAATTGCATTACAGATTTCACACATGTTCCTTTTTTATTGCCGTCATAAAATGCTGGAGTCCGGTCACCGTTTTCTCTGTCGAAGAAGCAAAGCAGGCGCTCCAGACCCGGTATGAATCATCATCTTCCTCTTATACGTTTCCTGGGAACACAGCCGTGTCCAAAAAATTCTAACATCTCCGTCCAGAATCCTTTGTCAGAGGCCCATTTAGAAATCCTTGCACTGGATTTATAGGCCGTATGGTTTTTGACATTTCCTGAAATCTTTGCAACACAGCACTCATAAAAATCGAATGGTGTTAACAGATTGTGTGCGCACAATCCAGACCAAGCCTAGCCAGTTAGTGGGTATATTAAAAAAAAGAAAAAGATAGTTGATAGAAACTTTATTAATCCCTTTGGGATTTTAACCCGCTGTCTCTCACACAGCAGCGCATCAAATACCTAAAAAACATCTTCTTTTCAAAACAAAGAAGCTGCTGTTGGATTTAAGTGTGCACTTTTAGATGGCGTAACCCCAAGTAAACACCTTTCTCTAACCATCAGTTTCACTGGGAGCTTTTCTAATTAAGGGATTTAAATGACTCTCTGGAAAAAAACACCATTGAAAGGAGGAATTGTAGTCTGACGACGGCGCGCTTCGGTCAAACAAAACCTAAAGCATGGGGCCAAAGCAAAAATGAAGAAACAAAAAACAAACTGCAACTCATAACTTGTGTCTTTGCAGGACATCCACGTGTACCCGGAATGGCCTGGTGGCGGGCGTTCAGAGCAAGTACTTTGAGTCCACCCTCGACCGCGAATGGCAGTTCTACTGCTGCTACTACAAACGCCGCTGTCCGTACTCCTGCATGTACGTTCTCACACAGTACGCCGGGCTCGCTGAGCAAGCAGCCTGTCACTTTTGGCACCTTCTTTCTTGAGAGTTTTGATGATGCAAATCGAGAGCAACCACAAGAGAGCGGCACAAAGAGCTGGGAGAAAAGGTTCATTCACATTCACAATACGTTCCAGGCAAAAAACGGTTAAAGCACCCAGGATAATTTGTCATGTTTGGATATGATGTAGCACACATCCAGAAGCACAGCAGATGTCCAAGTGTATCCAAGTGACCAATGAGCTTGAACTGGGAGTGTTGCGTTGTGCAGCCATTGAGCAGATGTCATAGTGACTTGCTAGTGGAAGCAGTGAGGACATAATGCCAAGGAATTTCTTGATTTGATCACAGAGCCTCCATCCGTTCTGTTATGTAAAGTTGGACTGTTCCTTGTTGGCCATTTAATTTCTTTTGTGTGTGACTATGTGATTTCAGCATTGGGTAGAAACTGGTTACATTTACTTGAGCAACTTTTTATAAAGCAAGTACTTTTAGGATTGTTTTCATACTGCTCTGTACTTTTCACTTGCATGATTTTATCACAAAGTATCACTATTATTAGTTGATTGAAATGTCTGGATACTCTGCCCTCTGCGAGCAACTTAACTGAATGAAGAATGAGTCAGATTTTAATTTGTATTCATTATTGTCAATTGTGGTCCTTAATATACCAGAATTACCACTTAATTTTATGTTTTGCTCCGTCTGATTGTGTAATTTTTAAATATCAAATGATTGATGTTTGGATCAGTACTCAGTAACTGAGTGGCGTTTTTTTCAAACACGTTTTTACCCTTAATGAAGAAATGTCACTACTTTATACTTCTACTTGAGTGAAAATATGTTGGAATAGTGCTACTCTTACTTGAGTACAATTTTTGGGTACAAAAACTTAAAACTCCCCATCAGGTTCCTGAGTCAATACTTTTTGAAAAGAGATCAAATTTGACTTTTCATCTGTTCTTTGCAAAACAACTCAAGTTCAGTCAAATTGAAGTAGGATCATCTGTGAGCATTGATTCTGAAGTCTTCCCAAAGTTCCTGGATTAATGTCTGAGCTTTGACTGGGCCAATCTAACACAAATATGCTTTGATCTGAGCAACTATGGCACAGCTGTGGCTCATTGTCCCTGCTGTATCCCCCAAGCATGATGCTACCACCACTATGTTTCGCCGTTTGGTGTGTGTTGGTATACATTGTTGGTTTTTCGACATATATACTTCCATGCGAGTAAGCCAAAATTTACTATCACTACTAAGAAATAGCCCCACTTACATGCACCAGTTGGAAATGCTCCGTAACAGGAAATGTATCAATTGAAATTGTTCCATAAATACAAGATTAAAGTGCAACCTAGAGTTTCTGTTTTGCTCCTGTAACTCTCAGCAAAGTAAGAGCAGAAGTTTGGCGCCCGGAACTGTTATATCTCAGTCTCTACATTTTCAAAACGTTAAACAATCATCCGCTGCGTTCCTCAGGAAGACCGCCGACGTTCCTGAATACTACAGAGAGGAGGGAGAGATGGTCATCCCTGCTTACGGCTACTTCATCCGAGGGGCCCAGACCACATTCAGCGGAGTGCTCAGGTTAGGCCTAAAATGCCAACAACTTATTTGTGAATGGATACAACCTGTTCAAAAGCAGCCTGGCCAGAAGGAAGATGATTTTGTTGTGAATAAGGCAAGAAGTCCCCATGTGACACGCTTGTCGAACTGACAGTTTTCTCTTCTCATTCCTTTATTTCAGAGATCGGCAGTGGAAGTACATCTTGTGCAGACTGACGGACTTTGACTGTGAATTTGAGAATTTATAGACCTTGTAAGGAGTGTCTTAATTTACATACAAACATCTGAAAACGTATAACCACTACGTATTCAGCCATACCACAGTAACCACAAAGCATAAAAGTGTTAAAGCTCTTGTTTATATCTTTTCATGTAATAAATAGACCAACTTAAGGAATGTTGTCTTGTAACCACTCTTCTTTTTTGTATTGCTTTCGCATTAAGAACTGATATATGACGATACAAAATGATACAAGCATCTGCGCAGCGTTGGAGTCCAAAGAATATGTGAGCTTTTCACCTGGCGAAAACCATCAACAGCGTGCAAGTGTTTCCCACACCGTAAAATGTTTATAACATTTTGGACAAAAAAAAAAAGAAAAAAGGATCTCTTCTACAATTTCTCAGCAAGAGAACCAAAAAGTGCTCAGTGAGCTGTGTGAATAAGGATATTCACTTGATGGAAAAATTGGAGCTGCAGTTCAGGGTAATGAGGAGAAACCAGGCCGTATGTGTGTTGCAGCCAACTGTGTCGCACCTACTCTGAATGGTTTCCAAACCGTTTCTCCATGTATGACATGTTATGTTTGCCATTTTTGTCTGTGTGAAAAAAAATTGAATAAAAAATATTTATTGTTAAAGATTATTGTGTTTGTTTTATGGAAATACATTTTGAAAAAAAAAAAAAAAAGTCAAACGTTTATTTATTTATTTATTGAAAATGATGCACAGGAAGCAACTGTATGGGAAGTGGTGGGAGTTGTGGGAGAATGATGGGAAAGTATGAGCCTCCCAAACGTTGGCTGAGCCGTGATGAGCTCCTTTGGGCTAAAGTTGGCTTAAGGTAAGCTTTAAACTGATGATACTGCCATAACAGAAAACAGAGAAGGAAAACCGTTAGTGTGCCTGCATACGTCTCCAAAGGGGTTGACATCAGGGATTAGGGTTTTGGTGTGTATCCACAGCGGTCATTGGGCGAGAGGCACACCCGTAAGGAGAATTTTGAGAAGCTAATTAGCCTAACCGTCATGAGTTTGGACTGTGGCAGGAAGTCAGACAACCCGGAGAGGACATGCGTGAATGTGGGTTTATCTGGGAAAACAAGAATGAGCTATAACGCTGCATTGACTTTTCCTCAGAAGCAATAGCGAATTTTCTCTCACATATGAGTTTAGCTAGTTCCATATGCTAGCTACTACTGTTAGCAATTTAAGCACAAACCAACGTATTTCTCACAGCTATTTTGATACCGACGAGGTTATACAGCACCTTGAGTGCTGCAGAATTAACCATCAGAAGACGGTCAATAGATTGACCAGATTCTTTAAAACACAGTTTGAGATGGATGAAACCATTTTCTCTAACACAACACAACACAAAGTTTTGGACTCCTTTGAACTTCATTGAAACTCTTAGCGATTTGAGAAACCGTTCCACTGGACTCCTTCTCGTGGGTCCAGTTTGTTTTACTTGGTCTTGTGTGCTGGATCGCTGCAGCTCGCCTATGCAGAATGTGAACTCGGACCAACAAGTACAGCCAAGATGTTTGGCTGCCATTTTGTCCGCATTCTTAGTCCATTTGTTCCGGGGTTTGTTCACCGACTCAACCTTCCAAATCCATTCAAACTTAATGGGGTGGAGTGGATAAAGGTCGCCGGTCTCCCCCGCGCGGCCTTGAAAGGCACAGGGGACCGGGGCCGGTGTCGCTTTCAGCTTTGTTTGCTTATGGCAGCTGCCGTCTCCAGGCTCGGGGCCAAACACCGCTGGGACTACACAGCTGTCCCTTAGAACGGTGGCCAGCGGAGAGCCACACGCGTGCAGCGGCCTCCCGCCCTCAGAGACCTCCTATCCCTGTGAGGGAAAGCCTCCTTCCTCAGTCCGGAGATTTAGGAAGATTTAAAGTCCCGCTTTATCCTCTCCTCCCACCTACAAGTTTTCATTACAGCAAGATGAAGAACGATCCTTTCAAAACAATACCTACTCTGGCTGTAATTAAAGTTTAGAGGAGAAGCCACAAAGCTATTAAAGTCTCCTTACTGCAATCACTTTTAGAATCTGTAGTTAGCTGCCATGTAATTAAGTACTAAATATACTTTTATGGCAGCAAAGCAACATGGAGAATAGGTTTCCAAACTCTGCCTTTTTCACCAGAAGCAAACGTTTTCATTGTACGACGCGTAAAAGACATACGCCGCATACTTGTGGCAATGTCACAGATTGAATGTTTTACTTATAAACGCAATAGATAAATGAAGCTGAAAGGGTGTAAAACTGAGCAAAACTCCATGAAATTAAAAGCCCTGGTAATAAAAAATGAAACAGGGATGCAGGGCTGAAACGATTCCTGGAGTGATTCCTCGATTATTAAAAATTCTTTGATTGGCCCAGAAGGAATTCTACCAGAGACAATCCAAGTCAATGGAAGAAAGCCCAAACTGTGCTGGAAGCAAGACTTGAATCAAGTGGGATAGCGCATTAACGCATTGGCCAAGTCATTTTACTTTGTGTAAAATACTTTGAGGTACAAACCTGGCAAAGCAATCTTTCACTTTCACTGGAAGGCTGGACTGCAGCTTTTTTTTCAGGTTCAGGTATGCCTTAAATTTTCCCTGTTTGTTTCTCATTTGAATGGAACGGGACAGAAGTCACAACGGGACACAAATTATCTTGTGAAAAATCTTTTAGAATATTTATTCATTTTACTACAATACAAAAACCTGGAATTTTAGGAGGGGTTGTGCAGACTTCGACGTATAAAGGTGTGTTTGGATGACCTTTTCAGCCGCCCATTACAGGTTGACTCATAGTGCGTTTTTAAACCACTAAATGCTATTGGCCCGTTACGCAAACCCGAGTGTTGTGGCGTTTTATCACCTTTCATTTCATTCTTTTATTGCAGGGACTTTGCCTTGAAGATTACTGGCTGGTTGTTGCTCTAATCTACTGAGCTATGCGATCGCATACCTACACAACGATCCAAGCACAACGTTCGTCTTTGCTCCCCATACGAGTAAATAATATACACAACTCTTTGATTTTTATATACAGCACATTTAAAAAGTATTTCATATTAGTTTATTTTTATGGGGACCATTGTTGATACACTTCAATATTGTTACCTCAATTTATTTGCAACTTATTGGATTTTGTGGGTGTGATCCAGGAGGTAATCTGGTCACATAAAAAACAAACACAAACACTGTTGCAGAAGAACTAACTCTGCACAAGACATGGTGGTGGTGGTGGCATTATGCTGAGGGCCTGCTTATCTTTTTCTGGGACAGGGAAACTGGTTATGGATGGAGCTGGACACCAGGAACATTGGTTAGAAAACCTGTCGGCATGACAACACAGAAAATAAAGCCTGATCCACAATGGAATACTTTAGATCAGAATGACTTCCAAGTGTTTCACTTGCCCAGTCAAAGTCCAGAGGTAAATCCAACAGACAAGTTGTGGCAAGACTTGAAATCTGATGTTCACAGACATTTTCTATCCAATCTGATTGCGCATCAGATATTTTGCAAATAAAAAATGCCTCTCTGGTTGTACAAACGGGGAAAGGACTGACTAGTAAACTGCTGCAGGTATGAGGAGTTTCACTGAATTCAAATGCATCCCACACTTTTCAGATTGTAATTTATAAAACTTTTTTTTTAATTTTTTTTTAAAACTTTTTATTTTTTTGCTTCAACTGGACAATTGTTTGCTAGTTTGAGATGGTTTATCACATGAAATCTCATGAAAATACACGGCAGTTTGCAGATGCGGCGTTACAAAACGTGTTGAGGTTTCGATGTCGGGAGTGGATTTTAAAGCTTCTCTTATCAAAAATATGTTAAAAGAAACTCCATCCCACAGTGACTGCTCTGTTCTCAGCCGGTGCGGGAGTGAGGGGCTGTGTTTGGGATGTGTGAGCGCCCTGCAGTGTGACCCTGACCCCGCCCCAGGCCTGCACAGATAGGCTGTTTATTTTAGGGAGCCTCTGCACTCAATACCGCTGCTCTCACTTGTGGATAAAAACAGCTGCCTTGTTTTGTTTCTTGACAGCACGGGGGCGCACTGCAGCGCAAACTCGCCACACAGGTCTTCACTGAACCGAAGCGCTTCTCAAACGGGGAGACAAAACACAGAGGAGCTGGAAACGGACTGTGGCGTTTTAAAATCGAGAGTCGGCTGCAGAGGTTTTTTTGAAAGCAGACCGTCCTCGAATTCAGACGAGTTCAAATATGCTTACGCACTCACACCAGCTGCGTTTCAGTGGACAGTACAATTCCATTGAATTTTGACATTTGGAAAAACAAGTTTGGTTAATGGCTCTACGGCAATTTTGAAAAACGTCTCGTTTTTCGATAAAAACCTTTGTCGTTAGGATGAGGTGGGTTTATTTAGACGTATTAAATTGGTTTACTTCATAACAGAATCACTTTTCCACATCTCTCCAGTCACGTGATCGGCAACGGCTGAAAATTGCAATCAATGCCTTGCAGATGTCCAGTGTGTCCCTAAAACAGACACTTGAGGCAAACACAGGAAAAACAGAGGCATCGGTGACTGTGAAATGCCAAGAGCTGGACAGAGTGAAGGCAGAAAATGAGACGCCAAGATAACTGGACTTCGAAGGGACCAATTTCTCTGACCACTTTCAATTTGACAGTAATTGGCGGAGAGCGTCAACAGGAAGTTCCAGAAAGAGAAAAAGTGTAATGATTCAGAAAGAGTTGAAGCGGAGTGTCAATTCAAGAAGAAAGGCACTCTCAAAAATCTGGCTTGAGTTTGACACGCTCCTTAAATCTACTGAAAACGTCAGGTTCTCCTTTTGGAGGTTGGGATATTCAGGTGTGCTTGTCATGCTGGACCAGCTCTACACTCTCAGCAGGGTCCTGGAGGGCGCGTCTGAGTTTTCGTCGACAAGTTTTGTGGACTTGGAGAAGGAGTTGGACCGCGACCCTCGGGGGTTCTCCGGGAGTTCGGGGTCCTTTGACCTGGAGCTCATCACCAAACATAAATCATCAACATACCAGTAGAAGAGCCTGAAAATCTGCTCAGAAATCATCTTTTTTGGCATTGAATTCTGTAAAGTCACTGAACATTTAACCACTGACTATGGAGAAGAGATCAATCTTTTTTAACAACTTTTAAATAAATGTTTTGGTTGATCTTTGAAGATAAATATTTCTTTCCCATTGTTTTCTATGAGGCGCCCGTCTCATTTGCAATGAGAAACAATCTTCCTGATCGAATAAGAAGTTTGTTACGAATAAATGATGTTTGACTGCAACTTTACTCTTTATATGCCTGTGATTTAACTACACGGAAATATGAAATCATGAAAGAAGCCTAAGCACAAACTTTTTAAGTCAATAAAGCTCAGTTAATAGGTATAACGCAATTTATTATTGGCCAATAATGCAAAGAGTAAACAAAAAAACATCTGGACATGACTGCAAAGACTCACTTCAAGTTATATCTGTGAATTTGGCTTTGACCAGAAGAAAGTACTACATTTTTATGGGGTTTTTTTTTTGGTTTGTTTTTAAACAATGTTCGGAAATTTTTTTGCAACAAGCTCATGTGTTGTCCCCCGCTGCGCCACAAAACATTCCTGTTGGTGTAGATAATCCACATCCACTCTCTGGAATTTTAACGGGGATTGTTTCTTTTGTGAGAAAACTACTGAAGTGAAAACTTTTGGCACAGTTGGATGGTTGGATCCCACTTCGGGCCAGGGAGACCATATGGCTCTGGCTCTTCCTGGTGCGGCTCGTGGGATCATTAAAGTTTAATTGAGTTTTGGTCACATTGAGGCTAAAACCAAAGAGAATGTCAGTCAGCTCATTTCACCCTCCAGGAATACGGATAGGGAATAAAGTTCCATAAACAACCCGACGAGTCTTCATCACGCAAAATGGTTTGAATTATTAACAACACACACCTTCATTTTCTTCTTGGTAGATATGCTTTACTTGAAACAAATGAATAATAATAAAAAAATGCAACTGCATGTACATACGTTCATCTATACATGCAAACACACGAGGATCTAAAAACACACGTTAGCTGGATGCATGTTAGCATCCAGCGTTCTTATCTTAGACTCGTCTTTTCATGTAAATACACATCAGGAACAGTGGTAAAAACAAAAAACAACAAAAAACAACATCCGCCCAACTTAGCCACTCATTTTGGTCACACTCTCAAAAAGCCATAAATAAGACCCACGATGTGCGGCTGCAGCGGCCTAAACTAGATTTTCTAAACCCGGTTATGGGTAGCTGCTTTTTCACTTTAAGTGCCTTATAAAGTGATGAATCCGGTGGCGTCTGCATCACGACCAAAAATCACGTTATGTGAAGGCAGTAGGAAACGCGCTGCAGCAGGGCGTCGGGGCGTGTCCGCCATATTGACTTTGGAGTCAGGTTTCACGTCTAATGACTCTGAAAGATTTTTTGTTGACCTCAATCAATATATGATGGGGATATTCAGGAAGTTGTTTTTGTTTGTTTTTGTTTTTTGGTTTGTTTTTTTTTTCCCAGAAGAGAGTTGTGGATTTGTGTTTGTACAGCCAACTTGGCTTCGTCCTGCGTTCTCAGTAAGAAGGTGTTGGATTATAGAAGGTGGTTAAGAATAACTGCCCCTCTGCCCCCCCACCAACACCACCTTCCAGATGAGTGGGGCAAAAAAAAAAAAAAAAAAAAGTGCGTGACATGGGAAGGCGGCCAAAGGTTTGTGGGAACAAGAGGTGCGTAAGCTGAGCTCGGGGGCCTTACTGGTTCTCAGGCTTCCCTTCGCTTTTCTTTATTTTCACTGCTTGCAGTGCACCTCCAGACAAAAGCATCATTATTGCTCTTGGATTCCTTTCCGGTGACTTCTCGGGTTTGACGCGGCGCTGAGGAAATCAGGTTGTTTACGGAAGAAGCTAAATGGATCTGCGATGAGTTAGCTCGAGCATCAACGTCACCCGGCTTGGAGTTGTCTCTCTCTTTAGCGAGGATGGGGCTTTTCGTTCGTATTGCCTGGAAGGCCAGAGATGTTCATCCATCTTCCTGAGAGCTCAGCATGTGCCAACATGCGTCTCTCCTTGTTGTGTGGAGCTATCCTGGGATCCAGAGATTAGTCACACTCTGAGGTTTTCTCATGGTATAGAAAGGGCCTCTCAAGGTTAGGGTCCATGCTCACATTACACACACATACACACACACACACACACACACGCACACGCGCACACACACAAACACACACACACACGTTTCCCAAAGCTGGCCTCCCTGACATGTCAGATGCAAGGGGAAGTTCTCAGTTTCTAGCAGTATTTCAATTGATCGTAGCTAGTAGGTGCGAGAATTTCTTGACGTCAAGTCTAAGTATTGATCCTCAGCCAGAAGTGATGAAATGCAATCCTGATTCCACAAAAAAAAAAACAAAAAAAAAAAACCCCACCAAAATATCCCTTTAATTTGGCGCCACATCCAAAGCTTCAGATCAGCCTTAGTTTCACTGGCCCCTGTCAACCGGAATATTTCTTTCAGTGTTTATGGGTTGGGCGTTTTAACCAGTGCTGGCTCACTGCGGCCCCTCAGGCCGTGCCACCCTGGGTGTCAGCCCTTATCGACCGTATCAGACGCTGCAGCTTTTCATCACACAGAAAAAAATCTATGCACGTTCATTTCCACTAGGAGACAAAGAATCGGTTTTTAATTTTTGTGTTTTTGCCGATGATGTTGTCGTTTCTATGCATAAGCTATCAATAAAAATAAAGGGGTAAAAGTGATATGTGGGTCATACGGGTGGGTTGAGAGCGGGTCCAAGGGTTAGTTTGTACAATAGGTTCGTTTGGTTGAACCTATTTTACAGGTTAAAGCATCTGACCTGTAAAGTCGAGACTCTCACCCATCAGGTAATGAGTTCTCATCCCAAAACGTGATCTCTGTGATCAGAGATTTGAACTTATTTCTATTTGTAAAGATTACTGAAACGGAGGTATCATTTTTCTACTGTGCACAAGGTGTGGGAATCCATTTATTGCATGCTTGACTCTATGCATAATTAAAGTTGAACTTACTATTGCTTACTTTTGTATCTGCTTCCATACGCAGATGTTCTCATTGCCATTCTATTATATCATCCTAAATGTTCATCATTTCATTTTGCCGGTGACCTCGCAACAGATAAAGCTTCTTCATTTTTTTTTGTTTTTTTGTTTTTAGTATTTTCAAACTTTGGAGTGAGAGAAGTGAGGATAATCAATCCGCTCCATCTCAGAGCTAATGCAGCAGAGTGAAATGAAAGAAGCACAAAACGTTTTACAGTCGTTAAATTAGACAAACAAAACCCCATTAAAGACTGCGGGATGTTCGGAGGGCTTTTAAAGAGCGGCACAAACAGGCCGACAATTACAGCCTCTTACATAATCGGGATCCGTCCTTCTCGGACTCGGGCGTCCTGGACTTTTTGTCTTTCTGATGTCAACACATGAAAGCGATTAAGGGAAACGATAAGTTCCGGCTGGCCCTTCACGCGTCGCCTCGTCTTTGCAGCAGAGAGCCAGGACCCCTGCAGGTGTTTTTGAAAGAAATGTGCAATGGAAAAGTACCCGGCTGCCAGAAAAGGCCGCGGCCGGCTCCTTATCGCCCTGCCCGGCCTTGGTAGTAACAAAGGGGAGACAAGGAGAGATAAGGCAGCTTGAAACTGGCTCACTTCTCCAGCTGTGCTCGACCACAGACGCGGGGACACGTTTATCTTGTCTGGGATTCACGGACAAATGTGGACGAGAAAATACGACACTTAGCAGTTAAACACTGCAGCAGAGTGCAGCTCCACATAGCAAATCCATCTTTACCCAGCTTTATTTACAGCTCAAGTGCTCATGAGGAGAACAGACCTTTTTTTTTTTATTTGTTAGCACAGATGGAGGATATGTTTTCACTTAAGTAAGTTAGACATTTGGCTTGCTTCCTTTCTTTCTTTCTGTAGGTCAAACTAATCAGAAATGGGAATTTATGCCTCAGTGAAAGCCCAACTAATTATCAAATTTATTTATCTGTAGGAAGTCATGATAACTCTTTTAGTGCATGAAATAGTTACTTGAGAATCAGAGATTAGATTGTGTTAATTATTTGTCTTTCCTGGCAAATATTACAATTGGCTTGATGTCTTTTGCCATCAGAAAAGTACATCTTTTCTGGGCTCCAAGGGTCACGGGAATGTTTTTTTTCTTCTGCGTACCCTCGCAAAAGGTTTTGCGTTCCCTCGCAATAATCTACTGATCAGTTATGCGGCATAATTTAAATACTCTAAGCCTTTCTTTTGGTGGCTGCCGAACTTTGTGCTTTAATATAAGGTTATGTGAGGTTTTTCCATGTCTTGTAATATCTCCTTGTGAAATATCTGACATTTTATATCTTTTTCTTTAGGACAGAAAAGCACCACAAACCTATGATATAAACAGAAACTTTCCCGAAGTAGGAAAGAACAAAAAATGCATCCAAACTATTTGGACTAGGTCTGAGTTGTTATTGCGAGTAATAAAGCCATCTGACAGTCACCTGCAGCTTTCAGGCTCTGAGGTGATGATGGGGTTAAATGGATGAAAACGAGGAAAAAGCAAAGCAGCTCGAAAGTGTATCTGTAACACCATCACAGATCATATCCAACATTTGAGCAACCGGGCCAAGGGAACAAGACGAAGTCGAGGGTTAGTGTTTCGTTTGCTCTGGCAGACCAGGTCTGGCCTCCCTCCAGTTCAAACAGGTTTCCTCCCAGCTTCAGTCAGGACGACCAATCACGGCCGCGGGTTTGGCACGGCAAGAGTTTGCCGGTGAGCTACGGCGCTCAACGCGGCGTCGCGAATCATGGGTTTGACGGCTTGCAGGTCTGTCCAGTTGTGTCGGGACAAAACCCAGAGCACCTGTTGGACATCACAGCAGCTGAGATGTAATATAAACTCCTGAGAGGAAGTGATGTGCAGAAAGCCCAAAGAGGATGCAAACTTCATCCTGACTTCCTAAAGACAAGCAATTGGGGAAAAAAATAAAACATATTAACTCCCATTAAGAAGTCCAGTTTTTCAAATCGTTGTCAGAGGGGAAGTAACACTTCATAAAGGTGTTAAATATTTAACTTATGTAGAACAAAGATGGTTTTTGTTACAGTGCAAAAGAATCACATAAATTACGATTATAATTAACGTTATGACTCAGGTTAATCTGTACCAGATAATCTAAAGAGTGGAAGCTTTGGGTTTTTTTTATTTTATTTTTGGAGACGATCAATGCTTATCAATACCTTTGTTCCCATAAATGTGTACAAAACGTTGTTGATATTCCTCTAATGTTGAAAAAACATTACATTAAATAACAAATATTGTTAAAACCACATGTGAAAACCCTTTTGTCATGTGACAAACATCCCGTTCCATCGTCCTCCTACCACGTCCTGTCATCTTCTTTGTCGTTTCCGCCAGTTGTAACATCTGGCTGTTGATCATGTGACCCGTGTGATGCAAAAAAAGTTGTTCCAAAATATCATGCTTTAACCTGAATAATCCTTAACGAACTTGAAGGATGTTTATGGTAAGTCTGGCCTCACGTGTGTTATAATTTTACATATTGAATATATTTATTTTTCACAAGGGATTCTCAATGAAACGTATACAAATCTCCTTCAAGGTCAGGGAGAGAGGGATGAATGCAAATGCATAAAACACACTCAAGATCATGGCTGTAACATGGCAACTTGAAAGATTTTCAACGCTTTATCCTGTAAAGTGCAGAAACGAATTTTTAATGAAATCTAGATATTAAAAGGAGGCTCGGGGAGCGGTGAGGGGGAAGATCCTGGAAACATCTACAGCGTGAAACGACTGCCACGTTTACTCTCTGCATAGACAGATGGTTTCACGTCTCTTTATTGTGAAATCTCCACCCAAACCAGTCCGATTATTATGTGTCTGTATTCATTAGGTCTGCTAATAACTCAGCAAGGAGACAAGGCAAGCACTGTATGACCGTGCACACCTTTATCTGGCCGTAGCCTTGGTGATGAAGAGACTTGTTCTCTGTTCAGAGGGCAGGTAGTTTTGTCTCTTTGCCCCCTGAAACTCAAAAGGACTTCATGACTGCATGACTTCATGCAAATGTTAATAAATAAAACTTCTGTTTGTAAACCATATCCCCAATGAATCTTTGAGTATTCAGCCTTGGTCGACAATGTTGACGACAGAAACTGAAAGACGATGAAACTAGACTCAAGTCTGAGTTTGCGTGAAAGACAAATAAGATGTCTTTCACGCTGAAAGACATCTTATTTGTGTGTCCAGACGATGAAGTGTCCCTCTTCCCCAAATGTTGTTTATGCTGTAAAAAAAAAAAAAGAAGAAATAATAAAGGCTGCCAAATACAAATGAAGTTGTATCAAATGTATGTTTTTTTATGCACTTTGACTGAACATGACTGTTGTGAAAGGCAACCGGGTATAAAAAGCCTTTGTTCTATTAATGAAAAAAAGCATGCAGCAAGCAAAATTAAAAAGGCTTTTTCCCTCTGAACCTCCTTAGCTTGAGGCAAGTGTGAAAACCATCAATGGGCTGCTTGTTGGTCTATCCACCCATCCATAGGACGAGGTTGGTGGTGACAGCACTTAAGGATTACCCTAACGCACCATTCATGCAAAAGTTTCCATGGAAAATAGCTAAATTATATGCGTATTCTGTTGTTGGATTGTGGACATTTTAAAACGTGAAACTCCTATTTAGGCTAAATATTTTAATACATGACATGTCTATAATTTACTACCCTGTCCTAAATTATGACTGAAAAATATGTTTTTTAATTATTTGGAGAATTTTTGTGTCCAGAAGTTAAATTGTACCTATTTATTTATTTTTTCAAATTAAAGACGAAAGTGTAAGTTATAAAGGTCACAACCGTCGGGATGTTTTCTCCTTGAGAGGTCAGTTGGCGCCCTCTAGTGGTGGATGAGGGCCATCGCTTACTTCCGCTTCTGACTACGCAAAATCCGGCTGTGCAGCAGCCATTTTGTCTGTTCGGGCAAGTCTACCCTGAGTGTTGCGAACTGCAGTTCCACCTTAGCAAACAAATTAAAATGTTGCCGTTTTGGCGCGTTTGTTTCACCTAAACTGTACTCCAGGCCTCTAATAAAAATCACACTTCTCTGCCGAGGACTGAAGAAGCCTCTCTAATTCAAGAAAAGACCGCGTTTCAGCGGGGAAACGCGCGGATAAGCCGAGCCATGTCGTGTGAAGAAAGCTACTTGGCCATCCTCCGCTATCTGACAGATGAACGGGAACCGTATGCGCCGGGGACCTCCGGTAATACCAAGAGGAAAATCCGGAAAGCGGCGGCCTGCTACGTGGTGAGGAACGGGACTCTGTTTTACCAGCGCCGGCAGAAAGGCCAGAATGATTTCACCGAGCTGGAGGTGGTGCTGCAGGACTGCCGGAGGAGGGAACTTATCAACCAGGCGCACATTATAGAGGGAGGGGAGCACCTCAACCAGCAGCTCACCTGGGAAATTATCTCTCAGAAGTACTGGTGGAGAGGTAAGGCCCCGGGGCGAGCCGCCCCCAGCAGACCGTCTGTATTTACACCGAGGGGCTAATTGAATCCATTTTAACGTTGTCAGAAATAAACGGAAACCAGTTAGCTGCTGACACAAACAGTCAGCTGCTCTCTGCTGCCAACTAGCGGCGAACTGGCGTAAGGAGGATCAGAAATGTCTTCCAAGTATATTTATAATTCCTCAGGGGCGTAGCCAAGGGGTGTCCGGGGGCGCGAGGCTCGTTTGTGCACAACTAACCCTGAAGCTCTTTAAAGCTTCTTTCACAAAACATTTCCATCTTCCTCCAGGCATTTATAAATCCATAGAGGATACGGCGATGACAACAGATTGTGTATTGGAGCTCTACTCTTAAAATCTGCCCATCTTTTCAGCACAGTAATGGCAGACAAAGTCCCATGTAGACATCTTGTTTGTAGCAGAACGGAGGCTTTTACATTTAAAATGCAAATTTCATCCTGCTTTTGGTGCAAAATGTTTTCTGAGTCTTTTTGACGTTTGTTATTCCTGCTGCTGGCTGGATTAAGAAACAACACGGCCGACGTTGTTCTGATCCACAGAGCTGGATGTGAGCTTGTTGCAACCGGTTTGACATATTACATCAAGTTCTGTAATCATGACCTGCATACGACTTTGTGTCACAAAAGTTACACAAACAATTAAGAGTGGATTCATTTAAGATTTGTCTTTTCTGTCTTCTACTATTATTCAGTGCAGAAACTATGACTAAATATTTTGTTAACGGACACTTCAATATGTTCGTGTGCGATATAAACACGTAATGTTGCCGCCTTCTTCTTCTCCACCTCCAGGGATCCTGAAGAACGTGAAAGACCACATCAGAGAATGCGCCCAGTGTCAGAGCAAGCGCAGCGCGGACGACGGCTCTGGGCCGCGGCCGTTCTCCAGGCAAGGGAGGCGGAAGTTCGGGCTCATGGAGGACGAGGAGGAGGAGGAGGAGGAGGACGGAGAGGACATTTTGTTCTCAGCGGACCTGTCCTCCCCGAGACCCAAGATGGCCAAGGGGTCGACGAAACATGAAGTGGTTTACGTACGTGGCTGTGTCAGAAATGCGGGTCTGTGGCGCCTCCAGCCGCTTTTCAGCAGTTTGCTCTGCAATCGTTCTGTTTTGTTTTGTTTTCAGGTGAACAGCAAAGGAGAGGTGAACCAGTTCCTGCCCAAACACAGCCAGACCATGTTGGACAAACTGAACCAGCAGCGCATCAGCAACCAGTTCTGTGACATCACGCTGCTGATCGAAGGGGAGGAGCACCGCGCCCACAAGGCCGTGCTGGCCGCCTGCAGCGAGTACTTCAACGAGCTCTTCTTCGAGAAGGGCGCCGTGACGACGCACGAGGCCGTGGTGGACCTCTCTGGTGAGTGCTCTGCTGCTCCCGCCCACGACACACACACACACACACACACACACACACACACACACACACACACACACACACATATACAATGAGAGAGTAGTAGTGGGATGAGATTTCATTGTTTTCCTGTTCTTAGGAGGAAAAATATGTGATGAAACACAATACTTTATCCCTTTTTCGGAATGTTATTTCCTTCCTTCATTTGTTTCATTTGTTTCATTTCTTTCTTTCTTTCTTTCTTTCTTTCTTTCTTTCTTTCTTTTCTGTCTTTCTTTCTCCCTCTCTTTTTTCCTTCCTTTTTCCCCCCCCCCCCTTTTCTGTTCGTCATTCCATCCTTCCTTTTTTCCACTTATTCTTCCTTCCTTTCTTGCATCACCCATTTTAGAAACTTCCACCCTAAATTTATGCTTCATCCTTTTAACTCTGGTAAGTTTCTGAGGAAATGTCTGCAATGTTTCTATTAAACTCTCTCTCTGTCTCTTCTGTCTTTCTCTCTCTCCCTCTCCAGGTTTCGCTAAGGCCAGCTTCCTCCCGCTGCTGGACTTTGCGTACACCTCTGTGCTGACCTTTAACTTCTGCGTGATGGCTGACATCGCCAACCTCGCCCGGCACCTGCTGATGACAGAGGTGCTGCAGATATGTGAGTCGGTGCACAAGCAGGTGGAGGAGCAGAAGCTGACGGTGTACCAGAAAGGAGACGTGCACACGGTGGTGGCGAGCGCCCTGGCGACTGACGACGCCAAGGTGGAGCCGGACGCCTACATGGTGACCATAGAGGACGACGGCAGCACTGTGGTAGCGCACGGCGCCTGCATCCAGCAGCCGGTGGCGGTGCTGACCCACGCGGTGGAGGGAGACGCCGTGGAGGCCGGGCAGACCGAGACCATGGCGCTGATTGCTCACGGCGGAGAGGGGGAGCACGGCGACACCCTCACGCTCATATCGGGATGCAGTGAAGGACTGGAGGGGGAGACCATGACGGTGGTGACGCACAGCGGCCAGGCGGGGGCCAGCGAGTCGCTCGCCGTGGTGTCGGCCTGCCTGGCCATGGAGCAGCCGCAGGTGGTCGAGGCCGGCGCCTTTGTCCTGGACGTGGACGCCGACAAACATGCCCCCTCAGAGGAAGTGGTGCTGGAGTCAGAGGCAGCCGCTCCGACCGAGGCCCAGAAAGAAGAGACGCTTCCCGTCCCTCTGAAACGCAAGCGGGGCCGTCCGCCCAAGGTGAAGCGGGAGGTGGAGGTGGAGGGGTGGATCCCGCCAGAGGAGGAGCCGGCAGAGGAAGAGCACGCCGACAAGCAAGAGGCGACCTCGGACGACCTCAGCGGCAGACGACTGCGGCAGCGCTACATGGCTGAGGGCGGCTATGCCCGGCTACACATGGGCCTGGAGGAGGAAGAGGAGGGGAAGAGTGTGACCCCGCCCCCTGCCACGCCCCCAAAGGTACAGCTGATGGTTTAGACCAAGTTGTTTGACAGCCTGGGCGAAATGGACTTGAGACTTTATCTTAATATTTTGTGGTAACATTATGATAACAATAAGTGATGATAAAAACTACTAAATATTCCTTTTTTAGCTCACTGCATGTCTGTAGTTGCATGGACAGCAGCCATTACCTCCCTAACACAAAAACATCCACATTCATAAAGTTCCTCAGGCACATAAAAGAAAATTGTAATTATTTTCACTAAACTGCACCCAGTGACAGTTTTCCATTTTGAAACAAACGTCACGTCACAGGTGGGTCCGAGGAAGAGAGGAAGACCACCAAAGAGGCCGGCGGAGCCTAAGTTTGAGGGCGAGCCGGAGGCTGTCGTGGAGGAGAGCGCCGCCGAGAGCGTGACGGTCGGAGAGCTTCGACCCGACGAGGCGGCAGCGAAGGCGGTGGAGCCGGAGGCTGAGGCCAAGCAGCAAGACGGCGCAGCGGCGAGCGCCGGGAGCGGCGAGCACACCTGCTCCGAGTGCGGCATGTCCTTCCAGAGGCGCTACTCTCTCATCATGCACACGCTGAAACACGAGAAGGCCCGCGCTTACAAGTGCAGCGTGAGTGTTGATGAGGACAGAGACGTCTCAGTAGATCAGGGACGATTGATTTATTTCTGTTTATTTCAGATGATTATGTCTTTCAGATATTAAGTCTAAATGACCAGAGCACAGTTTGCTCTGTTTGTCTGTAAAGAGTCAGTAGACAGTCAGCCTGCAGGGATTTGGCCTGAAAACATTTAATAGGATCAACTTTGATGAATCGATTGTGGAGATAATTGGAGTTTGTAGACTCAAAAAAGGCAGTTTGTTTAAAAACACAACACACTGTTCTGTTTTTGTACAAAACGGTGCAAAAATAATGTACAATTTGTATTGAAGATGGAAAAAAAAAACCCTTCGTAAACATCTCTGTCTCCCTTCTGTTCGCTCTGAAACGGCTCTGCAAGCATCACTGCAGACAATTTAACAACTGCTTATTTGACGGAAAGTTCCACATCTAAGTGCCAGTTGTTGCTACCACTTAGCAACAACTCACAGGCAAAAGCGCTGACCGCCACAAACAGCCCAGGTGTAATCAAGCATAATCCAATGAAGCTTCCAGGCAGATGCATCTTCCTGGAAAAATCTTAATAATCAAGTTTTGAATCATTGGAGGAATCATTTCAGCCCGACTGCAAATTATAAATCACTAATGTTATTGCATTTTAGACAGTAAAAGGAATTGTTTTTGTACTTTTATGCATTTTTATTAATTTATAAAGTGCGTTTAAGTGGTTAAATGAAAAGTCTGCAGATATTTTTATCCGATTGTCAGAATAATCGGTTGTTTTGTAGATTTTTATTATTACTACTTTTTTCTGTATATTTGCATCTTATTAATTTTTAGTAAAATAATCATTACTATGGATCACATGATCTCAATAAAGCAGGACCTGGTCCTTCCGGTTTGCTTCAGAATCCTTCTAAAGCAGCACTTGCCCCAATTGGATTTTTCCTTCCACTTAACTTTCTGACATTTGGATATGGAGTTCTGAAAAAAAAAATAGCATTTTTATTTATTGTGGTTGTCAATACAACTTGTTTTTTTTTTTCCATTTTCTTGTATTTATATAAAATCCTGCTTTGTTTTGTTTTGTTTTTTTTGTTGTTTGGTTTCGGCGTTCTCCAGCTCTGCAGTAAGGAGTTCCAGTATGCCGCCTCACTCCAGGCTCACCTGGCCCGACACAAGCAGCAGAGAAGCCAGCGGGCGCCGTCCGTCCCCAAGGCCCTGGCGGAGCCAGGCCCCCCGGAGCGAGTGGAGAGCGAGCTGGACGACAAGGCGGCGGCGGCGACAGCGTACACCCGCCGGGAGTTCGTGTGCGACATCTGCGGGAAGACGCTGCCGAAGCTGTACTCGCTGCGGATCCACATGCTGACCCACACGGGCGTGCGGCCGCACACCTGCAAGGTGTGCGGCAAGACGTTTGCCCACAAGCACAGCCTGAAGATGCACCGCGTGCTGCACGACGTCACCAAGCAGTTCCAGTGCGAGTACTGCAAGAAGACGTTCGTCAGCAAGAGGAGCATGGAGGAGCACACCAGCATGCACACAGGTCTCACACACGCACGCACACACACACACACACACACACACACACACACACACACACACACACACACACACACACACACGCGCGCGCACACACACACACACACACACACAGTGTGGTTATTAAAAACGTATCTGAAACCACATGAAGACCTGAACTACATTAATTAAAGGGGCAGTGTTTTGTAAAATCAACTTTATTAGTCACTCCCTCATCATAAACAAAGTGCTGCTGCTTTGATTCTTTCATGTGTTTGAGAAATCCTTTAATCTCAGTTGAGTTGAGTAAAACACTTGGATGGACTTCGACTCTCCGTCATGGAACTGCAGTTTCCGACATTCCTCACCTCCCCCTCACTCGGCTCCTTCAGACTAGCCAGCAGCAATTAGCAAATTTCTGAGCTCACTATAGGAGCTGCTTCTCAGTGCAACACTGATTAAAAACGTTGTCAAAGGGCGAATAGATGAGCCGTGTTTTTACCACAGTAATTATCGAAACAATTTATCATCAGGTTTCCACAAGCCTGAGCTAATCATGCGATCAACTGAACCTTTTCTCTTCATCTCTACTTTACTTGGGTTGGATTTTCAAAATAAAGCACATTGTAACGTCTATTGAAAACCCTAAAGATTCACCCTGAAGGTGCTGTGCTTTCTTTATTTAGCTGTGCAGAAGAATCCCTGCAGCCATGAGAAGCTCAGGTCTAATTTCCCATGTTTAAAAACCTCTCTCCTCTCCTCTCCTCTCCTCTCCTCTCCTCTCCTCTCCTCTCCTCTCCTCTCCTCTGCTCTCCTCTCCTCTCCTCTCCTCTCCTCTCCTCTCCTCTCCTCTCCTCTCCTCTCCTCTCCTCTCCTCTCCTCTCCTCTCCTCTGCTCTCCTCTCCTCTCCTCTCCTCTCAATGAAATCCACAGGCGAGTCAAAGTATCTTTGCAACACATGCGGCGCCACCTTCCACCGAGCCTCGGCTCTGAGCAAGCACTTGAAGAAGCACCAGCCCAAACCGGAAGTGCGTCCATTCTCTTGTTCTCAGTGAGTGACCCGGCTGCCGTTGACCTCTGTGACCCAAACACAAAAACCATCTGCTGACTCACTTTCTCTCTTTCTCTCTCTCTCTGCAGCTGTGAGAAGAGTTTTTACGAATCGAAGGATCTCCAGCAGCACATGAACAAGCACATGGGCCTGAAGCCCTTCCAGTGCCAGGTGTGTGGGAAGTGCTACAGCTGGAAGAAGGACTGGTACTCACACGTCAAGTCCCACAGCGTGTCGGAGCCCTTCAAGTGAGGAAACACACAGCGGCCCGACGCCTCCTCCTCGCAGGAGCGCTTTGATTTCACAGAGTCGCAAAATAGAAGGAACGTGATGCAAAACCCTCCACAAAAAAAGTTTAGCTTAGCCTCCTTTTCTTTCATATCCTTGCTCAGTCTTCACAGAGTTGAAGACGTTTCTACTGGACGTTTAAGGAAAATCTGTGATTTATTGGCACCGATCAGTAACCTTGGGATCAGTCGATCTGATCAGTAAGGGTGTAAAAGTCAGTCAGTCGTCTTCTGCTCTGCAGTGAGAGGTTTGGCTCTCAGCTCCGCCCGCCAGGTCATGGGCCAGTCGGTGCATCGCTAGTTTAGTTATTTCCAGCTAAAGCGGACGGTTTCAACCAGAGTTTAACCCTTTCTTTAAAAAAAAAAAAAGTTCTTGCCAAAACTTCCTGGCATTCAGCGAATTTAAATAATTTCGATCGTTCTAATCAACCTAAAATAAGAGAAGTTTGAGAATTTAACTCCAGACTCAAGAAGAAAAATGTCATGAACATTTAACTCTCGGCTAATAGTATTAATATTGATCATTGAAAAAAAGATTTTCTATTTTAATTATTAGTGACTGAAATTGGGGAATTATCTTGTTCAATAGATTCATTTCAGGTTTGTGAGAGAGAATGTAGAAAAGCACCATAAGAGACTATTAATAACAGTAATAAATGACCCATATTGTAGTGAATTGATCTATTTTTATCTCCAAACGTCAAATACCTCGTAGAGCCACCAGAGGGAGCCATTTCTAACTCCTGACAGGCAACGCAGTGAAAAACTGCATTTTGGCTCATTTCAGCTTCTTTGAATATTTCAACTGACTCCAAAAAAATCATTTCTTGTAATGTATAAAAACACAGATGTTGCCATTTTACTCTTCTGATTATTTATTTGCTTATGTTATTTTTGGTCAGTAGGTGGTTTTATCACGACAGGATCTAATTTTCTCTCGACGACGTTTTCAGGCAAAGCGTTCGGTTTGTTTCTCTGACTTCAGGGGGAACAAAGTGAGTCGGTTTGATTTGGCGCAACAAGGAAAAGCAAAGCAGCCGAGTGAACTCGATCAGTTCTAACAGCTCTCATCTCACCGCTGGGTTTTATTGTGTAGGAGCTGTGCGTTAACATGCGTCACTACCCAACAAGCAGCTGCTCTGCTGATTGCGTGGCATCAATGGAGTCACTTCATCTGCTGTTAAAACAGAAGTGATTGAGTTTGTTTTCCAAGTCTGGAAAATTTGAGCCAATGGAAAAAAGAAAAAAAAAGTACAAGGATGAAGACTGTTAGGGGAATATGGCTGAAAGAATAAAGTGACCGTGTCCGTGTCCTCAGGTGTAACGTGTGCGGGAAGGAGTTCTTCGAGAAGGCTCTGTTCAGGAGACACGTGAAGAAAGCCACGCACGGCAAGAAGGGCCGGGTGAAGCAGAACCTGGAGCGGGAGTGTCAGCAGTGTGGCAGGAAGTTCACTCAGCTCAGAGAGTACCGGCGCCACATCAACAACCACCAGGGTGAGCGGCACAAAATGTTCCAGAGGACTTTTGGTTTGGTCTGGTTTCTACAGATATTTGCACTGGTCCAAAATCATTTGGTGACGTTTTCTGTTTTTGCAGTGTGACGAAGAACGTGTTCAGTGTTCGATATTCTTTATTGATTCATTTTTTCTAGGCGTGAAGCCGTTTGAATGTCTGACCTGCGGAGTGGCCTGGGCCGACGCCCGCTCTCTCAAGCGCCACGTCCGGACCCACACGGGCGAGCGGCCATACGTGTGCCCGATGTGCCAGGAGGCGCACATTGACGCACGCACGCTGCGCAAGCACATGGCCAAGTACCACGTGGACAGCCTCCCGGGGAAGATCATGCTGGAGAAGGACACCTTGCAGTTCCACAACCAGGGCACCCAGGTGGAGCACGCCGTCAGCATCCTGGCCTCCGACCTGCCGCCCGAGCTCAGGCCCGCCCACCCGACCGCCACCGAGGAGCTGGAGACGGTGCTGATCACCGAGGAGACGGTGGAGGCCGTGGAGGCGGTGCAGGCCGCGCAGGCCGCCAGCGAAGGCTCGGTGGCGACGCTGTCGGACCAGGGCATCATGCAGGTGGTGAACTACGTCCTGGCCCAGCAGGCCATGTCAGGAGTCAAGGAGGAAGCGTCAGAGGAGATTCACACCATGGAGGTAGAGGTTGCTCACGTAGCCGAGGTGGAGTAACGCTTCACCGCCCCAGACTCTGGACTCGACTACAGACTTGAGCAGGTGTTTGTTCAGTTTGTATGATGTGTAAAAACACCAATGAGATTCTGTTAAAACAGCGTAAAGATGCCTATTTTTCTGTGACTGTACATTAATGTAAAGTAATCTGTGTGTGCGACTTGGAGGCGCATGTGTTTTCTGTAAATGGCCTAACTAAAGCAAAACATGATCAGACACCATAACATGTATGAATCAGATGCTCAGGATAAATAAAAGTAGAAAAAAGGTTTTTGGTATTTTTTTTTTGTTTGTTTTAAATCAGAACCTTCAGCTGCCAATCTCAAGTTTTGAAAGTTTAAACTCTGTGCCAACAATGACAAGATATTATGAACTTTATTTGAACTTAACAAAATACCCTTGATGAGTTTGCAAATATTTACAAAACATACAAAAAAGCAAAGCATTTAATTCGTTTTTTTCACGACTTTGACCTGAACTAATGCTCGCACCTGTGCAGCTTGAACGACTGCGCAGGGTTACAACACTTTGTAAAGACTTTATATACAGAATTATATACAAACATTTGGGTTTCTGGCAACTTATTTAATGAAAGAATACCAAAACATATCTGTGGTGAAACAAATACTTACGTTCGGCTTAAACAACTAAAATACATCAGTCATGTTAAAAACAAGGAAAAACGCTGGGTCAAAAGCATTAGGCCTATATGTGGCTACATCAAATGAATGACCATCTCAAACAAACGTACTTCAAAAGCTGACTGATTACGGTGGCAGAAAAACTACAGCTACAGTAGAAAACGAGCTGCTGCTCCTGTCAATTAATACTTCTTATAGAAGAAATGAAATGTTTACAATCCATTCCGCCTCCACAAAAACAAAAAGAAACAACCAGTGAGCCAGGCTAATTTTACAGAACCAGAAGCAAAAACCCAGACAAGTCAGCAACATTGAAATACTCAGCATTTCTTAAGTGCTCTCAAGAAATTACACAATACAGCTGTGCTCATCACCAGTAATAAAAAACAAAAAAAAAAACAAAAAAAAAAACAAAATGAACATAAGTGCATTTCTGCAATTGGTTTTCCAGGATGTCAGGCTTTTTTCGTTTTTGAAATGTTTCATGCCAGCTGATTTGGGCTCTGGAAATCGAGAGAGAGAGAGCGAGCGGAGCGGCTCCTACTCCCCCTCCTCCTTGATGCGCTGCTGCTTGTTGCGGCGGGAATCCAGGTCGAAGGAGAAGTCGGACCACTCGTCGCGAGGCGGGAAGGAGATAGTCTGGCGCAGGGTGAAACGTACGGCGTCTATGACGCGCTCGCCCCGTGCCTCGGAGGAGCCCACGCTGACGGTGGAGGCGCCGCTGGTGGTGCGCACTATGTGCGGCGGAGGGGAAAAGTCCATGGCTTGTCGGTGCTCCATGATGCCCTTCCAGATGATGTGCTGGAACTCGGCGGGGATCTTCAGCCTGGACAAGTCCTAATGGTCATTACACAGGGGGGGAGGGGGGCAGGGGTTAGTATGCGCAGGCCGAGCCCCTCTCTTCTCTCTAACCCATCATATGACTCGTGTTGGATAGGCAAGGGCTCACCTCCACGTTATAGTTCTCAATCTGGTACATGTTGGTTAGGCCTTGTGCTGTGAAGTAATCCAAGCAGCCTGCACAGCCCAGCCGTAGGAGGAAGCTGCAGGAGGACAAGCGGGAGACTGTTGGTCGGCTCTCATCACACCACCAGTGAAAACATTCAGCTGCGGCTTCCAGGTTAACTTTTTAACTCGCAGTGTGACGTCAAAGCGTTTTTTTGTTTGTTTGTGTTTTGTCTTTTAAACCATTCTAAAGTGATGCTGTTAGCTACAAAAAAAATATGATTACTCAATTTAACAGGTACAGCGTTCCTGCAATGGTAAAAGGCAAGCAAAAAACCAAAGAAGCGGCGTGGATGTGTGGCGACAAGCGTTGCTTAGATACCTGGAGATGCTGCTGTCCATGGGGTATGGAGGAGGGGGGGTACAGTGGGAGGAGGGCACCAGGGGCAGCTGTTGCTGCAGGGCGTGTGTGGGGCTCAGTGAGCTCATGTCAGCACTCATGGGGATGTGGGAGCCCATAATGGGGGTCACTGCAGAAACAAAGGGAGCTAACGTGAGCCTTCATCTCACTGCTCTGGGTGGAAAGGTCAGCGGAAACGGAGGGGTGGGGGCATTGTAGGGGGCTGCTACTTCGCCACTGGCTTTTAGCCAATCAGTGAACACAGCATACATATAACACCATCGTCACTACTTCTACCACTCTTTAGTGTGGAAGTAGTTCCTGAGAAAGCCGACTCTCTAAGGACATTTTGATAGATGAAGTTTCTATGGCAACATTACAGAGCAGGACTTTAAGTGTTGAATTCATGCATCTGAAATTAAGGTGTCTTATATTCATGAAAAAAATTATTTACATACATCACAGGACTTCAGGACTATTAACATACAGTCTTCCTTTGTGCCTCAGTGCAGTAAGTAATATATGCTAATATATCCCAGCTAGCTTCATTATGTCCATCATGGGTTAATTGTAAATTTATCTGTTCATCTCAGCCATTGGTTCATTTCTGTTCCAAACTAAAACTATTTGTTTATTTGCTATTTTCCGTTTCGTCTGTCAGAGTCGAGTTAATAAGGATCTACTTCCTCTGTCAGAATACCGACAGCAATGCTAACAGTGCTAATCGCTCTAACGCCTTAAAGCTAATCACAGTTTAGCTTTGTTTTGTAACAGACTCACACAGTGTGACATCACCTCTTAGTTTTAAAGACTCCTGCTTGGTTACAGTAACTAGATCCTCTCAAGTATTAAGTTCATTAGCTGGTTGGGTTTGGTTTGTAGCTGAGTCTGTCTGCTCCACAACCTGGAGGACCTTGTTGTGTTTGTAGTTTTTTTTGGAAGCAGGTCATTGATCAGTCCCTCCAGGACGCTGCCATGTCGCTTTGTGATTATTGTGGCCTAAAACTCTTTCAAAAAGTCCTTTTGAAAAAGGACAGGAATTTAACTGTTAATATTTAAAGTCCAAAAAAACGATTTCAAGTACCTTGTTGGAATGGAACCCTTAAAACAAATGAAGTCAGAGGTCAAAGTGCAAAACGAATCCCACGCTAGTCATTCAATATGAATCCTTTACATAGGAGAAGAAAAGATGCTAATCTTTAGCGTCATACATGTTTTCAGCTTCCATGTTCTTCTTTCCATGTTTGGTGAAACAGGAAGTTTGATTTGAATGGGGCTAAGACGATTGGCCAGAATCCAGCCGAGTTGCTGTGATTGGAAGAAGAGCAGGAAATCGGGTCAGATTAACGGAAAAGTTGGCGAGAGCTGCGAGTCTGTGCAAAATTTGCAAATGTCGAGTGAATCCGCATTAATGGTTGCGATCTCAATGTCGCAACTTCCTGGAGGCACTGATTTCAAGTTTTAACAGAGCAATCCAGCTTAGAGCTCTCTGCAGCTTAGAGTTTTACGAAAAATGATCGGAAATTGGCCAGAAAGCCTCTGACGGGTGGATCTCTACTCTTAGCATGCCAGTGGGCGTGGTGGGGCGGGGCGGGGCTCTGGGGGCAGCTGTGTGTGTTTGGGAGTGGGTGTCTGGGCGGACAGCAGACTTACTGTCAGTGAGGCCTCCCGTCATGCTGGAAGGGGTCAGCGTGTTGCGCTGCTGCGGGTTGATGAGCTGGCTCACCGACGGCAGCTTGTTCATTTTCCCATGAGTCGGGGAGCTGGACCCGAAGGAGGTTGGGGACTGCATGGAGGTTCTGGAGCAGGAGAGAGAAGAGGCGAGGCGCCGTTAGCGACGCCCTCAGAGTCTAAACACGAATCTTCCAGTCATGTCATATTACCTCATGATTACTGTGGGTTTTTTTTTTTGTTTGTTTGTTTTTAATGACAGAAAAAGAATCAGATTCCAGCAGGAAAAGACTTTTATTCCGTTTTATTATATCATGACAGAAGAGCGTGCAGAAGCCAGCAGGAGAAGCTGATCTGTTTCAAACAGAGAGGTCACATGGTGCACATCTCAAGCTTGATCGATTCGAAGCCGACTTTGAGGAAAAGTTCAAACACACAAACTGTCCTGCAGTGGTTTTAGAAAACATGACCTGCACTAGCAGGTAGGTTTCATTCATACCCTCAAAAAAAAGTTTGAGTCCAGCTCTCAGAACAACGCAAAGGCTCAAAACGTTTACTTCAGGAGTCTCATATAGAATAAAAAAAGAAGAAGAAGCAGCAATCAGGCTTTGTTCCTGTACAAACCTCAGCCGAGAGGCTGAAAGATGGCAGCGCTTCACAAACAGCATGCAAAGTCAAGTCAAATGAGTCTGTCCAGCAAAACGAGCCCCACCACAGGATGGAGGAGGGACAGGAGAAAAAAATAATACTAAAGAAGGCAGAGAGGAGGTCCGTGTAGGCCGGAGGAAGATGAAGATGAGGAGGAGTAGGAGGAGGAATGTGGAGCAGAGTTTCAGGAGGAGCTGCAGCGCCGCCTCTGCTCTCCTGCAGACTCCAGGAGCTGGCTGCCCAGACGGCTTTTTATCAGGCTGCAGGGAGGAACCAGAGACAAGAGAGAGAGCAGAAATAAGGGCTCAGCGCAGGAGGAGAGACAGAGAGAGAGAGATAGAGAGAGAGAGAGAGAGAGAGACCCTGGAGTGGGCCAGAGGTGAAGAAAGCAGCAGGAAAATATTCACCAAACCTTTGGCTTCAGCAACTTACTTACTGCATTGCAGCTGCTGGCCAGAAGATGGCAGTGTGCGCACACAGAACAGGGCTTTTCACCACAGGGAGGCGATCAGTGTGAATGCAGACAGAACTGAAGTCATTTATTTACAATGGAGTGAAGGAGTGAGGAAAACCACAAACACACGAGACAAGCGGAGCTGAGAGGAACACGGTTCAGAAATCACTGCGTGTTTCACTGCCGGGCAGCAGAAACACAGCGTGACCTCACAGTGAGGCGGTAACGGTCTCCTGGTTGCCATGGGTCGAAGGCGTCTGAAACACTCTGACTCTGCTGAAGCTGGCAGAGCAGCCGAAGGTGTTACCTCCAACCTGAGAACTTAAAACGCCGCCTCTCGTTACCGTTCGGCTTCCTGGCTCCCGATTCGAGACAGAACGAGACGGTAGGGAAGGAAAAACTGCCCCGGTTTAACGGCAGGCTTGCCCTCTAAGGGTGGCAACTTTGAGGGATTCTGGGTAAATTTCTGGATCGCTGCGGCGCTTCACCGGCAGCACGATCATGACCTTTATCTATCAAATCTGCTCGGTTAGTGGTGTTTAGCTGGAGTCACGCAGGAAAACATGCAGGTAGAAATGCACCAGGAACCAGCCGGTGACCAGAGAGCAGCCGGTCAGAAAAATCTGACATAACTTAAGTTTACTTAAAGCTACAGTACATCACTTTTGTAAAGAACTACAAAATAAGTTTGTCTTTTTTACATATTAGTTAAAAATATGTAAAATATTACATGTTATTCTGTGGCAACATGGAGGCAGCTTTAACAAATATTTTAATAAGTTACAAACTGCAGCTTTAACTTCCTACATTAAAAGCTGGAACTGAAGTTTACAACCAGCAAGGCTAATATCGCTAAGCGCTAACATAAGAATTTACACTCAAAATACCACCTCTTTTTTTAAAATAAGAATAAAAGCCCACTTTACAGCCAACGCTCTCTCACCCAGTGTGACGTCACCTCTTACAGAGACAACTTTATTTCCAGTGCTTTTCATTCTGGACGCTGAACAGAGACCAGAATTGGCTGAACTGGGTGGTAAAGGTCTGAGCCTGGCCACGAAGCTGATGGGTGCTTTTCTACTGTTGCTGGAAAACCTTTTTGTTTCATTTCAGAACAATCAGAGCTGGCACTCACTGTTTCTGAAGGAGGTTCTGCTGCTGCTGTCGGTACGACTCTATTGTGTGCTGGGGAAGGAACTGCATAAGTTCCAGAGATTCTTTGATTTTCACCAACATCTCATAGATTTCACGACCTTTGATCTGCAGTGGACAAAACAAAATCAGAGCGAGTTAGCAAGCAGTTTGGAGGTCAGAACACAGTTTTACTCTATAATTTGTAGACTTACAGGTAAACAAAACACTTCCTCATCTGTAGATCTTCTCTTCTTGATGGTGGACATCTGGATGCTTTGGGAAATCTGGCGGTAAGCTGGAAAAAAGCAGGCAAACCAAAGCGGAGTGAATGGAAAGCCGTGGCATGTTGGACACTTACGCTGAGGCAGAACAGGAGGAAGGATGGAGCAGGGCGGCAGGCAGAGGGGATGCTAACGCTAGCGCTGACGCTAACATTCCCGCAATGTTAGTGGTTGAGGCTCCTGGACACGGTCAGCACGTCATGTAAAGCCAAAGCTCATCAGCCCGCCACCAGCCCCCGGCCCTACTTACGGCGCTTCGTACCCTCACTGCTCTTTGAGTTGTCCGTTACGTGCTGCTTGCGGATGCTGTCCTCGTCTGCCTTCCGGTCTCGGCCCGGGCAGGCGCAGATCCGGGCCTCGAAGCAGCGGCGGCCCAGAACCTGTCCACTGGGAGGAGGGGGGGAAACGGAGACTGTCAGACACAAAGTGAGCGAACGGCAGCGGCTGCCGGAGAGGACGGAGCGGCGTCTCTTACTCTCTGGTCTCCAAGGTGACGATAATGAGGATGGGGCGCCGGTTCATTCCGCCCACGCAGCTTGAGTTGCACATGAAATTATACAAGATTGTTGTGAATTCTGTCCCGACCTGAAGAGGGGAAACAAAGACAGACAGAGATTGGACTTTTTAAATCTCTTAAAAAATACGTTCCTGTCACACTTTGACAGGAACGTAGCTCTATGTTAACTAGTAGTTTTAATGTGTTTTATGTCATTGGTTTGGTGTAAACCGTCAAGCACTTCGGTCCACTGATGTTTTCAAGGTGCTTTTCTAATAAATATGACAAAACACTGATGTATTCTTATTTCACATTGAGCTGTAGCCTTTGATTTCAATCTGGGCAGATGGATTATAAAAACTGCTGCTACATATTCAAAATAAATATTTATAATTTCCTTATAAAGCCTTAGAACACCATAAAGATTAACCTTTTCATAACCCCTATGTATTTTATTTAATAGACCAAAACAAACTAGTGCATCATTTTGAAGGGATTGAAAAACTTTTGGTATTTTCTATGTCGGGAGTAGAGTGCATTTCTATTCAGCCCCTCCTGAGTCAGCAATGTCTCAAATGGATTTGGTCTGGACTTTGACAGGGTCATTTGAACAAATCTCCTTTGATCTGTTGTGGTTTTGACTGCCTGTCTAAAGTCATCCAGTCTTCTCCAGACTGGAACAAGATGCTTCTACCACCATCTTAGTGCTGCTAGATTTCTAAAATCAAATAAAGTTGCACTTTTTCCAATCAGACTAACTTCTTCTGCATTTCTGCTGCTCCCCCGAAGCCGTCAACCTTTAGATACTGTCGGCTTCCTGCTTGCCACTCTCCAAAGGCCATTTTTTTTATTCGTAAGCATCGTTAAAACCATGCACCTCTTATCTTTCACGCAGTTTGTATTTATAAAGTGGCAAACCATTGGAAAACATCGACGGTCTCCTCACCTGTGGAGGCTCGTATGGAACTAGTACGCTCTGTCTCCCGGTGATGGTGTCCTCCAGGTACTGGGCGTGGCTGTTTCCCTCCACGCGGATCAGGTGGCTCGGTGGCGCGATCTGACCTGGAAGTGGCGCCGTCAGGATCGTTAAAACGCTTCGCACTAACAACAATCACAGAGTGTGAGGTCTGGGACTGACCGTCGTTGAACTCGCGGCTCAGCTCGTGGTTCGGGCAGCGCTTCACCACCTCGGTCACGTGTTCAGCTTTTTTGTAGACGGGCATGGCCCGGATGACGGCCCCCTGCGGAGGCGGGGTCAGCACTTTGATCTGGATGGGACAGGTCTTGGCAATCTGGCAGTAGAGCTTCTTTAGGTCTGTCGAGTACTGAAACATAAAAACAGAGGTGGAAATGAACATTAGTTTAGGACACATTAAGATTATAAATGTGGCAAACCGTTGGAACCGGCTGTGGTAGATTGCATTGAGAAAACTATCCGCTAAAATATTAAGATTAATCTCTGTGTTAGATTAGTAACATCTTAAACAGTAATCATCCATAACAACTTTTCACATTATTATGTTTTCTCTAACGTAGTTTAGAGAAACTAACTTATTGACAGTTTAAGCTTAAAGCTTAAACTGTCAATGTGGCCCTTTGTTGGCGGGCCGGTTTGGCCTGCGGGCCTCGTGTTTGACACCTGTGCATCAGAACATCTGAACAAACAGGAAGTATCATCTGCACTGCAAAAACACAAACTCTTACCAAGTATTTTCTAAATACTTATAATAGTTTCCAGTGCAAATATCTTAGTACACTCAAAACAAGACAAAACTAACTTGTAAGTTATTAATGAAAAGGATCCAATTCAATTTATTCACAACAAATGTTGTCTTAAGGCACTTTGCAAACAAAAAAAAATGTCATTTCAAACATGCCAATTGACCCTAGATATCAACAGTTTGATTGATTATTCTAAGTAGATTAAAAGGTTTTAAGGAAATCTTAGAGCTTCTTCGAAGTCAATAATTTCTCAATATTTGATTGTTTTTAATATGTTAATTTCACAGGGAGATTATTTGACTTAAAACATTTTAAAGATGAAATAATCTGCTGGTGGAACTAGTACGTTTTTTAAAGTCTATACTAATAAATTATTGACTTGAAACAAGCTTCTACAATCGTGCTGAAACTACCTTACTTTATCTGTAAAGTAAGGTATTTCAAGTGTTAAGATATTTGCACAATAAAAAGAAATACTTGGTAACACTAAGTTTTTGCAGTGCGGAAGGAAAACTCGCCTCTGTTCTTTTTTTTTTTACAGTTTGCATTTATTAACTCCAACAGATTCATCTTGGAACACCTGTTGCCCCGACTGAACACTTCTGGTTTTACCCTGAGGCAAAAAGTGCGAAACGCAACACTGTGATTATGACCTACATAAATAAACACACACATAGAGAGAGACAGAGGAGGTTTGGTGGCAACAAGTGTGTATTGGCAACCTTAAAAGTGTCGTACAGAGAGCCTGTGGGACTTCCGCCATAAAATGGACCCCTCCAGGAGTAATTAGACGGGGGCCCTGGCTTTGATCAGAGTTCTGCTGACGCATCTGACGGCTACTCATCATACAGAGCAGCGCTTGTGAAGTGGCTGCCATGCTCCAGCTACATATTAGGCCGGGTGCAGATCTGACTTGCGCGCTTGGCTGGAAATGAATCGCTTTCAGGTCTGAGTGCAGGAGTGGAGGACTAATCGCACGATCCGCCCGTGACCGATGCCGAAATGCGATGGTTGCTCAAACACAAGCTGGCCCGCGTTCAACTTGGCGAGCTTCACAGTCATAAATAATGGATGTGCCTTGATCCCTGGCACTGCTGGGATTGATAAGCAGTAAGCCATCAGAAAAGACTGAATTGTTACTAATAGGCACAACCCAACTGTGTAAACAAACCATTCAAATCACTGCTGTGTAAGCAGGGCCTTAAATCCCTCTGTGTGCAGAAGACACAGGCTGGGGGTGGAGGTGAATATTTTCTTGTCAGAGAGAGAGGAAAGAAAAAAAGAAAAGAAAAAGCGCCAGCGGCTGTGTTTGGAAACGCAAACAAACATGAAATTCCTCCTCTATTGAGTGTAATTCCAGTGAATCAGGGAACTCATCCCAGTACCAGGATGTGTTGAAGTAAATTTTCCCCAACGTGGCACAAACACACCTGACTCCACGCAAAACCTGTTTTCTTATTGACCTCAACTCAACCAGCAGGTTCTGATTTACAGAAATCAGTGCCTCATACAGGTTTCAGTGGGATTTTGTCACGCTGCGACTGCAAGCATCTCTTTGATTTACGGTGAATAATTGGGAAGCGAAAAGGAAAAACGATATAGTTTTAAAATTTCCTTTTGTATTCCTGGCAGTACCTTTCACATGAATTATCTTGGGTTTAATCTAAACTCTTTGATCTACATCATCCCACGCTGCAAAAACACAAAATAGTATTTTTGGTCTAGTTTCTAGTTTAAATATCTCAGCACATTTAACTTACGCATATATTTTCAGCAAGACATAAGGGCTTCTTTTAAGCCAATAATCTGTTAATATTGATTTAAAAAAAATACTGGATCCACCAGCAGATTTCTTCACTTATAACAAAACATTTTCTTGTCTTATTGTTGCAATATTAAGAAATTACTGACTTAAAACAAGTTCCCTTTTCTTGCATAAAGTTAGTTTTGTCTAATTCAAGAGTAGAAAGATATTTGCACTAGAAAGCAAACCAAAAACACTTGGTAAAGTTTTGTTTTTTCAGTGCTTTGCAGTGTTTTTTCTTCACAACGTTTCGGGAGCTGTGAATCTCTGCAGCTCCTCCAGAGTTACCTACAGGCTCCAGAGTTAAAATATTGCAATATTTCTGTAGATTTTCTACATTTATTTAACAAATTGAATTTCCGACTGGTTTCACTGGATTTTAGTTACGGTGCGTCAGAGTAAAGGGGGGTTAATACGCAGCCTAACTCTGCTTTAAACTTCACCACAACTTTCTCTCTAACCCGCCCGCTGCTCTCTTTGGTCTTCATGTCGCTGCTTGTTCATTAATGTTCTCTAACAAGCCAAACAGTTGGATTTATACTGAGATTAAATCACCCACTGGTAGCTTAAATTAACAATTTATAAATTGGGCAAATTACGAAAGCAAACCATTCACTGGGCTTTTTGCAAGTACTCTACATTTAAATGTAGGCAGGGATGAATTCATAAATGCACATCACACTTTTCAGATATTTCTTAAAAGTTAAGTTGATAAACATATTTAATCTTTACTGCACATTTTTATCAAATAGCAAAAGTTAAAGTTGTAAGAGCAGTTTTGTGAGATTCATATGATGCTACTTCAATAAGATGTTAAAGAAAGCACTGCAAAAACAAAACCTTGAGTATTTTTTTAGCCTAGCTTCTAGTGCAATGAGACAAAACTAACTGACAAGTAACGTTTTTCCAAGATATAGAAGATTTTTTCCGTAAGTGAAATAACCTGCCAGTAGAATCAACATTTAGAGATGAGTAACTTAAAAACAGCTCCTATATCTTGCAAATAAAAAAGTCACTTGTAAGTTTGTTTTGTCTTATTTCTAGTGAGATTTGAACTCTAAACTAGACCAAAATTACTCGGCAAGACCTTGTGTTTTTGCAGTGCAGGAATGGCGACTTAAAACCCAAAGCACAGTTCAGGCTCTGTGACATGCATGTCAACACGACGGCTGAACTGATTCTTCCTTAAAATCAAAGCGGTTTTCTAAAACCACCCCTTCTGAAGAAGAAGTAGGAAAAAAAACAAAAGAAAAGAAGAAGTTAAGATAAATAGTGGTGCTTGTCCCCTCGCCTCTAACCTGATACTCCCCGTACACCTGTGTCAATCAGCTAAATGAGGTGGAGAAGCCAAACGCAGGCGAGGAGAAACAAAAAAAAGAGAGCCAAGGATTAGGAGGCGAAAAAAAAGAAAAGAAAAAATTATCATTTAATGGTGTGATCACAGGGAGAAGGATTTATGTAGCAAAAACAACACGAGGTGATGCACAATGATCCAATCAGAGATGTTTGAAGCAGTTTGTTTAGATGATCTTAAACCTTAGCGTTTACGCTCCATCCTATGCAAAGCACACACACACACTCCCCCACACACACCGTGCAGGAAATCATCCCAGCCCTCCAGCTACAAACTTTTAAGAGCACAGCTATGTGTACTACTGCTGGTGTGTGTGTGTGTTTGCTGTGCAGAGAGCGAGTGCAGGGGCTGCTGCTGCTGAGAGCGTTCAGGGTGGAGGAGGACGGCGAGTTGACTGATGGGATCCAGTGGCTCACACAGGGCGCGGTGCTCAGGTGTTAACATGTAATTATGGGCCTTTCATTGGTCACAATGTGAATTACACAGGCGAGGAACAACACGGCCGCACAATGCAGAGAGCCACTTAATCACAATCATTTGAAAGAAAGAAAAGAAAAGAAAAAACTGTTGGTGGGAATTGTGCATGATTGGCCCGCCGGACATCCAGCTAAACTAGTACTAGCAGAAAACTGCAAAAGGAGAGTTTGCAAGAATATGCGTGTGTGTGCTGTTACTTTCTAAATCCTCCTGAAGTTCCCCCTGACAAGGAAAGAGGTAGAGAAGAAGAGAGAAAGAGAGACTTCCTCTGCAGCGCAGGTTGAGGCAGGCCCACAGCTGTAGCGTTCTTCTCTCCCTGACAGGCGCTGCGGGCGCATGCAGGAGTCAAGTCCTGACAAACATCAGGCCTTAAACAAGCACTGTTTGGCGCCTCTGGTCTTGTCTTCTTCATTCCTGACATGTCATGTCATGCCTTGAGCGTCTTCCAAACCTGTTTAAATCAACAATAATCCAAAAAAGCTGCTTTTTCCCCCCCCTTTCCTCCTTTTCCTGCTTTTTGAGGAGCAGAAGCAAAGAAACTGCCTCTTTATTTAAAGAAATTGGATGTTTTAGAGGACCGTTTCCATCCCCCCAAAAAAGAGAAGCGTCTGCCGGTCGTCAGCAGAACTTATCTTGACCAACCGATCATGTGATGACAAGCGTCCTGAGGCTAACCTGTACGCTGCCCTGTGGCCGCTCGTAGTCAGAGGATCCAATACACATCACTCTCCTGCTCACTTCTCTCCATCCTGCACTCTTTTTTGGTTAAAAATAAGCAATAAAGCAATACAAAAACCCAATGTGTATTCATTTAGGAAAAAAGAAAAGATAAAACTGTTCGTATTGCTTAAAATTATTTCCCAAATCTATTTTGCGTGGTGGGACTGTAAAGTAGAATATTCTATGACGTAAGATATTTTAAGGTTATTTTTTATTGGAAAATAATTTATTCTCAATCAACTTGCCTGGTTAAATAAAGGTGATATAAAAAAAATTTCAAATCTGGTTGAAGCAACTAACTGTATTAATTGTTCCACTGCAAAAACACAAACTCTCACCAAGAATTATAAGGTAGTTTCTAGTCCAGGTGTCTCAGTTCACTTTAAATAAGACAAAACTAACTCACCAGTAACTTTTCTGCAAAATGTAGGAGCTTTTATTGTGTTAATGATTCTTTGTTTTGATGAAAATGTGAGAGATTTTTGTTCACTTATTACAAGACATTTCTTCCATGTTATGAGTTAAATAATCTGCCATTGGAACTGGCACTTTTTCATCAATATTACGCAATTACTGACTCAAACTCATATCTTTCTAAAAAGTTACTTTTAAGTTGGTTTTATCTAATTTCAAGTACACAAAGATACTTGAACTATAAACTACACAAGAAGTACCTGGTGAGATTTTGTGTTTTTGCAGGGTAACAATTGTTTCCCTGACTGATTCCTTGACTTTCTGTCATTGCCATTTTTCTTTTTCTTCGAGTTGTCCAGCAAATATTTTGTGTTTTTAATGTTTAAAGTGTTTAAAAAAAATCAACAATAATATTTGCTAAAAAAGTGATTTTTTTTTTTTTTTAAAGGAAGTACATTCTGAGTAAAAAACAGCCAAACAAAGCCACGCAGCACCGACCCCCAAAGAAAAAAATAAATTGACTCTGGTAATTGTAGCTGCAGAAGAATGTGCTTTTCCATGACGATCATGGAGAGATCCCAAAGCTGTCATAAAACTTTTCCAACTCTGCCTTGGAAGAAAGAAGAAGAAGAAAAAAAATTCCCCCTCCACCTCTTTTCCCATCTGCGGCTCTCAAGGCTCGTCTCTCTCCGTGCGATGGGCGAGTCGCGACAAGCTCGTTGACACAAACAAGTCTCGGCCCAATTTCGTGAGGCGTGGGACGGGCCCGCAGATGTTCCAGGGGCAAGCTGCGTCTTGCTGCCTTTCGCTGGAACACTCTTCTCTTTGAGCATTCACAGCCTGTCCTCCTCCTGCGGCGCAATGTGAGATGCAGCCATCAAGCTTAACTCTCCTCAAAAAGACAGAGCCCTCTGCGAGAGCACAGGGTTCAGGAAAGAGGCACACGGTATTTACACAAGTATTACCTAAAGGCCGTCAATCCATTACTGTAATCCCCCCTTGAGCTCCGCGGCGGCCCACCGATAGCCCGGACTCAGGCCGCTTTCTGACGGCGGCGGATAATACACACAGCAAACACCACCAATCTTTCGCCCTGACAATGGTCGCCTCATTTGCTACACTCCATTAATTCAGAAAAAGGAGATAAAACTGCTTATTTGTTTGACCTTTCTGCTTTTTATCTGACCCATTAGGTCGGAGGCTGCCGGTGCTGCAGGGGGAAACCGCGTGGGAGACGTTCTGGGAAGGGTTGACGAGTTGTGTATGTTTGCGTGTGTGTGTGTCACACTCATCCTAGACAGGAAGAGGTTAAGGTGTGGGTTAGGGATTAGGTGTGTCTCCGTAAGAACAGTCATCAAAAAGTACAGTACACAGTCCATTAAGTCCCGTGGAAGATCCCACAGGTCTTCAAAAAAAAAAAAAGAAAAGAAAAGAAAGAAGGGAAAAAAAGGGGCATTAGTGGATCTGTGCAGCACCGGTGACATCTTCGGTGGCTCTCTGCCATCCGTCCGTCAGTCAGTCCAGCCGTTGAGCTATCGGGACTCAGATTAAGGAGAGCTTTGAGGCAGAGCTCCTGAGATCAGGAGAGGGAGGCTCCTTTAAGACAAGAAGCAACGCTGTAAACGCTCGTCTTTCAGGAAGAGGCTGAAAAAAAGGGCTACCTGTGAGGCCAGGGAGGAAAAAATAAAAAAAAAATCAGCCCGACAAAAAAATATAATTACGTGAAGCAGAGCTGTCATGGCTGATGAATGTTATCAGTCCCATTAGGATTAAGACTCGGGTTGAAAGCTGGCAGGTTTACGATAAAAAAAATAAAAAAAATAAAAAAAAACGTGACATGTCTACACCTCTGTACTGTTAGACTAATATCAAATTTAATAAAGTCTAAAAATATTTTTTCAGCTAAACAATTAATTAACCTTCTAGAAAGAAAAAAAATAGAGAAAAAAAAGCTAAATTCTGGTTGAGTAAGTGTGCATACCCCTAAACTAAATGTTTGATGAATCTTTATTTGTTTTAAGCATTCGCTTTTCTTTCCCCATCTTAAATTTATAATACTTGTCCACTATATTTACAAAGCCTGAGCATGAATTTCGCTGCAGGTGATGATTTTCTCTCAGGTTTAGCTCTGCACTCCGGTTAAAAGCTTTTGATTTCCTCCTATGAAGCCCTGAGCTGGTCATTTGGATGCATGTTTGTTTATAAAAATCCATATTTATCCAGCAGACACCTGAAGGGTTGTGAGCAAAACCAGACAGGAGTGTGGAACCGTTCATAACTTCATTCACTCCGGCTCCATCCAGAGGAGCGCAAGAACAATGATTGGAACAATTTACGAAAAAAAACAAAAAAAACACTCAAAGTATCAACCTTAATCAGTTCAGTAAAAATGAGTTCATGATCAATGTAACTGGTATTAAAAACCTTGTGTGTTATGGTAAGTTTAGTCAGTATGAACATGGTTGTATTTCTGTTATTCATTCTTTTTTTTTCTCTGTTGACATTAATTTCTGTCTTCTGCTGTAAATTACTTCTCAATCAATTTACTTGTTTAAATGAAGGCTAAATAAAAAACACAAAGCCAAGAGCATACTGGCTTCACTGTGGGTGTGGAGTACTTTTGGTGATGCTCAGTGTTTTTGTGCAGAAGCACACCTTACTGAACTACATTCTGCAACGAGGTTTTGGGACCAACTCCTGTCTGATGCATTTGTATAAAAGGATTGTTGTAAACATTTGCATAAATGTAAATTGTGACTTCAGCTAAAAGAAGGCAAATATAAACAACTTTGTTGCAAGATGAAGAAAGGCTTCAACAAGGTATTCTCTTTAATGATGTGCACTATTACAAAGTTTTTACAGCTTCCGTTTTTGAATTTTTGAGTCCCTTTTAAGTTACTTAGTATTCGATACAATCCCAAAGACTCAACCAAACTTGAAACAAGAAATGTTTTAAGAGTACTGATGGTTTTTGTGTAAAAACCCCAAAAAACAAGAACTTTTAAATTATATTCATATGCAAATCGGTAAGTACTAGGTCAAGGTGTTTGTTGGAGTGTAACAACATTCAGACCGACCCAACCGGTCTTGCATCATGATGTGTTGTGACTCTGGGACTGCGGCTGTTTCCCCGCGTGAAGTCAGTGACAGATTGTGTAGTAAAGAAGGCTCCTGGGGCGTGCCTCTTGCAAACCACCTCACGGTTCTACTTCAGACAAACACTTTTGTTTTTGGGGCTGTGAAAATGAGAGGGATGAGAGAGGCGGTGTGGGAATTAGGTGACTGCTGCAATCCCACAGTTGGCGTGGCGGGTGAGTAAGGAGAGCACTCCCTGGGGTTTATACGGGAGGCAGTATAGGTTGAAATCGGCCCAGAAGGAGCAGAGGTTTGAAAATCACGGCTGATGATTCAAGATTCCTTATGTAATCATCCAGATGTGTCTCAGAAGGTCCGTGATGCAACCACAAAGGATTTCACATTCTGACGCTCAACTCCACTGTCCCGTCCTGATACATCGCCCCAAGCCACAATCTTTACAGGCGTCCGCTAGGGAGCATGGATGCACCAGCCAGTCAGGCTGTCTGAGCGGAGAGGCGCGTAAACAAGCAAACAGGTGGAGCGCTGATGCAACAGCTGTCCCTCAGACCTGTCACACACACAACCGCAGCAGGAGCAGCTGGTTGTGTGGCTTCACTGTCACACGGTGACATCTAGCTGCATGGGGCATCGTCGCACCTGAAGCAACGCTTCAGCTTGTTTACGACTTTTGTCAACACAGATGAACTTTGCTCAACTTTAGGGTCAACTGAGGCCACTATGTCAACAATAACGATTCAATCTTTCTCTAGGTTTTTATTTTTAAACTCTTTCGTCCAGAACATTCAGGCTCACAGTCTCAGCCTGTGAGTTAAAGTAATGCTTCATAATCTACCAATAGTGTTTTAAAACTATTGTTTTAATGATGTCAGTACTTAGTATCTACCAGCAGGAGGTCACCTGTTATTTTAGTTGAGTCATAATGAGTTGGTTCAGATGTTTTTGTTGGGATCAGAATCAAAATGAATGGAAACAGGATTTAATGTGAAGTCTTCATAGCGCAATATACAATTAAATTAGAATAAACATGAGATTTGAGCATTAATATGATTATTTTCATAGCCACACAAAAAAATCACTAAAAGAAATAAACTGATTCACATTAGTACATCGGTTGGTTTAACAGTCCAAATGGAAAGACGAAGGAACGAAGATGGACCAACCTGCAGCTTTCTGGACACATCTGATATTAATATCTACATTACATTAATCTACATTCTAGATTCCGTATCAATGATAATACACCCAATCCATAAGGACAGATCTATTCAGTCTAATTCTATATTTTGTGCTCTGAGCAATGTCGTGCTATATTATTTATTTTACATTATATTTAGGATTCCTAATTGCACTTTCTGAACCATTTGAAAGAAGGTTTGTTGCAGTTTATTTTTACATGTTTGATCAAGGTAGTCAACATATTCAATTTCAGTTTCCTTATTATTTTACATTGGCTGAGCTGCACACACTGAACAAATTAAAGTTGTGTTGTTTCTGTTTGACTAAGATAGTGAAGCGCTTGGTTTATTTAAATGTGCTGTGCTGGAGCAAAGTTATCAAATAAATTTGTAATTCGGTACATTTATGTCTGTTCTTCTTGGTATCTGCCAATACTAAACCTCAGATATCTGTATTGGTGTTGAAAAAAAGTATCCTTAATTACTTACGTAAGACTTATATCAGTATGTTTCACTCTTAAACAAGAATAGGAAAGTAGTACGCACAACCACAATGTGGGGGAAAAAAAATGAAAAAAATGCTTGCCTGGTTCAGAAGAACTACAGAAAACGGAAATGACCAGCAGTCAGGAAATACGAGTAAAGGTTTTAATGTGAACAAAATATTTAACAGATTCTCTAAATAAGAGTTTGAATCTGTGATTCAATTCTAAGATGGTTTAGAAGCCAAAACACCAGCGAGTCTCATTGATGACTCAGAAGCCACAACAATAGAAAAGGTAAACGCTGAGCGGTGAAGCAGATTGATAACATCTAGATACAAACTGGTGCAGAAAAGAACTTAACGTTTCAGAAATTCAGATTTAAAAAAAAAAAAAAGTTTGATACAAGAATAAGGAACAAAAAATGGAAACTTCTCAAGATTGCACAAGAAGATTGTAGTCACTGAACTGAGACTCACTCAAGCATAAAAGATCTCCCCAAACCCACCAGAGGAGTGTCAACACCTGAGAGCAGACTGCAATTTAAACTGTATCTTTAGGGCTTTTTGTTCAGAGTTTGACACAAAACATATTTACTCTCCTTTCTCTGTTTGTAGAGAGAAGTATTTTAGGACACACTGATTTTCTGAAATCAGCTTTTAGCTGAAAATCTACAAAAAGTCACTTTGGCTCTCAGGTCCTAAATCTTGTTTCTTACAACCACGACTATCATTCAGGTCATTTCAAAAAGATCCTGGTAAAGAAACGTCTCACTTCAGATATCTTGTATATGTAGACAAAACAATGATTCATTCCTTGACTTAGGTCCCACTGCTCTGTTTGAGTGATAAGGTGAGACCCAAAAAAAGACAAACAAAAACTTCTGGAAGAACTCAAGTCTTAAAAAAAAAGAAACTCTGCCAAATTGAACTAAAAATAAATAGCATACAACAATGGAGAAATGCTCCTTTTCCTTTGAAGTTAATTGATTTTAACCTGGAAGTTTTACTTTTGAGGACAGGGCTGTAAATGTCTTAGGTGGTGACGGCGTCTGTGGTGAGTGATGCTTCCCCCTCCCTTCCTGTCAGCGAGTTAACTAGAAGTGCCTCAGGTTCAGACGTGATTTGAAGCCATACATCTAAAGTGACATTCTTTCCTTGCCAAATGTAATTGTGCAATTCAGGACTTTTAACGTACACCTGAATCTGCCTAAAGCATCAGGAGTCAGATAAGGAGTTCAAACGTAAAAAGAGAGTTCCTTTAACCTCTAACCTGAAAAACTGCTTCATATGATGACAGCTAAAACATTAAAGCTTTGGTTCCCTTTGCTTCCGATAGCAAAAGCTTACAAAACTGAGGGATGTGTTAAGACACACAGCTGTTGAAGAAGATTTTAAGAAAGGTAAAGAGTGAAAAAAGCTCAAATGTCAGCGTTTGGTTACAGCAGTTATCAGTAACTTACCTGGATTTGCCTGAAACTGAACTGATTTTATTTATGGTTTCGGTTGTGCTTTAATATGCTTTTTTAAAATCGTTTTTGGTTATTGAGTTTTATTTTGGATTTTCAAAATGTCTTATAGATCCAGTGTAAAAAGCGTTTTGTACAAAATTAAACGTTTATCAGTCATTGAGAAGGTGAACTTACATCATTACGTCATTATCAAGTAATTTATTGCCAAACGATGATGTATGCAGAAAAAACACTTTTGACAAAAAAAATTTACTTTAGGAAGGTCACAATATATTACTTGAAAATGGTCTCAAAACAACATTATCGTTTATTGCAATAATTACTGGGGGAATTTATCATCCAACAGAATATGTTATCGATGCAGGCCTACTGATGATTATGATGGGAAATTTGTGTTGTTTTCAAACTGTAACTTTATCAAACCTTGGTGATGCAAGCAGAAACCTTCAGAAGAATAGAGCCAGGTCTCCAGAGTGAAAACAAAAACAAGAGATGGATGGAACTCTTACCGTCCAGGTGGCAGACTTGGCCGTGCTGGACTGCTGGAAGGACACGTCGAAGGTGTGCGGCCCGGCGTAGTCTGTGTTGGAGGGGATGGCAGGTGACGGGGACAGGGCGTCGAAGGTGGAGCTGGGCTGGGCGTAGGGCGACGGGGCGGTCACGCTGTTCGGAGCGTGCTCGTTGTTGTAGGGGCTGGTGGAGGTCGAACCGTTGTTCTGCTCCATGCTGTTCAGGAGCCCCAGGTTCGTGTACTGTGACTAAAGAGGAAATGAGCAGAATGATGGGGAGGGAAAACAAAACAAAGGAATGTGGTCAGAAACTACAGTGGAGTTTTTTTTTTTTTTTGTCTTGTTCAATTTACGTCTAAAAAGGGAAGACATGACTCAGGGTTTCCCCCGGTGTATTATCAAAGCTTGGCAGGCCACTAGGACAGGTGTCGTTCATCTGAAATAGTTTTTTACATGGCAGTAACAGTGACAGTAAAGACAGATTGAGCTAGGTTTATAGTTGAACTGGGGGTCTGCACCAACGGGGTCGTCCCTGATCCTGCCCGTTAGACTCACACGGCATCACTTCCTGGTCATGGTGCCTGCTCCTCTACCTTTGAATTTTTGAAACCGTTTAAATATTTTTGTCACAAAACACAGTGGACCGCTATAATACAGTAACTGATGGTAGGGGCCTTATTGCCCCTACCACCAGGTAGCAGGTTTCATCAGGGAAACACTGTTGTTCCTTACAACATAAACAGATCAGACACTGAAGTGGAGTAAATTAGAATAACCAGGAAATTGGGGAGAAAAAAATTACAAAAAGTATAAACTTCATTAAACCCCTACAAAAATCAATAGAATATGGTTAGCCACGTTTATCGTACATTTGTTTAAAATAATAATAAAAAAAAATCTAAATAATGTATTAAATTATCTCCTCTCCATCGATCGAACTCGCCCGACAGGAGGAATTCAAATGTCAGCCTTCGGACAGGATGGAGAATACGTCTGGGTCAGAGCCAGGCCATTCGCCCCATTCCTTTCCGTTTATAAACGGCACATTCCTGGACGAGGTGCCGTGTCTCGCTCGTCGGAGGGCCATTAATCTCTGGAGGGGGGGGGGGGGCGGCTCTCGTTTATTTCAAGCTGACCACAGCTGTCCGCTTCACACCCACCACGTTGCCAGGTGTTAGTGTTGTGCCAGGTGACCAGCAAAACACAGAGAGAGCCAGAGAGAGAGAGGACTTGGTTTATACAACGGCTACCCAAGGAGGGGATTTAGAAATCGATGAGCCATGTTTATTACTCATGGACCATTCGCTGTGGCTCAGGCAGAGTCAGACTGACACACCTGAAGGAGGTCATCTGAGTAAACCTAGAGGCGTTTGAGCAACAGAGGTTCGCTGTTTGGATGAGGGTCACTTAGCCTTCACCTCACCCCCTCCGGAAACTATGACAACAGAGCTCATGGGAAGCTTTTCTGCAGGACAATTATGGCGGTCATGCAGGTGTTAGGAAACGAGTGTTTAGTGAATGGAGAACAGAAACTCAGTGAAAGAAAATCTCCTTCTTTTGGAGATCCTCGAGCTTTTTGCAAACACACACACACACACGCACACACACACGCACACACACACACACACACAGTCTCTCACAAAGGACTAATCACACACACACATTAGGAGGGCTTCAACTCAATGGGCTGCAGAGTCCCTGCGATCCGAAAGCAGAAGAAAAAGATACGATCGAACGGTTTCGTTTCAAAGCTAGATACATTATTAATGCACCGACCTTTTCTGAATAAATGTAATAAAAAAAAAGGGCGGTCCCTGATTGGCTCAGTTTCCTGCTTGGGCGGCGTTTTCCCGTACGTGAGAGTGACTGACGATGATATCAGAGCGATCCCTTTGAACTGTGGTGCAACTCCCACCGAGGCGCTCAGGCAGTGAGATGACACAGCCACCCGTAGCTCCTGATGCAGGAGGACCAACCATGGGGGATGTGACAGGCACCAATTATCAATCCTGAATTGTTCTAAAGAAAGATAAAAAGAGGGGGGAAATAAAGCTGATGCTGGCCTGAGACCAAACAGATAAAAGCTAAAGAGCAGAAAGCAGAGTGTCTGGCACGCTCCCAAATAATCCTCGTCATGGCCCAACTGAATATTAGGATCAAAGATGAGAATCGGTAGACAAACCCATAATTGGGTAGTTAGCGGTCTCACCTGAGCTCATCGGGTTTTCATGTTTAATTGGCTGGAAGTGGGAGATTCAAAAGAAAAAGGGCCTTGTGCAAGGCACTTTTTTGCCTCTCTTTGCTTACTTTAATGAGATCTCATTCCACTATAATACAGTAACTAGTTAATAACCACTTTAGCAGCTCTTAAAAATTCCTCCCGTTTATGGCCGACCGTGTGCTCGGGCCGCTGGGATGTTGGGAGTAAATCAGCAGTCCTGACAACCTCACAGGCCTTTAATAAAGCTGCTGAAGGGTTCGGCTGACTGTTTCAGGTCTGTTTCTGTGTCTGTGATGAACGCTGACTGAGGGGAACTGCTTCAGGATGGCAGGGGAAAAAAAAAAGAAAAGAAAAAGAGCGCTGACCTTTACAGCGATTGCCTGTTCGCTGCAATGTTGGAATCCAAATTATGCACAACACATATCAGGAATACCTGGAATACACTTGGCAGCACTAAATTAGACGGTACTGATAGGGCCAACACATTCCCATTTGGTATGGCATACTAACACATTAAATTACCCTCTGCTCCATCCTGCTATGTACTTATTGATAAGCCAATGACAGATGCTATTAAAGTATCCATGGCTTTTTTGGAAAACCAAGTGAAGCACCGACCAAAGTTTTCCAACGCAACACTTTGATGCAACTCTGTTTTACTTCAAAGCGTACATGTAAGGCAAAAAAGTGAAAGCTGTTAGTTTTGCTGAGTTTAATGTAGAAAAAAAAATCAAATTAGATTTAAATACACAAGAGAACTTAACATCACCAAACTAAACGCAGATCTATCGGCTGTGGCTCGTCGTGAGCCAGGTTCTGCTGGAGGTTTCTTCCTGTGAAGGTGAGTTTTTTTATGTCCACTGTCATTGATGCACACATGCTCAGTATGAGGGGTTGCTCTAACAACTCAAGCATTGTGCTAGTCTAAGAGGAGTGAATGCTGCAAGCTGTTGACTCGATGCAACCTGCTGGGTTTCCTTAGACGGTTATTCCAAGTGGTCTAACAAAAGCTTCTAACTGAGAACGATGCACTATTTGATAACTAGAATCAAATGGAATGGGTTGAAATGCTGTGAATTGTCACATATGTTCAGTATGAGCTACATAAATAAACTAAATTGCACTCAAAGTGGCCAGAGCTGAATATGGATGGTTGGTCCATTACATGTCAAAACTCTAATATTGCTGGCTAAACTTCAACAAGCGCTCCTCTTGCTGCATTTATTGATACAGCAGTCATTATACAACAGACTGGTGGCCTGAGAGGCAACAGGAGCCAGAGCAGACCTGGCCTGAGGGGGGAATAACTCCCATTCCAGTCTCTCTGGTGACCCTCCACGCTCCCTGGGCCGGAGTCTAAGTGCATCTGGGGGACTGTGATGAGTGACCACAGGGGTGGGAGGCATTAAAGGCTCAACAGGGGCTGGGTGGGGACAGGGGGCGTTGAGGTGGGGGCCTGGGTGCGGGTCTATCTGCACCTCATACCTGCTGGGGTGGGCAGAGCAGGTGATTGTATCTACATCAACATACCATTAAAGCAATTAGGAGCCTGGACCAAACAGCAACGCCTGGCCAGCCCTATTCTAATGACCGCAGCGGCTCCCTGGAGACTGGAGACGGGGGCAACCCGATACCCCGTGTGCTGCAGGTATTGAGCTGGACACCACTTAAAGAAGCCCCCCTCCCGGGCCCCTTCACCTCCTACCACCTCTCTACAACTTAAAAGACAGGGACGTGACACACCTGCTATCTGCAACCTGCAATCTGAGAATCTATCAACTAGTCAACATCTGCACTGGACGGAGGATTGGGCTGGTGAAAGAAAATCGACACAGTTTTAGACTAAAGCGATGATGATGGGAGGAGGCTGAACCCGTTTTTTCTGGTTTTATCTCGTTTGGTAGCGAACATAAGGATTAAACATGAGTGATTTTAAACAACACCTTATATTGTCTATAATGTCAAACTTCCAGAAAAAGAGCTACATTTATTTTCGCCCAAGACATTTTCATCTTCTAAATTTCGTGCACTAACAATTTGAATGTCTTATGTTTATCCTGTCAGGGGAAAAAAAGGAAGAGTTTTATTTTCAAACTGCTCCATAAATGTTCATCTTTATACATCGTCACCTTCCTAAAATGGTCCAAAGCATTTTGGGTTTTTTTGGCCATAATTACTTTTTATTTGAAAAAAATTACTTGGGCCATTATCTTTAGGAAGGTGAGAGTATTATTCCCATTTAAATTACAATTTTTTTTTAAGTTCTAACAGACCTAAATAAGTGTAGAAACACTGACATTTTGTAAAATGCAAAAGAACCCAATAAAACCTCACAATCTCATCATTGCTCTCATCTATTCCTGCCATATTTCCGTTTCGATAACCACTGTCTGCAGACAAACGTCTGCCCATAAAAGCATCCAACGGTACGACAAACAACTTTTTGCACCATGTAAAATGCCCGCCTAACAACAACCCGACACAAAGCAAATCTCGTCCCCTCACTGAGGCCAGACAGCAGCCATTTCACAAGAGCGAAGGATTCAAACAGGTTTTCAGGTGTTTACATTCCTCTGCTCTGCCTCTTTGCACAAAGATCCACACAAACATACACTGCTATATAAAATAAAACCTCTGAGGGGGAAGAAGAAAAAAAACACTTAATGGGGAATAATTTTTTTGGCATTGTTCCCAGATTTTAAGTCATTAGTTCATTTGTTATGGTTTGCTTCAGTCAACAAGAACCAAAAATGATTTTTAAGGATTTAATAAGACAAACTAAAATAAATAAAAAAAGGAGAAGGCCTACACTCTTGACGTGTTTTCAACGATGGTGGGGTCCAACATCTGAAGGTGAACCCACAGGCCGATTGGCTGGTCTTACCTCGTTGTAGGAGTTGGTGCTCGCTGTCTCCAGGTACAACATGTTGGCGCTGAGGTTGAGCAGAGCTGCTGCTGTTTGCTCCACTGGCTCCAGGGTTTCACAAATCTCTCCTTCTCTCTCTGAAAGGAGTGGATGTGCACTACGGATGCAAAGTAGACGAGCGGGAGCTTCTTCAGGGTTCTATGGGTAGTTGGGTTATAAGTTCTGGAAGAAAGGGGAGGGGTTTGCAGCTACCTGTCCAATACCTGACTCCACACCCATCCCCAGAAGAAGATTCTAGGATTGGAGTGAAAGAGTACTTTTGAGTCGACCTCGGTGGAACTGCTCGGAGGTAAACGGAAGAGGAGGGAGGGAATTATTTCGATTTTGTAACTTCAGATCCAGCAGAAGCAATGTCAACTGCTACAAATTAACTTCATTTGGGATTTTTCTTGATGCTTATGCAGATTAAATATGTTTAACCTAAAAATGCATATATATAAAAAATTTCTAGAATCAAGTAAATCTAAATTCAATTAAAGTTTATTCCTGTGGGTGTTGGACATCTATTGTTTAATTTCCCTCTGGAAAATATTGAATTGCATTAAAGCAGTGCTTCTCAATTATTTTCCGTTACGCCCCCCCCTAGCAAGAAGAAAACTATTCGCGCCCCCCACTCCCCACCGTGACTATCCATCTCTGCATAACATTTTTTCCTTATTAACATTAAAGAAAAAAAGAAAGACATATGGTCAAACTTACAAAGAATAACTTTATTAAATCGTATTTCCTAAGAAGAGGAAATACGGCGAACGATGTTAGCTAAGCGCTAAATACGGCTCGTCGTATTTCCTCTTCTTAGCTTTCGGTTGACTTTCTGTTGTCTCATTATCTTTGTCTCTCTCCGCTTTTCTTTTCATCCCTGTTAAAAACTTTTTCATGTTGGGGGTTGTTGAATAACGGAGGCCATAGACAGAACGCAGTCGGAGCTTTTTGTTGACTTAACACTGCTAACCAAGGCAAACCTGTTGTCTTGTAAGTCGTAAAATGTTGCACTGTCGCAAACGTGACAGAAGTAACAATGAGAGCGCCACTGCCGCCTACTGTGCGCAATTACACTTTATACTAGTACGGCCAAAAAAAAAAGCCTGTTCCCCAGGAACACATGCGCCCCCCCAGGTATCGCACCGCGCCCCCGAAGGGGGGCGCGCCCCACTATTTGAGAAGCACTGCATTAAAGCAAAGCAACGAAATACGTTTGAAAATGGGGATGATGAAAAACATGTAAGCATGAGCGTGAAACACAGCAGGCTGCTGAGTGTCAGCTGTAAACTGAGGGTAAAGTTTGCATATGAATTGATCTCCTCTCCATCCAGTCAAGGGGTTGGGAGGCTCTTTGGAAAACAATGTGGCTCCTGTAGATTGCTTGAATCTACCAGACTGCAGCAAATCTGTTTTGGAAACATGCATGTTTCTCAGGTGCTGTACGGGAGATGACAGGAGGACTGCAGTCGCTGCATGTCTGGCAATCAAACGCTCGTCACTGGGAGGAATTGACTTCTTTCGTTTTCACTTTTTGTGAGCTTGACAAGAAACGAAAACATTTGCAAGAATTCGTCTATGCGTTGCCTTGCAAAGGAATTCCCGCTCTTTCAATATTTCATTTGTAATTGTTTCAATGTAACTGAGAAGTGGAAGGAAGAGAATGAATGCGCTTAAGACTCGCCGTCACAACAAATTTTGTTGGATGACAAATTGTCCCAGTAAACAATGATATTGTTGTTTTGAGACCATTTTTAAGTGATGTATATTGATGATGGGACAATGCAACCACGCCCTCTCAAAGACCAATACATTTTAATTTTATAAAGAATGCAACACTGAATCTGGAAGACATTTTAAATATGCAAAAAAAAAACCAAAAACCAAAAACTAATGAAACCATAAGTAAAATGGATTATGAACTCTTTCCAAATAACATTTAAAAAATATTAATCAGAATAGAAATGAACAAGCTCATTTCAATGTATTGTGCAATTCATTAATTATTACAACAGGCATTGGTTTACACATTTTTAGCGAGTACAAATCTCAAAACTGTGACAAGCATTTATATTTAGACTCTTACAGTACTACTGTCTTCAGAGGTCAGCAAAGAGCGGGAATTCCTTTGCAAGGCAACGCATAGACGAATTCTTGCAAATGTTTTCGTTTCTTGTCAAGCTCACAAAAATAATTAGTATTATTTGTACTTATTTAAGTACAAATAATAGATAAATATAAATGAATGAAGGTTTTTTAGAGAATATTAGTGAGCAAACAGCATCATGAAGACACAACAGAGAGTGAAGTTGTGGGGAAGATTAAATTAGTGAAGTTATAAAACAATATTCCTTCTCATTCAGCATTGTTCAATCAACTGTATGAAAACAGAAAGAGTGCAGCACAACTACAACTTTAACTCTGGAGGAGCGACAGACTGCCACAGCTCAGGTGGGTCAATCTGCTTACTTGGCAACAATGTTATTTACATTTTGTGAAAGAAAGATGTAAGCATTTCTGTTTGAAGTCTCCCACACACTATGTGATTGTATTTGAACTTTCCATACAAATACGAGGTGGAACTCTAACAGCACCTTGAATGCACCAGCCCCACTATGAAGCACGGTTGTGGTCGGGTCATGCTGGGAGTGCATTTCTTTAGCAGGGACAAGGAAGCTGCACATAATTAATAGGGGAATTGATTGAATTAAATCTTGAAAGAAGAAAACTTGTTAGAAGCTGAAAATGACTTGAGGCTGAGGGTGGAGGATGAAGTTCCAGTAGGATGACTAATTAAAGACACTCATAATAATGCACAACGCTGTGTTGGACTATTGAGTAACAGAATACAATATATTAAGAGTTTGTAGTTGAAATATAAAAATGTAGAAAGAAATCAAAGGGTCTGTTTGTTTTGTCAGCGCTAGAAACACAAGGTTACGACAACTACTCAGAAACATAGAGAAGAAGCTAGCTCTCTTCCGCTAGTCACATCTGGTAACTCTCTAACATTTAAATGAGTCAATGGAAGAGAGAGTTGGAGATGCCGTTTGCACCATGTTTTGAATCAAATATTCCTTTGGGGGGAAAAAATGCTCATTGTTGGTAAAGCAATGCAAATGAAAGTTCCTGATAATTAAGAACGTGTGCAGAAGCTTTCACTTTTTTCAGGGTTTAAATGTGACAAATATTTTGGTGTTCAGTTAAACTCTAAAGCATTTTTTTTAAAAGAGATTTTCTATTTTGCCAAAAATGAGATTACAAGAAAAATCTGCAAACTGGTATATTCAGCATTAAAACTGTAAGCTGCAGATTGAGCAGTGGAATCACACAGCACCTAGAGAGCAGAGCGGTCAGTGGGACACAAATCACACGCATTGCTGCACAGCCAGCGGGGCAGACGCTCTGGTCATGTGGCCTAAGTGATTCGAAGCTATCTGAAAACTTAAGCAGACCTGTGATGTGAATTTAGTGTCTCCTATTAAGCAACCACACCCTGTGTAGAGCCAGAGGCTACAGGCCTGCAGGTCAGCCTGACACAAAAGGGAAAAATTAACACTTGAAAGAGCTCAATCCAGAGGGCCGAGCCGATGCTTTGGAGGGAGACAACTAGCTTAGCTAAACAAACTTCTAATTAAGCTGAAACAACACAAACTTGTAAAATGCAGTTAGAGTATCTGGTGTTTGCTGTAGAGAACAGTGGTTGCATTCATGCTGCCGGACCTTTAGCTGTCTGATTTAATCTATGAGGTGCTTTGTTCTGCATATTGTACAAGACAAGCAATCATTCAACATTACCTTAAGCTCTGAATTAGATCACATACACACATATATATGTAGATATATATGTAATAAACAGTAAGATATTAAAGGTCAGTATAAACGGTAATGCATTGCATTTTGCAATGCATTACATTTTGCATTGCAAAATGTAATGCAACAGTGTGAAAGGATGTATGGCTATATAGGCTCTGCAGGGGGATCAGCAAATCCGGGGGCTCAGACAAAAGAGGCTTTTCTAAAGTTTTTTTCCTCTTTAAGAGTCTGTTCCTAAAGTCACCCAGATTAGTTTAGTATCAGGTGTCAAGCTGCAGTGTCTGGGTAGGCACAGACACCTGACCTAAACACACAGCAAGCTCTCATCCCGACTGACAGACGCAAGTGCTCAATGGAGCATCACTTGGGTGGCGATCCTTCAAATCAGCTCTTCCATTTAAATCTACTTTAGAGCAGCGGTTTCCCTGTAATCTGTTGGCCAAAAATAAAACACAGTTTGGTTTATCAGAGAGCAAAATCTGCCTTTGTTTGACCTATGTGACAAAGAGGACTGTTACTGTAAATCCCTTAAAATCTGGAAAATTGACCATAAACCTCACAAATTACTCTCTGCTGTCTAAAGACTCTACAAAACAAAAAGAATGAAATAGACGGGAGAGAAAAGAGTGGAGTCAAACCAGAGACTCTATACAATTTCCTCTAATGACTGGAAAGTCAAATCCTGAAAAAAACACATAGAAAATGAAGACTTCTCTTTGGATCCATGGAGAGATAATGGCTGAACCAATTAATCCAATTAATTTTGCACCTTTTGATGTATTCTAGTAATGTATAAAAACAACTCAAGTGGTGAAATGAAACACCTGCAGAAAGTGTTTTTATACGATTAACCAATTAGTAAAGTAATTGTTAATTGCAGAGATCAACTAAAAGTATGAACTTTGCTACATTTGTAGTTAATATTAGGAAAATTACCTTTGAATCATAAATGTTTTCAATTTAGCAATATACTAAATCTGAACAAATGCAGAAGGAACACTTGCTGGATATAGATTTATAAAACAATATGTAGTTGAGCCTTTAAATATCCTCCGGTTCCTTCCTTCATGTTTTAAAAAAGTACAGTTTAGAAAATAAGTGACAGGACTGTTCTGTTGGACCATGAGAAGCTCTTATGACAAACAGCTGCACCTTAAAAACACCTGGCGGAGCATTAAAACTCTCCATCACGTTGTGATGGAGAGTCCAGGTTAAACGGCAAGCTGTGCTCCACGATGCTTTCAAAATACCAGAACTAAGGTGGGTGATCTCATTTCTTTTTTTCCCAGTTAAAGCATAGGAAAAAAACTCAAAAATCTAAGGAAGAGTGAATAGAAATGTATCAATAGCTTTCACCGTTAGTTTATAGTGCTAGGATAAGAACTGTGCTTTGTTCAGTTTAATAAGCGGCGTAGAAAACGTTCCTGCGCCCCGGCTCAGAGCGAGGGGGGAGGCGGCGCGGCAGAGGTGTGGCCAAACAGCACAAACCCCAACACAAACATGTAATTAGATCTCCGGGACGCCGTGTGTCGATTGAGGTACTCCCGTTTAAACTCTGACCTGTGACAGAAGAGGACCTCATTCTGTCAGCTTAGCCGCTGCATCTTCCACGCACAGCTGATCAGAGCTTTATCTCCAAGTTAAATCAGCTGTTTGGGCCGGGACAGAGCCTCTCTCCAGCCGCTATTCCTGCTACATTCCTCATGTTATTCAATCTTCTCCACCTTCTCTGTTCCAACCCCCACCTCTACCTGGAGAAGCACTGATAGATGGGAGCAGAGACCTCTGCAGGAGAGGCAGGTGCTGTGGTAAATTCTTGCCCTCAAGCTACAGAAAAGAAAATCCAGAATAAAAAGAAATTTCAGATTAAACACAAACCCTACAACACAAATAGTTTCCCCCCAGGGGTGTCTGAGCGGCGTAAGGGTGGTGTGAGAGAGATATATATACAAAAAAAAGGGGCACACCTTTCCATGAGTGGAAGACGAAGGGGGATAAGGTGAGGTCGGGTTTGCCCACCGCAGCTTTTAATCAGAGCAGACTTGATAATAACAGTCGTGGCTTGGTGACTGGCAGGCTGCCACGGATGTTCCCTAAGTTGCTGACATGCCAATCACTGAGCCACGCCCCTCTTTTGGAGTGGAGGAAAGTGGGTGGTGGGGCCATTAATCACCGGTTCAAGAGAGCACACGCCCCCCTGGGGGATGCACAGGGGTAACATCACTCAGCTCCTTAAACAGAAATTTTATTTGCTGTGTTTTTTCTTTTCTTCTCCCTCTCTGGCTGGACAACGACATTCCAACACAGGGAGGGGAAAACACACACCATCTCTAAGGAGCAAAACCAACAAGAGATCATATGGCGCAAGCTTAATGAAATAATTACAGGACATCTAAATAGGCACTTATGTTTTCATCAATTTAGATGAAATTTAAAACTAAACCTACAAGAACAGTAATATTTCTCTTTAAGTGGAAATGTCTCTATTCTTATGGGATTCATTTTTTCACTTGTTTCACTTCCAATACCGATAAAGATATCTTTGGATTAGTATCGGTCGATACCGATCCAGTACAGAAAAACAGTGCTGAATTGAATTAAAAAGTTTCTCTCTCTTTTTTCTTTAACACAGACATAAATGCAGTGAACTACAAATTTATTTGATAACTCTGCACTAGTACAGCACATTGAAATACACCAACTGCTTCACAAGCTGGGTCAAATATGTAAAAACAACTTTAATTTGTTCAGTGAGAGCAATTAGGAGTATAACAGAAAATGTAAAATAAATGATAAAGAAATTGATAAATAGGGTGGCTACTTTAGTCAAACGTGTAAAAAAATAAGTGCTACACAAATAGAATTTGGTTGGCTGATTGATTGAATTGTCTGTGATTGATTGTCTGTGTTGTTAATCCCGTGCAAATCGACCATATCAGTAATTTATAAAGTAAAAATTTCAGTGAAAATTGAAGTTAATCTCGCAGTGTGTTAAAGTCATATCCAGGATTCTCTGTACATTTCAGCTAAATCTCAGACTTTGGTTTCCCCGTGCGAATGCGCCACCTAAACAGCAGATGTTGGGGGAGTAATTTATTTATTACATCCTTATTCTGTGAAAATAGAGAAAAACTTACTGCTAACTTACTGTGATTTGTAAAAACGTTCATACGCTAAACTTTTTCACATTTTGTCATAGTAAAATCAAAATTATTAATGTATTTTGTTGCAGAAGGAACACTTGCTGGATATAGATTTATAAAACAATATGTAGTTGAGCCTTTAAATATCCTCCGGTTCCTTCCTTCATGTTTTAAAAAAGTACAGTTTAGAAAATAAGTGACAGGACTGTTCTGTTGGACCATGAGAAGCTCTTATGACAAACAGCTGCACCTTAAAAACAGCTGATGAAACTGGCCACTAAAATGAGTGGTTATCATAGGCATATCATATGGACCCCTTAATAAACAAACACTCGTCAGATTTCTATTTGTTAAAATCTTTGAAATTCACTTTTTGTTTGGTTCTCCTTCACAATTATCCAGTACATTACGTAGTGTCCTAAACTGGAGTTTCTGTTTGTAACTTAACAAAATGTTTAAAGGTTAAGAGTATAAACACTTTTTAAAGGTGTTGTATACATTAAGGCTTCATGTGTGACAAGGACAAGGAAAGAAACAATGAAAATGTAAAATTCAAACAGTTTTCAAATATTTTTTTTAAATGACAAGATATTATGGTTAAAGTGACGAGCAATAATAAAGCTTAGCCGAGTTTGATTTTCAGACTGGAAGGGATCATGTGACAATCCAAGAGCCCATCCAACCATGAACGCGGTTTGTGATCTACTGTTCTCAGGAGCCGGGGGGCCACCCAGGTTAAACGCAGCTCAGTCTAGATGAGATAAAATCCTTCCTGACAACATCTCAGACAGATACAGATAAACTGGCTTTCTCACAGCTCAGCTCAGATCCTCATTTACACAAGTAGGTCCAAAGAAATTCCACTGCTGCATGAAAAATGAAAGCAGAAAGAGCCTTAGTATTGAAAGTCCTAGTGAGGCTTACTGACCGTGATTTCTGATGGTGGGTAAAGAGACAGATTTACACTGTTCAAGCTGTGGCTAAAGGCGTCACAGCTTGAAAGCTACAGAATGTTAATTTTATAAAAAATATTAAAGTATTTACAATATTACAGTGATAATATTGTGACGGTATAATTTAACATAGATCATTTATGATCAAATACACAGCTGCATCAGAAACAACTAATTAGAGCCAGGTGGAGTGTGCTGCACTGTCAATCACTCAAGTGTATCCCCTCCAACTTGCTCTCTGCTAGGTTACAGCTGGTTCACCTCAGCACAGCCTACTACAAATGCTAAAGCTAGTTAGCACAGCCACAAATGACAGTGGATATACAGTTTTCCTGGAACAATATGTTGTTTCTTCACCATTAGCACATTGAGCAACCCATACATGAGATTGATTGACAGTCCGACAACCCTGGCTCTGATTGGCTGATTTTGATCAGGAATGGTAGATTTTCTCAGATGTCAGTAGTAGCGTTGGGAGGAGATCTTTTTTTTTTTTTCAGATTGTCTATCTCTTACCAAACTGTCACAACATGGTGACAGTTGGAGGATATAAAAAATTATTTTGTAAAAGTTCATACTGCAGCTTTAAGAGGTTCAAAACCAGGTTTGAACATCATTATTGCTGCTTCTCTGTGTCCCTCAGTGAAATGAACTGAGACAGCAGGTACAGAGAGTCAAAAACAGCAAAACTCACTTCTGTGAAATCGACATACTCACAGAAACCATGTCGTCTGGCTCATGCATTGTTATGCAGTCCATGCTGATCTGAATGGTGTTCCCTGTTGAACCATCAGTCGGACTCTCGGTGAAGTTGAGCTCAATGGGCTGAACTGAATGGATGGCAGACCTAAGCAAGACAAAAACAAGAACATTGTTCATAGGCACTTTTTTTTTTTTTTTTTAAGTCACTTAGTCACCAATTCCCACAGATAATTGAGATGTTTTTTTTTATTGTTTGTTTATTTGTTTTTTAATAATATTCACTCACTGGTCCAGCATATCAAACAACTGGTTAAACACATCCTGACTGAAGAAGTCAGCCGTCTGTCCCGGCTGGCTCATAGTAGTAAATAACGAGCCTTCTCTCCAGGACAGCAGAGATGACGGATCCCTGAGTCTGCAAACAGAGACATCTTTGTCAGTCAGTTTTCTGACAACCATCAATTCTGTAATCAGGTTTTGTAGAGCATTTTAATTTGTAGTTTTTATTTTTAAAAAAGGTGTGCAGTCAGCAAACAGAGTCAGAGTTGATGGGCAGAGCTGAGATGTGGCCACCCAGCCAGGGGGAAGAAAGGAAGGCGGAGTCCTGCTGGCAGCCATTCGTGAAGTCACATCCATTGTGAAGAAGTCAGCCTGCATAATACTGAATATTTGTACTACACATAATGGTGATTACGCACCATTCAGACAGAGGCACTTTGACCTGCTCCCCTGAAACATTACACCTGCCGCGGAGCCCGGCCCCACCATTGTTCCTGCTGGAAGCGGCGCGCGCGCTGCAGTCTGAGGCGAGCGGAATTCCCCCCGTGGTCTATGCGATAGTGCTACCACCGTTTCTGGAATGCGTGTGCAGCCGGACGAGCCCAGGAGGTGGGCTGATGGGGGCAGCCGAGATCCAAAGCTGGCACTATTTTAGGTTTTGGAATTCCCCAACGCTGTGTGATGAAGGATATTAATACCTGACTTAAGAAACACAGGCATATCTAATGAAGCAAAAAATTCTAATTATCCGCCAGACACCCACGGGGGCCTGTAGAGTTTCAGATGAGGGTTTACGTTTCAGCTTGCAATGTCAAAAAATAATAATAATAATAATACTGCGGGTGGGATGTTTTTGTTTTTGTCCTGCTGATGAGTAAGCCCTTCAGTGTCACACTTTTGTAATCGGAGAACAATTTTGAAGCTTGAGTTTATTAAGTGCACCGACAATGCTTTGGGTTTAAAGCTGAAAGGACTTCAAATTGGATTCAGCAGTTCGGCAAACGTCTCCTCAGCTGGTTTTATTTATCAACCTGAACCGCTACACACAAGCTCCACCACTAAATACAAATATTATTATTGATAGCTGAATAATAACACATCCCAACACTGATCTGTGACATCTTTTTTCCGTCTATTAAAGTATGAAAGGAAGCTCATTTTGTGTTCTCACAAAGCATGTACATAATAAAACATGCAACAGTAAATGCTGGTGTGTAAAGATTCACTAAAACAGGGTTTTTTATGAGAAGAGATTTAAATCCACTTGCAAAAACTCAAAAATGAGATGCTATGAACAGTATTTCGACGGATCCTGTCGACTTAAGTCAAGCTCAGCTCTGAAAACTACGCTTCCACACAAGATGAAATTACTCAAAGTCGAAACAAAAAGTCTAGGTCAGATCCTGCTGAAACCTGAGGTGCAGCAGGTTTTTAAAAATTTTACTATTATGGTTTTGGAAAGTGGCCTGAAAATAGTCCAAAATTACAAAAAACATCATTGCTTCTAAATTCACTTCAACTTAGGGCCACGACTAAATTGGCTAATGGTTGTATTGGCTGTGTCATTTCCATGTTTAAATTAATTAAATCATCTACTTATCTTTTTGGACTCACTCTAGTTAGCGTTCTTTTCCAATTCAGTTAGTTCTGTTCAGATACCCATTTGCTAATTAACTGGGCTTGTGAGGTCCGTCTCGTGTTTTTAACACTTTTGAAATAATAATAATAAATTTTATTTGTAACACACCTTATATTTCAAAGAAATCTCAAAGTGCTACAGAGACCAAAAAATAAATTGTAGAGCTTACAGTAAAACACACAATAATGCATCTCACACCAAGTGGCACCAAAATAAACATTAAAACTAACAATTTAAAATAAAACTTACAATTCTAAAAGGCCTGTTTAAAAAGGTGAGTCTTAAGACCCTTTTTAAAGGCCTCCACACCTTTTGGGGCTCTCAGGGACTCTGGAGCGCGGAGCTACTGCCTGAAAAGCCCTATCCCCCATGGTGGCAAGTTTGGTCTTAGGTTGATGCAAGCAATAAAAGGAGGTGGAGGAACGAAGACTTTGAGAGGTAGCATGCGGTGTATAATAAACACGTTGACTAATAAGATTATTAGAACCTTGGTCAACTGTGAAAAACAGTTTCTAGTTTTTGGATAAAGATTTTAACTTTTTTCAAAGCCCACTGAGTTTTATTCATGAGATTTGTTTTTTTTGTGAACACTGCTTAATTTACAATTACCAGCTTTCCAGTACTTTTGACTTAAATTGTCACAATTCTGACTTTAGGGGAGATTCTTGTATTGAATGGGAACATGGGAGAAATGTTTTAGCGTTTAGAAAGAAACCAGTCTTAAGATTTTGGCATTTTCCAACAAGTTAGTGGGTTTTTTCATCCTCTTCCACCCATGTCCTTTTATGTCATTTGTGTCTCCTATGTCATAAATGTGGCATCAGGTGCCACATTTATGTATTAATTTTTATAAGGTATACATTTTTATTTGTGCCTTATTGTATTAAATACAGTAAGGGTTTCTCAATACTACACTGTGTGCTAAAGAATCTGTATTTATTTTACTATCTGTGGTTTTTAACAATCAGACGTTTCACAAAAAGTATTATCAAGACATACTTTATACTGATAAAGAACTGATTTTTATTACATTTTGTAAATTAATTGTGGAGCCATTCAGCTTAAATTATAACTTAAGCTAAAATAGGTTTTACTTTTAGAGACGAAAGTCTTCCTTTAAAAAAAAACTGTTTGTGAATTAGCCAATGAATGTGCTTAAAACAACTTTTCTTTGACATACAAAAATTAATTTCAAACTGAACTGAACTTTTATTCCACGGGGTGTATTAGCATGTTTTTAAAAATGACGAAAAGCCACATTTACCTTGTTGTCCACCTGAATATATTACAAAGAGCCATTGGGGTTTCCTCATTAATTAGCTAATCGTACGTGACATGACTAGCATATTCGGCTAGCTCAGAAACTCTTTAAGCTAACCGCGCTAATATATATATATAAAAAAAACATGGAAATATCCTCCATTTTCCCCCTTCGTTGCACAAAATGGAGACTTTGTGTAACTTTGACGTACCTTTTCAGCCTACGGTTATGAAATTACCTGCAATGAAAGATGCAATGCAACGAACGGCCAGTGTGTTCGGAGAGACCTCGCTGATTAGCATGCTACGATTCAATAAAATATCGCGAGATGACAGCAGGTAGAGAACCCGTGACTTGTCCGTTCCACAAAGAGAGCAGGTAAAGGTGTGTTTTTACCAGGGCTTTAATGGTGTTAAGCTCTTTTCAAGTGTAGCTTTAATCCTCGGTCTTTTATGTCAAACTAGTTTTACAGTCACCTCATTGTTTGTGTATAAAACTCTAATCTTTCTCCCTCTGCATTTTATTTTGACCAGTGACAGTTCAGACTGCATGAATTAAAGCAGAGCATCAGGTTTATAGTGAGAAGAGCCACCTTGAATACATTTTCTTAATTATTCACGTTATAATACATCAACAGCTCACGCTTAATCACGTGTGGCTTGCTCACCTTTTGTTATCTAGTTTCTGATTTATCATAACAATTGATATAACACTGCCATAACAATGTCATTCTTCAGACTAGGATGAACAAATGTTCCCTTCACATTTCAACATTTAAATCAATAGGTTTTAAAAATCCACCCCTTTAAAAAAAAAAAAGCAAAAAATAAATAATTATAACTGAAGTTGGAAAAATGACATTTTACAAAGAACAAAGTGGTTTTATGCAGATATACATGGCACAAAGCAATTCCGTCTCTTTCTTTTAGGGTTTATTTCAATAAGATTTTTTTTTGCCTCTCTTTTTTTCATGTAACAATTTAATTTTGCTCCACTGGTTTGGAGGGCGCTATCCCTTTTTCTCGCCGTTGGTTTCCCTGCATTTGGGTGTCGGGTTACTCAGAGAGTTTTTCAGGTAGCCAGAGGCAAAGGCTGTTCAGCATCCACTTAAACACAGCGCAGCGCCTCCAGACGAGACAGGGCCAGAGGTCACCGCTAAACAGGGATGGCCATTGTCTCTTGGCAGGTTGGGCACAACGGCAGATGAAAATGCAATCAAAACAAACAGCCTGGGCTATCGGGGGCCCTTCTCCAGTGTCATTATTAATCACTTTTCAAAGGCTTTAAGAACTGTTCCCCCCCCCAACCCCCTTCATCCGTCAGACCCGACTGGAAGAGGGACATGACTGCAAAACAATAGAAAGCCCCTGTGTCCCTTCCCTCATCCCCTTACTTTTAGGGAGAAGAAACAGTTAAATGGTAGTGAAAACATGGTGGTTTGTTCATTAGGGGGACAGAATAGACACTAAATAAAATGACAAAGACAAAGGCTACCAAGCTTTACAGTCACAAAGACAGTTTGAAGCGCCGCTGATCACAGCTTTACCAAGAAAAAGTAAGAGAAGATTTTCCTCTGGTCTTTTTTTTTTTTTTTTAAACAGCAAATTTAAATGGCTGTTCTTTTTAACTTAATGTGCTAAAAGACTGTGAGGACATTCTCTATTTCCGTAGAAACAAGAAACAAACTGCTGGAATTAAATAGAAAAAGATGAAGTGATTTAAACTCTTGAGATGTTGATGAATTTGTAAGGATTTACTGTATGTCTAATCACTAGACTTCGATCATCGTGCTAATGTATTCCAGCATATGTTCAATTTCCAACTTTAAAGTGGAATATTTATATATTTTAACTTGGTTTTCTATAAAGATTTAATCTGTTTGGCTTGTTTTATATGTTTTTTTTTCCTTTGTGTTCTCTTATTCTTTTATATTTATATACTTATATTTCTCATCAATGTTCTACTTTGATATTCAGTTCCTAACTTTTTTTTTAATAAAAACTAAAATAAATAAAAATATAAATACACTTTTCAGTAATTTATTTTATATCACTGGTTTTTTTGTTGTTTTTTTAACCAGTGTTCTTCATCATTGTTTTTTTAACCTGTGTGTTTCTTTTAAAACTTTATTAAACTTTTACCTATTTTCTTCATTTTTCTATCAAAGTTATATAATTCTTTTGCACAATTTTTTGTTGTGTGCATGTAGCCACTCCCAGATTTTCAGAATAATGTGATTTAAGTTCAGTTTTGAGCAGTTTAGTTTGCTTATATGGCGTTGAGATGAGCATCTCAAGACTAAAAGGTCCAACTCATAATCAGTAATGTAGAAACATATGATCAAATCAAGCCAGTTAAAATAAGCACAATCCAATCATTTAGGCAGATTTATGTTCAAATGCATAGCATGTAAATTAAATTAGGGCAGCCAAATTCAGGTGATAAAATAATACCAGCTTAATGCCAAAGATGTACTTAGTTTCGCATCACACAATTGTAAAGCTACCATAATATAGTGACATATCATCCTAATCATCATCTTAGTAAATAAAGTTGTCAAAGGCTTTCGTGGACTGAGAAAAACAGGGATGAGTCTGGGTCACCCACTGAACGAGAAGCCCCCTTATTAAACACTCTTTTTTTACATAAACTTCACGGTTTAACCCTCTTTAAATAACTCATCAGATGAAGATCTTTGGGGACGGTTTTGTGTCTGCTCTCAGTCCTAAATACCCCTCCACACTACCACTGTTGCCACCGGTGAGCCCCACATAAAAATATATCAGGACCAAGCAGCAGCTGGGGATCCGGGCAGACGCCACTGTCGTCAGGGCGCTTTGGACCCCCACACACACTCGGCGTCAAACAAAGGACACAACAATCCCATTATTAGCAATTAACAGACAATATTAACAAGAAGCGTCGATTTTCAGTGCATCTGTCGTTGTTCATCGAAGCCCTTTAAGTATCCGGCTGAAAACTCTCACGATATCAAAACTGTTTACGCGAGTACTTACCGACGAAATGGAAACTCTGGGTAATACTGCAAAGCTGCGTAAGGTGAGTTCATGTTGTCATGCCAAACTTGACTTTGAACCAGCTTGCTGTGAGCGCTACGTGAAGAAACACCAGTGCTTGAGCTACAAAACCAAACTCGGCTTACAGCAAAAAACAAGTGACCTCCACAGACATTAATAGATTACAACGAAAGAGGCCTCGGTTAAAGTGCCGGGGGGTACAGTGCAGAGTGGAGAAAGTTTCAGAGATGTTTTGAATTTAGTTTTTTTTTTTTTTTTAGGCTGCTGCGCTGATAGGAGGGACCTTGGCCGACCCGCTGACCAATCCCCTGCTCCAGTTGTACAAGATACCACTCACTCTCTGTTGCCAGGATATAGATATCAAGCAACTACATTTGACCCCTGTAGCCCCCTCCGCACACGCACACAGACGACTGCAGCCCCTACATCCTGAAAAGCTCCTTCTCGTCCTCTTCTTGTCCGTGTGCTGCTCTGGCCTTGTTCTGACATTTCCACCCAGATTCCAAAGCGGTTTCGGACAGCTGAGACCACGTCTGTTGCGTCACGCTTTAATTATAGATCCGCCAGCGCCGGAGAGAAAATGAAATATTTACTCAACTCCATTATTTTGGGATTTTTAAAGTGAGGTTCTGCGGGGGAAAAAATAAAGGTTATAAGCAGGTTATATCTTAGCTACAGTGAATAACTCTTTTGGTGTCTTCATTTAGTATGAATGCAAATTAGTTTATCCTGGAGGTTGATGCTAAAGGCTAGCCAGAGAGGGGCAGAGGTCAGAGCGAACTTCTCTTAAACAACTCCGATTTCAGACAATGGTTTATTCTAATGCTATTTTATAACAGGTCCTCGCACTGCGTGTTTATTTACAAGGAAACAGGTGAGTACATGTACAGGAAATGGAAGTTGGAGGTGGTGCATCCTCATTAACCTTCCTATGCCAAGCGAGTAACGTGAACGGACCAAGCAAAGTTCCAGGTAGAAACTTTCCCAATTAAACGTTCATAAAGATGTTCATAAAGAGCTGAAGTGTAGGCATCACTGCATTAGTAATATTAATTTTCACATTATTATACTCGTGAGGCAAAAATTGTAGCAATGTTTTTATGTATAAAAGCAAACATGACAACAATTTAAAGGTTTACAAATGCAGATCCCTTAAATTGCTTTGACAGTTTGAGACTGGAGTTGTTTTGAGTCGGGAAAAGTTCACTTTGGCCTTTGACCCACTTTGACTGCGGATATCTCGCAGAATAATTTGCACTAAATTAAAAAGAAAAGACAAAGCGTGTCCTCCAGGTGGGAAGGCAGGAATCGCTTGTTTTTTTTTCTGTCCCTTTAAATAGAAGCACCTTTAAATCATGTGCCAAGTCAGTGAAGCAAAAACGCTGATTATGTCTTCTCCGATGCCTTGTCAGTTTAAAGCAACTATTAAAACAAAACATAAGAATAATTTGTTTTTAAGCTTGAGCATTTGTTGCTTTGGCCTCCATTTACTGCTATGTAGGCAGATACCAGGCCAAATCCCTGAACCCTCTTCCCCTGGTCTGGACAGTATGGCGATGTAAACCTAGATGTCTTGTGTGGTTTTCGGAAATGAACAGCAGATGAGTCAGCATGCTAAAATAAAAAGATAGGGTCACGGAGGGGGAATGATAATAAATAGATGTGGTGTATCCAGGGAACACAAACCTCTAAGCTACTCCCTTGTACTTTTAATAAAGATGTAAAGTGTCAGTCTTACCTCCCGGAGAGCCCGATCTGTACCTGGGAGAAAACAACACAGATACAGCAGTTCTCGTTAATGTCCGGCGGGCAGAAAGCCTGGTCAGAGTACTGCGGTTCAGTAAATACACAGTAGCGTTCCCACCCAATGAACTCAAGTTTCACATGTATTTTACTGAGATTTTATGAGCTAGACTAACAAAAAGAAACTCAATATTGTGAAAATGGCACATGGCTTTCTACGCTATTTATAAATGTAACTACATGAAAAGAGTTTTGTGCATTCGCACTGAGCCCCCTTTACACTGGCACATCTAAACAAAAATCAGTGCTGCCAACTGCCTTCACTCTGCGTAATTTAATCTCCAAACAAATCCAGCAGTTCTTGTAAAGGCATGAAAAGTTTGTCAGGAAACATAAGTGAAAAAACAGCAAGGAGGTGTAAGGAAGTTTAGGTGTAGTGGCCAGGCCACTACACCACATACAAAAAGGAAACAAACAAAAATAATAATAATAATAATAATAAAAGCCTTGGTTGCATGTCTTCCCCTCTTCTCTCTCTTTCTTTCTCTCTCCCTCTTTTTCTCTCTCTCTCTGCCCGTTTCCTGTCTGGTAACTGTCAATGGTGGCCATTAGTGCCAAAAAAAATCATATCAAACAAAAATGGAGGTAGATTAGATGATAGAATAATATCCCTATGAACATTTTGTGGAGCACCATCCAAAAAAGGAACAAGTAAAGCACAACCACTAGTCCTAGACCCTCTAACGGGCTGGCAAAGACGGTGACAATCGAAGTAGCTGAAACAGTTCCTGGTACCTCTGGAGGAGCTGTAGAGAAGCTGTTTGCCACAAGCCATGTAGCCCCCTTTGTTGCAAAGCAAGTTTACTCTGAAGCAACGTTCTAAAATTACTTGATTCACTTTGGAAAGGGAAACTCATTTTTCCAGCATAATAATAGTTCATTATAGACTGGAGACTTGGTAGTTTCTGGGTTCTCCATTAAAATCAATCCTTTTCAGATTGATTTAATCTGAAAGGGACGATTTGGGTCAGATAGTTGAAACTTTGACACAATTGTGAGCTGCAGCTGGACGACGATTGAAAACCGGAGAATGAAATGCCATATACCAGTCGTGCCAAGAACAGTCAAATATCCAGCCTGCATTATGCCAGGAGCAAATTAATGGCTACAAAACCCACGTGGTCCAGGTAGGAATGTTTATCCGAATATCCTTGAAAGCGGATTTACATATTGGAGATTGTAACCCTAATTTGGAACCAATGTGGATCGGAGAAAGCCGACGCTGAAACATCTGGGAACATGTATGTTGTAACTTCATTCCAACCCAGAGAAATAAAGGTTCAAATCCATCATTTAGACTCTAAGGTAATGACATTTGTAGCCACGATGAGTGTATTCAGTCACTGTATTTCTCAGATTGTCCGCAATTTGCTGTCTTGAATGTCTTTCATAGCTAAGTGAACCAACAGCTGAGTGCTTCTCCGTGGTCACAGCGAGAAATGCTAATCAGCTTGTTCAGCTGCTCTGCTGAAAATCAAAGCCAAGTTGTTGCTTACTGGAAACCTACAGTAAAATAAATAAATAAATAAATAAATAAAGTGGCTTGTAAAAAGTACGTGGTACGTTATCGCGTTATGTTTTACGGCAAATTCTCTCTCCTAACCTCTTTCATTTGCCCACTTTGACTTCATCTGCCTCTCAACACAGCAAGGGCAGGCTGACCTCCAGGTGTCATTAAATCTGATATTTACAGTGACATCTGACACCCTTACATCATTAATTACTCCAAGGCTCGGGCTTCGGGTCGCAGTCACTGAACCCCTATTACTTCATATCAGATGCATGCGTGTGTTTATGGCTTGGCAGCTACGTCAGTGACATCTCTGGTACTGTCATCAGTAGGAGCTCACTTATGTCTAATGTGGTTATTATTCTCACAAGGCTCTGGTTAGGGAGCGCTAAGCTCTTAATCTGCAACTGTATCTGTAGTCGAAAAACACACAGTGGACGGCGGGCGGCCTGTGCGATTTTACAGCCCAATATCTCTTCAATTCATTCTAGCGTCTTCGTTGTGCTGAAGGCATTGTGCAGACCCATTCGCACAGCCTCAGAAATTTGCTGGATGCCAGAGAGCAGTTGGTGGAGCAGCTGATGGAGACGGCCCGGCGTTTCGCCGCGCTATAGAGGGCCGTGTTGTCCGTGTCAGTCACACACACACACACACACGCACACACACACACCGCACCGCGTCCGGTCTCTCTCACGCTGCGTGGGGAGCTATGTGGGCATACTTGTGCGCGTCTGTGTGTATATTCCAGTTGGTGACTAATGCAGGGGAAATCCAGATGAGTCAAAACTACCAGTGTCCGGTGAAGTGTCCGAGAGGCGACAATTTACAGCCTATGGACTAAACTGCCCAGCAACGTATTGTCTGTTACATCCCCGGAAGCATGTCAAAGTGCCAGAAGGATGAACGGCGCTTTGCAAAAGCTTAAACTTTTAAGCATTTTGTAGACATAAATAACAAACGTTGTCGTATTCAATGATGATGACTACGTGGTATTCTAAGATCTTCAATGACATTTGCACACTGAGCTGTTATTAACGTACTTAAGCGCAGCATTCAACACTGTTGAACATGATATAGTACCGGAGCGACCGGAGAGCCGGGTGGGACCTTCTGGTACCGTACTGGACTGGTTTCAAGTTTTACTTAAAGATCAGGAACTTCTTAATGTCAGTAACTTTACATCAGCGTTCCCAAAAATCACATGCGGGGTACCCCAAAGTTCAATATTGGGCCCAGTCTTACTTTACATCTACTGCACATGTTCCCGCCTGCAAATAACAAATAAAATGACTTGCTGTGTGACTTTTAAAATGGATTTACTTAACTACTTTCAGGTAGTGTCATTCAAAAAAAAAAAAACATAAGACGATTAAAAGTCTCGGTGGATTATCTAACTTCAATCTCTGTACATGATGCCATAACAACACCTGGCTGATATTGCTACAATTATTATACGGAATGCTGTTGTGTGTGTGAATGTACTTTGTTCTATGATTAAATAAATAAATTAAACAAATATCAACTTAACATGATCAGGCAGAGGATACACAGCTCTACATCACAATGTCACCGGGTGACTACAAACCCGTTGATGCATAGATCAAATCAATGCTTGGATGTAGCCGTCTTCGGTCGTTTGAACTGAAGACGCTAAAGCCGTCAAACTTTCATTATGTTCGCATTTTTAAACCTCGATCAAATCTTTTGCATTCTTGGTAAAAACGCTAATAATGGCCACAGCGGAGCTGCAGGTCGAAGAGTCCTGGTTAGGAAAGAAAAAGTAGACTAATGTGTTACAACGACCTAGTCAAAACCTAGATGTAAATATAATAAAGAATCTGTGGCAAGAGTTTGAAAATAATTACTTGCATCTAATTTCAGTGTCCAGATTTGCAAAGGTATTGGAGACATACATACGACAGGCGGTTCTATTGACAATGACACTTTTCAAACTTGCAAAGAAAATCTCGCATAATTTTCCTTCAATTTCATAATTAGGCTATGGACCACTTTATATCATTCTGTCGCCTAGTAAAGTGACACATTGGGTAAAAAGCTCACGGGGTGTGAAGCTGCTAACTGTGGGAAAACCGATGGAGACATCTGAGGACAGAAAAACAAAAAGACAGCGGCTCATCTGCGACGACAGAAATCAATCAAAACATGTTTACACTTAAGCACAAAATCACTTCCTTGAGTGCAAAAAAATAAAAAAAATACTCCGTCCTATAAACCAGTTCCACACATCCATAACGGCACTGAAGAAATACAACCGTGAGATGGCATTAGTTTCCCTTTGTAACCAGTTAAACCAGTTCGCCTTACCGGGTCCCATGTCATAATACATAGCTTCCCAGACAATTAAAAGATTCTTTCCCACGATAAGGTTTGTCAATTTTTTTTCTCTCTCTTTTTCCTCATGTATGCCTTTTGTCACAGACTCTCAAAATCCATCTTGTTGTGATCTTGAGAAAATCAACCCAGCTTGAGGCCACAGTGGCGACACGCCAAGCAGGAACGGCCCGCCGCCCGTCCAACCACCTTCGGTTGGGAACCTGACTTGTTTGTTTGATCCGCATGACTAATCGTTTGTCAAAAGCGAACTGAGAGACGACTCTAAAAGAAATCCTCCGCTGTTGCAAATTCACCTTTAGCACAATACTCTAAAGATGGGAATGGACCAAGGTCCACGCCAACTTGACGCTTTGCGCTAAGCTCCAATTTTGCATTCAAACCCTCGTCAATTAGTTATTTTTAATTATGTTTTACTTTTTTAAAATGATTTTAAAGATGTTTCCTTTAAAAAGAAATACTTGTACTTTTTTAGACGACTGCTCACTTATTTTGAGTTGGATTCACTGATCCAACTCAAAATAAGTGAGTTGGATCAACTCACTTATTTTGAGGCCGCAGTGGTTGCTTGAGAATTCATACATTAACACCAAACAGTCAGGTGAGAGCACGCTACTCTGTTGATGACTGCGGCAAAATGAGTTGGCAGAGACAACCTGCCTTGTGATCACACTCGGCGCGAACCTGCCGCTTTCACTTTCTGCCGGTTTTATGACGAGCAGGAGAGTCGCTGCAACGCGACGTCCAACACCTGACTTGCGAGAACCCTGTGAGGAAGCGAGTTTGCCCTGCTCGTTAAAATGTTTGGAGGCTTCTGATGAGCAAATATCACCGTTTGGTTAGTCACATCCAGTCACGGTGACTCACTGTTTGCACACCAGCTTATATCTGTGTTTTCGCTGATAAAGATGATGGATTACAGAACAAAACCTCCGGCTGCTGCCGTGTGTAACCCTTGAGTTATCGTCCTCAGATCACTGCCAGAGCTGCAACTGGAAACCCTTGTTTTTCTTGACAACCACTTTAAAAAGAACATTTCTTATTGTTTTTTTATTTTTTTAATTTTTTTTATTGATTCAAAATAAAATATTGAAGTCATACTGGCCAAAGCCAGCAGCGAGTTTGATTGTGTAATTTTTCTGTATTTGTGTGATGTAATCTTTACAGCCTCAGTTTGCTGAGGCGTTTCAGATTTACCTTCTACCTGAAACGCAATCTGAGCAAGCGAACAGCTTCTTGAATGACTTTTACTTCTCTACTTTAAAGAAAACATATTCCCACCAATGTTTCCAACATTCACTTTGTGCTTTAATTCACACAAAAAAAAGCAAAACAAACAGAAACACTGTAGTTGTAACGTAGCTGCAACTTGCTGTGTCAAGATGTTATGATCGCAACCCAAAAGACATTCAAAAACATATTTTTACCACTTTTACCAAATCAAAAGATTTGCTGCTAGTTGCTGATCCCGTCTATTCGAGGAAAGGGAGTTTTAAAACGACAACTGCATTCAACTGAATTATTCTGATTATAAATGGACTGAACACACATTGACTTGCAGGAGGTCCAGGGCCTTTCTCTGTGTTTTTCTTGTGCTTCAGAAGATTTTCTTCAGATACCTTCTCTCTACATCCAAAAACACAGATCTCAGCAGAACTGAACTCTCTAAGATTGGCACTAATTTCTCTTGGGACAGAACAGATACGCCAGAAGGAGTGTTGGACTTAACATGACAGCAAAGTTTAAACTCTGATTTAATAATGACACCCACGTCTCCAACAATGACCTCCTTCTTATCCGTATGAAGGTGGAGCAAATTCAGACTCATGTAACGTAGATCCACTGATAGTGATGGACTATGGCCAAAAAAAAAAGGCTTTAAATCTGTACATCATTGGACGTGTCATTATTGCTGAAAAGGATCATGAACAGCCACAAGACACACACTAAAAAAACAAAAACAAAAAAAACATGGCCGGCAGTTCTTCTTCATTCATAACCAAGATAAGCAGGAGGCCATAGCGGATCAGAGAGAGAGATGGAGAGAAAAAAAACCCCCCAACAAAACCCCCCCCACAAACCTGTGGATTAAAACCGTTTCAGTTCAGACGGGAACAACTGGACCGCTTTGCTTTTCTTTCCCAGGCGAGAGAATCCCCAATCAAAGCTTTCCCTCCAACTGGTCCCAGATCTGAGAAGCAGATCAACCAGTGAACCACAAAGCATCAATCACGGCTAATCCAACGCTAAACCTGCTTTTGATGTCAGTCAACATCCCTGATGGGGCAGAGCTCGCATCAGGTGCGGTGTTAATAATTTACCCATTTACAGCAGAGAGAGAGAGAGAGATATGGAGAGAGAAAAGAGCGTAAAAACGCGGAGCTGAAACAGAGAAGGCCTAATTAAACCGACAACGATCTGATGGGAGATTTAATTAGTACACGGAAATAAATGCGCGCCTCAAATTACAGCTAAATGCTCATCCCTGGAAAACCACAACCGAGCCGTTATCACGAGATAAAAAAAAAAAGATACATTCAACCCAAAACACTCGCTCTCACTCAAAACGCTCCTCAGCCTTTCGCGTTATTTTTAGGCCGACAATTAATTAGGATTAGAAGATGATTATCCTCTCACATGCGAGCAGGGAGTTAAACGAGGAAATTGTTCCAAGAGTCGGGAGCTTTTTTGGTGGGGTTGGGGGGCGCCGGTGTCGGAGGGGTTGGTGGGGCGCTGATATTTTACACTGAAAGAGCAGGTGCTGCTGGGACCTGCTTCAGCACTTCTGCGCGGTAATGTAATATTCTTTCATATTCTAACTTTCAGAAATATAGTCCATGATGTAAAAGTTGTGGACCGGTGTTTAGCAACCACACTGCCGGTATCCCGGCAACAGGCTGACAAGTGTGATTGGTCTCCCTCTCAACCTATTAAAAAGCATGTATGCGTAGAACATAATGATGCTTGCACCCGTCCGCCTGTAATCCAAGCGAGGGGTTAGAGTGTCCTTTGTCACCGGATACGCTTTTAAAAATAAAACACGCTGTCGACGTACTGGGACGCTTGGATGAAAGTGGATATTTCAGAGGCATTTCTTAGAGTCTCAGATGAGTAGATGGATATAGTCCTGCTGTGGCATACCAAAACCATCGGACAATCACACGTCCGACAAGCTGGACTGTTCGCGAAGTTTGGGGGGGAAACTTGTTGTCCTGGAGAAACTTGGACGTCTTCTCTCGACTTTTTTGGCCTCAACCCCCCCAAAAGGAGCATATGGCGCTGGCTTAGTTTCGTCTGTGCTGAACTCACTGTCAGAATTCCTCATCATGAGTCACGCTCAATAAAACTCGCTGGGGCCTCCACGTTCAACAATGACCTCGCTTTGCTTTCTGCTTCGGCCGCCATGAGGTCAGCCTGTGTGAAGCGGCGTGTAATCCTCTCTGCTAATTGACCGGCTTACAGAATTTTCACCGTATGAAAGCCGATCTGGAAAAAGCAGGAGGTAACGGGAAGGGAATGCGTGGAGAGTCAGGTAGGGCCGGCTTCCAGCCGGGTAACGTCATGCGGTGTGGTATCTCTCCAGGGGTGAATGTTTGCGATTGTGCCTCTGCTAAGGTGCATCGGACGGTATGGCCGACTCAGAAGGTCGGTTGTGCTCCTCTCGTTTTATCCTTGGCGGATCCAGACGTGATGCATCCGGCTGCGGCCAAATCATGCCAGCGCAGCGGAACGCCTTCCCACCTTGGGATGCTGACGACAATGATGGAGTACGGATTTGCAAATAGGGTTTTGAGTGCCGTTTGTTCGCCCACGTTGTTGGTGTCGAACTCCGGCTTCACATCACATAATCCAGAGTCTGAGACAGTGGCGGGCTGCCGGGGTGACACCTGGTTCTGTTCTGATGCCTGCAGATGGAAATGAACCCTTCTGGTTTGGTGAGCTCAGCCCACAAGCTTCATCCAAATGAACATATATACGACATGAAAAAGAATGGAATAGAAGAAATGATGTAAGATGTGTACAATAGACCTAAATTGTCCCTGACTCTGACAACACCAGTCCCTCCTTAAAGGGGCAGTAATATATGTTTTCCAGCTACAAAGTACCATTTTATAGCACAATCAACTTTCAGTTGTTATAACAATGCCATATATGTCTACTATGACTTACAAGACATTTCACTTCACATTTTAATCCCTTGAAATTGAACCTGACTTTTTAAGTAGCTCCTGCTTTTTATAAAACCCCGCCAGTGTTGCACCAAGAAGTAGTTTGTATAATGAGCTCCACAGATGCGCAGCTCCAACAGGTGTTTGCAAATTTCTGCTGGCTAGTCTGAAGGAGCTGAGTAGCGGCGTCGCAGAGGAAGGCTGCGCTGGGACGCGGAAGCTCAGTTGCCAAAATGTCTTGGTGAGATGAAATGTTTCTCCAAACAGAGTGGTTGCCAGGGGAGATCACAGGATTTCTCAAACATCTAGGAAAGAATCAATGCAAAACTCAAATGTTTTAGATGAGGGAATAACATTCTAATATAATGTGAAGCTAATAAAATGTATATTTTACACAATACTTCTTCCTTGATGAAACCAATCCAGTTGTTCTCAAATCAACTACTGGAGCCAGGCAAATATTACAACTAAAGCATCTTTTCCAAGATAACTTAAAGTCGTACCGAAAGATCTACTTCTTCTTTAAACCTGGCTATGGACTCCAATCAATGGAGGGGGTTGAAGTCGACCCACCTTCTTAATGTGGTTCACATTAAGAACCTATAACTCATTCTGTAATGATTCATCAAATGATTCGAGTCCCTTGATTTTTTTTTTTCATTTCTAAATTATCTGCCTCGAGGCTTGGTTGAATTGCTCTTTGCTATTCAGCACACCGTGTTCCGACCAGATGACTGTTGTCATGTGTTGCGCAATGCTCTCCCTCCCGCCAACGAGCCGCTAATGGATGCTAAATGCTACTAGCAGCTACGGAGGGAAACGCCGGAGCATCCTCACTTAAACAGGAAACAGAGTTTAGAGCGCAAAGGAAATAAAAATCCAAACGGCCCGAGACGTAAACGTTGCGTTCGAGTCCGATTCAAGCTGACGCTGCAGGTCTGAGCCCAAAGCAGACAGTGAAAGAAAACGCGTGTGCATCTACTAAACACTGACTCGAACATGTTTGGCATTTTGCTTTCATTGTCATTTTGTAGAAATCAGCTTTCACTTTCACAATAAGGGTGGCTTTGTTGATAAAGACTGATTTGGAAAAGAAAAAAAAATGGTTAAAACATTCAATGGGGTGAAAGTTTTTTTTGTTGTTTTTTTTTTTACATGCATTACAAAATGAGCCCGTATTCCCATTTTATCAAACCTGCAACCAGCTGATTTTATTGTAATCTGATCCATAAAAAGCTCAACTAATTGTCACCCCTGCAGAGGTTCAACGGCAGACATTAATTTTGTATCATGCTTTCTATTACAAGTGTCTTTGCTCAACATCAACTTGATGACACGGTAAATATTTTACCGTTTAGTGTGACGCCAAGTCTGTATCAAAACATTCTTCCTCTACGTAAACCCCTATATAAAAAAAAAACATTCTGAAAATTGTCTTTTAAGATTTTAGAGTCACTCGATTCTTGCAACAGCGATGAGCCATTTACCAGGATGTGGCTCACTCCTACGTTGTGTCACAGGAGGTTTTCCTCTCATAGTGTACCATCTGCATACAGTTTGACATTTTCTCTGATGTTGCAAGGCAGTTATGATTTGTTAACTTCCTCAACAATATCCTCCATTTATTGTTGTGGATGTGACAGCTGCGGTCTGAGGCACCGGGATGGTTGTGCAACCATCACACACCTCCCTCACCTGACTCAATGTGTTTGGAGCGATCCACTGCGATGCGTAAGCAAGTACCCTGAGGTCATGAAAAAAACAAAACAACAACAAAAAAAAAAAAACTGTTGTCAGATGAAAACAAGGCACCGAGTTTGACAATTGATTAAATATGTCTAATTTAGGTTTTCATTTACTTGGATGTGTCAATTCAATGAAACATCCTTCTGCTTCTTATGCATTTTGTTACAGATCTACAATGAAATAAGACGCTGGAATCTCTTTTTTATTTCTTTTTTCCTTCCAAAGGCAAAAACTGACTTTTGTTTTTATCACCACGAGCTTGTTAATCCAGAGTTTCACAACGTTTCGCAGTGGTTTGTTTAATATTTTTGTTCAGGCTTCTATGGCAGCGATCGCTGCCTCGAGTCTTTCTTTGGTACGTTTTTACAACTTTGGCGCACCTGGTTTGGGTGGGTATTTTTTTTTATTTATTTTTTTTTACCACTGTTCTCTGCACATCCTTCCATGCTCAGTCAGGTTGGACAGTCTGAGTTAGAAGACAGTCAAGTTTAAGTCGTTCTAGAGCAAAAAAAAAAGTTTTTGTGACACACGACACCAGCAGTCGTAGCCCCACAAACATAAATATTGTCCCTCAGAAACATTCCCGTCAGTATGACTCTTTAGGAAGTGGAATTTTTCATCACCAAACTGCACACACTCATACTTTCTGACATTTATTCATGTTCTCATTGAACAAACGGTGGAGAGGCAGTTTAATGGGGGCTTGGAAAGGTAATAATTGAAATGTATCGTGACAACAATAAGAAATTTATCGCGATATATGATAAACGATGTGATAAATACTCGCCTCTCATTAGTCTTCCATTTTATAATCATGGAGAACAGGACATTGAACCATCACTGCGTTTGTGCTTTGACACGATCGCTGTTGGTAAATGTTACCTGGGTTTCCTATAAAACTGGTAGCAAACCAGCATTTAGAAAATCAAATGAGGAGCTGGAGTGATGCTGACTTTTATGATCTTTATTATACTTATTTATTTTATTTTTTTTGCATACTGCCAGATAATTCATCTTTGCCAAGCAGGAGAAGAAGTCTGGAAAAACAAAATCTGAACTTCGCCACGCGGAGCGGGCCAACCTGAAAAAGTTGCAGGACGGGTTTGTTCTGCCTCCGGGAAGCGGAGAATCGTTTCGCACCGATTCTCCCTCTTCGCTCGTCTCCCAACAGTGCAGAGGCAGCTGCTGCTCGGGCCAGCTCACTGACTGTTGGAAACGTGCGTCCCTGTTCACACACGGACCGGAATGTCTCCAAGTCAGAGAAAAGGCCGGCTCGATGACAAACCTCTGAACTTTCACTCCTAAAGCAAACACGTCGCTGGGAAGGTAAGAGTAAACAAAGTCCTGTTCGGTGCTGTAAGAAACACACTGTTGATGCTCTCATATTTGTAGCTGCTTTGTGTGTGTGTGTGTGTGTGTGTGTGAGAGAGAGAGAGAGAAGGGAAAAGAAGAGTGGGAGAAAAAGGGGATGAACATGTCATCAGTTGGATTTTCCATTAAAGTTAAAGAGGCCAGATTGCTCCCAGCCAGCCCCGCCCCATCAACGTGCACACACACACGCACACATACACACACATTCACACACACACACACGCACACACACACACACACACACCCTAAAGGTATAATGAATAGAAACATAATCTCAAAATTCAAACAATGACTGCTTTGTGACTTTTAATGAATGACAGAATGACATCTCAATTTCTTCTTGGAGACTAAAGTGTAAAATCTCAGCTCCCATTTGAGTTCAGATTCCGTCTGTCACATTTCCCCCGCAAACAGCAGATCAAAGTCACACGTCAAGCCATAAGTAACTGTATAGACGCACAAACCTACACAATATATATAATGAAATCAAGTCACCCTCTTTCTGAGCAGAAAGATTTTTAGCAGCATAAAACATCCATGCTAAAGTTGTTGGGTTGTTTTTTTTGGAGGGCTGGAGCATAATATGAAAGTAAATGTGACTCTGTCCCTTTTCTGATGTAAGCCTTACAGTATAACAATAATACTACACTATGCAAATGTTAAAGCTGCAGCTTTAACATTTATGTTAAAGCTGCAGCATGTCACTCATTAATTTTATAGTTGTTGTTTACACTTTTATCATACATTGATTTTCTCCTCTTTGCATTTTCTTACCTATTATTTCTCCTTTGCTTGTTTATTTACAGATATCTTTTTTTTATTTATTTCCATTTTCTTTTTTTTCCCCCCTTCAGACTCTTTGCAAGACTCGAGGTGTAAAACGGTGAAAGGGAATGAAGAGGAGCCTGTTGGGCGGAGAGTCAGAGTCAGATTCTGTCCTATTGGTCAACATCAAGATCCCAGCTCCTCACACACAAAACTTTATTGAAATCTCCTTTTTTATTTCCCTTTGTTTGTTTGTTTTTTAACTCTTAGTACACACAGTCTCCAAGCTGTCAATTTGCGACACTGCAATACTCATCCTGCACCAGGAGATGGCAGATTATCAAGACTAACAACATCAAAATTCCAAAAAGCAGGCGAAACAATCGCAGCTCGTGTCTCCTTTGACCTTTTCGGTCTTGAACTTCTTCAGTCTGGCTGTTTAAGACAGTCAGAAAAGAGCGAGGCATAAATGAAAAAAATAAAATTTAAATGCTTCATTTAAAAAAAAATTTTTTTTTAGTGCAGAAAGTGATATTGGCCATATGGAAAATGGGCCTCTGTGTCACTGTCTTTCACGGTTTTGCAAGACAGTGCAAAGCTCAAAGCTAATTAAGCGTAAAAATAATAACAGTATAGCAAAACTACTCCTCCTGCTGCTAGAAATTAACTGCCACTAATAATAAATTACTGTCAACGTCGCCCTGCCATTCAGGATTTTTTATTGCTTTTGTTTCATCCTTCTCCTGATTTGCTGAAATCTCCTAGGAAGTAATCCAATACTCATTCTGACTGATGTTGCAACAGCCTGACAGAGAGACAACGCAGTCACATTTCTGCAGTTGAGAGAAGGTGATGTTGGAGGTTTCTCAGTAGTTCGGTTGTCTTTTTTTTTCCATCTAATTTATAGAGCCTGGAAGCAAGAATTTGTCCCAAGTTTTCAACTTCACTCAACCCCGGTAATGATCTATTGCTCGTTCACCAACAGAATTATGGCTCAGAGCAAATAAGCATGCATGGTTTATTAAGCTGTGGGAATGTTTTTTAACAACCTCCATTTTTATTTTGCCCTCGGGCGTCCAATGAGCTCCATACATACGGCTGGATCGTGTTTTTCTGCCGAAATCCATGGTGGTAACTTAAAAACAAAGGAACAAACGTGGGGTGGGAGGGGGAAGCCTGTGGCTGTGAAAAGCAAATGTTCCCGGTCTTTAGCTGTCAGTCTACAAAACCTTTAAGGCTAATTTTTAAATAGCAACTTGGAGGGGAGGCTGAGAAATCAGACGGTGACAAGAACGGTCAGATTTTCAGCTTAACTGGCTCTGAACAGAGCGACAGAAACTTTAAAATAATTCAGTCTTTTGCCAGCCAGTGAACGGCAGAAGGGGGCGGATCGATCCACAATGTCGATAATATTAATACACCAAATCAGTATTGGGTAGATTCAAGAGTCGTAAGGGTCAATACTTTAGATTCATATTTTAATTTGTGTCTGTATTGCAGTTTTTCCAACTCAACCGCTAAAATAATTTTGTTTTGACTTGCTTTTCATTTTTGCGATGCATTTAGGAAGTCCACACAAATCATGATAATATTAATTATTAAAGTGTTTTGTCGATAACTATTAACTTTGCCCAAATTCTGTCCTAGGTTTGAACAAAATAATAAAAAAAAACAAAAACAAAAACAAACACAAATCACCTAAATATCAGCTTAATGATTTAATCTAACTTGAAAAGTTTTGGTATCATTATCGGTGATGTGGACTGGTGATTCACTTGGTATCGGATCAATACCAGAATATTGACCCCTTTCTAAAACAATGGCCCAAGTCACCAGCTCTTTCTTTCCAAAATATGTTTAAAGGGTGGGGGGGATCACTTTTGGCAAAAGATGGCCATTATTTTTAGGAAGGTGACACTATGCAGAATCATGACTTACAGAACGGTATCAGAACGCTAATAGCTTTCACTTGCAGCCAAACTCCAGTATCCATGTCAACACATAATGAAGTAGTTTACAGATCAGGAAGCTTTTCGACATCAAGTCAGAGAATGCCCGAAGATGTACAAAGTTATTTAAAAACCTAAACATATTTCGACACGTCTTTGTGGTTCCATTAGCCTTGGTGACTAAACGAGCAGATAACAGGAAGGCTCAATTAAGTTTTATCCTTTTGAGCTTCTCTCCTCTTTGCTACGGGACACAAATGTTGGCAACCTTTCCAGAAATCTCAGCGTTAAAGTAAGTAACCAAACTGAACACAAACTGGTAGAGCCATTGGTAACCCTAGCAATGCTAACTGCTATTATAAGATGGTGCAGACAGTTTAAAATGTCTACTCTGTTGTGACGGCTTTGAAATATTACGGTGACTCCTCTCTCACTCAGTCACAGTACGGTCGCCCCTGCTTCTAATATTACTGATTAATGAACGCTCATGTCATGGACGATGGATACATGAATTCTCAACACCGTTACCCTGTTATAGCGCTAAAACGAGGAATTCAGCCACAGTTGGTTTCAGCAGGTCCCACCAGAAATTACCAATAAAAAATTAATAAAACACAGAGGTTGGAGAAATTCTGATTGGTTCATCTCAAGTAGTTTGTAGCTATTTGGACACAGAAGCCAAATAATTATGTAAAAATGTCAACAGTAGTTCTAAAATTAGCTTTGGCCAGAGGCTATGGTGTAGTTCGGGCATCCTCCATTGAAAGAATAGTTTCTCTAGACAAATAACGAGATCTAGAAAAAGAACCAGCTGCAGTGATGAAAGTTACATTTCTCATTTTTACATAACTTCTTCCATTTACTCGTAAATAAATTTAAAATAAAAAAGTTTGCTGATAATGTCCGCCGTAAGTTTCAATACTGTTGGTAATCCCTAAGATCCAGAAACAGACGTAAAGCTTCCAAACGGACCAAATGCTTGCTTGAGCACAATCAATCAAGTTGACCAAAATAGTATTTTGCTGACTTTTTTTTTTTTTTTCCCCCAGTGCAAAGAAGGATGGGAAATAGATTGCTGATCTATTTCCCTTCTGACAGATTGTCAGAGCGCCAAAATTACTGTAAGGTGATTCTGAGGCGGCCATACATTCCCACACACACACAAACACAAACACACAGGTGTCATCACACCTACTCCTTCCTCAGCATTAGTCACACAGAGGCTGAGGAAGAAGAAAAGGTCCATATCCATCAACAGGAGAGGCCTTTCAAAAAAAGACCCACGCTATCCCTCTTATCAAAACAATGTTAAAAGCGGTTGACTAGGTTTCAGCGATGCCAGGAAGCGCACGCATGCTGCTGAAGTCATCCCGGGCCCGGTTCAAGTCCTGTCGGAGTGACTGGGGGTGTCTGTGTCTGTCCGTGTGTGAGCCGCGATCGGAGCAGTGAGCACTGTGACCTGACAGCCGTGTTGATGGCACATTGCTTCTCATCGCACGCTGAAGACTGCAGGAATGTAAACTCTGTCCGCACGCTGACATCAATGCCGTCAGCCCAATCTGCACTGAAAGAAATCCGCTTTTGGACCTCCACTCGTGCAGTCGACAGTACTTTGGTGGGTTTTTTTGGGGGAAATCGGAAATTAAGAGCTCAACGGGCGCTTGTCATTTGAGGACAATTGTTCCTCGTTTTCTTACAGAGTCTGGTGATGGACCGATACGATGTAGGAAATGATGGTGAAGTGGAGGGAAAACGACCTGAAGGTGAAACTGAGACTTTTACCAAACTGAGACATTTCTGGCAAAAACATCTATGGAATTAGAAGACAATCCGTAAGTGCATTTCCATTGCGAATGTGCGCAAAGCTTCGTCGATATTACCATAGAAAAACCCACAATTTTACAATTTAATGTTTTCATTTAATAAATGCAATTAAAATCACGTGCATGACATGTCGCGCCATCATCGTCCAACTACTTCCTGTTGACTTCTTCGTAGTTTGCGCCAGTGGAAACACGCGGTTGTTGATCATCTCACGTGAGGGGGAACTGTTTCCATTGCAGTTTTGCGAAATAAACTATTTTCATACAGTAAAAATCATCCGGTTCTAGCGCTAAACTTTTTATTGCAGAGTTTTTTGGGTTTTTTTATTTTCCACATGTCAAATTGCAGTTATGAGGTCAATGGAAAGGCAGCCTGTGGTACTTGCGCTGCCATTTTAACATTTATTTTAAGAGCGTAGATACATCAAATTAAAATAACTACAAGATAAATTGATACATCAGGTCGTGGTGTGTTTTGAACCTGATATCGGTCAAGTGGGTGACACCCAGTCCATCACAGACACTCTCCAGAGACCTGAGTACTTCTTCCATCTCTGCTTACCTGACCAGTGGGAAGGTGTCACAGTGCCACCAGCAGGCTCTGCAATAAAGGACAAACTCTCTGCTACCTCGCGCCTCTAGTGGACATTCCTCCTGCGGGGCCGTCCAACGAGCCCCGGGAGCCGCAGAGGATCAGAGTCTGACACGACTGCAGCTGTGAGTAAAACGCAGGCTTCCTCCCACCAGAGGCCTCACTCCTCCAGAGCCATGACAAGAAAAAACTGCAAAAACAAGGAGTTACCAAGGAGTTTAGGTCAAGTTTCTAGTCCAGATATTTTATTTCAAGTGCACTAATGTCTTCCCAGCAGCTTATTTTAGGTCCATAATTTCCTTATGTTGATGAAAAAGTGCTGGCATATTATTTCATTTGTATCATGGGAACATTGCTTTTTATAAGGGACATTACCTCCCAGTGCAGCGAGCACTTTTTTTTTTCATCAATATTGAGTCAAGTTTATTTGAGCAGCACATTTTAGCATCAAAGTGCTTCACATCATGAGAATGGAAAAACGTCAAACGGTGAAAACCAGCCACAGTCGTTGCATTTTGCCAAGCGCCATCGTTAAAATCAACAGTACACAACAAACATGTCGGCCGACGTTTAACTTATGAGCAGCTCTAGGTTTGAGTTAAAGGAGCTCGGTGTTTCAGCGGTCACACAGTTCTCTGGAAGTTTCTTCCAGATTCGAGGGACACAGACGCTGATATTAAGGAATTATTCACTTTTAAACGACCTCTTGCTGGATAAGTTAATCATTTCAAACGGACTCAGACATTTGCGCTGAGAAGTAAACCAGAAATCAATCTTGGTAAGATTGAGTCGCTTGCAAAGAGAAACATTAACAGGGGGACTCGGGCCGTTTCGTCTCAGCTGAAGGTCGACAACGGCAGACATCTGGTGAAACCGTAGCCCACAGCTGCCGCCAGCCTGACATCTCCTTGCCGTCATGATCGCCTCCCGCCTCTAGGACACCTGCGGCTGACATGGCGGCCGTGTCGGGTGGCGAAGGGGGAGAGGGGGCGGACAACGTCCCAGGAGGTTGCTGGGTACACGGCGGTTCACGCCAGGAGCTGCTGCGGAGCCCGCTTTACGGAGAGGAGGGGGAGGCGAGCTCTTGTGTCAGGGGTCATGCTGGGGGGGACGGTGAGAGCGGGGCCGTCTGTAACCGCAGCTCACGCTGACATCTTAACCTCACTCGTAAATTGCTCCACTTGCTAAGGAAGCAGGGCCTTCGGGCGGCGAGGGCCACCGGCTCAGACCGGTGCGGTTAGCATTCTTGGAGGCTAATAATAATACTATTCTGACATGCGGCCCAATGCGAGGCGTTTGCTCGCTCATAAAAACTGAAAACAGTGGAGATTTCATTACAGGTCCGGAGAGTCGCGTCAAATAAAAGGCTCTTAAACGTCGTCACAAATCAGCGCCACCGCAGGACATGGGGACTTTTTTTTCTTTGGCATTGTAAAGTTTAAGAGGCATTTTTGTTTTTTAAACATACACACACAGAGGCAGAGCTTCTATCCTCCAGAAAAGGGCAAAACAGCTGAAACACTGATTTCCTTTACATCGGTGGTTAAGATCTGGTCAGAGCTGATTTGATGAGCAACAAACGGAACGTCGATCGGCATATTTGGTGTATTGATGATTTCGACGATGGCATTTGACGTCAATTAAGAAATTGATGTTTCTCAATTGGTAACCGTACAATGGTTTCATGAGGACGCAAAGCATTTTTGAGCTGCTGAAATACAAACGCTTTCAGACGTAAACATACTTTGTTGGTCTCAAAGAGAAATCGAATCTTTCAGCAGCAACTGCCTGAAGAGTCTGGAGCCATTTGAGTTACAGAGACATTTAATGTCCCTTTGGGATCAATAGCTGCGTTTCCATCGACCATAAAATGGCGCAAACTGATTTGCTTCATCGAAGTGGCAACTTTGAAAAAGCAACTCAGATTTTTACACTAAGATGAGGCGTTTTTTTTAAATTGGTCTACTTTGCTAAACTGTAACAAAAACTGTTTTATTTTTGTTGTTTTTTTTGACATTACGGGAGTCGCGTGATCGACAACCGGATGCGTTTTTTTGTTTTTTGTTTTTTAATCGACAAAAGTTTTGCGCACATTTGTGTTGCGCACTTTTTGAATTGAACCGGATTGAGGAAAACGCAGGAAGGAAACTTCTTAGCAGCGGCAAAAGATCTAAAACCGGGCAATTTCAGTCTTTTAATGCACCAAAACTTAAAGGGCCACACCCCATCTGCGACCTGCAGATGTAGATCATAGTCATTTCATAAAGTCTCTCTCTCTCTCTCTCTCTCTCCACATGAGCCCAATGTTCCCCCGTGTTGGTGAGCAGATGAGTGTTGAAACGCTTCACTCCGAGTTCCAAACACAGAACCCCCAGCATTCATTAAAGTTAATGATAATCTCCGGTTAATCATAGCCTGGGTGCCGCAGATCAGACACTTTGCTTTCCACCGCAGCAATAAAATCCCATCCCCGGCGTCGGGTTGCGTGCGCAGCGGCTGAACGTGGGTTCGTGCGTACGCGTCCGCTGCTCGCTGCGTCTCCCGCCGTTTTGCCTTTCTAGCGACTTTTCGTCGGCGCTTCGTCCCCGCCGCTGCTGCCGGCCTGCTGGCCTCCAGGAGCCGCAAGCGCTGAGGCCCCCCCGTCCCCCGATGTTTATCAGAGAAACAAACACATAAATGAATGAATAAATCCCTCCAGCACATTCAGAGATGGTTCACTGAAGTGATGATAGCAGACTGGCGAGTCTGTGATTGAGCTGCTTAAGTCAGTCGTATGCAATAATGTTTGACAACCTTTTCCTTCACAGTTTTTTTTTTGTTTTTTTGTTTTTTTGTGAGGGACCAAAACAATTTAGTGCATGTACTGGCAGGGACAAAGACAAAAAAAAAACAAAAAAAAAAAAAAACAAACAAACAAAACAGGGATTTCAATTTTTACAGAAATAAATCTGAAAAGTGTGGTGTGGATTTATTTGCGTTTGGTCGGCTTTACTCCGACGCCTCTAAAGAAAATCCTTTGCAAGACAAAAAATACTCCAAGAGGCAAGAAATGTATTTTTTTCAAAAAAGAATAAAAAACAAAACAAAAACAAAACATAAATAGACTTGATGGAGTCAAATAAAGGTTATACTTTTTAAACATCCTTCTCAGCTTTTGTTTTCCATGAAGTAAATCCAGGGTGTGTTCTGGGCTGCAACATTCTGCATAGTTGGGAGCGTTAGTGGATTTGACAGTTCTCCAAGTGTCCCATGGCTCCGAGTTCAGCGAGCACACTTCCAGACACAACAGTGACAGCTGGGAGAGGGATAAATAACAACAGTGTCTCTAGCTCCATTACAAGACAGCGATTCAGACAACAAGCCCGTGCTGTCCGTGCGCAAACGCAAGACCCGCGTGGGCGGGCACAGGCGCGCGCCCACGCACGTTCGCTCCTTCACACTTACTGCTTTCGCTGCTGCGAGGGCAACAGATGGAAATATGAGCGAGGTGAGAAGAAGGGGGAAAGCGCCTCAGAAACTAGGAAACGGGCCGCTGGACTCTGGCCCTTTAGCAACCAGCGCTCGCCTGACAGGTGTTTACCAAACAAACAAGCGACAAGCGGATGTCAGGGAAATGAAAATGGTGACCTGAGGTGGCTTGACCTGTGAAAAAGAAGCCCCGGTCTCCAGGCTGGCGCGTCCACCAGGACGTTGGGAGGTATTTCAGAGAGATGAGAAGACTGCGTGCCACACCAGGATTGCGAGAGTGTCTCGCAGAATCTGTCTTGAGTTACTCGCCTCAAGCATCCCAGGCAGCTCTGGTTGTTAGCCGAGGCCATCCGGGGTCGCGGGGCCCTGACGGGCAGCTCCTGAGCCTCTCGCTTTCAGATTCCACTGCGGGGCAACGGGGGAACGCGTCTCGCATCGCGTTCAGGGCAAAATAACCACTTGGACCTGTCGAGCCAGACATGAAGACTTCCGTTGGGGGGAGGGAAGGCGGCCTTGACCTCCCGACAAAACCCATTAGACCGCGGCTTCGATCCAGCAGGAGGCTCCTTTAGCAGCTAATTTGTTTGTTGGTACTTAATGTTGTTTCCTCCTGGTCTCGCTTCGGTAGACGTGATGCAGGTTATTTACGTAGCGCCGGTTTGCAACAGACGACACACCTGAAGGCACTAAGCAAGGAAAGCTGATGAAACCGAACCAGTCATATAAACCAAGACGCGTCTTAAGTGACTCAAGTTATTGAGACTGTTAAAGTTAGGATGTCAAGAGGCTCGCCTCGTCATTTCTCACGTAATAAGAAATCTCTGTAAAAGTGGATCTGACTGACAGTCAGAAGAAACACGTTGGTAAAATAAAGAAGATTCAATCTGAATCTGCTGGGTGCACGAAAAATATGACCCACATTTTCATGTTCGAAGCAATTCCTGGATAGAAAGGAAAGTTGGGGAACAGAGATGAGAGTCAATCAGGAACGCGTCACATGCTTGTTCGTAGTTTGCGTTTCACACAGAAAGATCACTGGTGGCGCACCGCCTCCGACTTTCCTGTCTGGTATAAACAAAGCCTTGACCTAATTGGCCGCGAAATGAAAACAGTGACGGCGGCTTAGAGGTGTGTTCTGATCGTTTCCCGCCAACATTTTGCACTCGCACAAAACCTGCATGGCCAGACGCAGTTTTTGCAGGTTTTGCAGTTTTTGCAGTTTTTGTTATTTCTCACTTAATCCCCCTCACCCCCGAGTAAGAAATGGAGTCGTTCTGACCGAGCGCCAATATTTTTAATCGGAGATCCTTGAGTAAAATGTGAGAACGAGATGTGGCACATTTTACTCAAACTTCATGCTCCAAATGGGAATCAGAACCAAAATTCATGCAAATAAAAAGTAATATAAAAGATTTGATCATTCTGCAAGAGAAGCAATCATAATTAATGGTCATAATTAATGAGAACGCCTCGGAGTCTAGGGATATGGAACTGTTGGGGTTATTTATGAGAGCTAAATGGGAATTGAACTCCAGCAGTTGCTCAGCTGTGGCGTTTCTCCCACTACCCGTTAGCGGCGTTAGCTTCGGCCTAATGGGGGGGGCGACGAATGTGAATTTCTTAGTGGATAAAGAACCCTGCTGCAGGGAAGATAATAACTGCTCGCACACTTTTCGCAGGACCTCACTTTGAAATTCCTAAAGTATCTGTCTAAGTTTGCGGAGCCGCAGCCTCGTTACACTGGCTTGTTTTTCTTGTAGTCACTGGTGTCATTTAATAACCACAAACTGCGAGTTAATTTCTTTGAAGCTGCACTGGGTGGAGAAAAGAGAGAGAGAGAAAAAGAAGCTAAGTACACATATTGTCTAGCCCGAGGCAATGGCCTACCTTTGCAGAAAGGAATGCAGATGCACTAAACCTCATTTATCTTGGCCAGGTTAACCAAGTGGAGCTTCATCCACGCATGGCTGAAAGCAGCAGATAATTAAAAAATAACGTTTTATTTTCCAGATCTCTCAATAACTTTCAAAAGTTCATTAAATTCTTGGATCATTTCAAACTCAGTGTCTTATTCTGATGAGAAAGATGAGGATTTTCCCTACATTGAAGCGATTCTAATTGAAAACCTGTTTGTTTGAACATGACATTTTAGACTACAGTTCATTTTACGATCACTAAAATGATATTTGTGGCTTATTTCAGACTTAAAAAAAATTTTTTTTTGGAAATAGCAATTTTTCATTTATCTATACTCGCTTCATCATCCTTTCCTGCCATGACCTTGTGTTTGAGGTCACCTGGTGTCGCTCTGCGGCGATCGCACCTTGATGTCTCGTCTCGTCCGCCAGTTCTCAACTGTCATGTAAATCTCACAGAGCGGAGTGGAGCTCTAACTCAGTTGTTCTACCTTCGGGGCCAAACATAATGATCTAGAAAAAAAAAAAAAAAAAAAATCATGCGAGGACAAAGGGTAAATCGCTCTCGGTAACACGCCCTCCTGTATCCTGCACGCACATCTGAGCCGGCGCTTCCTATTCATCCCCAACCGTGGTGTTAAAAGAAAGCAACGGCGCACAGGCGAGGCCGCATGCTCCGTCTCCCCCCTGCACTCGCAGCACAAAGATGCAGTCATGGTGATTGCAAAGTAAAACTTAAAGAGGAAAGAAAAAGAAGGAAAAAAAAAAAGAAGAAAGAAAGGTCAAAGAGGTTTCCCTGGAAACAAAATAAAAGCACACGCTCTGGCACGGCTGTTGTCAGGTGAGAAACTTCATGAGCGTCCATTTAGCCGCCTGCTAATCCTGTTTTCTGATCACCTTTTCCAGAAAGCAACACGTTCCTGCTCTTCGTGTTGAAAACAACTTGTTCCTGTGTTGAACCCAGCCTTGTAATTTACCTTGAAGGATTACAGCTGCACAGTCTTCTGGGTAACTTCCTGATCGACCTCGTCTTCTGATGGTCGGAACAGTTTCGGTTCATTTTCCGCCTTCTCGTCGTCTCAGCGAGACTGTCGAGACGAACACATGGGGCGATTTTAGGGAGACACGTTTCCATTGTGAGATCATTGAAATGAAGGGTTAGCTGTGCTGATTGTAACAAGGTTTGGTAGGTAGTGCTGAGTATTCAGGGTGACATAAAGGTAGTTATAAAATCGGCCTTCTGTCACCAGGACTGAAGGGCAAATGTCGCTGCAAGATCTTTTGTTGCCTTGATTACTGATCTGCTGTTGTCGTAGCAACCTTCCAGGCCCCTCAGGTCTTCTGGTTCTGCTCTGTGTCCCCGGAACCAGAACCAAACATTCAGCGTCTCAGCACCACAAACCTGGAACAAACGTCCAGAAAACAGCAAAACAGACGAAACGCTGACTTCCTTTCAAATCCACCTGTTCAGAGTTGCCTTCGATCCATAAAAGCTGGAACTTTGATCAACATTTGATGTGTTTCAGCTTATTGATTTTGATTTTAGGTCCGACGTTCTCTTTCAGTCTCCTATTTGTCATTTCAGTTTTCCAAAAATACACAGTCGGAGTTTCACACGTAAAAAACAAAACAAAAAAACCCAAAACATTTTAAACGGCTGCCGATCTCAACACCAGAATGAAATTCACCCAAGTTCATCACCTTGCAAAAAAAAGGTGATGAACTCCTCCTGAGACCCTTCAGGGCTCAGTTGGCACAATAAAAATGTTCAGATTCACGACAGTTGCAGTGAGGCAGAACAAGTTCGGCTTGTTTGAATCAGTTGGCTGCAGGATTCATTTTCATCAGCAACACCAGACTCAAAGGTACAACCAGATCAAACCACAAGAGCTTGTGGTCAAATGGACGCCTTGGTCTCGTCCATTTGACGAGACCAAGGCGTCAAATGGATCTGATCGCGACGTCAGCAAAAAAAAAACTGTCTTTGTACGGAGGGGGAGGAGTGGTGATTTGGGCTCATTTTGTAGCTGCAGAACAACTTTTCAATAAAAACCTTTTTTTTTTTTCTTTTTTCTCTCCAGAATAAGAATGGAAACGAGAGGAAATATTAATAAAATTCTGTCAGATTGGACTGACGCAGCCGCCGGGTCTCATCTTTGGACCTGAAGGGGAACCGTCTATCTATAATCCATAGAGCTGAGTTTTATTCATTACTTCTGTCATAAATAATGTCTTTTCAGAAAAAGACAACTATAAACAAGCTTTTTTTTTGTTGTTTTTGACATAACATCAGTATATGCTTATACACATTCATTTGGGTAAAGAGGAAGTCCAGTAGAGTGACTTCAGAGCAGGAACAAAAATGGAGACAGGAGAGTGGAATTATGAGCTGAATGCAAAAGAAAAAAATTCTGAACTTAAAAGGGAAAAACTAGGATAAGACAATGAAAAGAAATCAATACGAATAAAGTCCATAATGATAATTGATCACAACAGAGAAAGGATTTTCCTTGACGATGGAAAAGGCCCTACAAATATTTTGTCTAAGAAAAATATGGACTTACTATTTTAGACAATTGCTCAGTACGTTGTTATAATCTTGTCCTTACTGCTTCATATATTCTTCTGCACTTCATTTTCTATGCATTTTAATACTTGATTAATAGTTTGTGTACCTACACGCCTCAATGCCCCGTCACACCTGGATTTCTGCTGTTTTAGTCAAACCTGTCGCTGATTTAGAAAACTAAATACCATTTTGATCCTGTACAGGTTGATTACTTTTGAATCTTTTCAAACATCATCTTGCATGTATTGCTGCAGATACGCCTCGTCGCTACGCAGCAGTGAATTCATGGCAGAGCAGTGAAGACCATATCATATTTAGATCATATTTAATTTCTATTTGGGATCAATGAAATATGAACTGAATTTTGATCAAATCTGTTACAAGCTACATGAGGTTGAAGTCAGTTTGTGACGAATCTGCTGTAAATGAAATGAGCTTCACTTTCTGACATTTCATTTATTTGATCCATTTGACAGGCAACATGTACAGTAAGAACCAAAAACTGTGAGATGTTTTGTGTCTGACTTTAGATCTTCATCTTCTGTCCCTCAGAGACACAACTTCAAAAAGTCAATCAGAAAACCATGCAGTTCATGCTCTTTGCAGACAATTAATCTTAAATAAAATGGACTTAAAATATATATAATACATGTATATAGCTGGTTGGGGATCCTTCTGAATGAGTTACTGCATTAATGCGGCGTGGAGTGGAGGACATCAGTCTGAAACAATGCTGATCAGAACACAAGGAGGCTGTGTGGAAACAAGCAAATAATTATGACCACTCTGCATTAGGATCAGGGAACAATGAAAAATAAAGCACGGCATGTTGTTGTAAAATAATTTATTTGTATACATTCCCAATCCCAGCTCCATCACTTCACTTCCCAAGTGCATTTTGTCATTAGAGTATATATAATAACCATCAAAAACACGTGTACGAAACAAAGGAAAGTGATTCGGCTGTAACTCATTTCACAAACCACAAAATATTAATCGGATCAGATTTCGTTTTGTATTGACTAAATTCTTCATGAGCACCGCTTTGAGTTATTTGGTTGCCTTGTTAAGACTTAATCAGCTCTTCTACTGTAGAAATCAACAAACGTAACCCTAGAAATAAAACGTTTAACGGAAAAAAAAAAGAAAAAAAGAAAAAGGCAGCATGCTGCCGTTTTAAAAACCCAAAAGAGGAAAAGCGATTCTTATGAGGAAAAAAAACCAAACAAGGCATCAAAAAAATCATAAGAACTGAGCTGCAAACTCACAAAACTAAAGGGAAATTCCTCAACTGTATGCACTGCAAAAATGCACAGAGAATGATAAAAAACTAAGCTGACAAATGAGCCCCTATGCTCCAGTGAATCTCTAAGGGGCGGAATGGCATGGGGAGTGAGCTCCTAACAGAAATACCGGGGGAGGAAGAAAAGAGTCCCGTTGCGAAAGAGTTGAATTACCATATCGCTGAGGAGCAAAAGGAGCAGAGGGGGTGGGGGGTGGGGGGGGTTAGCATCAGGCAGAGAGGAGAACCGCTCTGAAACCAGGAATATTCCTGAGAATCGCACGGCAGCGAACGAGCCGTGGCGACCAGCAGAAGCAAACAAAAACAAATCTTTGACCTGCTTTTGGAAGGTTTCCATTAACTTTTGAAATTTAACAAAAGGAAAAAAAAAATTCAGAGAAAACATTCCAAACATCAAAAAAGTTACACCAAGTTTAAAATCCGAGGTTTCCTCGGGCCATGCAGTAGCCCAGTTTGTTCTGGTTTCCGAGGAAGGACATGGCGCCCACGTACGCCTCGATGAAGATTGGCTGCTGCAGGACCAGCACTCCGTTGGCTTTCCCAGGAATCGGCTTTCTGATGTGAGCTCTCTCAGCCGCGAGCTTGAGCCTCTCGGAAAACGTCTGGATCTGAGGAAAGATCAGAAATATCAGCGCAGGTTGAGCTCTGCTTTCATTTCTTTTTAACCTTTTAAATGCATCCAACAAAGCGGTGAAGGTTCTTTTGGGCCAAAACAAGAACATTCATGTATTCATCCATGAGTTAGCGGGAGCCCCAACAGCAACGCAGATGTCTGACCTGTGATTTAACTTACATTTAAAACAAGACTCTGCAAAATCAAGATGTTGATTTTTATTTATTTATTTATTTTTTTTGAATGTAAAACTTTTTCTACGACGTCACAAACACGCTGGGAAGGTTAATGCAAGGCATTCTGGGATGTAGAGAAATACAATCTTCTGATTAAACTGGTCACATTTTTGTGACATTATCAATTCATTTCCATCAATATTTCTCATCCAATAAAAGGTTTTAGTAAAACTAAAAACGTTTTCTAACAGTGTATTCAAATGTCACGTCTCTTTTCTGTCCTGATGGAGTCTCTCCTCCTGCTCATCGCTCATCGATCCTCAGCAAACCGATCCAGCATTTTGACGCTCATGTTGCTCCGTAGCTCAGAAAGTCGACCTGATTGAGCAAAACCAAAGTGACTTTTGGATTCAGCTCATCAAAATGACCCTAAAACCTGTTGACAGTGTAACGGATGGAAACGAGTGATGCACATCAGTAAAATGAAACTAGTGCATTCCAGTGTTAAGGATCTACCAGTTCTCACACACAGGGATGCAGAGCCCTTGGATTTATGATTAATAACATTCTTCATTTTAGGGCAGCAATATGAAATGATGTCAAAACTGAGACTAAATCCAGAGCTTACCGCAGCGGTGCAGTTCACCGCTTCTATATCCATTATTAGGAAACTGTTTGAAGGACTCTCGTATGTCAACATACATCTATGTCCTAACCATAAAGTGCTGCCAAGCATAACTGTAATTTCTGCCTCAGCAGGGTAATTAACTCCTTTCCTCACAGCAGTAGCAGCATATTTACCTTGGTGCTGCACAGGAGCCGAGTTACACCCAGTAACAATGTTGACCTCCCAGAAAACACACCTGTACGCTACTACATGAAGAGATGAAGTCAGAGTGTTGAATCACAAATTTTCACTGGAGATTGCTTCACTCAGCGGCAGAGACACAGTTTACCATCAGGCATCTATATATATATATATATATATATATATAAATATATATATATATATATATATATATATATATATTTGTTGAAACTACCACTATGTTGCGGCAGCATGTTATGAGAGAGATAATCTGAGACAAACTCTTCTCCCGGTGTAAACTAGAGACAACCAATCAGAGTCAGGAGGCGGAGCTTAGCGCTGTCAATCACCATCCGTGTTGCCCCTTGCTCTCTGTTTGGGCTGTAGCTAGCAGAGCCACCGATGTCGGCAGATAAACGGTTTTCCTGACACCGTGAGTTGTTTCCCCACCGCTAGCATATTCAGCAGCGCATAAACAAGGATGATTGACGGCGCTAAGACCCTCCTCCTGGCTCTGATTGGGTTTTATTTCTTCAGATAGAAATAGTCGCTCAGGAAGGAGAGCTGGATTTTTTCACATATTTGTCTCACACCACACTGTCAAGGCATAGCAATAGCTTTAACAACTATGTTAAAAACATAAAAAAAAAAAAAAAAAAGCTTTAAGGATGTTCCCTCTTTGGCAGCCACTAGAAATGTTTGTGTTCCTATCTATGGCAACTACATTTAATGTAAAACTCTCCAATTGACATGAAAATGTCAGATTTTAGTTAATGCTAGCGCACGCTTGTGATCCACAGGGGGGAAAAACAAGACTTTTTCAAATAAAATAAACAAAGGGGAAAGTAAAAACAAACATAAAGTTGTATGGCACTATTTAATCTGTACATAACTCATCCTGTAGTGATCAGGTTCAGACATGTGGAGGTGAAGGATCTTTAGCCTCAAGGAGGAAAAGTTTTAGTTTTAGTCCGACTTAAACTGTTTATTGTATCGTTTCTAGAAGCAGCCTCAGCTCATTTACAGCTTTCAAAAGCATCTTGCTGCAGAGGATCAGTTTCTGTTTAAATAAACTTTTTTTTTTAGCCTTTTTTTTGTTACCAAAGACGGGATCAAATTCCTGATTGCAACATCACTGATGACACCTTTTAAAAACGAGGTTGAGTAATGTTCAGCAATTTCCCTTTTAAATTCCAGACCTTGAGGTGTGAAGATGCTCCGTCTTATCAGATCCAAGCTCAGCAACATTCGTTGTGAAACTGCAATCGTTTTAAAAACGACTGAACAAAAAGATCTTCCTGAATTAATGAAACAGCACTTTTAAAAACCAGCAGCCAGAGAACAGAAAGCTGAAAAAAGAAAAAAAAAAAAAAACAGCAGCTTTGATGCAATATTTAACAAGCCGGATGGTGAA